>CM038141.1:308822093-309422093 GCA_021437245.1 Aegilops speltoides | reverse complement strand
GAGAAGAAAAATTTTATGCTCATGTTCTTCACTTAAATTTGTTGGAGCTATCAAAAGCAACATATGAAATTAGTCCCAAAGTGATAGATATTCAAGAGGGATATAATAAAAACTTTCATGAAGATAATTGCACAAAATAAACTTGATTCTTTGTAATAGTTTTGCGATATGTTGATACTGTTATGTGAGCCATGTTAATGAGTAATTATATTTTAGTAAGAATATTGATGTTAAGGTTTGCGATTCCCTATGCAAGCACGAAAGTCAATATTTATGCAATGAAATTACATCCTACTTGTGGTGCATTATTCAGTGTTAGTTATGCTTAATGCTCGCTTATGAGATTTTTTTGTTTCTTGGTTGGATGCTTCTCAATCTTTTGCTAGCCTTCACTAGCACTAAGTATGATCACTAATTGTGCATCCAAATCCTTAAACCCAGTTTTGCCACATGTCCACCATACCTACCTATATGCGGAATTTCTGTGCCATTCTAAGCAAATTTGTATGTGTGATCTCTAATTTCAAAATAAATTTCCTTTTTGTGTGCTCGTACCGCTCATGAAACGGTAGGGGCTGGATGACATTTTTCCATGCTAGATGTGTTATTCTCAAGATGAGTGTTTGTTCAATTGTCATTGCACGAGAGTACGACAAAGGTAATAGGGATGCCCAGTCTCGAAATGGAAAAATGAATATACTTTATGTTGTCGAATAATAAATTCCTTGGAAAGTGTTAGTATGGACGGCACCCGTGGATTCGGTTAGCCATGGAATGTGAAAGTATGGTGGAAAAAGGAATAAACTTTAATTTCTGTTTGGGAATCGCCTATGATATAACTAGCATGGAAAGTATTCAAAACTTATCGATCATTTTCATTGACAGGAAAGGCATGCCACCCAAAATGTTTTATCTCTATCTTTTTTGCTTTGAGCTCTGGCACCTCTACAATTCCCTACTTCCCTCTGCGAAGGGCCTTTCTATTTACTTTATGCAATTTTTATTTTATTTGAGTCTCCATCTGAAGGGGCACTATGATCGTATTTGAGCATTAGGTGTAGCTAATATGCGAGTGTATTTCATGAATGGATCAATGATTGAGCATAATGGGCTAGGGATAACTTGCTTTAGCATTGATATTTTGAGAAGACATGGTTGCTTGTTGATATGCTTGAGTATTGCGATCTTCATGTCAAAACTAGACTATTGATTTGAATCATATAGAAGTCCAAATGTCCATGCTACAAAAGAAAATATTATGTGATGAACATTTTAGGCAACATTCCACATCAAAAATTCTATTTTTATCATTTGCCTACTTGAGGACGAGTAGGAATTAAGCTTGGGATGTTGATACGTCTCCAACGTGTCTATATTTTTTTATTGTTCCATGCTGTTATATTATCATTCTTGGATGTTTTACAACCATTTTATAGCAACTTTATATCATTTTTGGACTAATCTATTGACATAGTGTCTAGTGTGAGTTGCTGTTTTTTGCTTGTTTTTTACTTTGCAGAAGATCAATACCAAACGAAGTCCAAACGCAGCAAAACTTTTTGGAGATTTTTCTTGGACCAGAAGACACAAAATGGGCCAAAGAAGTACGAGAGGGGTGCCCCGAAGGGAGCACAACCCACCTAGGCGCGCCTAGGGGCCCAGGCATGCTTTGGTGGGTTGTGCCCACCTCGATGGCCTCTCGCACCGCCTATTTGCTCTATAAAGACCCCAATATTCCAAAAACCCTAGGGGAGTCGACGAAAAAAAATTCCAGCCACCGCAAGTTCCAGAAACCACAAATCCAATCTAGACACAATCAAAGGGGGGGTTCATCATCCTCATTGGTGCCTCTCCGATGATGTGTGAGTAGTTCATTGTAGACCTACGGGTCTGTAGTTAGTAGCTAGATGGCTTCCTCTCTCTCTTTTGATTCTCAATACAATGGTCTCTTGGAGATCTATTTGATGTAACTCTTTTTGCGGTGTGTTTGTTGGGATCCTATGGACTTTGAGTTTATGATCAGATCTATGTTTTTATCCATGAAACTTATTTGAGTCTTTTGATCTCTTACATGCATGATTACTCAAAGCCTCGTATTTCTTCTTGAAATCTTTGGTTTGGTTAGGTTAACTAGATCAATTTTTCTTGTCATGGGAAGAGGTGCTTTGTGATGGGTTCGATCTTACGATGCTCAATCCCAGTGACAGAAGGGGACATGACACGTATGTATCGTTGCTATTAACGATAACAAGATGGGGTCTATTCCTACATGAATAGATGTCGTCTACATCATGTCATCGTTCTTATTGCATTACTCCATTTGTCCATGAACTTAATACACTAGATGGATGTTGGATAGAGGTCGATGTGTGGAGTAATAGTAGTAGATGCATGCAGGAGTCGGTCTACTAATCTTGGTTGTGATGCCTATATAATGATTATTGCCTGGATATCATCATAATTATTTGAAGTTCTATCAATTGCCCAATAGTAATTTGTTTCCCCACCGTATGCTATTTTTCTCGAGAGAAGCCACTAGTGAAATCTACGGCCCCCGGGTCTCTTCTTTATCATATTTGCCTTCAAGATCTATTTTTATTTGATTTTATTTTCAGATCTATATTATAAAAAATACCTCGCTGAATTTTATTTGCTTTATTTCCATCTATCAATCTACTACAATTTTATCCTGTCAACTTGACAATTTCTAGCACCGTTACCCGAAAGGGATTGACAACCCCTTTTACACGTTGGGTTGCAAGTATTTGTTCTTTGTGTACAGGTACCGTTTACATAGTGTTGCTTGGTTCTCTTACTGGTTCGATAACCTTGGTCTCATCACCGAGGGAAATACCTACCGTAGTTGTCCTGTATCATCCCTTCCTCTTTGGGGAAATACCGACGAAGTTCAAGCCGCATCAGAGTGGTCGGGTAGTGTCATGCAATAGATCAGTTTTGTCGAAATGCCATTGGTCCACCCGAATGGGAGCACGAGGCCATGGGTTTTGTGGTGTGGGTACAATGTACTAACCTTTTGCAGAGTGTATAATCTATCGATAGCCGCGCCCACGGATATGGTCCCAGTTCGTAGTAGGTCACACTATGGGTCAACAGTAATAATAACCTGATTAATAGCAACCCGGTTAGATGAGGGAATAAGTTGGTTGATCTTTATGTGATTGTGAGAGGATCACAGTGGTATCATGGATACTGAAGTTGGTTGATATTTATGGTGTCATGTGATGATTCCAGGTAAAGCTCAAGCTCCTTGTGTTCATGTGATGATCACTACGGGTATTGTTATACCAAGCTTGGTTGAGCCTGAGATGATCGTGTGATGTCCATGGTGGTAAGTTGATGCATATGGTGGTTATGAGGTAACCCCGAATAGAGTAAGTTGAATCATGAAATTTTAAGCATGCTGCATGCTAGAACCCTCACGTTCATATGTTCATGCCATGTTCATCTGATATTGTTCTAGCGGTATCTCGATCACCATGTTCATGCCATGTTGTTCTAGTTGTATCATGCTCATCCTTGTTTAATCTGTAAATGCCATGTTATTATTTGGCTTGATTGCTTTGGTTGCTGTGAGCTTGCGAGTACATTCAAAATACTCACCTGTTGTGTCATGCCAGTTTGCAGGTCATGCCGTGTTTGCTTGATTGCCGAGAATCCCGAGTTTGCGAGCTAGGATAACCGTTCTAGCCAAAGTCCCTACAGAGTGGAGTCCATCACTGTCGTTGTTGTTCCACTGCTAGAAGTTATTCCGCCGTGTCAAATTGTTCTACTGCTAGCATAAGGAAACCTGAGTAGGTGTAGTGTTGCTGTGTCGATGTAATTTCCCTATTATATTAGAACCCTTGTATCTTCGAGTATTTGCTGATTTGTTCTATGCCAAGCAGTGTCGTATTCTAGAAGACTTGATCTCTGGCTGGAATACAGGGTGTTCCGGTTTCTCTGAGCCGGGGTGCCACAATGGTTGGTACTAGAGCAGGTCTAGCTATAGGAAACCCTAGTCCGCGCGAGCGTTAGAAGTGATAGTATGGAGTCTAGTCGGTTTGTTGCATTTGTTTGTTGAATAGCATGCATATAGACTTATTATCTGGTCACCAACGGTTGATCTTGTGAGTGTAGGTGGCATCCGTTTCAATCCACTACGTCCACCCTCGATCTCTGCATACCTACTCTTCGGTGTTGGGCGTCAGTTTTGTCCCAGCGGAGTGATGCCGAGGTACCTAGTGTTCCAGAATCCAATTGCAGGATTTTTGCCCACGTATCGCATCGATATCTTTCCGCCAGCCACCCTTATCGTTTTGGTGATAGACATGTTTATATCTTGAATCATGCCTTTCGACTCGCCTCCTTGGCAACCCCTGCTGATCTTTGCTATCAAAAAAGGGCAATGCCAACAGGCCTTGCTTCTCCACCGCTATCTTACTCTGTCATCAATTCTTTGGATGTGTACGGTTCCCTTCCGTCTACTTGATGATGATGTGGCCGTGACCTCCGTTTTCTGCTACATGATTACCAAGTCCATCCTCACCTTCATGTCCGTCCAGTTGCAACTGGTGTTAAGCCAGTGCTTGGTGTAGCTTTGTTTACACCAACTGTCGGTGTCAAAACCGGCGGATCTCGGGTAGGCGGTCCCGAACTGTGCGTCTAGGCGGATGGTAACAGGAGACGAGGGACATGATGTTTTACCCAGGTTCGGGCCCTCTTGATGGAGGTAAAACCCTACGTCCTGCTTGATTAATATTGATGATGTGTATTACAAGAGTGGATCTACCACGAGATCAAGGAGGCCAAACCCTAGAAGCTAGCCTATGGTATGATTGTTGTAATGGATGTTGTGTCCTACGGACTAAAGCCCTCCGGTTTATATAGACACCGGAGAGGGCTAGGGTTACACAGAGTCGGTTACAATGGTAGGAGATCTACATATCCGTATCGCCAAGCTTGCCTTCCACGCCAAGGAAAGTCCCATCCGGACACGGGACGAAGTCTTCAATCTTGTATCTTCGTAGTCTTGGAGTCCGGCGGACGATGATAGTCCGGCTGTCCGGACACCCCTAGTCGAGACTCCTCGGTAGCCCCGAACTCGGCTTCAATGACGATGAGTCCGGCGCGCATAATGTTCGGCATTGCAAGGCGGGTTTCTCCTCCGAATAATCCATAGAAGATTGTGAACACCAGGATAGTGTCCGGCTCTGCAAAATAAATTCCACATTCCACCGTAGAGAGAATAATATGTACACAAGTTCAATCTGCTGATGTATTTCGCGGCATGACGTCACACCACTACCAAGCCTTTACTTGAATTGTTTTTTATCATACCACCTCAGCGCGTTTAGCGAAGCGGTTTCCTTGGCACGTCTTGTCGAAGCAGAGATCGTGTTCCCCCTATTCTAGGATTCTCATCAATACGGACGTGGCTAACCCAACCGCGCCCGTTGCCACGCCTCCTCTATCGAAGGCGAGTCCCGAACGGTCACGGAGACGGCTCTTGGTATTCTCCCTCTTTATAACAGGACCAAGGCTCGTTTCTTTTCTTCAATCTTCCATCGAATCCTCTCCTTGCTCCAAGTTCCAACACCCAGAGCCCCAGATTCGAGCGCTTCGGACCTTCAACAATGTTCGGCTCCGACCTTCAGGGCCGGTGGATGCCCTCCTCCGTCACGGAGGAGGACGTGCTAAAGCTGCGAGAGGCCAAGTACCTGTCCTACGAGATTTCGCATAGGTTGCCTGCCGAAGGGCAGGCCATCCCCACCCCCGAGCCCGGCGAGTATGTTGTCTTTGTATCCCACCTCCGTCGGGGTTTAGGCTTCCCGACGGATCCTTTTGTGAGAGGGCTCATGTTCTACTATGGGTTGGAATTCCACGACTTGGCTCCGGAGTCTATCCTCCATATTTCCGCATTTATTATCGTCTGCGAAGCCTTCCTCCGTGTCACCCCTCACTTCGGCCTGTGGCTGAAGACCTTCAATGTGGAGTCGAAGATAATGGGGGGGCGTCAAGCAGAGTGCGGCGGGGCAGCCATAAGCAGGAGGGCCGATGCCCCATGGCCCGAGGGCTCCTTCCAAGAGGAGCTCGGCTTGTGGCAGCAGGAGTGGTTCTATATCACCGCTCCGAAGGGCAGCAGGCAGAAGCCGCCGCCTTCATTCCGCTCGGGACCTCCACGACGGTTGATGTCGTGGGTCAACCAAGGGCTCAATTGGGGGCCGTCAAAAGACGTGCCCCTATTGCAGGGCCGGATTCGAGACCTCCAAACGAGGGAGATTGATCTGGTCGTGGTGATGCAGGTTATGCTAATTAGGCGTCTCCTGCCCTGCAAACGCCGTCCTCTCCGGCTATGGGAGTTCAATCCGGAGGGACCACGGATTCTCCAACACTTCATGGGTACGACACCCGTGGAGATGTACAAGTTGTTCTTCGGATCACAGGCGGCGTGTCCGGAATTGACCGAGGATGCCGTCCTAAGCTGCAATCGCCCGGATACTCAAGTAAGTAGCTCAGTGTTCGGACGTACCGTTTGTTTCCCTTTCTACAATTCGCCTTTTAACCCGTTATCCTTCAACAGGAGTGAATAGCGCAAGCAAAGCTGATATGGTGTCCGGCCCCCCTCCCAGAGACCGCGCCGGAGCCCGTGCTGGTCAGAATGTTGGAGGTTGCGCCTGTAAGAAGGCGAAGGGAAAATAGAGGAGCTACCGCCTCGCCTAAAGGCGCTTGAAGAAGGGGGGATCGAGAATCCCTCCCTCCAGGGGGAGAAGAGGACCGCCTCCAAAGACCCGGAGGCCAAAGCCCCTAAGCGGGGGAAGAAATCTTCACCAGAGGGTCCTACGTCCGGGGAGGTCCCGGCTGCACAATCTTCTCTAAAGAATCAGCCCTCCAGCGAGCTGTGAGTAGAAAAAGGGGAGTTCATTAATAAGAAACATCCCTATTTGTGCTTCTGAGGATAACCGAAATTTTTACCTTGTAGTTTGGATCTGCGACCTTCTCAGATGAGCTCGTCTTCGGGGGATCTTCGTCTGGACATGATGGAGAGCGAGACGCCTCCATCTGCTGTGTCGTCGGATAGGGCGGACGAGCCTGAAGTGTCATCACGGAGGGTATCCCCGAGCCCGGCAGAGCCGAAGAGTTCGGCACCGACTAGTGTTCGGCCGGGGGAGCTGAAGGATCTGCTTGAGAGGGTGTCCATCTCAGAAGATCACCGTGCATTGATGAGCATGGTGATTGGAAGGATTTCATCCGCCGAAAGCGGATTGAATAATGCCGTCAGGAGTTTGTTGGCGGGGTTTGAGGTACGTAAAAACGACGCACCTGTTTGACAGTTTGCAAATGAAAGTGCGCCCTGTATAGATAGTAGCCCCTGAGACTTGGTATGTTGTCGAAAGCGATAGCGTGCCGAGGATCAAAATCGCAGGTATTGAGTGTCGCCTTTCCTATGCAGGTGGCGGATGGTTCGGGGGCTAGCCGGACTGATGGAGTTGCTGAATTAATGCGGCAACTCGATGTTGCGGATGCAGACATCGCGCTAGTCAACAAGCGACTTGACGGGTCGCATGGTAAGTTGTCTCTCCGCAGTCACCTATTAAGGGAGCCAAAACCCACCTGTTACAAGATTTGTGCTTGACGCAGATGGTGCTGCTTCTTTGTGGAAACCTTGGGCGAACTTGCTCAAGCCAAGGAGCAAGCCAGAAGAAGTAATGCGGCTACCTCGAGGGCGGCCGAGGAGTTAGAAGCCGAAAGGGCTGCACACTGCCGAAGCAGGGAAGAGATGGCCGAACTGGCCGTTAAATTGAAGGATGCTACCGACCGCAATGAGGCTTTTGAAAAGGAGCGCCTATCGGAGCGAGAAGACCTGGGGAAGGTCACCGCCGAAGCCAAGGATGCCCGTTTCTGCAATGCGGGCTATAAAGGAGGAGCTGCGTCAGGCCGGAGACATTGTGGCTGGCAAGCCTTTTCTGTTGCGCTGCAGGTTTACGGATCCAAAGTATGCTCAGCTTGGCCAGCTATGGGGCCCGGAGGATCCATATATGGACTTAGCGGCGAGTGCGGCGGATGCCATTGCGCACTTCCGGAGTCAGAAGGATCACAAGATGGAAGAGATGTTTTGGTCTCAATTCCATAGTCCGGATCGTTCACTTCCGCTGACCGATCGTTTGGCCGAATGGGCTGAGCTGAATAGGTTGTCCGGACTTGCCATGGCGGATATCGTGACTCATGTCTGGCCGAAGAGGCCCGAGCCGAAGAGCTATTTTGGCTTATTGCAGCAGTTTCTTGGGGCGGTGCCGCATATCAAGGCAATGAAGCGGTCGGCCTGCATAGAGGGTGCGCGGATGGCCCTTGCCCGTGTGAAGACACATTGGACAGAGATGGATGCCACCGCTGTTGCAACCCCGGGTTCGGACGAAAGCCGGTTACCCGCCGAGCACTATTTTGGTGAAGTTATGCGTGGTGCTTGTGTAATAGAGTCGCAGTGCTCGAAAAATGTTACATTCAAATGAACGTTTTATTTTGTAAAACAATGGTTATGATGTAATCGCTTTTTATACTTGTGCGCTCAAGTATTGAAATATCTCCTATGCGGCCGTTTATGTATACGTATGTATAACCTAAAAGATGGCAGTCTTCGGCTTCAGCCCCCACGCACAAGGTGCGGGGGTGTTCGCAAAAAATGGCGCATTTTCACACTTAATCCGACGTCTCGGTCCTGTTGAGGAGGTGGTAGTGTAGCAAACGAGGCAACCGAACTATGATGCTTTATCACTTTCACTTAGCCATTGGAGCTCGAGGGTGGGACTACGATATAGCCCGTGGGGGCACCGCGCTCTCCGATTTTGGGGCGCGTGTGTGCTTGACCGGGAAACGGTCCTTCATCAAAGCGGAGGAATTCTAAACATTCCGGTGGTCGGTCGAGTGGTTGACGGTCTCGCTGTATCATGATGATCGAGTTTCGGCTTTCTCTCTTGAGGTGCTCGCCAAATTAGCGGGGCACAATCGCGAGAGTTCTCCGGAGCCGCGTTAGCCAATGATACGGAACGTAAGGCAGCAAAACACAGGAGCCGGGCAAACCCAACATTTGACCAAAGACATGATTCGGAGCTGATGCATATAATGCCTAACTCGAGACGCCGAACACTCCCTAAGGTGTTCGGTCTTTATAATAATGGGCGAAACAATGCCCTAAGCCCCTTGTGTCCAGGTACGGGCGAGGTACTCTGACGCGGCCGATGCCAAAACGTCAGTCTCCTCTCTGGTTATCATGAAAAACCAGGGGATTATAGCAACAAGAGACAGTAAAAAAGGTTTACGCAGGGTCTTAATCTGAAAAGAATCCTAGCAACGGGTCCCTACTGCACGTCTGCGCCTGTGTCTCCGTTGTGCCGTTATCTTGGACGGGTGTGCACGGTGTTCATCTGTAAAAAGAGAGGAACTTAGTTTGAAAGAAATCGTGCGAAAAGTACATAAAAATTAAAATATTTAGAAATTAATAAAGCTGAGCCTATATTAGCTCATTGTTGCTTATATGCCCAGCCCCTTGTGAACGGGTGTGCGGCTGGGGAGCCCCTAGCTTATTTATGCTGGACTCGTCTAGCCGTGTCCAGGGTCTTTGAATGACCCTCTTAATGAAATGATGCCTCGTGGACCGGGCATTTTGAGTGTAAGAGACCCGTAATGTGGTATTGCGTTAAAGCGGACGAAAGCTTCACGTCCCAATAGTGCTTGATAGCTACTTTTGAATGGGGCGACATGAAAGATTAGCTTTTCGCGTCGGAAGTTGTCCGGCGACCCGAACACAACTTCCAGTAGTAAGGAGCCTGTGCACTTGGCGTAAGGGCCTGGCATCACTCCTTTAAAGGAAGTGTGGCTATGTCTAATTTTAGTAAGGTCTATCCCCAACTTGCGGATTGTCTTCGGATATAGCAGGTTTAAGTCGCTGCCGCCGTCCATCAGGACTTGTGTAAATTGTAGTTCGTCGATTATAGGATCCAAGATCAGGGCAGTCCATCCTGCGTTTCTAACACTTCTGGAATAATCCAGGTGGTCAAAAGTGATTAGTTTTGACATCCAATCTCGAGGTTCCGCTGGGGTGGACCGTGCGAGACCCATCTTAGCGGGTGCCGCATTATTTTTCCGTATTATCACATGAAGTGAGTTTACTGCTTTGACTTCTTGTAGGAAAGTCTTTTGTTTTCCGGTGCCCTGCTGGTGGGGCTCCTCGTCGTCCTCGCTTGGTGCGTCAAGCCCCTTGTGTTCGGCGTTGAGTTGGCCGAACTGTTTGAAAACTCAACAATCTCGGTGGGTGTGGTTTGCGGGCCTTCCGGAGGTACTGTGGATTTGACATATCCGATCCAAAATTTTGTTTAAGTTGGATAGCTCGTCACTGTTGTCCTTAAGAGGCAGTGTTTTGTTGTTTGGCCGCGAGCTTTTGAATCCGGCGTTGACCACCGTGCTCTTTGGGCTTTTCTCTTTATTCTGGCGCTGATCTTTTCTGCGCCGTGATTTTCCTTTTCCATCTCTGATCTCGGATGTACTTGGGTCATTGGTGCTGCATCTTGCTAGCTAGCTGTCTTCCCCAGCAAAAGCGGGTCATGAGGCTTGTTAGCGCGGACATTGTCCTCGGCTTCTCTTGGCGAGGTGTCAGCGAGCCATTCGTCTCGGACGTTGTGTTTAAAAGCTGCTAAGGCTTGGCGTCCGGACAATCGACTATTTGGTTCTTTTAGTAAGGAACCTATTCAGAATTCTGTACCGACTCTCCGGGCTGTTGAGTTATTTGACTTAGATCATCTGCATCCGGAGGGTGGACATAAGTCCCCTGAAAATTTGCTCTAAACGTGTCCTCAAGCTCTTCCCAACTTCCAACGGTGTTTTCTGGGAGGCTTTTGAGCCAATGCCGAGCTGGCCCTTTGAGCTTGAGGGGTAGATATTTTATGGCGTGGAGGTCATCTCCTCTAGCCATGTGTATGTGTAGTATATAATCCTCTATCCAGACTCTAGGGTCTGTTGTTCCGTCGTAGGCCTCTATGTTTATGGGTTTAAACCCTGCTGGGAATTCATGATCCAAGACCTCATTAGTGAAACATAGTGGGTGTCTGGCGCCCAGATTTGGGTGTACCGCGTCTTGAACACTTGGCGTGTTGTGTTGCTTCACAGGGCCCTCTTTTTGGCCCGTAAATGGACTGGCTGGGCCATCTGCTTTCCTGTGATCATGAGTCGGCTTGTGTGCGGTGCCGCTTGTAGTTTTGGCCTATCCTCTGGCCGTCTATCCGCCAGCGGCCTCTTTGTTTTTTGTTGTGGGGGCTCTATGGCTTCCTCGTCAAATTCTGGCAGCAGCTTGCGCTTCGGGTAGCTCTTTGATTGATGCCCATTGTCGTATTTGTCTGCGGTTTTGAGCACTTTGCTCCACCTCATTCTGAGTATGTCTTCCGCTGTTTTGAGCTTCCGTTTTTTCTTCTTCAGACTTTTTGCAGTGGCGACGAGTCTTTTGCGAAGGCTCTTATTCTTCGGCAGTGTGTCCGGCGTGAGGTCGTTTGGACTATTGGTTTCGCCGGGCATGGATTCATTATCCGATTCGTCCTGTTCGGACGGTTGCTTGACTGTATGTTCGTCGTCCACTGGTTTGCCCTGCTCTATTGCTGGGTCATTAGGAGCGCTGTTGTTGTCGAGGCGGGACTTAGGGCGGCGTCTGCGTTGCCGTTTTGGTTGTTTATCGGCGGGATTATCCTTTACCGCGCCCTGTTGGTCCTCGTTATTGCTTCCTTTTGGGGTATCCACCATATATACATCATGGGTTGGGGTGGCCTTCCAGTGCTCTGTGAGCGCTGGTTCTTGATCTTCTCCGGCATCGTCGTCCATACCGTTGATGTCTTCGGAGTCCTAGTCTAGCATGTCGGTTAGATCGTCGACAGTGGCTACAAAGTGGGTGGTCGGTGGGCTTTGAATTTCTTCGTCGTCCGCATCCCAACCATCCTGGCCATAATCCGGCCAGGGCCCTCCGGATAGCGAGAGATGTTTTAGCGAATTTAGGATGTCGCCAAAGGGTGAGTGCTGAAAGATGTCCGTAGCGGTGAACTCCATGATTGGCGCCCAATCGGATTCGATTGGCAGGGGCGCAGGAGGTTCGGAGTCCGACAGGGAGTCCGGCACCTCGGAGTCACGAGTTTTATAGGGGACAAGGTCAGTGTTCGGCTCCATCGCCATGGAGGTCGCAGCCCTCGAGGCGGTGTCCAGCCACCCGTCCTCGATCTGCGTGATCGGCTCCGCTCTATGGGTCGGAGCGGATTCATGTGCGGCCTCCAAGGCGCTGTCCGGCGGCAGAGTTAGATCCCCCTCTCCGGATCCCCAAACGGACTCTAGATTTGGCCTCCCGATGAAGAACAGGAGACGGCGGCGGCTCTGTCTCGTGAAACGCGATAATTCTTTCTCCCTGATTTTTTCTGGAAAAATAGGATTTTATAGGTTGGTTTCAGGGTCTACAGGGCCACCAGGTGGGGACAACCCACCTGGGGGTGCCTAGAGGGGGTGGCACACCCTGGTGGGTTGTGCCCACCCAGGTGCCCCCCTTCGATGGTTCTTGGCTTCAGAAATTCTCTTTTACTGTATAAAAAATCCTCGCAAAGTTTCATTCCACTCTGAGAACTTTTATTTCTGCACAAAAACAACACCATGGTAGTTCTGCTGAAAATAGCATCAGTCCGGGTTAGTTTCATTCAAATCATGCAAATTAGAGTCCAAAGCAAGAGGAAAAGCGTTATGAAAAGTAGATACGACAGAGACGTATCAACTCCCCGAAGATTAAACCTTTGCTTCTCCGCAAGCAATTCAGTTGATAAACTGAAAGTGAAAAAGAAAAACCTTTACAAACTCTTTTGCTCCGGTTTCCATAAATAAGCTTAAACAGCACCCAGGTTTTCAGCAAAGATTATAACTAACCATGTCGACAATAACTCTTAAAAATTATATTAACTCATATCAATGACATAATCAACTAGCGAGCAATAGTAAGATATCTCAAACAGCAACACGTTGTCAAAACAACCATGATACAATATGACAATAGTGGTATCTCGCTAGCCCTTTCTGAGACCGCAAAACATAAATGCAGAGCACCCCAAAAGTTCAAGCAACGACTAAACATTGTAATTCATGGTAGAAAAGATCCAATCATGATGCACCCAACATTAGCTACACACAATGCATCAACATGACAACAGTGCTCTCAGGTTCTGGCGCTTATTTGAGAAGGTGATGACACAACATAAAAGTAAATAGACAGTCCCTTTGAAGAGGGAAGCAATGATTTGCAGAGGTGCCAGAGCTCAAGTTTTTAAAACAGAGGTAAATGAAATTTTGAGACATGCACCCTTCTTGTTTACTTCGCGACCATCAGTTATCAATATCTTCCACGCTAAACAAATCGGTAGCGGTTCCCAAGCCCTAAAGTAAAGTTTTTTGCTCCATAGGAGTTTTTATTTGATTATTGATGAATTCCTTTTGCAATTTGGGACTGGGAATCCCTATTACCGCTCTTTCCTCATGCAATGGTGAGTGAATAAACACCCAACCTGAGAATAACCCGCTTAGCATGGAAGATACCAACTACCTCATGTCGCTCTATGAACAATCCAGGCACACAAAAAGGATATTTATTTGAAGCTTTGAGAGGTGGCACATGCAAATTTACTTAGGACGGCAAGGTAATGCCGCATATAGGTAGGTATGGTGGACTCATCTGGAATAACTTGGGCTTCAGGTTTTTGATGTACAAGCATAATTCTCACTTAGTACAGGCGAAGGCTAGCAAATAGGTTGATAAGCGGCCAACTAGAGAGTGGTCATGAACATGCATTATGCATAAGTAACATTGGATACTAGCATAAGTAGGATATGAACACCATGAACATAAATATCATAAAGGCTATGTTGGTTTTGATTCAACTACATGCATGAACATGTGCCAAATCAAGCCACTCGAACATTCAGAGAAGGATACCATATCATCATACTAGATCACATTCATTTTAACTCAATGTTGACATCCAAGATAAATCATTATCCACTCCTAGCTACTTATGCATGGCATGAGAAACTATAATCTCTAATTGTCATTGCAAACATGTTTGATCATAATAGGCTGAATCATGGATACTAGGTTAAACATATTTACAAAAACAGAACGAATCGAGTTCATACCCGTTTCTCTCTGCCACGACCAGTTCATCGAATATCATCATTATTCCCTTTCACTTGCATGACCGAATGATTTGAAAATAATAATAGTGCAAGAGTGCCGTGAACTAAGCTAGAATATGCAAACATTTTATTCAAAAGGAGAAGACAAGGTAATATGGGCTCTTTGTCAGATCAACAATAATGCAAATGAGAGCCACTCAACATTTTCATCGTGGTCTTCTCCTTGGTATGACTCAATAAAAAGAAAAGAATTTCAGAGAAACATAACGAAATTTTTGGGGTTTTTGCTTTTTCGTTAACAAGCAAATAAAAAGAAAAAAGCAAAAACGAGAAAAACTATTTACACGGGAAAGCTCCCAACAAGCAAAAGAAGAACAAAGAAATCTTTTTGGGTTTTCTTTTTAGTGCTACAACAATTTAAACTAGGAAGAGAAATCAAAAGGAAGGAAGGAACATATTTTTGGATTTTCTTAAAGTTTTTCAAACACACAAGAAGAAAGCGATAAAATAAATTTAACATGGATAATACAATGAAAAAGTGAGAACACCGACAACCGGAATGAAATGTGTGAACATGAATGTAATGTCGGTGGAAATACGTACTCCCCCAAGCTTAGGCTTTTGGCCTAACTTGGCAGTCAGTAGCCTGCGTAATGGTCGGAGTGGTAACTCACGGAGGCTCTCGGTGCGGATGCCTCAGCCCGCCGTGTAGCCACAACCGCTGCATTATGAGCTCGAGCCTCGCTCTCAAGAACATAATATCTTCCCCTGTTGTGAACATTAAAGAGAGCAGGTGCAGGCAAATATGTTTCCACCACGGAGTCCTTGTTAAACATCAATTTATAAGTGAAATTATGGGGATCTCCTTTAAGGATCTTATGACGTTTCATAGCATCAAAGTCTAGGTACTATGTGGTTAAAATAGGATCATAGGGCAAAGGTGAAATACCCAGCTCTCTCGCTAATCGTGTGGCATAAAGTCCACCATAAAAATATCCACTACCAACGTTGTGTTGCAACCTACGTGCAACAACCGCTCCAAGATTATAACTTCTATCACCATTGAGAGCAATGTGTATGAGGCTCAAATCTGGAGCACAAAGTGTACTACAATCTTTCTTGCCTACAATACATTTTTCATTAAATAATGCAAAATACTGAATTGCGGGAAAATGAATGCTCTTTATTCTACCTTGCGTCACTCCCCTAGTCTCACCATAGCAAAGACTGGTCAAGAATACCTCAAACTCAGACATTGGTGGTTCATTGGGCGGATCCCAGAATGGAATTTTGCAGTGGTGAGCGAATCTCTCTAAGGATATGGTAAATGGGTTTTCATACAAATTAAATGACACCCTAGACTCACGGGGATATCCTTTGACAAATGATTCAGTGATGATGAGGTGTTGATCGCACTTATCTGAAATGTAGGGACCGAGATCGGCATTGTGAACATATTGCTCACATTCCTCCTTAATGACCACACTCATCATACAATCGTTGCATGGACATAAGCATGTTTTGGTGGCGGCATCTCAAATGGACTTTTCACTTGGTTCAACATAAGACCGATGAATGGAGCTACTACTAGAGGATGCCTCCGAGGATCTCCTCCTCGAAGAACTCCTTCCAAAGAAGTTCATAATGTTCGTGTACAATTTTCTAAAAAAATTTGGGTCACAAAAATTTGCTAACAAAACTTCATAAAAAATGATAGCAACTACTCATAGGGATGTATAGAGGCCATAACAAGCATTCAAACTACTTAGAACTCTAAGAATTCAACATGCAAGCTCATCTACAGCAGCACCAAGATTAGCTAATTATTTAAATATAATCCACTAAAGCAAAAACTAATTGGACACATGGAGGAGTTACATACCAAGCAACAATTCCCCGAAATAGTTTCATAAACGGACCTTCGAGCAAAGAGATCGAAATCCGCGGTTTCAGGAGCAAGAACACGAGAGAGAGAGAGAGAGAGAGAGAGAGAGAGAGAGAGAGCAATGGTGATTTTTTCTGGAGGAATGTGGTGATGTGGGAAGAAGAAGTAAGTGAGGGGGCCCACGTGGGGACCACAACCCACCAGGGCGCACTTGGGGGTCCTGGCGCGCCCAGGTGGGTTGTGACCACCTGGTGCACCTCCCTCTGATATTGTTTGAACCAAAAATTCTGACTCAGAAAAAAATCGTATTAAAATTTCAGAGCATTCCGAGAACCTTTATTTTTGGGTCATTTTTTATTGCATGGAAAACTCAGAAAACAGACAAAGCATTTTTTATTTAACTAATAAAAACGGAAAAGAAAAGGTAGTGACAGAACGTAGTGCTCACTAAATTCATCAACTTCATACCTCTCAAAAATGATCCATTAATAAGGTTGATCAAGTCTTCTTAACAACCACTTTCCATTAGCATGAAACTGAAGAACTTTCGTAAATCACTAAGTTACCTCAACAAGGATATGAATGTCCCCAACAATAAGCATTTCATATTTCTTTTTAACAGTAGGTAGAGGTAGTTGAAAACTTCCAATAGTGATTGTCGGAGATTTTTCAATAACATTAATACCATTCACTTGGAATTGTTTCTTCGGAAAGTGCACCGTATGCTCGTTACCATTGATATGAAAAGTGACCTTGCTTTTATTGCAATCAATAACAGCCCCTGTAGTATTCAAGAAGGGTCTACCAAGGACAATTGACATGTTGTCGTCCTCAGGCATCTCAAGTATAACAAAGTCAGTTAAGATAGTAACAGTAGCAATAACAACGGGCACATCCTCACAAATACCGATAGGTATGGCTGTCAGCCATTTGCAAAGATATTTCAGTAGGTGTGAGTTTATTCAAATCAAGTCTTTTATATAAAGAGAAAGGCATAACACTAACACCAGCTCCCAAATCACATAAAGCAGTTTTCACATAATTTCTTTTAATGTAGCAAGGTATAGTTGGTATTCCCGCATCTCCAAGTTTTTTAGGTACTCCATCCTTAAAAGTATAATTAGAAAGCATAGTGGAGATTCCAGCTTCCAGTATTTTTCTCTTATTGGTTATGATGTCTTTCATGTACTTTGCATAAGGAGGCATTTTAAAGATATTAGTCAAGCGAGTTCGCAAAAAGACTGGCCTCAGCATTTCAGCAAAGCGTTCAAATTCTTCATCATCTTTCATTTTAGTTGACTTAGGTGGAAAGGGCATAGGTTTTTGAACCCATGGTTCTTTTTAGTAGACTTAGGTGGAAAGGGCATACTCCTAATAAAAGATCAAACAGTTAACCAAACCAAGCATGCTTAACAACTTGGAAATATAACAATTGTATTTGTTTCTCATCTATTTAGTACAGCCGAATTTGATTTATTTCTCACATGGTATACAATAACAGACCACAACAATTGAACATCGCATTGCAGAATGGAACCAAACAGTTAACTAAACACCACAACAGATGAACCAAATGTTAACTACGCACCACATTGCACAATGTATAACATACTAGAAGATCAAACAGTTAACCAAACCAAGCATGCTTGACAACTTGGAAATATAGCAATTGGATTTGTTTATCATGCATTTTGTAAAGAAAAATTTGATTTATTTCTCACATGGAAGACAATACAAAATTGCACCCTGAAGAATTGAACATCACATTTGCAGAACTGAACCAAACAGTTAACTAAACACGACAACTAATTAACCAAACAGTTAATAAGTGAGCACCACATTGCACGACATATAGAACATATACACTAGAGCAACATATTGCATGGTAAAAGTGGATAGCACAATTCACTAGAATTTGTTAAGGAAAGGCAGGAGCAGCACACACAACGGGTAAACCGAGCATGGTTAACCAGCGTAGCTAGCAAATGGAAAGGTGCCCCTCCAAGATCTGGGGGTTGGCACGACTGGCAGCCATCGTGACCTCATCCGCGCGTGCGGCCGCGATTTGCTTCTCCGCTGCCAAATGCTCCTTGAGATCCTGGCTATACTGCATGCACCATGGCTTAGGGCGACACTTATTTGGTGGAGGGGTCGGTGATTTGGGTGGAAGGTGTCGTGCTCGCGCCGGCGGTCGGGGGCATGTGGGATGTGGAAGGAGGAGGAGGATGGGTGTCGGGTGTGGATTACCTGCCTGGATAGGCGAGGCCGGGCAGCATCAAGGAGGGTCGCCGGCGAGGAGGTGGCACTGCAAGCAAGGAGTGAAGGTTTCAACTTGGAAAGGAAGGCGGAAATAGGGGAAATGTGGCTTTTTGTAAGGGGGGGCGGGGAGGTAGATATTTCCATGGAAGCCGAAAATTTGGAATCGCTTCAGCGAAAAAAATGGCGTGCAAAGTGTCATCAGACACAGTCCCTTATTCAGAACTGTGTACGATACGTGAACATCACAAACGATTCAGATAGCTTAACCCGTGTGTGATGAGTTTAAACATCAAAAATTTTGGTTCCAATTTCCCTGTAGCCGACGCACCTTCTCGCGTAAGCCATAGGCGTACTATACACCGACGGTGCTCGAGGATATTTTGTACTGCATCTCACATGGTTGATGATAATAAACTGTGTGGGATCTACTTGATTTTTCATCTTGATTTGAATTACATAATGGGGTCACAGTTGCAAAGGATGGTATTTGAATTGCTGGAACTTCTATCTGTAGTGAACATGGAACTATAGGTGTCTCCTCAAAAAATTTGGAATTGTTTAGGGTTCTTTTGGACATTTTTATATGGTAACTTGGTTTTTTAGGCATTTTAGGTGCACAATTCAAAATTAAACCACATGCACATGCTCTGGTGCACCAAAATGGGTTGTAAAATGATATATGTGTCCATGGGTTGATTCTTACATCCCATTCAAGAAATGGGCATGAATTTCAAACACCACGGCACCGTGGCTCTCCGGCAAACGTTGAGGTGCTTGCTTTTGTAATTCTAGTAAATACAAAACTCATCTGAAATTCATGAACCTTGGCATGCTATCATGGAATGACATCAAGATGCTAGGATAAAAATATTATCCCATTTGGGCCAGGTTATGGTATAAGCTTCTCGCAAACTAGAGCTTCTCTCACAACAAGCATGATGGTTTCGGTAGGGAACGTGCCACCTTGGGGGACGAAACGATATTTGTTGCATCTTTTTACTTTCAAAAATTTTCTCGTGTCAACATAGAACAACAGGAGTGTTGTGCAATTTTTTGGGATATTTCGGGGTTCGTGTGGACATTTTTATACATTAACTAGGTTTTCTATGCATTCATGTGCATAATTCAAATTTGAACTACATGCACATGCTCTAGTGCATATAAACAGATTGAAAAATCAAATGTGTGTCCTTGGTTGCAACCTTAGGTCCCATGCAAGAAATGGGAATGAATGTCAAACACCTTTGCCACCGTCGCTCCGCCGCTAACATTGAGATACATGGTTTTAAAAATTCTAGTAAATCAAAAACTCGTCTAAAATTCATGAAACTTGACATGCTATCATGAAACGGTAGCAACATGCAGTGGTAAAAGTATTATCCCATTTGGGGCAGGTTGGGGTGTAAGCTTCTCACAAACCACAACTTCTCGAAACAAGCCTCATGGTTACAGTAGGGAACGTTTCACCTTTCTGGACGAAACAATATCCGTTGCCTCTTCTTGATCTCAATTTTTTGATTTAGTGTCAACATAGAATAATAGGAGTGTTCTATTAAAATTTGAATTTTTTAGGGTTCGTTTGGACATTTTATGCATTAATTGACCTTTCAATGCATTTATGTGCATAATTCAAATCTAAACTACATGCACATGTTCTAATGCATATAAATTGGTTGAAAATTCAAATTTGTCTCCTTAGTTGCATGCCTAGGTCCCATGCAAGAAATGGGAATGGATGTCAAACACCTTGCCACCGTCACTCGGCCACAAACATTGAGATACCTGATTTTTAAATTCTAGTAAATCCAAAACCCATCTGTAATTCATGAAACATGGCATGCTATCATGCAGCGGCGTGAACATGTCGTTGTAATTTTTTTGTCCCATTTGGGGCAGGTTTGGGTATCAGCTTCTCACAAACCAGAGCTTCTCACAACAAGCCTGATGGTTTCGGTAGGGAATGTTTCACCTTTCTGGACGAAACGATAGCCGTTACTTCTTCTTGATTTCAACTTTTTCTCTAGTGTCAACGTAGAACAAACATGAGTGTTGTGTTAAATTTTGGAATTTTTCGAGGTTCGCTAGCACATTCTTAGGCATTAATTGAGTTTTCAATGCATTTATGTGCATAATTCAAATTTGAACTACATGCACATGCTCTAATGCATATAAATTGGTTGAAAATTCAAATTTGTGTCCTCGGTTGCATGCTTACGTCCCATGCAAGAAATAGGAATGAATGTCAAACACCCTGCCAATGTCACTCGGTCGCAAACATTGAGATACCTAGTTTTTAAATTCTAGTAAATCCAAAACTCATCTGAAATTCATGAAACCTGGCATGCTGTCATGGAATGGCACCCGACATGCCGTGGCAATTTTTTGTCCCATTTGGGGCAGGCTTGGGTATAAGCTTCTCACAAACCAAAGCTTCTCACAACAAGCCTGATGGTTTCGGTAGGGAACGTGCCACCTTTGGGGACGAATCGGTAGCCGTTGCCTCTTCTTGATTTCAATTTTTTCTCTAGTGTCAACATAGAACAACATGAGTGTTGTGTTAAATTTTGGATTTTTTTCGGGGTTCGTTAGCACATTATTTCTTATGTATTAGTTGAGTTTTCAATGCATTTATGTGCATAATTCAAATTTGAAGTACATGCACATGCTCTAATGCATATAAATTGGATGAAAATTCAAATATGTGTCCTTGGTTGCATGCTTAGGTCCCATGCAAGAAATGAGAATGAATGTCATGCCGTGATAATTTTTTGTCCCATTTTGGGCAGGTTCGGGTATAAGCTTCTCACAAACCAGAGCTTCTCACAACAAGATTGATGGTTTCGGTAGGGAAAGTGCCACCTTTGGGGATGAAACGATACATGTTGCCTATTATTGCTTTCAAAAAAATTCTAGTGTCAACATAGAACAACAGGAGTATTGTGTTAAATTTTGGAACTTTTCGGGATTCGTTTGGACATTTTTATATATTAATTGTGTTTTCTAGGCATTTTATGTGCATAATTCAAATTTGAACTACATGCACATGCTCCAGTGCATATAAATTGGTTGAAAAATCAAATATGTGTCCTTGGGTGCATGCTTAGGTCCCATGCAAGAAATGAGAATGAATTTCAAACACCAGGGCACTATTGATTGCCGGCAAAACGTGGAGATACTATGTTTTTAAATACTAGTAAATCCAAAACTCGTCTGAAATTCATGAAACTTGACATGCTATCATGGAATGGCACCCGACATGTTATGGTAATTTTCGTGTCCATTTTGAGAGAAGGGGCACTCGAATAACAGTCAACAAAGGCATTTTGAAACAACTAGCTGTCACTCTAACATCGCAAACGTTTTAAATAGAACACCAGATGTAATCGACAACCTGCGATAAGCCAAGGGAAAATGTGCCGAGCAGGATTTGTGCAGCTCTTCATCGCAAACGTTTTAGATAGAACACTTGTATTCAAAGTGAGAGCTATGGTCTTCTGCAGTAAGCCAAGGGAAAATTCACTGTGTGGGATCTGTGCATCTCTTCAACGCAAACGGTTCAGATTGAATAAGGTATGCAAAGCGAGACTTCGGCGCTAAGCCAAGAGGAAATTTGCCAAGCAAGATTTCTACCTCCCTTCAATGCAAATGGTTTTTTCGGATGACCCGTGTTCAACTACATACAAACAACTTGGTAAGATTTGCATCTGTCATATTGGGTATATTGCCATTTGTCAAACTGGAAAGATTGACATTTGTTGATCTAGTAACATTGCCATTTGTCAATCCTTGTAACACTGCGATTTGTCAAAATATGCAGCTAAAAATCACTAGCACTATCTAATTTTTGCAACTAAAATTCAGTATTTAAGCATAGATTTCATTCATAGATTAAGCAGTCGTGCTTAATTTATACAAGCAGTCAACTTTACAGCTGAACCGACCAAACTTTCCACAATTGTTGCCAACCACGTACTGAAATAGCTAGTTCAACTATATATACTAGCTAATTTAAAGTACATTGTACAGTTCCACCACATCTATAGTTAGATGAGCTGAGCAAAATAGCCCCTAAATACTACTACTACTACTACTACGGAGGGGCTTTGTACTACTTCCGGTAGCCTCTCCTCTGCCGGGCGCACTCAGTAAGAGGAAGAGGAGGAGGAGCCTACCAACAAGCTGGACAACTGCAATACGGTGCCTGCCGCTGTTGCACCTTTAGTGACGCTCACCTCGAGCCCTCTGCCGCTCCAGACGACCCCTCTCGAAGCGGCCGGACTGCTCATAGATCTCCTGATTCCTCGCCTCTGCGTCGGCGTGTGCCACGGCCACGGCAGCGGTAAGGCTCTTTGCGTACTCGACGAGGCGCTCCTCCTCCTCCCGCAGGAACTCGATGTAGCCCACAAGGTCGCTGCCGCACGTGCGGGCCTCCACCTCCGCCTCCCTCTTGCGGGCGACGGTGGCGGAGCGGGTGATGATCCCGGCAATGGCGGACGATGATGGGGTGGCGGCCACGACCACCACCTCCCGTCTTCGGGCCGCGGTGGCGGAGCGGGTGATGGCCATGGTGACCGGCAGTGGGGTGGCGGCCGGCCACCTCTCACCTTCAGGCCACGGTGGCAGAGCGGGTGATGGCCCTGGCTTTCGACGGAGCTGTGGCGGCAACGGCGGCCGGCAACAGTTGCCGACGGGCACAAGTGGCCGAGCGTGTGGTGCATGTTCTATGCACACCCAACTGGGACGCCGCACGCACTACACTAAGCCAGGGGCTGTGCCGCCGCCGTGGTGTACCCTCCCAGCTGGAGTTGTGCTCTGATCACGGCGGAGTGGCTGAGCAAAGACGACGGTCCGGTGCCATTGCCGATTTTGGGAGAAGCAGACGAGATAAGCTATAGGGAGGGAGGGGAAAATGCGACGCAGGACTCGCCGGCCGTGAGGGTTTATATAGTAGGCTGATAAGCATTGGGATTTTGGGGGATTTCACCGAGTCGGGCGGGAAGCTTGTGGGGGAACCCGCGGTTGCGTGAGAACGGGCTCGGCACCATTTGGCCAAAAGAACGCCCCCGCGTGCTGCTCAAGCTTGTGCTCGAACCGTCTGCGGCAGCGGGGTGACAAGACGTGCGAGAGAAGAACTAAAGGACACGTACACATACATTTTATAAAAAAATGTTTGTGATTTAATTAACTACTATATGCCCATCCTGGTTTATAAGTAGGATTTAATTAATAAAATACGAATGCATGTCGCCAAAGATTATATTGTCGGATTCATATTTGAACATAGTTTCCAGTTATATAATTTTTGTAACATGCATTAACATTTTGTTGGTTAAATTTGAGGTTATATACCAGTAAGCGTTTTCTCACAACACACACGGCGCCATCCTCTGCTCGCGTCCCTCAGCAAGCTCTGCTCGCCGTTAGGCGCCGCGGCGCGCTCCGGTTGTGGACAGCTTTTCCTTGCGTATTCAACTGCTATATGCATATATATGGTTGCTCGCTGTTGAGGCGACCGCAGAGCGCTCTACTCGCGTCCCTCCGCGCGCGCTCTGCCAGCGGTTGGGCCTGTGCACGATCACGTCGGGGGCCCCATATGCATGCGGTTGCGCTGCGCGCGTTGCCACGCGATGCAGTTACGTGCGGCACGATGGAGTTACGCGCTGCGAATTAGAACTGCCATCAGGGCGTGCCGATCGATATTCCAGGCCATCCTGCCTCCCCTTTAATTCCCGTGGCCATTATAACCTTAGCCTCTTCAACCTTTTGATCGCGCCCCACAACACAACAAGCACACCCACTACGACTGAGGGAGTCCTGGACTAGGGGGTGTCCGGACTGCCGGACTATCATTATCCGTCGGACTCCAAGACTACGAAGATACAAGATTGAAGACTCCGGCTCGTGTCCGGATGGTACTTTCCTTGGCGTGGAAGGCAAGCTTGGCAATACGGATATGTAGATCTCCTACCATTGTAACCGACTCTGTGTAACCCTAGCCTCCCGGTGTCTATATAAACCGGAGGGCTTTAGTCCGTAGGACAACATACATTACAACAATCATACCATAGGCTAGCTTCTAGGGTTTAGCCTCCTTGATCTCGTGGTAGATCTACTCTTGTACTACCCATATCATCAATATTAATCAAGTAGGATGTCGGGTTTTACCTCCATCGAGAGGGCCCGATCCTGGGTAAAAACATCGTGTCCCTCGTCTCCTGTTACCATCCGCCTAGACGCACAGTTCGGGACCCCCTACCGAGATCCGCGGTTTTGACACCGACATTGGTGCTTTCATTGAGAGTTCCTCTGTGTCATCACCGATAGGCTTGATGGCATCTTCAACCAACAACTCTGTCCTGTGGTGAGACTTTTCTCCCGGACAGATCTTCAGATTCGGCGGCCGCCGCGGGCCAATTCACTTGGCCATCCGAGCAGATCGAAGCTACGCCCCGCCGTCAGTCGATTCGAAGCTTAAACTTCACGGCCGATGTCGCGGAGACTTGATCTTCGACGGACTCGAGCCACGCCAAGCGCGCCGCCCGCGTGACGATGGGCACGATCTAGCTCTGCCACGGACGGTGCCTTGGTGGCGCGACACGGATCCGCTTTGCCATTAGCCCGAGCCGATCGCCAGATCGAGGCGGTGGATAGACGCCGCCCGGGCTTCAACATCCATGGCGATAGAGCTGAACACTGACCTTGTCCCCTGCGAAACTCGTGATTCCGAGGCGCCAGACTCCTCGCCGGACTCCGAACCTCCCGCGCCCTACAAATCGATCCGGATTGGGCGCGGTTATGGAATTCACCGCCGCGGACATCTTTTCAAGATTTCGCCTTTTGGCGATATCCTGAATTCACTAAAGCATCTCTCGTTATCGAGAGTCTGGCGGACTATGCCTGTGATGGTTGGGGTTCGGACGATGAAGAAATTCAGATCCCACCCACCACCCACTTTGTAGCCACTGTCGACGATCTAACCGACATGCTAGACTACGACTCCGAAGACATCGACGCTATGGAAGACGATGCTGGAGACGAATAAAAAACAGAGCTTATACAGCACGACAGGACCACCTCGTCGCATGACATATATATGGTGGATACACCAAAGGGGAGCGATAACGAGGACCAACGGGCCGCGGCAGAAGATGACCCCGCCGATAAACGACCAAAACGACGGCGTAGACGCCGCCCTAAGTCCCGCCGACGATTTATTAACGCTCCCAAGGAGCCAGCGATCTGGCGGGGCTCACAATCGGACGCATTTAACATGCAAATAAGCAACCGTCCGAACACGACGAGTCGATAACCAATCCAAGCCCGGCGAGGACAACGGTCCGGACGACCGATGCCGGACACGTCGCGGAGAGTAAGAACCCGGAAAAGACTCACAAGATCTTGCAAGAAGCTCAAGAAGGAAAAACGGAGGCTCAAAACAGCGGAAGACACACTCGAGAATGAGATGGAGCAAAGTTCTCAAAACCGCAGAGATAAACGGCAATGGCCACCAAACAAAGAGCTACCCGGCGCAAGCTGCTACGGAATTGACGAGGAGGCCATAGAGCCTCCACCGTCCAAAAATAAAGGGCTGCTGGTTGGATAGACGGCCGATGATGAGCCAAATTATGAAAGCGGCGCGGACATAAATCCACCAACGAATTGGAAGGATGGATGGCCCAGCCAGTCCATTTATGGGCCAAAGGAGAAGGCCCCAAGAAGCAAGGCAACACGTCAAGTGTCCGATGATAGCGGCACACACAAATACAGGGCGCCAGACACCCACTATGTTTCACCGATGAGGTGCTGGACCATGAAATTCCCAGAGGATTTAAACCCATCAACATAAAGGCCTACGATGGAACAACAGACCTCGAGTGCGGATAGAAGATTATATACTACATATACATATGGCCGAGGAGACGATCTCCACGCCATAAAATATTTACCCTCAAGCTCAAAGGGCCAGCCCGTCATTGGCTTAAAAGCCTCCCGTAAAATCTGTTGGAAGTTGGGAAGAGCTCGAGGGCGTTTAGAGCAAATTTCAAGGGACTTATGTCCGCCTCCGGATGCGAGATGATCTAAGTCATATAACTCAATAGCCCGGAGAGTCGGTAGCATGAAATTCGGAATAGGTTCCTTACCAAAAGAACCAAATAGTCGATCGTCCGGACGTCAAGCCTTAGCAGCTTTCAAGCACAATGTCCGAGACGAATGGTTCGCCAGGCACCTCGGTCAAGAGAAACCGAGGACAATGTCCGCACTAACAAGCCTCATGACCCGCTTCTGTGCGGGAGAGGATAGCTGGCTAGCAAGATGCAGCACCAGCGACCCAAGTACATCCGAGATAAGAGATGGAAACGGAAAATCACGGCGCAGAAAAGAGCGGCGCCGGAATAAAGAGAAAAGCCCAAAGAGCACGGCAGTCAACGCCGGATTTAAAAGCTCACGGCCCAATAATAAAACACAGCCTCTAAAGGATGACAGTGACGAATTGTCCAACTTAAAGAAGATTTTGGGTCGGATATGTCAAATCCACAGTACCCCCGGAAGGCCTACAAATCACACCCATAGGGATTGTTGGGTTTTTAAACAGTCCGGCCAACTAAATGCCGAACACAAAGGGCTCGGCGTCAAGCTTAAGAAGATAAACCCCACCAGCAGAGCACCGAAAACAAAAGACTTTCCCACAAGGGGTCAAAGAAGTAAATTCACTTCATGTGATAATACGGAAAAATAGTGCGGCACTTTCTAAAAGAGCTTTGCAGGCCAACCCAAGAAACCGTAGAGATTGGATATCAAAACCAATCACTTTCGACCACCTGGACTATTCCAGAAGCGTTCGAAATGCGGGACGGACTCCCTTGATATTGAATCCCATAATAGACGGATTACAATTTACTCATGTCCTAATGGACGGAGGCAGCGACTTAAACTTGCTGTACTCAAAAACAATCCGTAGGATGGGGGTAAACCCTGCCAAAATACGACACAGCCGCACTTCCTTCAAAGGAGTGACGCCAGCCCTTACGCCAAGTGCACGTGCTCCATATTACTCAAGTCGTGTTGGATCGCGAACAATTCTCGGCGAGAAAAATAATTTTCACATCGTCCCATTTGAAAGTGAATATCAAGCACTCTTGGGACGAAGGCTTTCGTCCGCTTCAACGCTATACCGCACATGCGTCTCTTACACTCAAGATGCCCGGTCCGCGTGGCGTCATTTCGATCGAGGGTCACTTAAAGACCCCGGACTCGGATAGACGAATCCGCCTCGGAAAGTTAGGGCTCCCTAGCCGCATACCCCATTACTGGGGTTGCGCAAGACAAAACAACCGCGGGTTCATACAAACCCCGCTTTAATTATTTATATTTTTTTGTTTTACACATATTTTTTGCACGATTTGTTTTCGAACTAAACGTTCCTCTCTTTTTATAGATGAACAAAGTGCACACCCGTCCAGGATAAACGGCGAACGGAGACATAGGCGCAGACGCAAGAGGGACCCGTTAGAGGATTCTTTTCAGATTAAGACCTGCGTAAACCTTTTTATCGTCTCTTGTTGTTATTCTCCTTGGTTTCTTCCTATAACCAAAGCGAGCTCGACGCTTTGGCATCGGCCGCGTCGAAGACCATGCCGTGCACGGACACTAGGGGCTTAGGGCATTGTTCGCCCATTATTATAAAGACCGAACACCTTAGGGAGTGTTCGACGCCTCGAGTTAGGCATTATATGCATCAGCTCGAATCATGTCTTTGGTCAAATGTTGGGTTTGCCCGGCCTCGTGTTTTGCTGCCTTACGTTCCGTATCATCGGCTAACACGGCACTGTGGAGAACTATGCGATTGTGCCCCGATTAATTTGGCGAGCACCTCAAGAGAGAAAGCCGAAAACTGACTGTCATGATACAGCGAGAGACTGGTCAGCCACTCGATCGACTACCGAAATGTTTAGAATTCCCTGTTTTGACGAAGGACCGTTTCCCGGCCAGGCACTTACGCACCTCGAATTCGGAGATGTGCGGTGCCACCAGGGGCTATATCGTAGCCTCACCCTCGAGCTCCACTGGCTAAGTGAAAGTGATAAAGCATTATAGTCTGGATTGCCTAGTTCGCTACGCTACCACCTCCTTAAACAGGACCGAGACATCGGATTAAGTGTGAAAACGCGCTATTTTGCGAACACCCCCGCACCTTGTGCGTGGGGGCTGAAGCCGAAGACTGCCATCTTTCAAGTTATACAACAGTATACGTAAACGGCCGCACAGGAGAAGTTTTATTACTTGGGACGCACAAGTATAAAAAGCAGTTATAACATAATCATCGATTTACAAGCTAATGCGTTCATTTGAACGTGATATTTTTCGAGCACTTCGACTCTATTACACGAGCGCCACGCATAACTTCCCCGAAGTAGTGCTCGGCAGGAGCCGGTTTTCATCCGAACCTGGCGGCAACGGTGGCATCCATCTCCGGACAATGCGCCTTCACACGCAAGAGCCATCCGCGCCCTCGGCGCAGCCGACCACTTCATCTCCTTTATATGCGGCACCGCCCAAGGAATTGCTCTGAGAAGCCAAAGTAGCTCGTTGCCTTGGACCTCTCGCCATACATGGGCCACGATGTCGACCATGGCAAGTCCGGACAATCTATTTAGCTCGGCCCATTCGCCAGCCGGTCTCATAATGGAAGTGAGCGATCCGGATGTGGAATTGAGACCAATATAGCTCTTCCGTCTCGTGATCTTCCCGGCTCGGAAGTGCTTAACGGCATCACCGCACTCGCAGCTAAATCCATATCACGGATCCTCCGGACTCCACACCGCTCAAATTGAGCATACTTTGCATCCATAAACCGCGACGCAGCAGAAAAGATTTGCCACCACGATCTCTCCGGCTGGTGCGTTCCTCCTTCATAGCCCGCATTGCAGAGCGGGCATCCTTGGCCGGCGGTGGCCTTCTTTAGGTCTTCCCGCCCGATAAGCACTCCTTTTCAAGAGCCTCATTGCGTCGGTAGCATCCTTTAATTTCATGGCCAATTCGCCATCTCCGCCTCGCTTAGGCAAAGGCGGCCTTTTCGACTTTCAACTCCTCGGCCGCCCTTGAGGCAGCAGCGTCACTCCTTTGGGCTTGCTCCTTAGCTAGAGCAAGTTCGCCCAAACTCTCCACAGCAGCAGCACACCGTCTGCACGAACAGCATATAATTTATCGAGGCGGCTTTGACCCCTTAATAAAGCGATGCGGAGAACTCTTTTACCTTGCGACTCGTCAAGTCGCCTGTTGACAAGTGCGATGTCTTCATCTGCCAAGTCAAGTTGCCGAGTTAATTCGGCAAACTCACTAGTCCGGCTAGCCCCCGGACCATCCGCCACCTGCATAGGAATGGCGGAATTAATTACTTTAGATTTCGATCCTCGGTACGCTGTCGTTTTCGACAACCTACCGAGTCTCAGGGGCTACTATCTATACAGGGCGCATTTTTATATGCAAAACTGTTAAAAGACAAAGGGGTGCGTTATTCCCGCATACCTCAAATCCCACCAGCAAACTCATGGCGGCATTACGCAATTCGCTCTCGGCGGACGAAATCCTTCCAATCACCATACGCATTAACGCACGGTGATCTTCTGAAATGGACGCCCTCTCAAGCAGATTCTTGATTCTCCGGCGGACACTAGTAGGTGCCGAACTCTCTGGCCCCTCCGGACTCGGGGATACCCTCCGTGATGACACTTCGGGTTCGCCTGCCTCATCTGGCAGCGCCGCGGATGGAGGCGTATCGCTCTCCATCATCTCCGGAAGAAGGTCCCTCGAAGACGAACTCATCTGAGAAGGCTGCAGATCCGAACTGCAAAACAGATATTTCGGTTACCCACAGAAGCACAAATGAAGGTATTTCCTTACTAATTAAACTTCCTTTTTCATACTCACGGCTCGTTGGAGGGATGGTCCTTCGGTGATGATTGCGCGCCCGGATTCTCTCCGGACGCCGGACCCCCCGGTAAAGATCTCTTCCCACGCTTAGGGGCTTTGGCCTCCGGATCTTCGGAGGCGGTCCTCTTCTCCCCCTGAAGGAGGGATTCTTGGTTCCCCCTCTTGATCGCCTTTGGGCTAAATATTAGCTCCTCTATTTTCCCGTCGCCTCCTTCTGGGCGCAACCTCCAACATTCTCGACCAAAGACGGGTTCCAGCGCGGTCTCTGGGAGGGGGGCCGGACATCTTATCAGCCTTGATCGCGCCACCCATTCCTGTAAAGAACAAGGGGTCAGGAGGCGAACTCTAGAAAGGCATATAAACAGAATGTCCGGACTCTGAGCTATTTACCTGAGTATCAGGGCGATCGCGGCTTAGGCCTGCGTCCTCGGCTGAATCCGAACACGCCACCTGCGGTCCGAAGAACAGCTTGTACATCTGTGTCGCGCCCATAAAGTGTTGGAGAATGCGAGGTCCCTCCGGATTAAACTCCCATAGACGGAGAGGACGGCGCTTGTGAGGCGGAAGATGCTCGATTAGCATGACTCGCATCACCTTGATCAGTCGATCTCCTTACTTGGAGGTCTCGAATCCGGCCTGCGGTGAGGGCACGTCCCGGACGACCCCAGTTGAGCCCTTGGTTGACCCACGACATCGGTTGGCGTGGAGGTCCCGGCGGAATAAGGCGGCGGCTTTTGCTGCTGCCCTTGGAGCGTGATGTAGAACCACTCCTGCTGCCACATCCAAGTTCCTCTTGGAAGGAACCCTCGGCCACGGGCATCGACCTTTTGCTTATGGTCGCCTCGCCAAGACTCCGCTTGACGCCCCGATCATCTTCGCTCCACTTGAAGGTCTTCACCATAGGCGAAGTGGGGAATGACGCGGAGGAAGGCTTCGCAGACGATAATGAATGCGGAGATATGGAGGATAGACTCCGGAGCCAAGTCATGAAAGTCCAGCCCATAGTAGAACAGGAGCCCTCTCACGAAGGGATCCGTCGGGAAGCCTAAACCCCGGCGGAGGTGGGATACGAAAACGACGTATTCACCGGGCTCGGGGGTGGGCACGGCCTGCCCTTGGGCAGGCAACCTGTGCGAAACCTCGTAGGCCAGGTACTTGGCCTCACGCAACTTCAATATGTCCTCCTCCATGATGAAGGAGGGCATCCACCGGCCCTGGAGGTCGGAGCCGGACATGGTTGAGGGTCCGAAGCGCTTGAATCTGAAGCTCTGGGTGTTGGAACTGGGAGCGGAGAAGAGATTCGACGCGGGATTGAAGAACAAGGACAGGCCTTGGTCCTCTTATAAAGGGGAAGAAATACCAAGGGCCGTCTCCGTGACCGTTTGGGATTCCCCTTCGATAGAGGAGGCGTGGCGACGGGAATGGTTGGGTTACCCACGCACGTATTGATGAGGATCCCGGAATAAGGGGAACACGATCTCTGCTTCGACAAGACGTGCCAAGGAAACCGCTTCGCTAAACGTGCTGAGGTGGTATGGTAAAAAACGATTCAAACAAGGACTTGGTGGTGGTGTGATGTCACGCCGCATAATACGTCAGCAGATTGAGCTAGTGTATATTTTATTCTCTCTACGGTGGAATGTGGAAATTATTTTTGCAGAGCCGGACACTATCCTGGTGTTCATAATCTTCTCTGGATTATTCAAGGGAGGAACCCGCCTTGCAATGTCGAACATAATGCACGCTGGACTTATCGTCATTGAAGACTGGTTCAGGGGCTACTGAGGGAGTCCTGGACTAGGGGGTGTCCGGACTGCCGGACTATCATTATCCGCCGGACTCCAAGACTACGAAGATACAAGATTGAAGACTCCGGCTCGTGTCCGGATGGTACTTTCCTTGGCGTGGAAGGCAAGCTTGGCAATACGGATATGTAGATCTCCTACCATTGTAACCGACTCTGTGTAACCCTACCCTTCCCCGGTGTCTATATAAACCGGAGGGCTTTAGTCCGTAGGACAACATACATTACAACAATCATACCATAGGCTAGCTTCTAGGGTTTAGCCTCCTTGATCTCATGGTAGATCTACTCTTGTACTACCCATATCATCAATATTAATCAAGCAGGACGTAGGGTTTTACCTCCATCGAGAGGGACCGAACCTGGGTAAAAACATCGTGTCCCTCGTCTCCTGTTACCATCCGCCTAGACGCACAGTTCGGGACCCCCTACCCGAGATCCGCCGGTTTTGACACCGACAACGACACATAGAGAGGGGATGTCTAGCGGTGCTCCAATGGATTTTGGCAAGCATAAAGTGGAGACCCACCCGAGGGAGACAGATCTCTCGGTGGTGTATGCCATCGACCCGGCCGTGGTGGACGACTACATCAACACCGTTGAGCAGTTGCTTGCTGGAGACAAGTACAAGGTGGTCGACATCAACCTCCAGTACACCGCTGGTCGTCCCGGCATAGATCAAAAGGTTGTCGTCGCCTAGTTGTGTGTGCGCCATCATGTCCTCATCTACCACTACTGCATGGCCACAGAGCCTTACGACCATTTCAACAGGTTTGTCAACAGCACCGACTACAAGTTTGCCACGGTGGAAACCATCGACGATGTAAAAGTGCTCAGTGTTACGGGCTTGGCCTACAAGAACCTTGTCGAAATCCATGACCAGTACAGGGTCTGGGGCAGCACGAAGGACTCCCTAGTTGAACTCGCCTCGGCCATCATCGACCCCTACTACGAAAAGATGAAGCAGGATGCCCAGAGAACAAGTCCCGTATCCTGGCATAGGGCCTGGATGCGGCGATTGGATGAACCTCACCTCAGGTTCGCGGCCAAGAGCGTGTACACATGCTACGAGATGCACAGGCGGATCGTTGACATGAGGAAAAGCCTCGTTACCCAAATCGACGAGCCCGGATCGAGCCACAAGCAGAGCAAGCGTCACAAGCAGTAGATGATGATCAGATGATCGTTTATGCTAGTTAATCATGCATGTAATATATAGTTTACTTTGGTGTGTGGAAACGACATGTGTGTAGTAGCCACCTATGTAATTATGCATGTAATTATTTACTTTGGTGTGTGCAAATGCCATGGTTATAGTAGCCACCTATGTAAGTGGATGTTTAATTTGGTTATGCAACCATGTCCTTATAGTAGCCACCTTATTGTTCGGTATGCAATCCCATCGCACAACACACACGTCTTATTAGCAGCAATCATCTGTGTTATTATCGGTCTTCACACACAATTTTGATTACAAACCTGTTTGCCGCGTATCACACACATCTTGTTATATTGAACCGTTTATGTTCTCTTGTCTCAACACAAACATTTCATCCGCGTGAACCACATGCCGTATATCGCACACACCTTGATCTGGCTGACCGTTTCTTTTGTATTGCCTAATCACAAACAGTTCATCCTAGTGAACGTATATTGTTTATCGCACACACCTTCATCTGGCTGCCCGTTTCTTTTGTTGCTCCTCACCGCAAACGGTTAATTGCATTGAACTGTATGCCCTACATCACACACGGAACTAAAATCTGAACCGTGTTTGATGCATCCGTCATCGCAAACGTTTTACACCTTTTTGAAGATTTTATACATCACCGTTTGCGATTAATGCATCACACACAGTTTCGTCAAAGGGTCTTTGATCATAGTGTCGCGTTAGCAGCATCCTGCACTAGTGCTTTGTGTTGGATTGAGTATTATGAATCTGAAATTGTTTGATGCGTATTGTATAATTAACTCATGCATACTTATGGTGACATTTGAGTATAGCTGACATTAGAGTTGGTTGATGCGTATCATATGGTATTATTTTAGTACGAACTCTTGGATAGATTGATCGAAAAGGATAACTTGGTATTATTTTAGTACGAACTCTTGGATAGATCGATCAGAAAGAATAACTTTGAAGTGGTTTCGTGCCCTATAGACAATTTCTTCTTATCTTCTCCGCCAGATAAGAACTTTTGAGTGATTCTTTGTTGCACGTTGAGGGATGGTTATGTGATCCAGTTATATTAGCATTGTTGAGAGATTGCACCAGTGAAAGTTTGAACCCTAGGCCTTGTTTTCAAGCATTGCAATACCGTTTGTGCTCACTTTTGTTACTTGATACCTTGCTATTTGTTACTATTACAAAAATCAATATCTACTATCATTTTATTACACTTGTATCACCATCTCTTCGCCGAACTAGTGCACCTATACAATTTACTATTGTATTTGGTGTGTTGGCGATACAAGAGATTTTTTATTATTTAGTTGCAGGGTTGTTTGAGAGAGACCATCTTCATCCTACGCCTTCCACAGATTGATAAACCTTAGGTCATTCACTTGAGGGAAATTTGCTAGTGTCCTACAAAACTCTGCGCTTGGAGTCCCAACACGAGTCTACAAGAACAAGTTGTGTAGTAGATATCAGGCTACACGGAGTGTATTACAAGTTTCCTACCTCATAGATTAACCGATGAGCATGCTTAGGAGATAGATCACGGGATTGCCACTAGACGTGCAGTCCTCGCAGTGTAAGAATAGTCAAAGTAGCATGACTTTGGAGTCCTCTCCTCCTCGTCACCGATCTCCCTCAATTAACTCAGGAGTTTGATCCCTCAGACAAGTTCGATGAAGCAGCACAAATGTACCACCTCTAAAAGGTCGCTGAAGCAGACTTCTAGGTCCGATCGCACAACCGAGCTAAGTGAAGGTGGCTAGATGCAACATGTGCAAACCCTAGTCGATGCAACTTTCTAAGATCCCGTGTCACCTAAACCCAAAGTCGGTAGTTTGTCGTGGGTTCAACACTTGAGACCCACTAGGACTCTATAAGCCAAATTCCATTTGGCCCAGATCCAAGTTCAGGTTGGATCACATCTAACCTCGTCGGTCTCTCCCCTTAAGCGCGTGATGACTCCTTATGTTCACGTCCACTTGGTCGCAGGCCGGACCACATCCGACTTATTTAGTTGTTAGCAGCTTCTAGCAAAACGTGCCGACCTCCAAGTGTAGGATGAAGGTAGTTTGGCGAACGTATACACCGTGTCATACTTTTGTACCTTTTGTCTCAAGATATATGTTTTCAGGCTCAAGGCGAATTGGCCATCCTTGCTCTAGCTCGGCCTCTTTCTTGTTCTATGATGCCAACTTAAAAAAACGGATCATCTCATAATCCTTGTCGCATGACCATGCTTATTCAAATCGGATCACACGAGGGGAGGGGGGAGGGGGGGGGGTGCAGAGTATATCTCTTCGAATCAAAGGGGTAAATCCCTTCTTGCTCGACCATGTCTCACGGCATGGATCTAGACAAGTCGAAAATCAACCTTTATAACTACCATGTTACAAAGTAGCCTTTGATCGGTCCTCAGCAGACCGTCACCATCCCAAGTCCATGCGGCGGTCTCAGGTTTAGGACACAAAACATTCTATTAAAGATTAACTGATGACCTGTCGCTCCGTCTCATGATTGGGTATGTTCAACGTGACATACTATATGTGCCCGATTCCGGTCTCCCAACGTCGACCTCAGATCCCGTCAAGCCCATACTATTCACTAGCATCCAATGCTACATGGCCAGTGAGATCTGGCCATCTACCGGTCTAGTTGAATGTGAGTTCAGTCGCATCCTCTTGTCGACCAAGGACCTTTTAGAGCGCACCATACAATGTAAGATCTCATAGGCAAGTCACACACCTGTCTGACATACATCATTGATGTCATTCAAGGACTATAAAATGGTAAGCACGCAAGAGCATGTTCATGATTAAAAAATAAAAATGGCTGAATTTAGTCATCAACCTAACTTAACTTTATTTGCACAAACTGGTTTTTCCCCATCAAATTTTGTCGAATTACCTAAACTGTGCACCGTTGAGGCCTCCTTTGGTTTAGAGAAATTTTGAGGAATTCTAAATGATAGGAATTGTGTAGGAAAATTTTCTTTGGATCCCTTTGATTTTTGTGAATGGATTCCTATTCCTATGTAGGATAGGAACCAATGCTTCACATTTCAAAGGAAAAAAAACAATATTCTCAAAAAAAGGAAAAAAATATGAGGCTAAACCAATGGAAAATTTCCTATCCTATGAATCAAGTGACATCTATTTGCCTATATAAATTGAGATACATGCCATCTCATTTCTTATGGTTTTCGTATTCCTATGATATTCCTATCCTATGAACCGAAGGAGGCCTAACTGAAGAACTAAATTGCATTGGGCATTGGACATTGGCGTTACACACGTACCTGCATTAGCAATATCAGATGTCACCGTAGCTTCTTTTACATTTAAATGAAAACGGGGCAACACTAATGTTTCTTAATTAGCACTAAAGCCAATCAACAGAATTTGCAGTAAGCATTATGACAGTGACAGCAGGTCCGTTGCCTCGAGCCTCCAAATCACAGTGCACATAGGTAATGGTTTCACAGTTCTACAGCAGGGCACTTTGCACATTCCAGCGCCACCCGCCACCTGAGTCTTGCCAACTACAATTCTTCAGTTACTACCTTGTTCTCCAGCAGAAGTCAGCTGAGCCTAGGCTTTGGTGAGATGCCAAGATCTGCTATGGAATGCAAAAAAATGAATCAGTTTGTTTAGATGAAGCAATCCCTCCGTTTGAAAGAAACAGAGATACAAAGGTCCAACAAGAAAAAGTTTGCAAAAGAAAAATGAGCTCATTTTTTGTGCAGATTTAAGGGTATGTTCGAATTGCCACCAATGTCTACCCTACCGAATTTTCGGTCATGGCCAAAACATTGGTCCTTGTTTGGATGACTGCCAACTTTTTGGCATGCCAATGCTCTTTCGCAACTCTAGTTCATTTTTCTAGCCAATTTTGGGCAACTCACGGGCATATGCAAAACCACAAGCAAAATATTGGCTAACCACATTTTTGGTAGGGCAAACATGGGGAGCAAACAAGTAATCCTGAGATCTTTACTAGTTCCACATTTTGCAGTTAGCATTAACCCCAAACGATTCTCAGACACAATTTCAGGCATGACGTTGTGCCTACTGCCTAGCACAGTAAAGAAATAGATGGTCCACATCCAATATAACAATATGCAATTTAAAGTGATCATGGTAGGCCAACTGAATGAACTACTTCCTCCGATCCATATTAATTGTCGCTGATTTAATCAAATTGACTAAATCAGCGACAATTAATATGGATCGGAGGGGGTAGAAATTCTGAGTTTTAGTCATCACTGAAACATGTCAAATGTAGTGACGAAGTGATGATTGACCAAGCAACTTTCATGAACAACCCAAAGCTAGTTTTTCTTTTGCTTTCAATCACGCTGAATTTTTAAATAAACATAGCAAAGATTAGTTCAACTGGAGATAATTTGTTAACAAAATTCAATGCATTTATGCACCAAACAAACAGGAATAAGAGGTGGCCCAAGGAAGAAAAACTAAACTACCTTTTTGCATAAGCCACAGTGAACACATCAGTCAACCCTGAGTTCTCCAGGCTCAGTATTCTTTTGATCTTTCTGTAATCGAGAGGCAGGCAAAATAGATTTGAGCTGGGTGCTCTCCATGTTTGACAACAGTTGTGTGACAGTCTTAATTTGAGATGCGCTGCATAGTTTAAAAAATGATGTTACCACAGGTGACAAAGAGGAAAAGTACCTTCAACCATGTGGTAGAAATATGTAGAGAATAAATTATGGTTAAAGAAGCTCTTTGGAAAAGCTACAGCTGCTTTAGAATATTATTAGCAAGATGACTGTGTAAATGACATGAAGTTGGGAAAGTCACCTTTGCAAACTACTGTCCATAAAAGCATCCAAGGAAGAGATTACATTAGGTAGTTGTTGTAGCACCTAGTATATGATAGGATACAAATGTCAATAGCTACATTACAGGGATATAATTTCACATCCATGCAAAATGACATTTTACTTGCTCTGTGTTCTTTGTAAGAGATGCTTTCGCCAAGAGATTCTTAGGGAGTTTAGCCAAGTGGACCTGTGACAAAAAGGACCCTGTGTTAGCACAATGGCACAAAATATTTATTCTGGACACAGACCCCATAGTCAAAATTATATTGAAACTCCTGAATTCAGTGAACTAGCATATTTTGTAATTGTAGGATTGTAACTTCGATATTTTTGGGGACAGAACATTATCGCAATCAGGGTGACTTCCACTAGCATTCTGACTGGTTAAGCTCCACGAGGTCTGGACAAGAATGAAAGCACACAAATAACCTAGAACTGTAATACCATGCTGCATCTGAACACTCCAGTGCAGTACTTTTGCAACTTTCTCAATGCCAATCAAAGCTCCCAATACTTGATATAAATCATAAATGTCGATAAAATGTTCAATGCGGTATTAACCCAATATATTATACAGTAGATTATAACTTTATAAGATGCAACAGATTAACTAGCAAGCAATAATAATGGCGTGAAAATCTATTCAAAACCTAATTGCAAGGAGGAACTACCACGTCTATCACAAGATTCAAACCCTTGGGGGCACCTGAATAAACATTCTGCATGAATCAGCACCTACTTCCTGTCAAAATTCCCCAGACTTGACAAATTGAGCTCGCAGCCAGTTGAAACAGACAAGGACGAGAGGAAGAGAGGGGGAGGTGGACCTGGGCAGGGGAGGACTGCTCCATGAGCTGGAGAAGGTTGGAGGTGGACTGCACCGCCTGCCCTATCTGCTCCGCCACCGTCGCCTTCGCTCCTCCGCCGCCGCCCGCCGCCGCAGCCATCTCCTGGTCGTCGTCGTCGTCGTCGCACACCGCAGCCTCGGAATAATTCGAGGCCCAGCCCAGCCAACTGCAACATGGGCCACGTGGGCTGTCCATGTAAGGAGCCATTCGTAACTCGAAACATTTTCAGAGGTGGTGGGTGCAAAACTCCCGACTCCCCTTGAACACGACGCGCCCCCACCGACCGGCGGCGAGGAAGAGGAGGAGGACATGGCGGCGGCGCGGGGACAAAAGGCGCTGGCGACGCTGGTGAGGTCGCTGCGGAGCGATTCCATCTCCAACTCCAACGCTCCCAGGCTCAGGCACCTCCCGTCTCTCAGGTACGCATCGGCTTCCCCCCTTCTCTCCTTCGTAGGGGATGCTGGTGGATGATGCGTGCTGGATTTGATTTGACCGGGACGTGGATTTGGCTTGATCAGGAGGACCTTCTCGCTCTACGACCAGATCAACCTCATCGACAACGTCCCCGAAGACCAGCTCCGCTTCCAAACGTAACCTCTCCTCACATCCTCCCAGTTCCATTTCAATTGTTTTCAGCTTTTGCTGTGCGATAGCAAGATTGCCTTCTTCAAAATATATCCGTGAATATGTAAATTTGTGGAATGGGATTGACCATGGTTGCGTTTTAAGCTCAATGTTTGATGTATGCTCGAAGAATCATCCTGGTAGTGGTAGATTAATCAATGTACTCTCTTCCCAAAATAACAGGTTACAACATATCACTCAAATCGGCCAGTATCTGTAAGTTTAATTACTTACAAAATTATCTGAAGGGTCTTGTGGTTGATTATTGCCTGGAAGTTTGGTTACAAACTGATGTTCTTCTCTTAAAACCAGATACTGCCCACAGGAGTGCTGTAGCCTGTAGATACTCTTGTTCTACCTACTAATCCTAGCTGTTTGTAGGGTTAAACCAGACGAATGCTTTAGATACATACGTTGATAATTCATATCACGAATTTCAATGACATTTTCTAGCAGATGGAGTGAGACTGAAAAGGTTTTGATTAGAAGTGATCATCTTCATATAGGATGGTTAACTCATATTATTGCTTGCAAGTAAAGGGATGCAGCTACCATTTTTCCCTTTTTTTCCCTTTAGTTGCTAGGAATCTGAAAATGATGCTGTACTCATGTACTGCTATGAATAATTTCTGAGGATTGACCAGTAACTTAAACAAATGTGAATCAATCCCCTTTTTTGCTGAATGAAGGGGAACACAACATGTTTGAGCGACTTTTTTCAGGCTGCGAACTGTCATTTTTGCCTCTCAAATTATTTTGGTTTTAGGAAGACCACTAGCCTATTACATAGAAAGCCAAAAGGAAATTAGCTAGGCGTAAAAGTGGTTTCTTAGTTCTTATCCTGGCGGTGTTGGGGGCAGGTTGAATGATAAGGAAAATAAACAGAATTGCCGTTGGTAGCTGGAAGCCACTATGCATGAAAAACATCTAGTGGTTTGGGCATTCAAAACCTCAGAGTTATTTACATGTCTTGTTTTGGGAACCATTATTTTAATCTTCTGATGCGTAAGGCTGTCACACGGTTGTTTTATTGTACCTGTTTTCTTTGTTAAGCTGCATAGTATGACTTAGCCTTGTACTGATCTTGTTCTTGGATTCAATATAAAGCTGGGAGAGGTGCATCGGTTTCTCACTTTCTCTTATGACAATCACTTTGCTCTACTGTCATGAGGGGTGGATAGGACAACATATAGTGGATTTTTTTAACATTCCCCTTTAGTTTGCTAACTTTGGTTCCTTTCCTGAGAATCATCATCTCAGTCTCGCTTATATACAATTGGCAAGAGTAACCAAAATTGTCAAAAATAGTGATTTGGGACACACTTGAATTTGCCATGACTTGGGGCTTAGATTTCTCTTGTTATGCTTTCAGTTGTGAGTAGTTCTGAAGAAAATGTCATTCTACTATCTCATTTAGTTCTGTGGAACTTGTGTATTTGATCAGATGACTGAAATACTCTGCAGTTACGATGACACTGGATTCAAGATTAACAATGTAAAGTATGAAGGGAGCTTGCTGATAGTAGAAAACAAGATAATGACCTGGACACCCAAAACATTTGCGGATATAACTGCTGAAAGGTAAAGGTTTGCACAGTAAATACTATCTGCTGTATATATGTCTTGAGCAATGACTCTATTAGGCCATGTGATACCATTTGTTTGCAGTAGCGCTGTTGAATCTATTCCTGTTTGTTTGTTATTTACTGACAACTTATATTCCTTCAATAATGCAGTTTATCAATCTTCAAAATTGTGCACCCAATCCCAGGTATCTTGGCCAGTACCCTACAGTTCTACATGGCATTTTCTTATCATAATTTTATCGTGTCAGATGAGCATGGTTCCCAAGGGTGGCCATTTCATGTTTAGTAAAAATGAACATTGTTTACGCGTTCAAGATATTGCGGTTTGTTTTTTTACTTCCGTGTTGTGCTTCAATATGTTGCTCTAGTAGTTTATCCAAGTTCATTGTTAAAAATTAACAATATTTCCTCAGAGCCCAGGGGTGGGCAGTTATGTTGTTCGTATTTCTGAACCAAATTAGCGCTACTTGGTTATTAACATCCAATATACCGTGTTTCTCCAGAGATTCTGATTCTTGGTTGCGGGAAATACGTCCAGCCAGTCAGTCCTGAGCTGCGCAAGTTCATTCGGTCAACTGGGATGAAACTGGAGGCCATCGATTCGGTAAAGTTCAAATGCATTTCCCCCCTTCATGTACAACATAGCGTCTATTCTGAAAACCTCAATTTGAAACACAAACTTCGATACTGTGATACATAATGGCCCATATTTGTTTTGGCAGAGGAATGCGGCTTCGACCTATAATATTCTGAACGAAGAGGGGAGGGCAGTGGCGGCCGCAGTCCTTCCGTTCGGAGTCGACTCTTAATCGCGTCAGCAGAGCGGTTTGTGTTCTCCTCGAAGTCCATAGAGCAGACATGAGACCTCTCTTGTACCTCGGCGCCGAAACCTGTGACGATCGGTGGCAAGTGTTGTTCCCCGCTCCTTTTTTCTGTTGTCCCTTAGGAAGCATCACCCTGGTTGTGAAGTGTGTTCTCTTGTGACCGCGAAAACAAAAACAAAAGCAGTCTACCTTGTGTACATCAGAATAATCAGCACGAGCGGCCGAACGGTGTTTCCCGTATTAGCCAGGGTTTATTTATCGGTCTTGTTGGCCCTGGGATTCATCTGCCATGAGTCCAAACCGATGAACCGACGAACAAACGGCGTGTGCACTGATGTTCATACTTGTCCTGTATCTCCCGTAACTATGGAAGGTTCACACAATACAGTAAATTGTGGTGGCGCAGAATGGTACTGCGCGTGTAAATTACTAGGAGGAGAAAAATCGCCGTGCGTGTGTCTCTAGGCGTGAGAGACACGCTGCCGACTTGGGCAGGCAGTTCAGATCTGACGCAGAAACTCGGGGAGCCATACGCCTGGACTCGAGAGGCTGAGATATATCCTGCTTCCCATTTTTGTTTGAACAAAGTAGCGAGATATAGCTCGGTGGCTGCGCCACACACGGCGGTGATGGAGGCACGAAAGGGAGATGGATCTTTGTCATCGTTTTCTCCGTCCACATCGCCTCGACGGGAACGTTTACTCGCATAGCCTAGCTCCGCACGCAGGGCAGGGCAGGCGCGACGAGCTCCAGCCAACTTGTCCTTGTTTTCTTTTGGAGAAAATTCGTTCCAGACAGTTTGTTCTTGTCTGCATCGTCCGACACATTGCCGTCTCCGCGCGGCCCGCGAAGTCCCCAACCGCCCATCCCCCCAAACAGGATCCGCCTCGCGTGGCATATTCCTCTCCGCGCACGCGGCCGCTCTGAGCGCACCGGCCAGCGGGCCCAATCAGTACGCATCGCAGGACACCGGTACGGACCTGGGTTTAGATACGAGTAACACGCACACACCGGTGCAATTTATTCGGCACGCTCGTGTGTGATAACCGTGCGTGTGCGTTGACGGTATTATTGTGCTTGCACCTCAACTGTAATCGGGAAGAACAGTTGCCTTCCATTAATGGTTCAGCATTCAACCTCTGTATGTTCGCGAAAATAAAACCCAGGCCTGCGAGACGCAGGGAATTTATCCTCGGTCCAGGAGCTAGCTTGCTCAGGCTGGTGGCGGCACCGCTGACTGTAACCCCGTTTTCCATTAGCAAGGAAAAAATAACCACGTGTGAGGTGCACTTGACTTGACTCGTGTGCAATGTTGCGTGTACGTGTACAAAATAGACGCTTGGAAACAACCAGTCCACCATTTCGCTGGCCCCAGCGGGTCCCGCACGTAACTGGCTCGCGCCAGGCAGGCAGGCAGGCACGCTGGTCTCCGGGTCTCTTGGGCGTTGGAACCGAGGCGACGAGGAGCGGAGGCGCATCGTATGGACCGCGCCGCTGCGCGCACCTGGCCTCCGGGGCCTCCGGCCCCCCCCCACCACCAGTCGGCGTATAAAGGCCCGGCCCACGGAGGGAACGGGCGGTGCTCCCCTCGCAGCTCCTCCCAACCAACATTAACCCTCGCGTCGCCCGCGGCCTCTCCCTCCCTCCTCCACGACCAGCAGCTCCCTCCCTATTCCCGTCTCCAGCGCGAACCGCGGGGCGTCCCTCCAAACAATGGCGGCGGCGGCGGAGATGGTGCGCGGGTTCGCCGCGACGGCGCGCGTGGCCAGGCCGGCCGCGACGGTGGCGGCGCCCCCGCAGCCCAGGCGGGCGGTCGCCGCGCGGGTGCTGCGGACCTCCGCCTCCGAGAAGGTGGCGGCGGATCTCTCCGTCGCCGGGACCAACGGCTCCCTCTCCGCTCTGGTGAGCGTCCGCCGTCTCTCTCCGTCCCTGCTGCGCGCGCGCTTCCTTCTTTGTGCTGCTCCATGCTCTCGGTGTACGATGCGGGCCGCTCGAGCCAGCGGCTGACTTCGCTCTTGCAGTGTTCGGCGATTTTGATCCCGAGCACCGCGGTTGGGTTCGCCGTTTCCTGCCCTGCTGGGATTTGTTTGTTTGTTTGTGCTTATAGCGTCGTCCTGGCCGCGCACTTCGTTAGTGACCGATGGTCTGATCCCGAGCGCAGTGCTTCAGACTCCCACGTGATCTGTTCCAGCTTGCGGTAGCCTCGCCCGTATTGGGCTTTTGATCTGCTCATCTCTACCACATTACATTCGGGGAACTGCAAGCTCCTTTTATATTGCTCTGATCTTACTACAACAAATAAAAACCAAAAAAAGCAGTCTGAAGTTGAAAAATGGCTGGCTGATGATTATTGGAGTCGAAACGTTTGGTTTCCGATTCTGAGGCAATTCAACCTCATGGCGGCTCTTGCAATTTCTGGATTGTTTAGCTAACAACCCATTTGTTTCCCTGCTAGTTTTGCTTTGCAATATGCTAAACGCGATGAGAGATTTAGCTGTTCGAAACATGTGGTTCATTCAGTGACAGATTTATCTTGTTTGCATGCAGAGCAATACTGATGTCAGTACTGACGCCACCTCACAAGCAGTGGATGTGAGTCCTCGGAGGAAGACAAAGATAGTCTGCACCATAGGCCCCTCGACCAACACTCGTGAGATGATATGGAAGCTTGCAGAGACTGGAATGAATGTTGCACGTATGAATATGTCCCATGGTGACCACCAGTCACACCAAAAGGTGATTGATTTGGTCAAGGAGTACAACGCAGAGAACACTGATGGCAACACTGTTGCTATTATGCTGGACACAAAGGTATGTCACGACTGAATTCATTAAATTAAATTAAATGCAGCAGTCAAATGCGGCAAGATTGATTAAGGTTCAGCGATGCAGGGTCCGGAAGTGCGAAGTGGGGATCTTCCTGAGCCAATCATGCTCGTGGAAGGTCAAGAGTTCAATTTCACGATTAAAAGAGGGGTGAGCACCGAAGACACTGTCAGTGTGAATTACGATGACTTCATAAGCGATGTTGAAGCTGGTGACATACTGTTGGTGGATGGTGAGGACTGGCCTGTCACCATTTAGCTAATAATTTCATGTCGATGATTAAATTCTCTTTAAAGCAAGTGCATGCCCTCATATTTTCTCTACAACTGTTCCTGGTTAAACCTATGTTGTTGTGCAGTCTAATCCCGCTATTTCATAATATTAGCAGTTTTTAATTTTGTGCCACTCAAACATTTTTTAGGTTTTGAGCATAAATATAGACATACTTATCAGCATAGGGAGCAACATATTCTTTTAGAAAATTAGGTCAATGTGTTACTTTGTAGAGTGTGGCCGTGTCTTAGACTACTCATATTGTGAATGAGAGGGAGTTTTACTCTTCATTCTATCAGATTATTTGGTTGTCTTTTAAAATCAAATTGTCTTGTTTGCAGGTAAACAATACAGAACGTTGGAGTTACTAATCCTTCATTCCATTGTTTGTGTTAACAGGAGGAATGATGTCACTTGCTGTGAAGTCAAAAACAGCTGACACAGTCAAGTGTGTAGTAGTCGATGGTGGGGAGTTGAAATCAAGGCGCCACCTTAATGTGCGCGGAAAGAGCGCAACTCTGCCATCTATAACAGGTTAATTGGTTTCTTCCTTAACATGTTCAATTGTCTCGTGGTTGTGCACAAAATCCTGACATGACATGCTTCTGCCCCAACAGAGAAGGATTGGGAAGATATCAAGTTTGGCGTTGAAAATGGTGTTGATTTCTATGCTGTTTCGTTTGTGAAGGATGCTGAAGTTATTCATGAACTCAAGGCTTACCTGAAAAGTAATGTTCTCTATCATCTATGAAAGTCCTGGATATCTATATTGGGAGCTTACTCAATATTTTCTTTGCTCTTTTAATACCCAGGTGCTAATGCGGATATACATGTTATTCCAAAAATTGAGAGTGCTGATTCAATCCCAAACCTCCAATCCATTATTGCTGCTTCAGATGGGGTAAGGCCCTGAATGTATCAGTTCATTCATGTAAAACAAGTAGCAACTTCTTCCCACATGTACATTTCATTAGATAGCTGCCATGAGTGAGTAGTGGATCATGTTTATTGAAACTTCAAACACATCATTCTTATATTGTATGAATTCCATTGGTCTATTTAAGTCTAGATTTATCCTGCATATGCTTCATACAGGTCTTATGTTTGTGATAACAAAAAATATATAATTTGCAACCTTAGTGGACTAATTTATTACTGCTAAATACTGAACTTCTTGAAATGTTCATAGGCAATGGTGGCTCGTGGAGATCTTGGTGCTGAACTTCCAATTGAGGAAGTTCCTTTACTACAGGTGAGACTAAAAAAACCACTGCATTTATCAGAGCATGTCTACATAAATCTTAGAGGATAAAAAAATTCATCCTTTTGTACTTTTTCTTAATATACCTAAAATGCAACCAAGCATCAGTTGCATTTAAACTGCAACTATTTTGCCTTTACAGGAGGAGATTATCAGAACATGCCGAAGCATGCAGAAACCAGTAATTGTTGCAACAAATATGTTAGAAAGCATGATAGATCATCCAACTCCAACAAGGGCTGAAGTCTCTGATATAGCCATTGCTGTTCGGGAGGCTGCTGATGCCATTATGCTATCTGGTGAAACTGCCCATGGGAAGTAAGTTTTAACCTGTCATAGCTTTTAAATCCCTTTTATTTGTGTTGTCATGTGTATCAATTAAGCAATCACAGAAGCATTTCTAGAGGGTGCAGATCTACATTGGTCTATAACATTGCATTGGACTTACATCTGTGCATCTTTGTTTAGGTACCCATTGAAGGCAGTGAAGGTAATGCACACTGTGGCACTTAGAACAGAATCCAGCCTGTACGACCCAACTAAAGCTCCCAGTCTTGTTGCACGTCCAAAGGTATGATCCCTTTTTTCCAGTTGCTGCACTTTCAACCCATTATATGGTCCCTTCTGCTCTATTTGATGTTTACTACTTTGACTCCAACCATCTTATACCTTTTGTTTTAACCCATGTTTTCTCATGATTATTCTTGTAGGCGCTGCTCAACGATGACTTCTGCAAAAGCCAATTAAGTAAAATGTTCGGATCTCATGCTACAATGATGGCGAACACCCTTCGTACACCGATCATTGTGTTTACACGTGTGGGCTCCATGGCTGTCCTTCTGAGCCACTACCGTCCCTCGTCCACCATATATGCATTCACTAATGAGTATGTTCTTTTGTTCTTTTTAACCATGGTGCTTTCCTCTTGTGAAATCTACTATGGGAGTGGGTTTTGCATTGATCTGTGATACCTAGCATCCACTCAAATAAATGATCAGAATGGGAAATAGATGCTCCGGAGTATTGATGATGTCATTCCACTGTTGTTGCAGAGTGCGAGTGAAGCAACGACTGGCACTCTATCAGGGCGTGGTTCCTATTCTCATGGAGTTCTCAGATGACGCGGAAGAGACTTTCTCAAGAGCAATTACCAGCTTGCTGGTAAGTCCATGTGCTTCACAAAGTCAACCTTTTATCATCATTCCTATAATATAAACATGCTGGTTTGTCATGAAGTTTCGCTCCCCAAAGTCCCCAAGTTTCTTTCTGTGATCAATCATGGGTTTCTTGGACATTTTGACAGGATGCGAAATACATGAATGAAGGGGACTATGTCACCCTGGTTCAGAGCGGGTCGCAGTCGATCTGGAGAGAAGAATCTACCCACCACATACAAGTGAGGAAAGTCCAGTGCTGATGCAGAACATGCTGAAGCATGCCGGTCTCCCCCCTTATCACGAAAGAAAAGTTTTGATGGCGCATCCAAGCGTGTTACTATTCTAATGTGTCTTGTTATGACTACATCCGAGTAATTCTTTTATGGAGAGCATTGCTATGTCGGAGCTGTAGCTCATGCTGAATTTACTTGTAAACACTGAAATTTTTAATGCAATATTCATTCTTATTGGCGTGATTTGGCATTGGGCTCTCTTGTGATTTTCGGCGGTAGCAGTTGAAAAGAATGCAACAAAGTGGTAGATTTGGACTATCAAGATACTACTACCTCCGTCTCGGTGAATAAGTCATTCACGTAGTTTTAGGTCAAAGATTTAACTATTTAAATATGTATTGTATGTGACAAAAAATATATATTTAGAAACTACATCCGTGTAGAAATCTAGTGATATACTTTTCATGACATATAACATTTATTTAATTTCTCAAATCCATGACCTAGAATGACGCGAATGACTTATTCACCTAGATGGAGGAAGTAGTAGTGATATGTGTTTTGTTTTTTCTTGCTGCATGGATTCAGTTTAAGGTTCATCATTTGGAGTTGTCTTCTCACCGAAACAGATGCCCATTTTGGAACCAGATATCATTGGGCGGGCTATCATGATGCTAATTGAAATAATGTTGTTGTGCAAATGCCCTTTGTTCTTGTGCAGTCAAATATTAAAATGGGTTAGACCATGCATGTTGCCCTATAGGGCATGAGACAACTCAGTATTGGACCATTTGGTTGGCTCCATGTCTGAGGGGCTGGCTGGGAACCTTATGTCTTCCAGAGGGGTATACCTAGAGAGTCTTTGTCTCTCGGCATAAACTGGTGGTTGCTGATTTTTGCTTTCGGATTCGTGTCAAGTGGGATAAGCGTGCCAAAGTTTCTAGAATGAAGTGATGAAAGCTTAAGTGGGAGGTAGCTCAGGCGTTCAAGGGGAGGGTCATTAAGGGGGGCCTCGGAAGGAAGGAGGGGATGCCGATAATGTGTGGATGAAGATGGCGACTTGCATTCATAAGGTGGCCTTGGAGGAGTTTGGAGTGTCCAAGGGATGAAGAAGCAAATCTAAGGATACCTCGTGGTGGAATGATGATGTCCAGAAGATGATTAAGGAAAGAAAAATTGTTTCAGACGCCTATATCTGGATAGGAGTGCAAACAACATGGCGAAGAAGGTTGCAAAGCGAGCTATCAGTGAAGCAATGGGTCAGGCGTATGAGGACCTCTACCAGCGGTTAGGCACAAAGGAAGACGAAAGGGACATCTATAAGATGGCCAAGATCCGAGAGAGGAAGACGAGGAATGTTGGTCAAGTCAAATGCATCAAGGACGGATCAGACCAACTCAAGGACGAGGACATTAAGCATAGATGGTGGGAGTCATTGATGGTGGGACTAAAGATTTTGTTGTTGTTGTAACGTTGAGTCCTCTAAAATTTCAGTTCACATTTGCCTTGTGCATTTGCCTTGTAACAGTCAAATCCTAAAGACGTGTCAGTGAGGATGAGCTGGGACCTGACAGGAGATGGGCCGCTGCGTCGTCAATGAAGGGCATGAAGGAGGTTGATAGTATGGGGCAGGGCTACGTGGCGCGCGTGGTAGCATCACCTGTCACGGTCGCGACATGTGATGTTATCTATGTAGAGATGGTGCGTTAATCAGTATTCTTTCCGTCATAAAATAAGTATTTTTACTTTGTACTAATTTTAGTGTAAAGTTGTACTCTCTCGATAAATTAATATAAGATCATTTAGAACACTATTTTAGTAATCTAAACACTCTTACATTAGTTTACGTCGAGAATACTAAAGTCGAGACACTTATTATTTGGGAGTGAGTATATTTTTATCCGATGTCACATTTTAAGTTAATAAAAATGTCTTTATCGAAAAATATATACATGACGTGCTTGGGTAATAGGAGTCCAACAGTTCTTTGACAAGGGAATTGACCCTTTTGTGAGAGCTGTTTCCAAACAGAAGGCACCATTTTTTTTTTAAATCTCAAGCCGATCACCATTTTACACAACACTCAAACCAACAAAGAAATCCGCATCACCCCCAAACTAGAAAATAAAAGAACACTCAAAAACCGAATGGAGATAAATATACACGTGGATCGATCATATGGAGACGCTATTGGGTATCCCTTTCCCCGTGAGCCCCTTCTCCTGGCCGGCCACATCCGGGAACAAGAGCGTGTACGGCACCTTGGCCGACCCCCTCCGGTTCTTGAGCCGCGGGTCCTTGTTCCTCTCCTCCACCCGCTTCTCCACCCGCCGGAGGTCCTCCCGGAACCGGTCCAGCAGGCGCAGCAGCTGGCCGTCGTCCGTCCACGTGGACGTGGCGCGCTGCCCGAGGTAGACCTCGTCGGAGGTGTGGTTGGACAGCACCTCGATGAGCGCCAGCCCCAGCGTGGCGGTGAACCTGTCGGGCGCCATCTCCAGGAAGAACTTCTCCGGGTCGGCCTCCAGCTGCGTCATCTCCGGCGACCCCGGCAGTGGCACGAACCGGCGGCACCGGGTGGGCCGGTTCGGCGGGAACCCCGCGTAGGCGTACTGCCCGAAGTTGACGGCCGCGTGCAGCGCGGAGGCGATCCAGATGAGCGTCGACAGCGTCTGGGCGAGGTGGTCGACGGTGTCCAGCGCCAGCCAGCACGCCTGGTCGCCCTGCCGGTCGCCGTGGCCGACGGTGCGGACGTCGTGCCACCACGCCTGCAGCTCCGCGTCGCCGTCCACCTCCTTGTCGCTGTGGTAGAAGTGGGCGCAGTAGCTGCGCACCCACCCGTCGATGGCGTGCCACACCTCGAGGCCGTCGACGGCGTACGGGTAGTCCTCGATGTGCAGGGTCAGGCCGCCGGGCTCATTGGAACTGGAGGCCATCCCCCTTCAGATATGAGAATAGCAATTACAGCTCGTAAGATTGTCATTTGTTCTCCTAAAAGAAATTAAAAAGAAATGGAAGGAAATGGTTTGAGTACCGCTTGAGGAGATCATTTGGCAGGGACTGCTCGGTGAACCTCCAGTCCCCGTAGATGGCGGAGGACATCTCCACGGCGTACTTCCCCGGGTACATGGTCCGCTCCAGGATGCCGCCGGCGTTGAGCAGTATGCTCCTGGCCAGCGTGTTGATCTGCATGGTGTCCTTGAAGTGCGGCTCCAGGAGCTTGTGGATGGGGTGCATGGCGCTCAGCTGCCTCCTCGTCGCGATGATGAACGGCTCCACCGCCGCGTGCGTGAACAGCCTTCATTTGGCCACCCGTACGTGTCATTTTTTCAGATGCTGCTGATTACGACGTCGACTAGAATGGAACTTTTCGTCCTCACCAGTGGCTGATGAGCTGATGGTACCCCGAGTCATTGACGGAGACGTGGGCCTTGGCGAGCTGCCACAGATGGCCCTCCGTGCCGTGGCTCGCCGGGAGGAAGACCCGGCTCAGCTCGGTGTCGCCCTCGCCGTCGCTGGGCAGGCTCAGCTCGATCACGACCGGCTTCAGGGTCCCGTCGGCCTTGAGGAACAGCAGCGTGCGCGACGCGTAGATGCACACGCCCAGCGTGTTTATGCGCCTCAGGTACGGCATCAGGTAGTCATGGTGGTCCAGGATGTACAGCCTCTTCTGGTGCATTGCCTGCATTTTTACAGGGATATTGTATGTGTATCATGCATACCAAGCAGAGAAACGTACACGAGGGAGAACTCCTAACCATTTCAATGGTTACATCTCCAAGCTGGCTCTTGATGTGCTCGGCGGTTATCGAGCTCCTCTTCCCGCCACTGCTCACCGGCGGAAATGCCTGAGAATGGAACATTTGAAAGACAGCTCAATGCACGCGGTACAAGTTTTCAGCCAACAAAATTCTGGACGATGAGATGAATAACAGTACTTGTAATCTCTTGATGGCAACAGGGTTGAGCCCTGCGAGCATTTCCCTTGCGAACTCCTCGTCGCTCCTCCACGCCTCATGATCCTCTGCACCATGGATCGATCGATCATCATCCCAAGATGAAACTTGATGCGTGATTGGGCAACAAAACAGAGAGGGAAAACTCACTCTGGATGACTTGCGGGATGGGGAACTTGGCGGGGTGCTCCTCCTTGACGGCCTTGGCCACCTGCTTGTAGGTCTTGCGGGACGGCACGGAGGACTTGAGCTTCTCCATGACCTCGCCGTCCACCGCCGGCTGCACGGGCCTGCTGTACAGGTCCTTCCTCAGCTGCTCCATGGACTTGAAGTCGTTGCCGTGGATCAGCGTCCTCGCCTCCGGGATCACGAAGTGCGTCACCGCCTGCACCCCCAGCTTGAGCACCTCCGCCAGCTTCCCCGGGCTGAACCGCTCGTCCGGCGGGATGTAGAAGTCCAGGTTGATCACGTGCTTGCGCGTCTCCGTCACGCCGTCTTCAAATCAATCGTTAGTTAATGAGAACAATATCAGGCATGAGATGCAAGGTCGTTATTCAGGAATGGAATCGGCTGGAAATGGCAGCAAGTGTCTGCAGTACCGGTTTTGCTGATGGCGCGGCCTGTCCGGCAGCGGCGCGGGTAGGGGTGCGTCCGGGTGCCGCCGACGACCGGGCGGACGTGCTCCGGGTTGTCGGGGTTGCCGAGGTCGTTGTAGCGGTCGTAGTCGTAGATGCGCTCCCAGTCCTTGCGCTCTCCCTTGCCGTCCCCTCGCAGGCTCCGCAGCTCCTCGTCCCGCAGCAGCACCAGCGCCTCCGGCGTCTTGGAAGGCAGGTAGCTCTGCCAATGGTCACCACGAAAGAAAGAAAGAAACCTTCATGCACGAGTTCACCATATCGAACAAACACAAACGAATGGCCTCTGCTCTACTGACTGTGTTGATGAAGAAGAGGCGGTCGGAGGCGGTCTTCTTGTAGGGGTACACCCAGGAGTTGCACTCGAAGTGGATGCTCCGGTCCTCGGCGAGCTCCAGCCGCACGTGGCGGAGGAAGAACTGGTCGGCGCGGTTCCCGTTCCTGACGGACACGGCCCCGGGCGTGCCGAAGTCGGCGTCCACCACGAACGTGACGTGGTACGTCGTCGTGCTCGTCTTCCCATGCTTGCTCTTCTTGCCGCCCCTCAGCGGGGCCTCCGGGCTCAGCTTCCCCTTCCCCGTCTCTGCACGCATAACAACAGTGTTAATCCATGAGCCCCACACTGCTGTACCTGTACTAGTCCTAGTTGACAGTGCACTCACCGTGGTCGATTTGGGTGCCGCTGAAGAGGCGCAGGGTGGTGGACTTGCCGGGCGCGGAGAGGCCGAAGGTGTTGGCAACGACGACGGTGCCATTGACGGCAATGGCGTTCGCCGGCGGGACCGGGCTCCGATCCCACAGCTTGGGGCAGAACGGCATTTGCATGGACCGGGCTAGCTAGCCAGACCAGCAGAGCAGAGCAGGACAGGATGATGCTAACTGATTATCCGCCGCCGGAATTCCTGTCGCAACCAATGGATTACTGCCACGAGGCTATATACATCTCGGTGGGGATCCTTGGAGTGTGTTCTAGGAGGGCATCGTTTTCTGGTTCCCTTTCCACTGGAGAGGAGGAGGAAAGCAGAAAGGGGGAGGGGAATGTGTGCCAGCCTTCGGCCTGACCTCTTGCACCTGATGCCGCTTCCTCTGAGCCGCAAAGGATCTCTGCCTTGTGGGGTGGGGTGTGGTAACTTCTGGGCGTTCTGTCACTTCCACAGCTTTTTATGAGTCCAGAAAATTCTCCCCGGTCGTGATCCCGGCCGAATGCCATGTCGATATTGGCAAGTGCTATCTGCCTCTCGGGGTAAAAGACACAGCGAACGAGGACGGTTTGGTTCGTGCCCCGGTACCTTTTCTGCCCGGCCTTGAGCGGAGCTGGGAATTTCTTGGAAGCCGTTTGGTTGCTGTCCTATAAAGGCCTGGGGTGGTCTGGCCTGGAATAGCTGGAGCTGGTTAGACTGATTTCCGACGGATAGTGTATTTTATTAAAAAAAAATACGGTGCATTGTAATACTCCATAGTACGTGTATTATACGGGGGATGTAATGGATGAGACTAACTAGGCCTTACTAAAGCCCAAGGGTACTTTCGACCTAAAAATATATTTAACTTTGGCCCAATTATGTCCAAGGATATTGTTGTCCTAAAATTTTGAATTTTAACTTAATTACATAACATTGCACTTTATTATAGGGGGCTGCTACAGATCAGTCGGATGATTTCCTAGAAAAATCATCCGTCTGGCCGGCCGTTCGTCAGGTGCATGTGGTCCATCCGATCAGAGCAAGCCCAGCGCCTCGTCGTCCTTCTCCTCTCTCATATTTCATCCACCAGCTGTGACACCCGCCTCCGCAACGAACGACGATGCAAAAAGAAAACCAGCGACTGCAGCACTGAAGCACGCGCCGTCACACCCATGCCGACGAGCGCACGCAGCTCCCAGAGTCGCCGGCGGCCACTGCATCGCAGCACCGGAAACCATCAAGGCTGCTCCATGGCAACACCGAGCTCGCCACCACGCCAAGCTTCACTGCAACTTCGGCGAAAGTTTCATTGCAGCTCAGGCGAAGCTTCATTGTAGCTCAGGTGGTGCTCCATTACAGCTCCAACGGAGTCCATTCCATCCCCATCGTAGCTTCAACGACTCCAGTGATGCTCCATTGCATCTCAGCTCGGCGTGAGCGTTGCATAGCACCACCTTGGAAAAAGCCATCCTTGCTTCAGGCCGATAGCATCGACGAGCGCAACACCTTAGCACGGTTGCGCACTGCGGCTTCGCTCCCCAACCCGGCTTGCAGCGCTGGCGAACGTTGCACCATAGCTCCGCTGCACCAACAAAAAGCGTTGCATAGTAGCACCGCGGCAACAACCATCCTAGCCAGGGCCGTCCAGGGGCCTGTGCGAGCAGTGCGATCGCACAGGTCCCCCAAATCCCTAGGGGCCCCAGTTTTGGGCCTACGTTATACTAGTTTTCCTTTTTTTTCTCTTATTAGGCTATCTCTTGCAAAGTTTTGGGCCTTCTGGCCTGGTCTGGTCGCTTGAGTTTCCTCCAGATCGATCGCATGCCCAGATTCTCTCCCGAAGACCCGAACTCCTTCCCAATCAGCCGTCTGCCCCAATTGATTACGTTCTTTTTAGCGAACCCCGATCGATTACGTTGTCGATCCCTTCGTTTCTAGTCCTCCGAAGTCCCAGGACTAGATCGAATCTGCTTGGGTCGGCCAGAACGCAAGAAGCAGGAGAGGGCAGGGTCAGTGGTGAATTCGAGCAGAAACCAGCGTCAGCTATGGCCAACGCTGCCAAGAAAAGCAGAAGGCGGCGGGTGGTGTCGGACGATCGGGTATAGGCCAAATCGATTTGAAGATTTAATTTACACACCACCGACCAGTCCATATCTGATGTCTCAGGTGCGCCCAAGCTAAAGAAGATTTCAATTAGGCTATTTTTTCTGTACAATAATATTGCAGCTAATGAGAGTACTAGTATATTGTACATGTGCGTCAGATCTTAGGATAATTAGTAATTTGTTATATGTTTATTGCTCACGGATGAATTCTTTTGTTTTTTGCGGGGCTCCATCGGATGAATTGTTTAAGGGAAGATAGTTGGTATATTTTATAAGAAATACCAAATATTTATAGTTAATATAACTTTTCGCATAAATAAATCAATATAACTTAAATGAGAGTAGGATTTAGTTATAAGAGGTTTTCAGAGTTTAGGGCATCATTTGCGCTTCGCACCGGGGCCTCGAATTCCTGGAAACGGCCCTGATCCTAGCTTCAAACAGGTAGCACCGACGAGTGTTGTGCAACGCCGGTGCGTGCTGTAGCATGGCTTCACCTCTGGCTTGTACAGCAAGCGGGTGCTGCATTGAAGCCATTGGGCTACGTGATGGGCGTTGCATCGCAGGAGCGGCTAAACAAAAACAAGAATGCATCCATGGCGGGGTTCCAGCAAGAGAAAGAAAGAACCAGGGGATTTTTGTTCAGGGAAAGGAAAAGAATGAATGATCTGCGTGCCTCCCGTTGCAGATAAGGAAAGGGAACAAGGCGGTGGGTGGGCCTCCACGGGACGCGTGGCACGCGTAGGAGGAGGTTTGTGCAAGATGAGAATCATCCGGCTTAAAACAAGCGTTTTCCTTAATTATAACAACACGTCATCGTGCGTGGTCATTTGAATTTGGGTTATAGCGGTTCCTCATCTCCTTTCGAGCTCTAGTCTCCGGCGAACACAACGCTGCCGATCACCGCCGTGGTACCCCCTCGTCCTCCTACCCTCCTCCTCGCACACGATCCCCCTCGGGTTATCCGGCGCCAGATCTTCCGAGGAGCCGTTGAGGGACACTACTGCAGGATGCTACTAACGCGACACTACGATCAGAGACGCTTCGAGAAACTGTGTGCGATGCAATAATCGCAAACGGTGGTGTCAGAGAACCATCAAAAATGTGCAAAACATTTGCGATGACGGATGCATCAAACACGGTTTAGATTTTAGTTGCGTGTGCGATGCAGGGCATATGGTTCAGTTCAATTAACTGTTTGCGATGAGGAGTAACAAAAGAAACGGGCAGCCAGATGAAGGTGTGTGCGATAAACAGCATACGGTTCACTCGAATGAATTGTTTGTGATTAGGCAACACAAAAGAAACGGTCAGCCAGATCAAGGTGTGTGCAATATACAGCATGCGGTTCACTCGGATGAACTGTTTGTGTTGAGACAAAAGAACAGAAACGGTTCAATACAACAAGATGTGTGTGATACGTGACAAACAGGTCTGTAATAAAAAATGTGTGGGAAGACCGATAACAACACAGACGATTCCTGTTAACAAGCCTGTGTGTTGTGAGCAAATGATTGCTGGTATACAATTGTCAGTGATTGATGAAATCATCACTGACGGGTTCCCTTGTTTAGTCCATGTGCGATGTGATTTGCTCTGTCTATAGAGCATCAACATATATACTTAAAAAGACAACATTGCATAACCAAATTAAGCATATAATTAGACAAGTGACTACACAGATAACATTTTCACACACCAAAGTAAGCAATTACATGCATACTAAACTAGGAGAAACGAGGATCTAATCATCTACTTCTTGTTGTGACGACGCTTGCCATTGCTCTGCTTCCGGCTGGATCCCTGGCCGTTTTGGGGAAGGAGGTACTTCCTCATGTCAATGATCTGCGTGTACATGTCGTAGCACATGTACGCCTCCTTGGCCGCGTACACAAGCGAGCTTTATTGAGTTTCTCCATCCAGGCCGAGTGCTAGGCATGCTTGTCGTTATTGCAGGAATCCTTCATGTCTCTGTAGTAGGGGTCGATGATGGCCTCGGCGAGGTGAACCAGTGAGTCCTTCTCATGCTCCTTGCCGCCCCAGATCTTGTATTGGCCCTGGATGTCGAAAAGATTCTGGCAAGCGATGCCCGAATTCTTGAGCACCTTGACATCGTTGGTGATGTCGACCGTAGCGAATATGTAGTGGGGGCTGTTGACAAACCTGGTGAAACGCTCGTTAGGCCTTGTGGCCAGGCAGTAGTGGTAGACGAGGACGTAGTGGCCCACGCACATCTGGGCAACGGCGACCTTGGGACGAGACCCGTCACGAGCGCGAGTGTTCTCGATGTCGAACCCGACCACCTTGTACTTCTCGTCAGCAAGCAACAGCTCCATGATGCGGATAGAGTGCTCCACCCAGACCGGGTGAATGGTGTACACCACCGAGAGCTCCTCGAACCTTCGGTGGGTGTCCACCACGGCATGGATGCTGAACTGCTGCTCATCATCGGCAGCCGCTTGGAGCGCCATTGGATCCGCGCAGGATACTCTCTAAGAATTTTTCATGGTGGGTGTGGTTCTTGCAATGGTGGGGCGCATCGAAAGGTTGAAGAGACACAAGGGTTAAGTAGCCGCTGTAACAAATCTGGGCCAGCCGGCCTGTAATCATCACGTCTTGTCACGGCGTTCATAGTGGAGGATTCCAGTGCACGCTTGACAACACCGCACCGTAGTGAGGATTCCAGTGCACGCTTGACAACATCGCATCGCAGTCTGGCCGTGCGTGGGCTCGAAGAGGCGCCAAATGTATCGTTGGTGAGCCTGTTACCGCGCTACCGCGTAATTTACCGCGCAAGCTTCCCGCCCAACTTGGTTTGCCACGCGTCTTCTAGAAGAGGGACAAATCATGGGCGTTTATTGGCAAAAAGCTTTGTAAAAATGAAGTGTGTGTGGAATGAATTAGGTCGTAAGTTTACCCGTGGGTGATGAGGTCAAAGTTACACAGAAGGGTGATGATGGACACTCGAGTGCGATAATTAATTCTACGCTCTACAGGGCACACGGTGGAAGAAACCAACTGTGTGCAATAATGTCCAAGATCGCAGTCGAGTTAGCTATACAGATCGTGTGCTGTGAGATCGGCAAGGTAAACAGATTCGAGAATGGTTAATAAAATCAAATCTAAGACCATTGCATATTAAGTTCAAAATTGTGCTACCAATATACGAGTCTCATACGATGCCATTTTAACGATTGTACCACAAAGGCTCAAAATATTACAAGGTTCAAATTCTAGAGTTATATGGCTGAAATTCAAAGATTACAAGGTTCAAACTGATATTAGAAATGAAATTCAGCTCATCAGCTGCAAACGCTCGCGTTGATGCACTAAACATGGATATTAGAGAGGTTCAAACTAATATTACCACTTCTAAGTCTGGTTTCAAAACCTCACAACTTTTGCAAAAAGGGGTCAGCCACTGAGAAGTCATGTATGGGGTTGACACGATGAGTTCCGATTACTCTGTCATCTGAAGTTCTAAAATGAAATTCTACATTTTTGGAGCCTATTCCATTCTGCCACAGGCGCCGGCGCTGATCAACAAACCATTCATTTTCCCGAAATAAATGTAGGGCAAACCTCATTACCTTTAGCACCCTTGCTTTGACAACAAAGAACCTGGCGAATATAATCTCCAGTAAGGTCCCTCGGTAGGAGTTCAAAGTAATTTCTGAGAGATGCAGATCTAGGCATTCGACGTGATTGTTATATTGTATCACATTATCCACCACTAGGCCTAATCTTATCTGCAAAAGAAGAAAACATGTTAGTGCCTAGATGCAGTTTTGAACACTACTACATGCCTATTTGGTTTGCAGGATTTGTAAAATGCACTAACATGCCATCTTCGATTTGACAGGATTAACATGGGCATTAACATGCCATTTTCCATCTTCACAAGATGTTGGAGTGGATGAAAAGTTCACTAAGAAAACTAGTACAGAAGAATCCAAAGGAGAAATGCATATGGAATGTAACCATATGGATCAAGCATTGTCATTGTAAACTTGGAAAAGGAGACATGTATGTACTGAAATCCTCCAAAAGAATCCTTAAAAAATCGTAGTACATTGTCATTGTAAACTTGGAAAAAGGTGTCACAAATTGAACTCCCTTATGGTTAACATTTAACAGGAAAGGAACATCACCTCGATACATAGCTTCTCTGGGTACGGAAAGCATCTCAGGAAAGCGACAACTTGCTCCAGGTTGGGGCCGATAGATTCTAGTGCCAAGACATTCACTGTGCGCAGTTTTGCGGTCAGACTTGTCGGAATCATTTTCTGAGTGACAGACCAACAAACATCTTCAAAATTAGAAATAATGTTAATTTGTAGGAGAGGTAGAAGGCGGCTGTTGTACCTGAACGGGTGTGGATCCAATAACAAGTTCGGAGTATTTGTTAGACGAGTAGCCCAGCACTATCAATTTCGGCGCAGAAATGACATTGATTCTTGTTGGACCTACTTGATCAAGTACAAGTAATCTCTCAAGTGCAGGTGTGTCCTCAATGACCATATTGTGGTACACATCTTGTGATGTCTTTCTGCCAAACCAGCAACACACATAAATAGTCCGGAGACTCATGGAGGTGATGTGGAATGTACTCAACCCATTGATCGCTTGAAGACGAAGGTACTCGAGTGCAGTATAGCCACGGAGCAGGCGCTCCATGTCACCGTTTGAGAGGCAGACGTCGATGAGCTCGAGGTGCTTCAATCGTGGTAGAATAAGAGCGGGCGCGTCATTAGGGGGGGGAGGACAACAGTTCCTGAACTTGGCGACGCGCAGCGTGGGCGCGATGCGGAGCGCGGATGTTGGCAGCGAGCGCATATGCCCATCATCAAAAGTGAGCTCCTCGAGCTGATCTAGGGTGGGGGATCTGAACCAGTCATCAAGCTTGTCTCGGTCCCTGTCGTTGGAATAGAACTTGCCCATTCTAAGACCTCTGGTTGGGCCAGGGTGACTGCTGAGGATCTTGGAGAACGCATCCAACCTTTTGCGATAGCCATGGCAGAGTTCGTGGGTGTCGATGAGGTTGAGAGGGGTGAAGTTCCATAAGGGGGCGCCACCGAAGGAAAGGACAGTTGTCCGCGCCCCACAGGAGGGAGATGATGATTGTCAACATATCATCAGGAAGGCTGCTGATGAAGTCTATGTCTGCTGGAGTCGCTTGCGGTTCTAGCTCGCCCCGCCTCCGCTTGTTGGCAGCCCCATTCTCCACCTCTGGAGTCTCCTTGTCAGCGGCGCTTTCTGATAGAAATGAGAGTACATGGAATATTTAGTTAAAACAGGGCAATAGAAAAGTGTATTGGTAACTAGAAGTTATTAGGTAGGAATATAGTAAGAAAAGGGAATAACAATTGGTTGCTTAAATACTACACAATTCATTTAACATTGCTGGGTAAGTCAACATGCAGATAGTTGAAAACAAAACTTACTTCGAACAAACTCAGGATGGATGATTTTGTCGCAGAAATTAGCATATATCTCATGACCAGGCCCTTTTATGTGCAGTCCAATTTTAGTGCCAGCTTTCAGTACATAAAACTTAGAAATTTCTTTCCAAAAGCCAGCTCCAAAATAGGAGTCACCACGTTCATCAAGTCTTACAGTAGCAACGATTGTAAATCCATGGTTTGTGTGCAGTATGACATCCGTGCAGCCTTGATCTATGTAAAGAGAAAAATTCTGCACTACATGCATAACAAAGGATGTGCTACAGAAAATGGTAGGATTGTTAAAGAAAATATGGTAACATGCAAATATGGGCCCAAATTGAAAGAACTATATAGTAGTTGAAATCGAAGGACAAAAAATCTATAATTAAACAGAAAGGGTAAACATGATGTCATGGAAATATGAGAGTAATCGAAAGAACAATACATCATTAATTTTCCTAATATAGAAAGAAGAGGGGGAAAATCCCCTTTGACGTATATGGTGCATGTGGCACCTTTTATCCAAATGTAGCAATATTTAGAATATCTTCAGGAAAGTCGGCCATGCCTACCGATTTAGGGTGAGATTGAACATACCACGCACATGCTCAAGTCATCTAGTACGGTGAGATGGAATCTCTGGTGGAGGTCACAAGGTCCCGATGCCGGCGCACTGTACGCTCTGTGAATGAAAGAAAACCCTCAAATCAACACGAATAAAAATGAATTCACGGCGATTTCCGCTGGGTGATTAAAGGAGGCAGATGAACTGGGATGAGAGATGAGGTAATATCTCATTAAATTAGTTACCTTGTCGTCCATGAGAAAAAACCCTCAGTACGGAATATTCCCCAATGGAGCGGAGTTGGGTCGACCGCGAGCAGCGTCGAGAAAGTCGATGGCGATAGGCGGCGGCAAGCGGAAGTGGCGAAATGCGGTGGAGTTTGTCGGCAGCCTGGCGGCAGAGGCCGGTGGCTAGCTAAGTGGTTACCACCGCGATAGGCGGTGCCATGCATAGGCGCAGAGGAGCTTGTGCAGGTGTGAATGGGGACTGGAGGCATGGGGTGGCGGGCGGGGGTGAGGGTTTTTGTGACATGGGGATGGCTATGTTTTTCTTTTTTTCTTTTTTGAATTGGGTGATGAGGGTTTTCTGTCCCACAAAGAATTTCGGAGGTAACGGTTTGCTAGAGCCAACCATGTGTGATTGACGCAATAAGCAAAATGAAAGTCATTGCACACAGTTCCAATTTTGGGAACTGTGTGTGATTGAAGCAACATGCAAAATGAAAGTCATTGCACATGGTTCCAATTTTGGGAACCGCGTGTGATTGATGTACTACCTCCGTCCTGGTTTATTGGTCCCCTCTGTAATTTGTACCAAATATTTGACTAAGAAATGTTTATGCATGTCACCAAAAAATATATCATTGAACACTGTGTTCAGATACGCAAAATCTTGGGAATCTCCGACGGAAAATCCTTGTTCTATGATCGGGTCGGGCTCAAACCCGATAACAGGGAAATTTACACCCCACCCATCACACACCTTATCGCCATCGTCGAGGAATTGGCCGAGGGCTCGTAGTCACCAAAGTTAAAAACAAGATGTGTTCGGCTCAGCGATCGTCATGCCCAGGCTTCAGGCCCAGAATTTGATATTTGCCCCGAAGAAAGCCCGGAACCAAGCCTCGACTTAAAACCTGACCTTGAATCTATGTCACAACATGCAGATAGTCCGGATCTCGAGCTTGGTGCACCGAATACTTCGGGGGTGCTGGACACCGTCGCCAAAGTCCCGGATACACAAAGTTTTTTCCCACCCACCCCCACGTCGAGCACTCCCCAAGTAGTTTGGGAAATCCCGACATACGAGATTTGATATACGTAAAGCAGCAGCCCAGAGAAATGGTCCATCGTTACTGGGCTAGATTCCTCCTGGTCAAAGACAGGATAATGGACTGATGCGACAAAGAAATAATAGCAACCTTTCGGTTTAACTGCCGAGACGAAGGAATCTTCAATCTCCTCGCCCGTCGCTACATGCAAAGCTTCATCGAATTATCGGACATGGTGCGCAAATATTGTGCCATGGAAAGCACCTGGAAAACACAGCAAATTCACGTGGAATCAACCCATGCCGAGCAAACAAAAAAAGCTCAGGCAAAACATGTACCCATGGCGGTCGCCCGAACACGAGTGCGCCAAAAAGAAGATTAGATCCCTCCCTGGACCCAAAACAGCCCTGGATGAGCTACTGGACAAACCATGCCCCATACACTCGGCCTTGCTGAACACAAATCCAACCCATAGGCTTTGAGCTTGTTGGGTGGTCAGGCAGGTGACCAAGAGTGGTGAAGCTATCCTTGGACTCACGCCCATAGTAGACGTTCAGCAACACTCCCATGCACAATGACGTTCTGACGATCTACGAGACATTTTACTCAAACAATCAGACGAAAAGAGCCCCTCGAGAGCTCGGCCAAGTCCACCAAATTACAGCTGCAAGCTCATGGGCGGATACACTAATCACCTTCAATGAAGAAGAAAAACCTAGGGCCCGCCCCGTTCGAGCACCCGCCGCACTAGTCCTCGACCCTATAGTAGACAACTTTAGATTAACCAAGGTGCTTATGGACGAAGGCAGCGGTCTAAATCTCATTTACGAGGACACCCTTGACAAAATGCAATTCGACAGATCCCAAGTCGAATAGGGCTACACTACCTTTCGAGGAATTATCCCCGGCAGAGAGGCGCGCTGCTCCGGACGGGTCACTCTAGACGTAGTATTTGGCACTCCCAAGAACTACTCTTCCATATTGTGACCTTCCATAGCGGATATCATGCCCTATTGGGGTGTGCTGCATTCTCAAGGTTTCAGGCCATACCACATTACGGGTATATGAAACTCAAAATGCCAAGGCCCAATGGCGTGATCACAATCGCAAGCGACTCGGACAGAGCCCTTCGAACTGAAAAAATAGCACATCTCGCCCTCGAGGCATTATGCAAGGCTCTCGCAGCCGAGGAGTTAACTACACTCCACGCAACAGTAAATAGGGATGACGCGATCCTCAGTAAAAGGTCCAAATCCACATCGTTCAAGCCAACCGATGAAATAGTCAAAATCCAAGTGCATCCAACGGATCCCTATAAAACAGCGTCCATTGGAGCCCAGCTGAACCCCATAGTTGATAAAGCACTACGAACATTTCTGCACGAGAACTGGGACATATTTGTCTCGCACCCTTCGGATATGCCAGGAATCCCACGAAGACTGGCGGAGCATAGCCTGAACATAATTAAGGGCTTCAAGACAATCAAACAGGCACTACGTCAATTTTCTGAACCCAAGCGTCAAGCCATGGGGGAGGAACTAGCGAAATTACTTGAAGCCGGATTCATCCGAGAAATCAAATACACCGAGTGGTTGGCAAATCTGGTCATGGTACCTAAGAAGGATAAATCCTAGCGGCAATGCGTTGACTTTAAAGACCTAAATAAAGCCTGCCCTAAGGGTCCCTTCCCCTTACCCCGAATAGACCAGATAATTGACGCCACCGCCGGACACAACTCACTATGCATCCTCGACGCCTGCTTCAGATACCATCAAATCAAGATGAAGGAGTCCAACCAAGCTACAACTGTGTTCATCACCCCCTATGGGCCATTCTGCTTTAACACAATGCCCTTCGGGTTGAAGAACGCATGCGCCACATATCAGTGCATGATTCAAAAACATGCATGGAAAACCAAATTGGCAAAACAGTCGAAGCATATGTAGACGACATGGTCATTAAAACCAAACACACCCGCTAGCTGGTAGATGACCTTCGCCAGACCTTCGAAAATTTGCGGGCTTACGACATACGGCTCAACCCGGACAAATGTATCTTCGGGGTTCCCGCCGGAAAACTGCTCAGATTTGTTGTTTCCCACAGGGGTCAACCCGGCTGGAATCCGAGCTCTATCCCAGCTAGCATTACCCACGGAGCTCAAACACGTCCAGAAGTTTGCAGGCTACGTGGCAGCCCCGAGCCGCTTCATCTCCCACCTTGGCGAAAAGGCACTGTCGCTCTACAGACTGCTCAAAAAGACCAAAAACTTCGAGTGGACCAATGAAGCATCCGCTGCACTAGAGGAAATAAAAACAATACTAGGAGGCAACCCTTTACTAGGTGCACCCGGCATTGGCGAACCCATGTTATTATACATCCCGACCACAAATCAAGTGGTGAGCGTGGTACTCATGGTAGAATGAGAAGCGGAGGGCCACAAGTTCCGAGTACAGAAGCCAGTCTACTATGTATCAGAAGTACTTACCCCGTGAAAATCATGGTATCCACATTATCAGAAGATAGCCTATAGATTTATCAAAATAAGCACACAATGCAACAAAAATAGAATCTGTCAAAAACAGAACAGTCTGTAGTAATCTGAGCTTTGACTATACTTCTGTAACTCTAAAAATTCTGAAAAATTAGAACGATGTAGAAAATTTGTATATCAATCATGTGTAAAAAATTCAATGCAAAAGCACACAATCGTATCTTCTATATCTCTCATATAAATGGAACAACCATTATTCTCGGATTTAAATGAGTAGCCATCTCGTATTAAATGAGATCTAGATACAATGTTCATGCTCAAAGCTGGCATTAAATAACAATCATTGAGGTTTAAAACTAATCCCGTAGGTAAATGTAGAGGTAGCGTGCCGACGGCGATCACATCGACCTTGGAACCATTCCCGACGTGCATCGTCACCTCGTCCTTCGCCAGTCTCCGCTTATTCCGCAACTCCTGTTTTGAGTTACAAATAGGAGCAACCGTACCGGTATCGAATACTCAGGAGCTACTACGAGTACTGGTAAGGTACACATCAATTACATGTATATCACATATACCTTTGGTGTTGCCAGCCTTCTTGTCCGCTAAGTACTTGGGGCAGTTCTGCTTCCAGTGTCCGCTTCCCTTGCAATAAAAGCACTTAGTCTCAGGTTTGGGTCCATGCTTTGGCTTCTTCCCGGCAAATGGCTTACCGGGCGCGGCAACTCCCTTGCCGTCCTTCTTGAAGTTCTTCTTACCCTTGTCTTTCTTGAAACTAGTGGTTTTATTGACCATCAACACTTGATGTTCCTTTTTGATCTCCACCTCCACTGATTTCAGCATTGAAAATACCTCAGGAATGGTTTTCACCATCCCCCTGCTATTGTAGTTTCATCACAAAGCTCTTGTAGCTAGGTGGGAGCGATGGAGGATTCTGTCAATGATCGCGTCATCCGGGAGATTAACTCCCGGTGAGACAAGCGGTTGTGCAACCTGACATTTTGAATATGTGCTGTTGTGAACCATTCTCCTCCATCTTACAACAGTAGAACTTGTCGGAGACTTCATATCTCTTGACCCGGGCATGAGCTTGGAAAACCATTTTCAGCTCTTGGAACATCTCATATCCTCCGTGCTGCTCAAAATGCTTTTGGAGCCCCGGTTCTAAGCTGTAAAGCATGCCGCACTGAACCAGGGAGTAATCATCACTACGCGACTGCCAGACGTTCATAACGTCTTGAGTTGCTGGGAAAACGGGTGCTTCACCTAGCGGTGCATCTAGGACATATGCTTTGTTGGCAGCTATGAGGATGATCCTCAAGTTCCGGACCCAGTCCATATAGTTGCTGCCATCGTCTTTCAGCTTGGTTTTCTCTAGGAACACGTTGAAGTTGAGGGCTACATTAGCGTGGGCCATTTGATCTACAAGACATATTGCAAAGATTTTAGACTAAGTTCATGATAATTAAGTTCATCTAATAAAATTATATAATGAACTCCCACTCAGATAGACATCCCTCTAGTCATCTAAATGATACATGATCTGAGTCAACTAGGCCGTGTCCGATCATCACGTGAGACGGACTAGTCATCATCGGTGAACATCTTCATGTTGATCGTATCTTCCATACGACTCATGTTCGACCTTTCGGTCTCTTGTGTTCCGAGGCCATGTATGTACATGCTAGGCTCGTCAAGTCAACCTAAGTGTTTTGCATGTGTAAATCTGGCTTACACCCGTTGTATGTGAACGTCAGAATCTATCACACCCGATCATCACGTGGTGCTTCGAGACAACGAACTTTCGCAACGGCGCATAGTTAGGGGGAGCACTTTCTTGAAATTATTATGAGGGATCATCTTTTTTATGATACCGTCGTTCTAAGCAAATAAGATGTAAAACATGATAAACATCACATGCAATCAAATAGTGACATTATATGGCCAACATCATTTTGCTCCTTTTGATCTCCATCTTCAGGGCGCCATGATCATCATTGTCACCGGCATGACACCATGATCTCCATCATCGTGTCTTCATGAAGTTGTCACGCCAATGATTACTTCTACTACTATGTCTAAAGGTTTAGCAATAAAGTAAAGTAATTACATGGTGTTATTCAATGACACGCAGGTCATACAAAATAAAGACAATTCCTATGGCTCCTGCCGGTTGTCATAGTCATCGACATGCAAGTCGTGATTCCTATTACAAGAACATGATCAATCTCATACATCACATATATAGCATTCATCACATCCTTTTGGCTATATCACATCACACGGCATATGCTGCAAAAACAAGTTAGACGTCCTGTCGGTGTCAAAACCGGCGGATCTCGGGTAGGGGGTCACGGACTGTGCGTCTAGGCGGATGGTAACAGGAGACAAGGGACACAATGTTTTTACCTAGGTTCGGGCCCTCTCGATGGAGGTAAAACCCTACTCCTTCTTGATTGATATTGATGATATGGGTAGTACAAGAGTAGATCTACCACGAGATCAGAGAGGCTAAACCCTAGAAGCTAGCCTATGGTATGGTTGTTCTTCATCCTACGGACTAAAACCCTCCGGTTTGTATAGGCACCGAAGAGGGTTAGAGTTACACAGAGTCGGTTACAATGGTAGGAGATCTACATATCCTTATCGCCAAGCTTGCCTTCCACGCCAAGGAAAGTCCCATCCGGACACGGGACGAAGTCTTCAATCTTGTATCTTCATAGTCCAGGAGTCCGGCCGAAGATGATAGTTCGGCTATCCGAACACCCCTAGTCCGGACTCCTCAAGAGCCCTGAACCAGGCTTCAATGACGACGAGTCCGGCGCGCATATTGTCTTTGGCATTGCAAGGCGGGTTCCTCCTCCGAATACTTCACAGAAGATTTTGAACACAATGAATCTGTCCGGCTCTGTAAAATAAGTTCTACATACCACCGTAGAGAGAATAATATTTACACAAGTTCAATCTGCTTACGTATATCGTGGCGTGACATCACACCACGGCCAAGCCTTTATTCGAATCATTTTCACTGTCCCACCTCAGCGCGTTTAGCGAGGCGGTTTCCTTGGCACATCTTGTCAAAGCAGAGATCGTGTCCCCTTATTCTGGGATTCTCATCAATACGGGCGTGGGTAACCTAACCGCACCATTGATTATGGCGCTTGGGAGATAAGCGAGTTTTACCAGGCTGGTGGGGACGCATAGTTTCGTCCGCCCATATAAGGGGGATAAGGATCCACCTTTTTACCTACGCCTTCTTCCTCCTTTGCTTATCCATTTCTGCGCACTCGACCTCCAACGCCCAAGTCCGCACATCTCGCCTCAACCTTCCCCAGCCATGTCCAGAGCGGGAGGCAAGTGGATGGCCTCCTCCATTACGGAGGGGCACATCAAGAGGCCGCGGAAGGCCAGATACTTGTCCAGCGACATCGCACATCGGCTCCCCGACAAGGGGCAGCTCATCCCCACCCTCGGGCCCCATGAGAGGGTGGTGTTCCTCACCCACTTCCTCCGCGGACTAGGTTTTCCACTTCACCCATTTGTCCAGGGGCTCATGTTCTACTACGGCCTGGATTTCCACGATCTAGCTCCGAACTTCATCCTCAACATCTCGGCGTTTATCGTCGTGTGCGAGGCCTTCCTCCACATCAAGCCCTACTTCAGCTTATGGCTGAAGACCTGCAATGTCAAGCCGAAGGTAGTGGGCGGCCAGCAGGCGGACTGCGGAGGCGCCATGGTGGGCAAGATGCCGAACGTTATATGGCTCGATGGCTCCTTTGTGGAAACCATCAAAGGGTGGCAATCGGGGTGGTTCTACATCACCGAGCTACGTGACCCTGAATGGGCAGTGGCCCCCGAGTTCCGATCTGGCATCCCCACACAGCTCACCTCCTGGAAAGAGAAGCGCCTAACATGGGGTGATTCGGAAGAGCTGACCGGACTCCAATCCTGCGTCCAAAACCTTGTGAACAAGAAGATCAAGCTTGTCAACGTAGTACAGGTCATGCTCATTCGCCGGATCCTCCCGTGCCAACAACGGGCTTTTAACTTGTGGGAGTTTGATCCGGCACAGCACCAAACCTTGAGCAGGCTCTTCGACACTACGTACGAAGATGCCTGGAAGGTGCTGTTCAAGGGCGCCGAGGCTTCCGCATCCGCTACCGAAGATCGCGGATTCAGCTCGCAGCGTCAAGCCGGCGAGGCAAGCTATTTTACCCTTTATAGGACACTTATTTTCCATAGTTTGACTCTATGCGGGATCTAAACTCCCTTACCTTTGACAGGCCTGGCAGAAGAAGTCCGAGCAGGTTAACTGTCCGGCTCCCTTGCCAGAAGACCCAGCGGATGCCCGATTGACGGGGCTGCTGGTTCCGGTACCTCATGTGGTGCCGGAGAAGAAGGCCACGGGAACTCAAAAGAGTTCCCAGCACCAGGTGTTGTCGGACTCATTGTCCGACGACTCCGAGGCAGACTCCTCCTATGAAGACGAGGAGGAGGAAAAAGAGGCCTCTCCCCTAGCGGGGGGAGAGAAGAAAAGGAAGGCCGCCCCAACGGGGGAGGCGGAAGGATCCAAGAAGGGAAGGACCCTCCCTCCGGACTACTCCCCCAACGCCAACGACGATGAAGAGGAGTGGCCGCCGACGACTAAGCCCCTGGCGACTTCATAAGTGTCCGGATACCAGAATAACTCATGAAGTTTTGTTTGTCGCATAGAATCTCCTAACGCCGAACATAACCCTGCAGCCCGCCCAAGGACGGGCTCGACACTTCAACGAGCGGCTCCTTGGCTTCGTCGGACGTGAATAGCACTTCACTTTCGGCCGTCTCCTCTCCTCGCGCTACGGATGACGCCGAGGTGGGGTCCCAAAAGGGGCCCAGCCAGGAGGAGGAGGTCCCGGAGGTGCCGCAAGGCAACCTCTCGGACTTCGGGCACAAGGGGGATCAAACCCCGAAGGGTTCTGAGTTCGGCCCTGGGCCGGACTCCGCACCGAACCCGGTGGCTCCGAGTCCGGCAGCGGCCCTTCGAAGAAGGGCGAGATCGCGACACGGTGACCTCCGCCCAACCGGAGGCACGGATAATTTCTCGGAGGCGCTTAACGGCGCTCCATCGACGAGGAGCACCGCCTTTGTTATGAGTGTGGTGATCCAGAAGTTCGATCCGCCAAGAGCGGGCTGGATCAAGCTCTGTGCCAGCCTTCTAACAAGCTTTGAGGTATGTATTTAAGATATGTAGAAATATTACCGCATAGACAGAGCCCATGATGCTCGGTTTGGTGTTGGAAAGAAAAGCGGCGAGGATCTAAAAGATATACGCAGGAATCTAACATAAGCATGTCAATATGGGAATGCAAAGGCGCCGCTAACCTCTGCCCGTCTTGGCTGCGGAGGTCAATGCATTGAAGCGAGCCTCGGCGGTCCGAGAACGAGCTCGGCCTTGCCAAGAAGCAGCTCGAGGACAAGGAAGGTAAGTAATACCTTATGGAAGTATATAAAAGATGTGGTTGCAAAAAATAACAGGAATAACGTGAGAATTACAGGGAGCACAAACGAGGTGGCGACCTCAAGGAAGCGGTGTCCTGTGCCAAAGCAATGTGGCTGCGGAACGCACCGAGCGAGAGAAGCAGGAGGCGGGTGGCGGAGGTGCGGGAAGAGCCTGTGCTCGTGGAAAAACACGAGTTTGGAGCGTGACTCAAAGACTCGAGAGTCCGAGCTCGCCTCGGCTCTTGAGAGCGCCAACGCCACTAAGGCCGAAGCCCAAAAAGCCCTCCAGGAAATTGAGGCAATAAAGAAGATAGCGGCGGGTAAGGCATTCTTCATGCAAAGCAAGCACGTGAAAGTGAATTACTTGTTACTTACCCGAATCCGAGCTCTCCAGAGCATTCGCAGATCTGCCCCAGATGTGTTCGACGCTGCCGCATTCTCTTGGGCCGAGGAGGGAGCTCGGCAGAGAAGGTGTTCGGTCTCAAGATGCCGAGGCGGACACCGGTGCCCTTGAGCGACCAACTGAAGCAGCTGGTCGAGCTCCATAAGGTGGCCGAACAGGCCATGAAGGGCCTCATAGTTCGGCTATGGCCGAAGGAGGCCATGCCTGGGAGCTACTTCGGGCTGGTGAGGCGCTGGTGGATGCTTGTCCATGGATTGAAGTCGTCAAGCACTCCATCTGTATCGAAGGTGCCCGTAGGGCCCTTGCCTGTGCTAAAGTGCACTGGGGCAAGATGGACGCCAAGAAGCTTGTGACGGACGCTCCACCGCCGGGCATGGAGTATCGCAAGCCCGAGATGTATTATACGGACGTCCTGAAGGGTGCCCGCCTTATAGTGGGTGAATGCTCCAAAGATGTAATTTTTGAGTAAACTCGCATTTGTTATCCTGTACGCTTGAAAACTTGTTCATATGCGCTAAGCAATGCTTGTGAATTTAAAATATTACCTTCTGTTCAGCCGTTTATTAAATTTGAGAGATGGCGAGTCGTCGACTTCTGCCCCCATGCCACGAGTGCTGGGGTGTTCGGGATAAACTTGAGCGCTCTTTTTCCCATTGTTGGGTCCTTCGAGGAGGCGCCAACATAACTAACAAGGCAACCGGACTATAATGCTTGAACACTCTCACTTAGCCATAGAATTCTATAATTTTAAATTTCGGCGAAGCCCCTAGTATTCGGAAGACCGAGGTTGGGGCGCTATCCACGCCTGGGCCGGACAAAGCCGACTCTTCGCTCTAAGCGGCATAAGTCTTTAGGGACTCGAAAACCTCTCGAACAGCGACCGGCTCTCGCCCTATCATGACGGTCAGTTTTAGCTTTCCTCCGAGGTGCTCAACCCAGCTCAAGCTGGGAACAATCGCATGGTTCTCCCAGCCTACCTTAGCCGATATAACGGAACGTAAGGTACCAAAACATGGGAGCCGGGCAAACCCAACTATTGACCCAAGACATGATTCGGAGCCGATGCATATAATGCTATAAGTTCGGGGTGCCGCACTTGTGAAAGTGTTCGGACTTATCACACCATATTTTGGGGTACTTAAGCCCCTGGTGTATTTGGCCGTACCAAAGCATACGGATGCAACATGTCATAAGTGAATATAAATATATATATAAAGGAATGCAATAATAGGCGAAAGCTATGCATTGTTTATTCAAGAAAGCTGCGATAAAAGCAAACGATGCAAATAGTGCGATAAGCAAGGGACGGGACTATTTGACATGTCCCCCTCCAGAATCGAGCTGCGGGATTATATGTAAAACAAGTATGCTGCTCGGTATAGAGACCACCTGTACCCTCGACGTAGCTTTCTGCTTCCCTGGCTGTTGCATCGTGTGTTCGGTGGTTCTACTGCCGGACAGGGCTTCTCGAGAAAGGAGTCCTGAAAGTAAGAAAAAAAAGAAGAATGACACAATTGGGAGCCCCTGGTGCGGTTGAGCCGCATTCTGGGCCTGCCGTGGTCGTGCCCCTCCCCCTATGCCCATGGTATTTCCAGAGCGTAATTATGTATGCATAGTACTGGTTTCGCAATTTCGCGAGGGCTAGGGTTGGGGACGCATTGCTACGCGTGCTCGGAACGTGCAAGGAGGTCTTGTTGTAGGTTACTCCGGGCGCGCTTGACGGTGTCCGGCCGTTTAATAGCCGGACTCGAGAATTGCCTTAAGAGGCTACTTTGTACTTCTGCCGTGAGGGCCGCCGTATGCTCCTCCGTTCGGAGAGAGCGTTCGGTGTTTCCGTTGACCGTAATGACTCCTTGAGGGCCTGGCATCTTGAGCTTGAGGTATGCGTAGTGCGGCACCGCATTGAACTTTGCAAATGCGGTTCGTCCGAGCAGTGCGTGATAGCCACTGCAGAATGGGACTATGTCGAAGATTAACTCCTCGCTTCGGAAGTTATCCGGGGATCCGAAGACCACTTCAAGTGTAACGGAGCCTGTACAGTTGGCCTCTACACCTGGTATGCCACCTTTGAAGGTCGTCTTTCTGGGTTTAATCCTTGAGGGGTCTATGCCCATCTTGCGCACTGTATCCTGATAAAGCAGGTTCAGGCTGATGCCGCCGTCCATCAGGACTCTAGTGAGATGAAATCCATCAACGATTGGGTCCAGAACCAATGCGGCGAATCCGCCATGGCGGATGCTAGTGGGGTGGTCCCTTGGATCAAAAGTGATCAGGCAAGAGGACCATGGGTTGAACTTTGGGGCGACTGGCTCCATCGCATATACGTCCCTTAGTGCACGCTTCCGCTCCCTTTTGGGTATGTGGGTTGCGTATATCATGTTCACCGTCCGCACTTGTGGGGGAAAGCCCTTTTGTCCTCTATTGTTTGGCGTCCGGGGCTCCTCCTCGTCATCGCTATGCAGCCCCTTGTCATTGTTTTCGGCAGTTAGCTTGCCTGCCTGCTTGAACACCCAACAATCCCTGTTGGTGTGATTGGCTGGCTTTTCGGGGGTGCCGTGTATCTGGCACGAGCGATCGAGTATTCGGTCCAAATTAGACGGGCCCGGAGTATTTCTTTTGAATGGCTTTTTCTGCTGACTGGGTTTAGAGCCTCTGAATCCGGCATTGACTGCCGTATCTTCAGCATTGTCACCATTAATGCGGCGCTTGTGCTTGTTGCGACGCGACCTGCCATTGCTGTCCTTGGTATCCGAATTACCAGGGCTCTTGGTCATATTGTTACTATGAGCTAGCCAGCTATCCTCTCCCGCGCAGAAGCGGGTCATGAGTGTTGTGAGGGCTGCCATGGATTTCGGCTTTTCCTATCCTAGGTGCCAGGCAAGCCACTCGTCGCGGATGTTATGTTTGAAGGCTGCAAGGGCCTCTGCATCCGGACAGTCGACGATTTGATTTTTCTTGGTTAGGAACCGTGTCCAGAATTGTCTGGCCGATTCTTCTATCTGCTGAATTATGTGGCTTAGGTCATCGGCGTTTGGTGGTCGCACGTAGGTGCCCTGGAAGTTGTCGAGGAATGCGGCTTCCAGGTCTTCCCAACAACCAATTGACTCGGCTGGCAAGCTGTTAAGCCAATGCCGAGCTGGTCCTTTAAGCTTGAGTTGGAGGTATTTGATGGCGTGTAGATCGTCACGGCGGGCCATGTGGATATGAAGAAGATAATCGTCGATCTAGACCGCAGGATCTGTTGTGCCATCGTATGATTCAATGTTTACGGGTTTGAAACCCTCAGGGATTTGATGATCCATCACTTCGTCTGTGAAGCATAGTGGGTGTGCGGCGCCCCTGTATTGGGCTATATCACGACGTAGCTCAAACGAGCTTTGTCTACTGTGTTCGGACCGGCCGGAACTGCCATATCCGGCGTGACAGTTATCATCACACATCGTGGGGTGCTCACACGATCCGTAGATCGATCTTGTTTGTCTTGCCTTGTCCTCCAATATATCCCATAGGTCTGGCGCATTTCCCCACGCCTTGGTATTTTTTGAGCGGCGCCGGGGTGCGACCTGAGTGGAGGGCTGAGAGGCCGCTGTGTCGCGGCCACGAGGTGGCCGGTCGGCCGTATCATGCCCTGGTGATGTAGGTTTAGGTGCTTCCTCCTCTAATCGGGGTAGCAGCCTGCGTTTTGGGTAGTTCTTGGAGGGGCGTTCGAGTTCATACTCTTCGGCCGCGAGGACTTCAGTCCATCTGTCAGCTAACAAGTCTTGGTCAGCTCTAAGCTGTTGCTGCTTTTTCTTGAGGCTGCTTGCCGTGGCCATAAGCCTGCGTTTGAAACGCTCTTGTTCGACGGGATCCTCAGGCACGACAAATTTGTCGTCGTCGAGGCTTGCCTCGTCTTCGGAGGGAGGCATGTAATTATTGTCCTCTACCTCTCTGTCTGCCGCTCTCTCATGAGGGCTGGCTTCTCCATCCTCCTGCGCCGAATCCTACTAGAGGGGTTGTCTTGACCTTTATGCTGGGTGTTATTGTCTCCGGTGCCGGAATCTCCGTTTTTGCTGTGGCGGGATTTAGAGCGGCGCCGCTGACGCCGGCGCTTAGGCTGTTTCTTGGAGGGGTCATCCTCCATTGTTCCATCGCCATTCCTATCATTTGGGATGTCCACCATGTATATGTCATATGACGAGGTGGCCTTCCAGTGCCATGTAGGCGCTGGTTCTTGGTCGTCTCCTGCATCGTCATCCATACAGTCGAAGTCTTCGGAGTCGAAGTCGAGCATGTCGGTTAAGTCATCGACAGTGGCTACGAAGTGGGTGGTGGGTGGGCTTTGAATTTCTTCGTCGTCCGCATCCCAACCTTCCTGACCATAATCCGTCCAGGGCTCTCCTGATAAAGAGAGAAACTTTAGCAAATTCAGGATGTCGCCAAAGGGCGAGTGCTGAAAGATGTCCGCAGCAGTGAACTTCATGATCGGTGCCCAATCGGATTTGATTGGCAGGGGCGTGGAAGGTTCGGAGTCCGGAGAGGAGTCCGGCACCTTGGAGTCACGAGCTTCGCAAAGGACAGGGTTGGTGTTTGGCTCAATCGCCATAGAGATAGCAGCCCCCGAGGCGGTGTCCAGCCACCCATCCTCGACCGGCGCAGTCGGCTCCGAGCTAAGGGTCGGAGCGGACACTTGTGCGGCCTCCAGGGCACTGTCCGGCAGCAGAGCAAGATCATGCCCATCGTGACAGTGCGGCGCGCTTGGCTGTGGCTCGAACCCGTCGAAGATCAAGTCTCCGCGGACGTCAGTTGTATAGTTCAAACTTCCAAATCTGACCTGATGGCCAGGAGCGTAGCTTTCAATCTGCTCCAGATGGCCAAGCGAATTGGCCCGCAGTGCAAAGCCGCCGAATACAAAGATCTGTCCGGGGAGAAAAGTCTCGCCCTGGACCGCATCGTTGTTGAAGATCGGAGGAGCCATCGGGTCTAAAGATGACGACACAGAGGAACTCTCAATGAAAGGACCAATGTCGGTGTCAAAACCGGTGGATCTCGGGTAGGGGGTCCCGGACTGTGCGTATAGGCGGATGGCAACATGAGACAAGGGACACGATGTTTTTACCCAGGTTCGGGCCCTCTTGATGGAGGTAAAACCCTACTCCTGCTTGATTGATATTGATGATATGGGTAGTACAAGAGTAGATCTACCACGAGATCAGAGAGGCTAAACCCTAGAAGCTAGCCTATGGTATGATTGTTCTTCGTCCTACGGACTAAAACCCTCCGGTTTATATAGGCACCGAAGAGGGTTAGGGTTACACAGAGTCGGTTACAATGGTAGGAGATCTACATATCCTTATCGCCAAGCTTGCCTTCCACGCTAAGGAAAGTCCCATCCGGACACGGAACGAAGTCTTCAATCTTGTATCTTCGTAGTCCAGGAGTTCGACCGAAGATGATAGTCCGGCTATCCGGACACCCCCTAGTCCGGGACTCCCTCACGTCCTCTAATTGTTGTTGTATGTTTCTACGTGGCTGCTATAGGTTTCTAGCAAGAACGTGTCTTACCTACGCCAAAACCAGAACGTGATATGCCAATTTCTATTTACCCTTCATAAGGGCCCTTTTCATCGAATCCGATCCGACTAAAGTGGGAGAGACAGACACCCGCTAGCCACCTTATGCAACTAGTGCATGTCAGTCGGTGGAACCTGTCTCACGTAAGTGTACGTGTAAGGTCAGTCCGGGCCGCTTCATCCCACGATGCCGCCGAAACAAGATAAGACTAGTAGTGGCAAGTAAATTGACAAAATTGACGCCCACAACAATCTTGTGCTCTACTCGTGCATAGAAACTACGCATAAACCTGGCTCATGATGCCACTGTTAGGGATCGTTGCAGAAAATAAAAAAATTCTACGCATCACCAAGATCAATCTATGGAGTCATCTAGCAATGAGAGAGAGGAGTGAATCTACATACCCTTGTAGATCACGAGTGGAAGTGTTCAAGAGTACGGGGGTTGATGGAGTCATACTCGTCGTGATACAAACCACCGATGATCCTAGCACCTAACGGACGGCACCTCCGCGTACAACACACGTACGAAGCGGTGACGTCTTCTCCTTCTTGATCCATCAAGGGCGAATGAGAGGTTGAGGAAGAGAGCTCCAACAGCAGCACGATGGCGTGGTGGTGATGGAGTGGCAGTACTCCGACAGGGCTTCGCCAAGCACTTATCGGAGGAGGAGAGGTGTTGGGGAGGGGAGGGGCTGCGCCTTGGATGTAGTCTGCAGCCGTCCCCTCGACCCTCTATTTATAGGGGAAGGGGGAAGGGGGCCGCCCCCCTCTAGATGAGATCTAGAGGGGGGACGGAGGCCAAGGGGAGGGGGCTTGCCCCCCAAGCAAAGGGGGCGCTCCCTCTAGGGTTTCCCCTTTAACCCTAGGCGCATGGGCCCAAGGGGGGGATGCGCCCAGCCCTCCAAGGGCTGGTTTCCTTTCCTCTACAGCCCATGAGGCCTTCCGAGAGAGATGGCCCCTCTTGGTGGACCCCCGGAACCCCTCTGGTGGCCCTGGTACAATACCGATATGCCCCCGAACCTTTCCGGTGACCGTATGACAACTTCCCATATATAAATCTCCACCTCCAGACCATTCCGGAACTCCTATTGACGTCCGGGATCTCATCCAGGACTCTGAACAATATTCGGTAATCACATACAAGTCTTCCTAATAACCCTAGCGTCATCGAACCTTAAGTGTGTAGACCCTACGGGTTCGGGAATCACGCAGACATGACCGAGACAGCTCTCCGGCCAATAACCAACAGCGGGATCTGGATACCCATGTTGGCTCCCACATGTTCCACGATGATCTCATCGAATGAACCACGATGTCGAGGATTCAAGTAATCCCGTACACAATTCCCTTTGTCAATCCGTACGTTACTTGCCCGAGATTCGATCGTCGGTATCCCAATACCTCGTTCAATCTCGTTACCGGCAGGTCACTTTACTCGTACCGTCATGCATGACCCCGTGACCAGCCACTTGGTCAAATTGAGGTCATTATGATGATGCATTACCGAGTGGGCCCAGAGATACCTTTCCGTCATACGGAGTGACAAATCCCAGTCTCGATCCGTGTCAACCCAACAGAAACTTTCGGAGATACCCGTAGTATACCTTTATAGCCACCCAGTTACGTTGTGACGTTTGGTACACCCAAAGCACACCTACGGTATCCGGGAGTTACATGATCTCATGGTCTAAGGAAATGATACTTGACATTAGAAAAGCTCTAGCAAACGAACTACACGATCTTGTGCTATGCTTAGGATTGGGTCTTGTCCATCACATCATTCTCCCAATGATGTGATCCCGTTATCAATGACATCCAATGTCCATGGTCAGGAAACCGTAACCATCCATTGATCAACGAGCTACTCAACTAGAGGCTCACTAGGGACATGTTGTGGTCTATGTATTCACACATGTATTATGATTTCCGGATAACACAATTATAACATGTACAATAGACAATTATCATGAACAAGGAAATATAATAATAACCATTTTATTATTACCTCTAGGGCATATTTCCAATAGTTTCCCACTTGCACTAGAGTCAATAATCTAGTGTAACACCCCGGATCCGTTGCGCCAGGTGTCCGTCAGTTATTCGCCGTCATTGCCATGTCATGTGCTTGCGTGTTGCACTTTTCCATGTCATCATCTGCATTTCATATCATGTCATCATGTGCATTTCATTTTGCATACGTGTTCGTCTCATGCATCCGAGCATTTTCCCCGTTGTCCGTTTTGCAATCCGGCACTCCTATGTTCCCCGGCGTCCCCTCGTCTCTCTTTTCGTGTGCGGGTATTAAACTTTCTCGGAATGGCCGAGGTTTGCCAAGCGGCCTTGGTATAGCACCGTAGACCGCTGTCAAGTTTCGTGCCATTTGGAGGTCGTTGATACTCCAACAGTTAACAAGTAACCGTAAAGCCCTCTTTGAGTTGCAGCCCAACACCCTTCCAAAGTGGCCCAAAACCCCCAAACTCCTCTCCATGCTCTCGGTCGTTCGATCACGATCGCGTGGGCGAAAACCGCACCTCATTTGGACTCTCCTAGCTCCTCCACCTATAAAAACGTCTTCCCTCTCCATTTTGGATGATTTTCCCCGAAACCCTAGCCCGCTCCTCTCCTCGCCACGGACATGTCCGGATCGACCGACACGTCCAGCCGCCGCCCGCCGCTAATCCGCGCGCCACGTGGCAGCGCCGCCATCCCGCCGCCGCTGCCGGCGAGCCCGCGCGAGCCCGCTCGAGGCCTGGCTGCGCCGCCGCCGCCCTCGCATGGCCAGCCCGCCGCCTCCTGCCGCCTCGCCGCCGCCGGTCGCTGGCCATGGCCGGTGAGCGCTGCGCTCGCCGCACGGCGACCGCCTGCGCCCAGCGCCCTCGCTGCAAGCCGTCGCCGCCCGCCATGGAGCCTCGCCGCCAGCCCCCTCTCGCTCTCGGCCGCCGGAGCCGCCGCACACCTCGCCGGCCGCTAGCTCGGTGAGCTTCGCCCGCGCCCCCGCCGCTTCTGCCGAGATCCGGCCGGATCCGCCCCGATCCGGCCCGGAGCGCCTCGCCCCCGACCTCTCCGACGCCTCCCCGGCCGGATCCGCCCTCCCCTCGCCATTTCCGGCGAGATCCGACGATTCGGCGAAGTTCGGCCGCCTCGGCATCCGTACCCTTGAGTTGACCCCTCCCGTTTTCTCTAAGTCCCAGATTCTCGTAATTTTCATGCATTTTCATCGCATCACATCTCCGCATCCGTAGCTCCGTTTTGCGCGTAAAATATGTCGAATTGTTCGTCTCGACGAGTACATCATTTCATTCCATTGCATCATTTGCATTTGAGCTCATCTTGATGCCCGAATTGCTGTTGGAAGATGGCTTCAGATCGTTAGTTTCAGAATCTTATCAGTTCGAGCTCTTTTGTCATTTTTGCCATGATTTATGTGTGCATCCTATGAGTATGAGCTCTACATGAATGTTGGACTAGGCCATGCCATCTTTCCAGAGGTGTTGACCTTGTATTTTTGTGATGCTTGAAGTGAGTGCATTGAGCTTGTAAAGTAGGGTAGTTGCTGTTGTTGTTTTGCTAGACAGATTCTGTTATAATTTGATGCCATGTTAACATGCTTCCACTAATCATTCTATGCATAATCTGGAGATGCTCTATAAACATGTTTTGATATACAAGTCATGCTCTATCCATTCATGCCCTTGGTTGCATTTATAGCCTGCTGGAACATGTTCATTTCTTGCTCCAAAGTTGCTTGAAAATGTTTCCTGGCAGATTGTTTGCATTAGATTCAATTTTCACGAGGTCGGTGTAGTTGATCCGTGTATGCTATGATGTTATTCTTGCCATGTATAGCTCCTATGCCATGTCTTATTGATGGGTGTATGCTTAGTTTATCATGAGGTGCTCTGTAGTGAGTGCATCGAGCTCACGAACATGCCATGTTGAATCTGTTTTTGCCATGTCCTGATATTTCACTAAGTCTGAAATCTGTAATAAAACTTGCAATGTTTACATGGGTGCCATCATTTCTTAGAGTCCTTTTTGGCTTATGGTCAGTAAGGGACTATTGATATATGCTTTGAGTAGAATCATGTCATGCCTTGCTTTGCTACTATAAGTTCCTGTAGCATGTTGTTTGCTTGCTCTAAACATGCCTTCCTGATGTTAATTCCTGCCATGTTAGTATTTTCACTAAGTCTGTGAACCTGATATTTTGAGCACTTTCTCCATGCTTGTTTGAACATGTTATGATGTGATTTAGCCGTAGCTCAGTGTTCCTATTTTTGTTAAGCATCTCCTGTAGTTCGTTCTCATATGCTTTGTTTTTATGTTGGGGTGCTGTAGCTTAGTTTCGTGTTGCGTGCTAAGTTGCATCGGGCTGTTAAACGCAGATTTGCGTCATTCTTGTTTTGCTTATCATTTGCAAACCGTGCATCCGATTCCGGTGATCTTTATATCGATTTCAACCGAAATCATCTCATCTTTCCAGCGGCATACTTGGTTTGCCAAGTTGATGCCAGTTCATCATTTTCCTTCCGGAGCATACATATGCATTGCATATCACATCTCGCATCGCATGTCATGTATTGCATCATATTGCTTGTGCATTGTTCCTTGTTTGATTGTGGTTCCGTTGCTTGTGTTCTTGCTTTGGGTAGAGCCGGGAGACGAGTACGTGAACGAGGAACCTGTTGAGAACGCCTACGAGGATCAAGTCTTCGACAACTCTGAGAACCTTGCAAGCAAGATGACCATACCCTCGAAATCACTACTATCTTTGCTATGCTAGTTTGCTCGCTCTTTTGCTATGCCAATGCTACGATGCCTACCATTTGCTTGTCAGCCTCCCAAATTGCCATGTCAAACCTCTAACCTTTGACACCATTCCTAGCAAACCATTGTTTGGCTATGTTACCGCTTTGCTCAGCCCCTCTTATAGCGTTGCTAGTTGCAGGTGAAGTTGAAGATTTCTCCATGGTGGACAGGGTTTATGTTGGGATATCACAATATCTTTTATATTATTAATGCATCTATATACTTGGTAAAGGGTGGAAGGCTCGGCCTTATGCCTGGTGTTTTGTTCCACTCTTGCCGCCCTAGTTTCCGTCATACCGTGTTATGTTCCCGGATTTTGCGTCCCTTACGCGGTCGGGTGATTTATGGGACCCCCGACAGTTCGCTTTGAATAAAACTTGTCCAGAAGGCCCAACATTGCCTTTTACCATTTGCCTCACCTATTACCTTTTTTTCCCTTGGGAGTCGCGCATCCTGAGGGTCATCTTTATTTTAGCCCCCGGGCGATTGCTTGTCTAGCGTTGGTCCAAACTAGAGCCACTTGCGGCGCCACCTCGGGAAACTTGAGGGCTGGTTTTAGTTATACGATCGCTCATCCGGTCGTGGCTCGAGACGAGATACGCGGCTACTATCGGGATGTCGGCACGCCGGGAGGTCTTGCTGGTCTTGTTTTACCATTGTCGAAATGTCTTGATGTACCGGATTCCGAGCCCGATCGGAGTGTCTCGGGTGAAGGTCTATTCTTCGATGATCGCGAGAGCTTGTCATGGGCTAAGTTGGGACACCCTGCAGGTATAAACTTTCGAGAGCCGTGCCCGCGGTTATGTGGCAGATGGGAATTTGTTAATGTCGGTTGTAGAAAACCTGAAGTTGACTTTATTTAAAATACATCAACCGTGTGTGTTACCGTGATGGTCTCTTTCCGCGGAGTCCGGAAGTGAACACGATGTTGGAGTTATGCTTGACGCAGTTGCTATAGGATCACTTCTTGATCATACTTTTGACGACCGTGCTTTGCCTTCTCTTCTCGCTCTCATTTTGCGTATGTTAGCCTCCGTATGCTAGTCGCTTGCTGCAGCTCCACCTCATGCCTTTACCTTACCCATAAGCTTAAATAGTCTTGATCTCGCGGGTGTGAGATTGCTGAGTCCTCGTGACTCACCAGATACTTCCAAAACCAGTTTGCAGGTGCCTATGTTGCCGAGCAGGTGACGCATCCAAGCTCAAGGAGGAGCTCGATGAAGATCTTGTTCATTGTGTTGTTTCGTTTCAGTTGATCAGTAGTGGAGCCCAGTTGGGGTCGATCAGGGTCCTTTGTCGCATTTGGGGTTCTTCTTTTATTTTGGTTCCGTAGTCGGACCTTGATTGTATCTGGATGATGTAATGCTTTATTCATGTAATTGTGTGAAGTGGCGATTGTAAGCCAACTATGTATCTTTTCCCTTATGTATTAAATGGATTGTGCGAAGATTACCTCACTTGCGACATTGCTTTCAATGCGGTTATGCCTCTAAGTCGTGCTTCGACACACGGGAGATATAGCCGCATCGAGGGCGCATAAGTTGGTATCGAGCCATCCCGACCTTAGGAGCCCCCACCGCTTGATCGCTTTTAGTGGCGAGTTATGTCTAGAAAAATGTTTTGAGTCATTTAGGATTATATATATCGGAGAGTTTAGGAATTCTTTTTACTCCCAGTCCCTTCGACCTTCGGTGAGGTATCCCGACGAGAGTTTTGACTCTTCTCTTCTCAAATTTCACTAAAAATTTTTTTAGGATCACGCTGGTATCTTAGAATCGTTCGATGGTTTTATGATGACAACATTGTCTTGGTTGCCTCGACATTTAGGGGTTGTGGCGGTGTCCCGGGAGTTGAGCTCCGAGGTGTTGTCGCCATAATCTTATCGTTGCAGATTCGAATACCCGAGTTTAGTACGCCGACATCGAAAATCTCTTTTATGCAGTTGTTGGTGAGATAACCCCGCTAACCCAAAGATCGAGGTGAGTACGGAGTATTGCCATGACTCGTATAACGGATGCTTTTCAAGGTTGAGGTAGACGATTTCGAAGGTTTCTTGGTTATGTGTTGAAGGATGGATACAAATGGATGTAGGGATTGTTAGTTTGTGTGAGATATTATTGCTCCCTGTATCCCCAACACCGATTGCATAACCGAAAGTTTCGGGAGTTTCATAGGTGGGAATTCAAGTAGCTCTTAGGATATCTTTCCGACGGATGTATGATATGAAATTGGGGTTCGACGCCTAGTGGTCCGCCTATTCACGGTTGGTTTTCTGATGGTCTCGTTGTGTCTTAAAGAGTCCTTGGCTATGCCGACTGGGACACTTCGTATGTCATGTGCACTGCCTTGTACATGATGGTGCTGTACGATCGAGCCCGTGTAGGCCCCACCACGAAAACTTCGGACGAAATCTCTATCATATGTTTGTTCCGGCTTATTCTGCAAGCCAGTCCTTTGTTTTTGTTTTGAGTTGTGGTATTCGAGTTGCTTCGATGTCAAGTGTTGATTCCATACCTTTCCTAAACGGTGTTCTCATATTGCTATGTGAATACCAATCCTTATTGATCATTGAGATTGTCACGTCAATTCTTTCCAACCGGTGTGCTTCTCTTCAAGTGGATCCCATCATTTTTCCCATCCGCAAGATAAATTCTAAGTTTTCTCAACGGTGTTTGTTTCGTTCATCCCAAGTTGTCTTTGTTGTTCCCCACCCCCCACCCTTTTTCTTCAAGGACTCAGAGTTCTTAATCATGTATCCTTTTATTTGTGAGAAGTCTCGTCATTCTTTTCAAATGATCCGGTGATCCCTCGTTAAGATGCTCACGAGATACAAGTTCATCATCCTTCATTGTTGTTTCTTCTCCGGTGGATCCTATTCAAGCTTTCGATATTCATCATATTCCTCTCCTCATTTCAATGTCTTCTCATACCGGTGCACCTCATTATCATTCTACTTCTCGCTATTTGTTATTCCGAGTGCTCAAGCTATCTCAAGATTCGTGTTTCCACTCTGATTCGCTCAAGCTCTTTCGAGATTGTTATCTCATTCAAGCCATTTAATCCAACCGTGCAACATCTCTTTAAATCCTTTTCAACGGTGTTCTTTTGAGTGGGCCCTAACCCACGTGTCTTTTCCTGTGATCTTACGACTCTTCTAATTATTAGGAGCCATTCTCAAATTCTTTTCGAGTTTGACGAAGAATGAGTTATCGTCACCAAATGCTTTTCTCCAAGATCTTTCGAATTCTTTTCATAGTTGGCTTAACCTCTTCGCTTTTGATTCTTCCGGTGTGCCTCAATAATTCTTGGTGGTGTTTCTCGTTGTCATTCTCATCATTTCAAGACCGAAGAAGAGTTTTCTCTTAAATCTTGCTCCATCCTCTTCAAGATTCATGGTTCTAGCGTGATGCCATCCTCTCATAATTGTTTTCGATTGTGAGAATTCTTTTCTTACCATCCGGAGCATTTCATGAGTTGTTTCCGTTTCTTTCCTCCGAAGGCCATCATGTCATAATTCTTCAGTCTCAGCGTGTAGCTATCATTCTCCAAATCTTACCGGTGCATCCTTCAAGTTTTCCTCTAATTAGTCCATGATCTCTTTGTTCTCATGCTTCTAAATCCCTTCAAGTATCTTCAGTCATTTTCAAATTCTTTCCGGTGAATTGTGCCCTTGCTACTTTCATTTTCAATTATTACGGTGGTTCTTCCAAGATCTCTCTTCCTTGTTCATCATATCAATTCATTCGTTCTTTTCAATCCCACCGGTGGTTCCATCAAGACCTTCTCAAGTTTGCGCCATATCTCTTTTAATCCTTTCTACGAGAATAAGTAGTGTGCCAAATCCGTTGATTGTCATCAATTTAATTGGTGAAGGATATGCATAACATAATTCTTATTCTTGTTTATAAGTGATTCATCTTTCTTTCCGGAGTTGGTCATCATATCATAATTCTCGGTTTCATTTGTTTCATCTTCTCTTTTTCCCGGAGTTCCAAGCTCTAATTATCACGAAGATCCATCTAAATCATTGCAAGGATTCACCTTGTGTTTTCAATTTCTCTTTCTTTTCATTCCTTTTGTTTACCGGAGTTCTTCATTGAGGCTCTACATGGTGGTTCATCAAGGATTCTCTTCATTCTTCAATTATTCTTCAAGATTTCTCTTGAAGTTATGACCCGCCAAGCTATACTCTAAAATAAACATGGTGCTTAACACTTGTTTTGTTTTGAGAAGCTTAAGTATTCTTCATCTTGCATTCCAAAGTGCAATTCCTTCTATCTTATCTTTTGAGATGGTGTTATATCATTCTTGACAATTTTCATTCATGTTTCGCGATTCACATGTTGTCAAGAATGAGGTATTTTAAATCCATCAATCTCTTCATTGGAGTTATCTTGGGTTATATTTCACCTAAAGCCTTCCATTGGGAATGTTGCTATTTGTGGTGTTTATCATTGATCCAAGCTTTCTCCATATCCTTCTCGGTGAAAGAGGTTTTTCATCTCTTCGTTGATATCAATCCAATCATTTGTTTCCGTTGGTGGCAGAAGCTCACCTCATAATTTTGAGATGTTTCCATAAGCCTGCCACAAGCTTATTCTTTTTCGTTGTTGGTTTCCAACAACTCCGTTTTAACCTTCTTGGAAGGGTGCTTTCCGAGCCCATTTGTGGCAGATGTTGGCATTTTCTTCTCCATTCTTCTATTCCAATGATCTATCTTCTATTCTTTTGTTTCGGAGGCATTGTGATGTTGTGCTCTTCAATCATCATCTTGTTTTTTTTCAGGATCGTGTTCTTTTCATGCTTATCCATTTAACCGGAGTGTCGTGTCTTTTTCTTTCAAGTTCTTTTCATCTTATCAAGTCTTGCATCTCTTTTCAACCGAGTCTTTGTCCGATTTTGATCTTCCTTGTTCCTTGTTTATCTCGTTTCAACCAGAGTGATTTCAATTCCTTCTTGTCCATTGTACTCATCATTCATAGCTTTGCAACCTACAAGGTTCACATGGTGTTCCTTGTTTCTATTTTCTACCGTAGTGCTCTCAATCGTGTTCAACTCCGTTGTGTTCTTCCTTTCAACTTTTCAACCTCTCAAGGTTCGTGGTTTCACTCATTTCTCAAAGAAGCAACTTAGTTTTACCTCTTCTCTTCCTCTTCCGTTTTTTCCCTCCGGTGCCATTCTAGATCTCGGGACGAGATCCTCTCGTAGTGGTGGAGTGTTGTAACACCCCGGATCCGTTGCGCCAGGTGTCCGTCAGTTATTCGCCGTCATTGCCATGTCATGTGCTTGCGTGTTGCACTTTTCCATGTCATCATCTGCATTTCATATCATGTCATCATGTGCATTTCATTTTGCATACGTGTTCGTCTCATGCATCCGAGCATTTTCCCCGTTGTCCGTTTTGCAATCCGGCACTCCTATGTTCCCCGGCGTCCCCTCGTCTCTCTTTTCGTGTGCGGGTATTAAACTTTCTCGGAATGGCCCGAGGTTTGCCAAGCGGCCTTGGTATAGCACCGGTAGACCGCCTGTCAAGTTTCGTGCCATTTGGAGGTCGTTTGATACTCCAACGGTTAACCGGGTAACCGTAAAGCCCTCTTTGAGTTGCAGCCCAACACCCCTTCCAAAGTGGCCCAAAACCCCCCAAACTCCTCTCCATGCTCTCGGTCGTTCGATCACGATCGCGTGGCCGAAAACCGCACCTCATTTGGACTCTCCTAGCTCCCTCCACCTATAAAAACGTCTTCCCCTCTCCATTTTCGGATGATTTTCCCCCCGAAACCCTAGCCCCGCTCCTCTCCTCGCCGCCGGACATGTCCGGATCGACCGGACACGTCCAGCCGCCGCCGCCCGGCCAATCCACGCGCCGCGTGCCACGCGCGCCGCCATCCTCACGCGCGCCGCCCTAAGAGGCCGCGCGAGGTCCCGCTCGGCCAGCGCCGCCGCCGCCCGGGCCGGCCAGCGCCAGCCCGCCGCCCTCCTGCCGCCTCGCCGCCGGTCGCCGGCCGCCGCCGGTGAGCACCGCGCGCCTCGCGCGCCCGCCGCGCGCGCTCGCTGTCGCCTGCCGTCGCCGCCCCGGCCATGGAGCCCTTAGCGCCGCAGCCTCGCCTGCTCCGCTCTCGGCCGCCGGAGCCGCTTCGCGCCTCGCCGGCCGCTAGCTCCGCGAGCTTCGCCTCCGCGCCCACACGCCGCTTGCTGAGATCCACGGATCCGCCCCGATCCGGCCCGGAGCGCCTCGCCCCCGACCTCTCCGACGCCTCCCCGGCCGGATCCGCCCTCCCCTCGCCATTTCCGGCGAGATCCGACGAATTCCGGCGAAGTTCCGGCCGCCTCGGCATCCGTACCCGCAGGTTGACCCCCTCCCCGTTTTTCTCTAAGTCCCAGATTCTCGTAATTTTCATGCATTTTCATCGCATCACATCTCCGCATCCGTAGCTCCGTTTTGCGCGTAAAATATGTCGAATTGTTCGTCTCGACGAGTACATCATTTCATTCCATTGCATCATTTGCATTTGAGCTCATCTTGATGCCCGAATTGCTGTTGGAAGATGGCTTCAGATCGTTAGTTTCAGAATCTTATCAGTTCGAGCTCTTTTGTCATTTTTGCCATGATTTATGTGTGCATCCTATGAGTATGAGCTCTACATGAATGTTGGACTAGGCCATGCCATCTTTCCAGAGGTGTTGACCTTGTATTTTTGTGATGCTTGAAGTGAGTGCATTGAGCTTGTAAAGTAGGGTAGTTGCTGTTGTTGTTTTGCTAGACAGATTCTGTTATAATTTGATGCCATGTTAACATGCTTCCACTAATCATTCTATGCATAATCTGGAGATGCTCTATAAACATGTTTTGATATACAAGTCATGCTCTATCCATTCATGCCCTTGGTTGCATTTATAGCCTGCTGGAACATGTTCATTTCTTGCTCCAAAGTTGCTTGAAAATGTTTCCTGGCAGATTGTTTGCATTAGATTCAATTTTCACGAGGTCGGTGTAGTTGATCCGTATGCTATGATGTTATTCTTGCCATGTATAGCTCCTATGCCATGTCTTCTTGATGGGTGTATGCTTAGTTTATCATGAGGTGCTCTGTAGTGAGTGCATCGAGCTCACGAACATGCCATGTTGAATCTGTTTTTGCCATGTCCTGATATTTCACTAAGTCTGAAATCTGTAATAAAACTTGCAATGTTTACATGGGTGCCATCATTTCTTAGAGTCCTTTTTGGCTTATGGTCAGTAAGGGACTATTGATATATGCTTTGAGTAGAATCATGTCATGCCTTGCTTTGCTACTATAAGTTCCTGTAGCATGTTGTTTGCTTGCTCTAAACATGCCTTCCGATGTTAATTCCTGCCATGTTAGTATTTTCACTAAGTCTGTGAACCTGATATTTTGAGCACTTTCTCCATGCTTGTTTGAACATGTTATGATGTGATTTAGCCGTAGCTCAGTGTTCCTATTTTTGTTAAGCATCTCCTGTAGTTCGTTCTCATATGCTTTGTTTTTATGTTGGGGTGCTGTAGCTTAGTTTCGTGTTGCGTGCTAAGTTGCATCGGGCTGTTAAACGCAGATTTGCGTCATTCTTGTTTTGCTTATCATTTGCAAACCGTGCATCCGATTCCGGTGATCTTTATATCGATTTCAACCGAAATCATCTCATCTTTCCAGCGGCATACTTGGTTTGCCAAGTTGATGCCCGGTTCATCATTTTCCTTCCGGAGCATACATATGCATTGCATATCACATCTCGCATCGCATGTCATGTATTGCATCATATTGCTTGTGCATTGTTCCTTGTTTGATTGTGGTTCCGTTGCTTGTGTTCTTGCTTTGGGTAGAGCCGGGAGACGAGTACGTGAACGAGGAACCTGTTGAGAACGCCTACGAGGATCAAGTCTTCGACAACTCTGAGAACCTTGCAAGCAAGATGACCATACCCTCGAAATCACTACTATCTTTGCTATGCTAGTTTGCTCGCTCTTTTGCTATGCCAATGCTACGATGCCTACCATTTGCTTGTCAGCCTCCCAAATTGCCATGTCAAACCTCTAACCTTTGACACCATTCCTAGCAAACCATTGTTTGGCTATGTTACCGCTTTGCTCGGCCCTCTTATAGCGTTGCTAGTTGCAGTGAAGTTGAAGATTTCTCCATGGTGGGATGGGTTTATGTTGGGATATCACAATATCTTTTATATTATTAATGCATCTATATACTTGGTAAAGGGTGGAAGGCTCGGCCTTATGCCAGTGTTTTGTTCCACTCTTGCCGCCCTAGTTTCCGCCATACCGTGTTATGTTCCCGGATTTTGCGCCCCTTACGCGGTCGGGTGATTTATGGGACCCCCGACAGTTCGCTTTGAATAAAACTTGTCCAGAAGGCCCAACATTGCCTTTTACCATTTGCCTCACCTATTACCTTTTTTTCCCTTGGGAGTCGCGCATCCGAGGGTCATCTTTATTTTAGCCCCGGGCGATTGCTTGTCTAGCGTTGGTCCAAACTAGAGCCACTTGCGGCGCCACCTCGGGAAACTTGAGGGCTGGTTTTAGTTATACGCATCGCTCATCCGGTCGTGGCTCGAGACGAGATCTGCTGCGGCTACTATCGGGATGTCGACACGCCGGGAGGTCTTGCTGGTCTTGTTTTACCATTGTCGAAATGTCTTGATGTACCGGATTCCGAGCCCGATCGGAGTGTCTCGGTGAAGGTCTATTCCTTCGATGATCGCGAGAGCTTGTCATGGGCTGTTGGGACACCCCGCAGGTATAAACTTTCGAGAGCCGTGCCCGCGGTTATGTGGCAGATGGGAATTTGTTAATGTCCGGTTGTAGAAAACCTGAAGTTGACTTTATTTAAAATACATCAACCGTGTGTGTTACCGTGATGGTCTCTTTCCGGCGGAGTCCGGGAAGTGAACACGGTGTTGGAGTTATGCTTGACGCAGGTTGCTATAGGATCACTTCTTGATCATACTTTTGACGACCGTGCTTTGCCTTCTCTTCTCGCTCTCATTTGCGTATGTTAGCCTCCGTATGCTAGTCGCTTGCTGCAGCTCCACCTCATGCCTTTACCTTACCCATAAGCTTAAATAGTCTTGATCTCGCGGGTGTGAGATTGCTGAGTCCTCGTGACTCACCAGATACTTCCAAAACCAGTTTGCAGGTGCCTATGTTGCCGAGCAGGTGACGCATCAAAGCTCAAGGAGGAGCTCGATGAAGATCTTGTTCATTGTGTTGTTTCGTTTCAGTTGATCAGTAGTGGAGCCCAGTTGGGGTCGATCAGGGTCCTTTGTCGCATTTGGGGTTCTTCTTTTATTTTGGTTCCGTAGTCGGACCTTGATTGTATCTGTATGATGTAATGCTTTATTCATGTAATTGTGTGAAGTGGCGATTGTAAGCCAACTATGTATCTTTTCCCTTATGTATTAAATGGATTGTGCGAAGATTACCTCACTTGCGACATTGCTTTCAATGCGGTTATGCCTCTAAGTCGTGCTTCGACACGTGGGAGATATAGCCGCATCGAGGGCGTTACATCTAGTTACATTGTGATGAATCGAACACCCATAGAGTTCTGCTGTTGATCATGTTTTGCTCGCGAAAGAGGTTTAGTCAACGGATCCGTGACATCCAGATCCGTATGCACTTTGCAAATATCTATGTCTCCATCTTGAACATTTTCACGAATGGAGTTGAAGCGACGCTTGATGTGCCTGGTCTTCTTGTGAAACCTAGGCTCCTTGGCAAGGGTAATGGCTCCAGTGTTGTCACAGAAGAGAGTCATCGGCCGTGACGCATTGGGAATAACTCCTAGGTCGGTCGACTGTCCATGATGGAATGGATTTCTGTCAGATGCGCTCTGATGAATGCTCGCGAAGGGAGGATCGTGTGATTTGGATCTAGATCCTCGTCTCTTTTATAGGCAGCTTATTTGCGCAGCTAGGGGGATAAATGTAAAAATACCCTGGCTTTTCGCATTCGTTCGACACGTGGAAGATGGCCATTATTGGGCGTGGAAGCCGAGGAGTGCAATATTTACAAGAAGCCGGACGCTATTCAACAGGTGCACATGATTTGGAGAAGAACCCGCCTTGCAATGCCGAAGACAATCTACGCGCCGGACTCATCGCCATTGAAGCCTGGTTCGGGGCTACCGAGGAGTCGGGCTAGGGGTGTCCGGATAGCGAACTATCATCTTGGCGGACTCGGACTGTGAAGATACAAGATTGAAGACTTCGTCCCGTGTCCGGATGGGACTTTCCTTGGCGTGGAAGGCAAGCTTGGCAATACGGATATGTAGATCTCCTACCATTGTAACCGACTCTATGTAACCCTAACCCTCTTCGGTGCCTATATAAACTGGAGGGTTTTAGTCCGTAGGACGAACAACAATCATACCATAGGCTAGCTTCTAGGGTTTAGCCTCTCTGATCTCGTGGTAGATCTACTCTTGTACTACCCATATCATCAATATCAATCAAGCAGGAGTAGGATTTTACCTCCATCGAGAGGGCCCGAACCTGGGTAAAAACATCGGGTCCCTTGTCTCCTGTTACCATCCGCCTAGACGCACAATTCGGGACCCCCTACCCGAGATCCGCCGGTTTTGACACCGACACCCACCATTCAAAATATACACGTATCCGGTTTGTGACTTAGAGTCATCTAGATCTGTGTCGAAGCTAGCATCGACGTAACCCTTTACGACAAGCTCTTCGTCACCTCCATAAACGAGAAGCATATCCTTAGTCCTTTTCAGGTACTTCAGAATATTCTTGACAGCTGTCCAGTGTTCTATGTCGGGATTACTTTGGTACCTTCCTACCAAACTTACGGCAAGGTTTACATCAGGTCTGGTACACAGCATGGCATACATAATAGACCCTATGGCCGAGTCATAGGGGATGACACTCATCTTTTCTCTATCTTCTGCCGTGGTCGGGCATTGAGCCGAGCTCAATTTCACACCTTGCAACACTGGCAAGAACCCCTTCTTGGACTGATCCATATTGAACTTCTTCAATATCTTATCAAGGTATGTGCTTTGTGAAAGACCTATGAGGCATCTTGATCTATCTCTATAGATCTTGATGCCTAATATGTAAGTAGCTTCTCCAAGGTTCTTCATTGAAAAACACTTATTCAAGTAGGCCTTAATGTTGTCCAAAAGTTCTATATCATTTCCCATCAAAAGTATGTCATCTACATATAATATGAGAAATGCTACAGAGCTCCTACTCACTTTCTTGTAAACGCAGGCTTCTCCATAAGTCTGCATAAACCCAAACACTTTGATCATTTCATCAAAGCGAATATTCCAACTCCGAGATGCTTGCACCAGCCCATAGATGGAGCGCTGGAGCTTGCATACCTTGTTAGCATTCTTAGGATCGACAAAACCTTACGGCTGCATCATATACAATTCTTCCTTAAGTAAGCCATTAAGGAATGCCGTTTTGACGTCCATTTGCCATATCTCATAATCGTAGAATGCGGCAATTGCTAACATGATTCGGACGGACTTCAGCTTCGCTACGGGTGAGAAGGTCTCATCATAGTCAACCCCTTGAACTTGTCGATAACCCTTAGCGACAAGTCGAGCTTTATAGATGGTAACATTACCATCCGCGTCCGTCTTCTTCTTAAAGATCCATTTATTTTCTATCGCTCACCGATCATCGGGCAAGTCTGTCAAAGTCCATACTTTGTTTTCATACATGGATCCTATCTCGGATTGCATGGCTTCAAGCCATTTGTTGGAATCTGGGCCCGCCATCGCTTCTTCATAGTTCGAAGGTTCACCGTTGTCTAACAACATGATTTCCAGGACAGGGTTGCCATACCATTCTGGTGTGGAACGTGTCCTTGTGGACCTTCGAAGTTCGGTAGCAACTTGATCCGAAGTACCTTGATCATCATCATTAATTTCCTCTCTAGTCAGTGCAGGCACCACAGGAACATCTTCCTGAGCTGCGCTACTTTCGGTTCAAGAGGCACAAGTTCTACTTTCCTCCCACTTACTTCTCTCGAGAGAAACTCTTTCTCCAGAAAGGACCCGTTCTTGGCAACAAAGATCTTGCCTTCGGATCTGAGGTAGAAGGTATACCCAATGGTTTCCTTAGGGTATCCTATGAAGACGCATTTTTCTGACTTGGGTTCGAGCTTTTTAGGTTGAAGTTTCTTGACATAAGCATCGCATCCCCAAACTTTTAGAAACAACAGCTTAGGTTTCTTCCAAAACCATAATTCATACGGTGTCATCTCAACGGATTTAGACAGTGCCCTATTTAAAGTGAATGTAGCTATCTCTAGAGTGTATCCCCAAAATGATAGCGGTAAATCGGTGAGTGACATCATAGATCGCACCATATCCAATAGAGTGCGATTACGACGTTCGGACACACCGTTACACTGAGGTGTTCCAGGGGGCGTGAGTTGTGAAACGATTCCACATTTCCTTAAGTGTGTACCAAATTTGTGACTTAAATATTCTCCCCCACGATCTGATCGTAAAAACTTTATTTTTCGGTCACGTTGATTCTCTACCTCATTCTAGAATTCCTTGAACTTTTCAAAGGTCTCAGACTTGTGTTTCATCAAGTAGACATACCCATATCTACTTAAGTCATCAGTGAGAGTGAGAACATAACGATAGCCTCCGCGAGCCTCAACGCTCATTGGACCGCACACATCATTATGTATGATTTCCAATAAGTTGGTTGCTCACTCCATTGTTCTGGAGAACGGAGTCTTGGTCATTTTGCCCATGAGGCATGGTTCGCATGTGTCAAATGATTCGTAATCAAGAGACTCCAAAAGTCCATCAGCATGGAGCTTCTTCATGCGTTGGACACCAATGTGACCAAGGCGGCAGTGCCACAAGTATGTGGGACTATCGTTATCAACCTTACATCTTTTGGTATTCACACTATGAATATGTGTAACATCACGTTCGAGATTCATTAAGAATAAACCATTGACCAGCGGGGCATGACCATAAAACATATCTCTCATATAAATGGAACAACCATTATTCTCAGATTTAAATGAGTAGCCATCTCGTATTAAACGAGATCCAGATACAATGTTCATGCTCATAGCTGGCACTAAATAACAATTATTGAGGTTTAAAACTAATCTTGTAGGTAAATGTAGAGGTAGCGTGCCGACGGCGATCACATCAATCTTGGAACCATTCCCGACGCTCGTCCTTCGCCAGTCTCCGCTTATTCCACAGCTCCTGTTTTGAGTTACAAATATACAACCACACCGGTATCGAATACCCAGGAGCTACTACGAGTACTGGTAAGGTACACATCAATTACATGTATATCACATATACCTTTGGTGTTGCCGGCCTTCTTGACCGCTAAGTACTTGGGGCAGTTCCGCTTCCAGTGTCCGCTTCCCTTGCAATAAAAGCACTCAGTCTCAAGTTTGGGTCCATGCTTTGGATTCTTCCCAGCAACTGGCTTACAGAGCGTGGCATCTCCCTTGCCGTCCTTCTTGAAGTTCTTCTTACCCTTGCCTTTCTTGAAACTAGTGGTTTTATTGACCATCAACACTTGATGTTCCTTTTTGATCTCCACCTCCGCTGATTTCAGCATTGAAAATACCTTCAGAATGGTTTTCACCATCCCCTGCATATTGTAGTTCATCACAAAGCTCTTATAGCTAGGTGGGAGCGACTGGAGGATTCTGTCAATGACCGCGTCATCCGGGAGATTAACTCCCAGCTGAGACAAGCGGTTGTGCAACCCAGACATTTTGAGTATGTGTCACGACGTAACCATTCTCCTCCATCTTACAACAGAGAACTTGTCGGAGACTTCATATCTCTCGACCGGGAATGAGCTTGGAAAACCATTTTCAGCTCTTGGAACATCTCATATGCTCTGGCTGCTCAAAACGCTTTTGGAGCCCGGTTCTAAGTGTAAAGCATGCCGCATCGAACCAGGGGTAATCATCACTACACGATCGCCAAGCGCTCATAACGCCTTGAGTTCTTTGGAAAACGAGTGCTTCACCTAGCGGTGCATCTAGGACATATGCTTTCTTGGCAGCTATGAGGATGATCCTCAAGTTCGGACCCAAATCAGTATAGTTGCTGCCATCGTCTTTCAGCTTGGTTTTCTCTAGGAATGCGTTGAAGTTGAGGGCAACATTCGCGTGGGCCATTTGATATACAAGACATATTGCAAAGATTTTAGACTAACTTCATGATAATTAAGTTCATCTGATCAAATTATATAATGAACTCCCACTCAGATAGACATCCCTCTAGTCATCTAAGTGATACATGATCCGAGTCAACTAAGCCGTGTCCGATCGTCACGTGAGACAGACTAGTCATCATCGGTGAACATCTTCATGTTGATCGTATCTTCTATACAACTCATGTTCGACCTTTCAGTCTCTTGTGTTCCGAGGCCATGTCTGTACATGCTAGGCTCATCAAGTCAACCTAAGTGTTTTGCATGTGTAAATCTGGCTTACACCCGTTGTATGTGAACGTTAGAATCTATCACACCTGATCATCGCGTGGTGCTTCGAGACAACGAACTTTCGCAACGGCGCACAGTTAGGGGGGGCACTTTCTTGAAATTATTATGAGGGATCATCTTATTTATGCTACCGTCGTTCTAAGCAAATAAGATGTAAAACATGATAAACATCACATGCAATCAAATAGTGACATGATATGGCCAATATCATTTTGCTCCTTTTGATCTCCATCTTCGGGGCGCCATGATCATCATTGTCACCGGCATGACACCATGATCTCCATCATCGTGTCTTCATGAAGTTGTCACGCCAACGATTACTTCTACTACTATGGCTAACGGTTTAGCAATAAAGTAAAGTAATTACATGGCGTTATTCAATGACACGTAGGTCATACAAAAAATAAAGACAACTCCTATGGCTCCTGCTGATTGTCATAGTCATCGACATGCAAGTCATGATTCCTATTACAAGAACATGATCAATCTCATACATCACATATATATCATTCATCACATCCTTTTGGCCATATCACATCACACGGCATATGCTGCAAAAACAAGTTAGACGTCCTCTAATTGTTGTTGCATGTTTTTGCGTGGCTGCTATAGGTTTATAGCAAAAACATTTCTTACCTACGCCAAAACCACAACATGATATGCCAATTTCTATTTACCCTTCATAAGGACCCTTTTCATCGAATCCGATCCGACTAAAGTGGGAGAGACAGACACCCGCTAGCCACCTTATGCAACTAGTGCATGTCAGTCGGTGGAACCTGTCTCACGTAAGTGTACGTGTAAGGTCGGTCCGGGCCGCTTCATCCCACGATGCCGCCGAAACAAGATAAGACTAGTAGTGGCAAGTAAATTGACAAATTTGACGCCCACAACAATCTTGTGTTCTACTCGTAAATAGAAACTACGCATAAACCTAGCTCATGATGCCACTGTTAAGGATCGTTGCAGAAAATAAAAAAATTCTATGCATCACAAAGATTAATCTATGGAGTCATCTAGCAACGAGAGAGAGGAGTGCATCTACATACCCTTGTAGATCATGAGCGGAAGCGTTCAAGAGTACGGGGTTGATGGAGTCATACTCGCCGTGATCCAAATCACCGATGATCCTAGCGTGGAACGGACGGCACCTCCGCATTCAACACACGTACGGAGCGGTGACGTCTCCTCCTTCTTGATCCAGCAAGGGGGAAGGAGAGGTTGAGGAAGAGAGCTCCAACAGCAGCACGACGACGTGGTGGTGATGGAGTGCAGTACTCCGACAGGGCTTCGCCAAGCACTTAACGGAGGAAGAGATGTTGGGGAGGGGAGGGGCTGTGCCTTGGATGTAGTCTGCAGCCCTCCCCTCGCCCCTCTATTTATAGGGAAAGGGGGAAGGGGGCCAGCCCCCTCTAGATGAGATCTAGAGGGCGGGGGCCAAGGGGAGGTGGCTTGCCCCCCAAGCAAAGGGGGCGCCCCCTCTAGGGTTTCCCCCTTAACCCTAGGCGCATGGGCCCAAGGGGGGATGCGCCCAGCCCTCCAAGGGCTGGTTCCCTTTCCTCTATGGCCCATGAGGCCCTCTGAGAGAGGTGTCCCCACTCGGTGGACCCCCGGCACCCCTCCGGTGGCCCCGGTACAATACCGATATGCCCCCAAACCTTTCCGGTGACTGTATGGCAACTTCCCATATATAAATCTTCACCCCCGGACCATTCCGGAACTCCTCATGACGTCCGGGATCTCATCCGGGACTCCGAACAATATTAGGTAATCACATACAAGTCTTCCTAATAACCCTAGCATCATTGAACCTAAAGTGTGTAGACCCTACGGGTTCGGGAATCACGCAGACATGACCGGGACAGTTCTTCGGCCAATAACCAACAACGGGATTTGGATACGCATGTTGGCCCCCACATGTTCCATGATGATCTCATTGAATCAACCACGATGTCGAGGATTCAAGTAATCCCGTACACAATTCCCTTTGTCAATCGGTACGTTACTTGCCCGAGATTCGATCGTCGGTATCCTAATACCTCGTTCAATCTCGTTACCGGCAGGTCACTTTAATCGTACCGTAATGCATGATCCCGTGACCAACCACTTGGTCACATTGAGCTCATTATGATGATGCATTACCGAGTGGGCCCAGAGATACCTCTCCGTCATACGGAGTGACAAATCCCAGTCTCGATCCGTGTCAACCCAACAAACACTTTTGGAGATACCTGTAGTATACCTTTATAGCCACCCAGTTACGTTGTGACGTTTGGTACACCCAAAGCACACCTACGGTATCCGGGAGTTACACAATCTCATGGTCTAAGGAAATGACACTTGACATTAGAAAAGCTCTAGCGAACGAACTACACGACCTTGTGCTATGCTTAGGATTGGGTCTTGTCCATCACATCATTCTTCCAATGATGTGATCCCGTTATCAATGACATCCAATGTCCATGGTCAGGAAACCGTAACCATCCATTGATCAACGAGCTAGTCAACTAGAGGCTCACTAGGGACATTTTGTGGTTTATGTATTCACACATGTATTATGATTTCCGGATAACACAATTATAGCATGAAGAATAAACAATTATCATGAACAAGGAAATATAATAATAACCATTTTATTATTGCCTCTAGGGCATATTTCCAACAGTGTCCCACTTGCACTAGAGTCAATAATCTAGTTACATTGTGATGAATCGAACACCCATAGAGTTCTGGTGTTGATCATGTTTTGCTCACGGAAGAGGTTTAGTCAACGGATCTGCGACATTCAGATCTGTATGCACTTTGCAAATATCTATGTCTCCATCTTGAACATTTTCATGAATGGAGTTGAAGCGACGCTTGATGTGCCTGGTCTTCTTGTGAAACCTGGGCTCCTTGGCAAGGGCAATGGCTCCAGTGTTGTCACAAAAGAGAGTTATCGGCCCCGACGCATTGGGAATAACTCCTAGGTCGGTAATGAACTCCTTCATCCAGATTGCTTCATGTGCTGCCTCCGAGGCTGCCGTGTATTCCGCTTCACATGTAGATCCCGCCACGACGCTTTGCTTGCAACTGCACCAGCTTACTACCCCACTGAGGGAGTCCCGGACTAGGGGGTGTCTGGATAGTCGAACTATCATCTTCGGCTGGACTCCTAGACTGTGAAGATACAAGATTGAAGACTTCATCCCGTGTCCGGATGGGACTTTCCTTGGCGTGGAAGGCAAGCTTGGCAATACGGATATGTAGATCTCCTACCATTGTAACCAACTCTGTGTAACCCTAACCCTCTTTGGTGCCTATATAAACCGGAGGGTTTTAGTTCGTAGGACGAACAACAATCATACCATAGGCTAGCTTCTAGGGTTTAGCCTCTCTGATCTCGTGGTAGACCTACTCTTGTACTACCCATATCATCAATATCAATCAAGCAGGAGTAGGGTTTTACCTCCATCGAGAGGGCCCGAACCTGGGTAAAAACATCGTGTCCCTTGTCTCCTGTTACCATCCGCCTAGACGCACAGTTCGGGACCCCTACCCGAGATCCGCCGGTTTTGACACCGACATTGGTGCTTTCATTGAGAGTTCCTTTGTGTCGTCACTATCAGGAAGGATGCCCCGTCCCGTCTTTCAAGACGGCACTGTGGCTAAAAGAGCTTTGGCTATCGGCCAAACTCTCCGGATAGGCGGTTTCCTTATGACCGCCTGTTCGGCCGCCGCGCCGACGATGACTTCTCGGGTCATCGAAAGCAATCTTCACGTCAACTCGAAACTCGCCGAGCAGTTAGATTAGATGGAGCTCTCTTCTTTAAACGAGCTCTTGGATCGCATCGCCGCCCTGGGAGTCGCTACAGACTATGATCAGATTGGGCTTAAACCCGATCTAAGAAAGATTAACTCTCCCCAGGTTACCCACCATGTTGCTGTGGTAGAGGAATATTGAGGCGACCCTTCTTCTATCTCAAGGACTAGTTACGTCCAGATTCCTGATCCCTCCATGCCGGATTCCCGCGGAGGGGAGGACGTCACTCAAGCCCTGAACCTAAAGTCAGGCAGCGGGCTAGATTCATTGGACAACATCCAAGAACCCAAGCTTCCAAGTTCGGAAACTACTTGGCCCCTGAGTTTTAAAGTGGACGGGGTTCCGAATTTAATTCCACCCGCCCAACCAAACATAAGCGATCTATCCCAAATCCGGCAAGAGCATGTAGAAACAGTACACCATTACTGGGCCATATTCCTCCTGGTCATAAACAGGATAAAGGATTGCCGTGAGGAGGACGCAATTTCATTCTTCTGCAATAATTGCACGGACAAGGGAATCCTCAACGCCGTAAGTCGCCATGAAATCACACGCTTCGCTGACTTGGCGTCCATAGTACGAAAGTACTGTGCGATGGAAAGCGCATGGAAAACCAAAATCAATTTTTGGGACAATCCGGCCCTGAATACAATCCCAGTCCGAAATAAAAAGGTGCATTATCGCCAGGCACCTGGGTTAAATACCAAAAAGCAAAAACCCTCTCTTGGGCATGAAACCGTATTGGAAGGATGGCTCAATGGACCCTGCAAAATTCATAGTACAGAGGGCGCCACTCCAACTCATAGCCTTAGAGCATGTTGGATACTACGGCAGGTGGCCAAAAGCGGCGAAGAGCTTCTAACTCCAGAGCACCAGCCCAAGGATACTAGTACGGTATTAACAGTCTTTGAGACTTCCGCATCACATAATATGCGGAAACGAACACTCCGCAGCCTAGCCGAAGTCTACCAAGTAGCAACAATAAACCCATGGAGTGACACGGCAATTACCTTTAATGCCAGTGACGAACCTAAATTTCGAACAGCCCGAGCACCAGCTGCATTGGTCCTTAGTCCAATAGTGGATGGCTTTCGCCTTACCAAGGTACTCATGGATGGTGGCAGCGGATTGAACCTCATTTACGAGGAAACCCTCAGAAAAATGGAAATAGACTGGAGCCACATTGAGCGAAGCAGCACAACCTTTAGAGGAATAATCCCCAGTTGGGAAGCATGCTGTACAGGAGAAAACACACTGGATGTGGTGTTCGGCACGCCGGATAATTACAGTTCCGAGAAGGTCACTGTCGGTGTCAAAACCGGCGGATCTCGGGTAGGGGGTCCCGAACTGTGCGTCTAGGCGGATGGTAACAAGAGACGAGGGACACAATGTTTTACCTGTGTTGGGCCCTCTCGATGGAGGTAAAACCCACGCCCCGCTTGATTAATATTGATGATATGGGTAGTACAAGAGTAGATCTACCACGAGATCAAGGAGGCTAAACCTAGAAGCTAGCCTATGGTATGATTGTTGAGATGTATGTTGTCCTACGGACTAAAGCCCTCCGGTTTATATAGACACCGAGAGGCTAGGGTTACACAGTAGTCGGTTATAATGGTAGGAGATCCACATATCCAGATTGCCAAGCTTGCCTTCCACGCCAAGGAAAGTACCTTGGGACACGAGCCGAGTCTTCAATCTTCCATCTTTGTAGTCCTGGGTGTCCGCGGATATTGATAGTCCGCTGTCCGGACACCCCTAGTCCAGACTCCTCAAGAGTCTCTTTAACCAGGCTTCAATGACGATAAGTCCAGCGTGCTTGTAGTCTTCGGCGTTGCAAGGCGGGTTCTCCCTTCAAATCCCATGTACCTGCCGGATAGTGCCCGGCTTCATCTTGAACGCTGTGCTCCTCGGCTTCTACGCCAAATTATGGCCCTCTCCCACGCGTCGTACGAATGCGAAAAGCCAGGGTGTCTTTTACATTTTACCCCCTAATTGTGCGAGTCATCCGCCTATAAAAGAGGCAAGGATCCAGATCCAAACCGCACCGCCTTCCTCCCACAGATACTCCATCGAACGCCTCGACCTAGAAATCCATTCCACCATGGATCGTCAACGCGCTCTTCCTCACGCGCTCCCAGCCCATCGCCAGGAATTGGAGGAGGTGCTCTATTTCGCACAATGAGCTAGTGAAGCTCCAAACGGAGGGGTTTCTTCCTCCGCCTTCATGGTCCCAAATCCGAGCCGGACTGGTTACTTATCAAGGTGGGAGGCAAAGCGGAGGACACTCCAAGCCCCAACAAGGGGGCGAGTGTGCCGTCCCCTATCCGATAAGGGGCTCAGATTTCCAATACATCCGCTCCTCGCGGACTCCTCAAGTTCTACGGACTCAGCTCCACCACCTCACGCCCGCCTCAGGTTGCATATCGCGGGTACGAGCTCTCATGAAGCTATTCCGGGCATCGAGCCCCATTTCGCCTTGTGGAAGAGGCTGTTTTGCCTCGCACCCGTTCTCACCAGGGTCCATATATCAAGTGGGCGGCGCCAAATATGGCGATCGCCGGGACCGGATACCTATCCGCACTCCCTAAGAAGGCGTCCAAGCGGCGCCTCGAGTGGTTTTATATAGTAGACGCCCGTTGCTCGACCCAGTCCGGATCGGCCTCCGGAGTTTGATGCTGCTCCCTTGAAGAACGCCACGGTGGCGCCATGAGCCCCTGCTTGGAGGAAGACAAGAGCGCCCATTACCCGATGGGCCGGATAAGATTAATGGCTCACTCCGCTTGACCATGATTGGAGTCATGGCGACGCATCAGCGGGGTGCAGCCCGCAATACTGAGGCCACCCCATGTGGGATTTCAACGGGAAGACGACGCTACAAGCACGGCCAAGAAGGGCGGGTTCGACCGAGGATCCGTGAAGATCCCGTCCGCCTGTATAAGGGGAGGAGGACTTCTTCGCCTCAACCCTCCGGATGGGTTTTCCATGATCAACCCTAGAGGATGGGTAAGCGAACACCTCAAAGGGTTCCACCTGTGCTTTCAAAGTTTAAGCATCTTACATTATGTCTTCGGCGCAGGGTCTACGCCGGAGTATGGAGGACATGGTGAGTCCTGCTCCACAACCCGAGGATCCAGAAGGATCCCTGGGTCCGGCCTCCGAAGAGGATCCGGACATCGAGGTGGAGCTGATCGACGGGTGTATCACCAGCTCAAGATAGACAATGCTTTGGTCGCCATTACGGCGGACTACCCCGGGCTAAGTTCGGCTTCCCAGGTGACCACAACCGAAGTCCGGACACCGTCATCTTATCCTTGCCTATTTCTGACCTTCGCGAATGATGGTATTTTGTAGGAAGCGCCATTACGGCGGGAAACCGAGCCTGCGGCGGCCGACCTACAGAGGTCAGTCCGAACTAGCAGGAGAAAAAGGAGCGCCGTGCGGACAGAAACGTCGCCGCAGAGGTATAGCTCGTGTTTGAACTTTTTAGAGCAACGTTCCGAGGAAACGTCTAAACGCTCATGATCTTTATAGGAGAAAGAGCGCTCGCCGGACTGCGAGCGCAGGAGTTGCCGATCCGACCAACACCAGCCAGGCTCCAGCGCCCGGACTGGAGGGGGAGGCAAGCGCAAGACGCGAGCCAGATCCTGCTCCAATGGAGGATACCGACAGACTGTCGGCCACCAAGTCTGAGGTGGAGAGCGCTATGAATCATAGGTGCCGTCGGACAGTATTTCAAGAAGCGTGCTTTTCCCCTAAGGCATTGGATGCCTTTAACGCGGGGGACGCACATCTCCGTGCTGCTCAAAATGGTTTTACCAAAGCCACGGAGCAGTATGTGAAAGACATACGGGTAAGGGAATTTGAATGGTTGTATATACCAGTAGCCCCCGAGACTTAAATTAGTTATGCTAACTGATTTAAGGATCATTTGAAATTTCAGGCACTTAACGAGAAGAATGCCCGGCTATCTCGGGAGCTGCAAGATTGCAAGGCCCAACTTGAGGTCAAGACTTGTCGCCGCAGGAGGAGACGGAAAGACCCTCCCGGTAACACATTTGTATAAATTAATATAAGCGGCGTGGCGGCGTGGCATGAAGTCGATAAGAATGTTGTAGGTACCGCGGACAAGATCCGGACAGCAAACATCGTGCGCGCGACTAAAGGTCTGGTGAGAATGTCTTGAATAGGGTTCAAGAGAAAGGAACAAGCTCCAAGATGCAAACGCCAAGCTCGGAGAAGAGCTGAAAGGCGCACAAGCCGAGCTGTCCGGCTCCGTCAAGGAGAATCAACGGCTTCGTCGCGGCATATATAGTAAGTGCTTGAGCGAACTCTTTTGAAAAGAAGAGTTCGGCGAGGAAGTATTTTGATGTGATATGTCTTGTAGGTATACTCACGGGTCGTCCTGTAGAGGAGATGCCCATATCAATGGGTGACCAACTTCCCGAACTGTTGCAGCTACTCGAACGAGTTTGGCAGGCAATGAGCGGCGTCGTTCATGCTTTATGGCCAGCCCTTACCCTGCCCGAGGGTCTCGGGGAGCTTGCGGAGAAGCTGCAGGGAGTGCGGCAGCGCTTCCGGTTGTGGAAGATATCAGCTTGCCATCAAGGTGCCAGGGAGGCTTGGGCCATGATGAAGACGCGGTACAAGAAGGCGGACCCCAACCACATGGCCGAAGTTGGACCGGTGGGGCCCGATGGGAAGGAGATCCCTGTGAGTTTAGTGTACAGCCAAGTAGAGTTGGCTGCTAAGTTTTCCTAACGGGATGTAAACTAGACAGCTCGTTAGACGGGATTGAGGAGGAATACAATCAATAAGTTTGACAATGTATGTTATCCTTTGAAATGACATATGAAATGCCTTCTAGCCGGATTGTAGATCGTTTGTCTTTGCCGACCTTTTCGCTTCGACCTCGGGACCCTAGAGTCCGGAGTGTGTCCGAATACCTTTTGGTTAAGAAACAACCGTGGTATGCATGGAGACCAGCGTAGGGGTCATTAGTGCTTTATCGCATAAGTGCCCAACTAGTTATGTTATATTACATGGTTAGTAAGAAACATCTTCCAGGAGAATAGTTCCGTTAAGGGTTCCTTTCATTTGGGAGGCATGCCCTAAAGTGCATTGCGGACTGCAAAGAAAGCGAAGAAACATCCGGGGCAGATGGAAAAAATAGGTAAGAAGTCATCTTTTAAATCACCGACCGAATATTCCCTTAAGAACGCTAGCTTTCGGCTTCACCTAGTCTGAGGTACACATCCGGCTGACCCGGCAGTAACAATCGCAGAGGTGCTCCCTTTACCTCCTAGCCGAACAATCGGGAACGTAGGGGTAAGCACAGGAGCCAGGCAACCCAGCTTGGCCAAAACTTAAGTCATATCGATGCATATAATGGCGAGTAAAAGGTACATATGGAAGCTTGACACATGTGTTGGGTATGAGTCCCGTATAATTAAGCTTCTGTAAAAGGAAGCCCCCAGGGATAATTAGTGCGGATGGCACATCATGCATATGCAAAGAATGCAAGAATAGGCCCAAGAGGGCTTTTAAGTCAAAAGGGGAAAAAGAGAAACAAAAGACAGTCGAATTATGAAAGTTTGGACGGGGGAAAGGGGATGAACTCTTAGTCCGGCTAGGCATAGAATCGTCGGAGTCGGGCTGCGTTCCATGGGTTCGGCTCGAGTCGGTTGTTCGACGATTTCAGAGACGGTATGTCCACCGGTCAAGACTTGATCAATAATGAAGGGCCTTCCCATCGGGCTTGAGCTTGTCCTTTTCTTGTCCGGCAGCGAGAACTAGTTCGCCAACGTTGTAAGTCTTGGCCCGCACTTCTCGCTTTGATATCTTCCGCCTGCTGGCCGATAGAATGCGGAACGAGCCCCATAACGTCGCATTCTTCCTCCAATGTGTCCAAGCTGTCCTGCCGATCCAGCTCGGCCTCTCTTTCCTCATACATGCGCACTCGAGGTGAGTCATGAATAATGTCGCAGGGCAAGACTGCCTCTCCGCCGTATACCATAAAAAATGGTGTGAATCCGGTAGTACGGTTAGGCGTTGTCCGCAGCCCCCAGAGTACGGAGTCGAGCTCCTCAACCCATTAGGTGTCGGATTTAGTGAGTGACCTCACTAGTCTGGGTTTAATGCCGCTCATTATTAGACCATTTGCTCTTTCCACTTGACCGTTGGTTTGAGGGTGATAGACTGACGCGTAGTCGAGCTTGATGCCCATATTTTTGCACCATAACTTAACCTCGTCAGCCGTGAAATTCATGCCGTTGTCGGTGATGATGCTGTGGGGGACTCCGTAGCGGTGTACCACCTTTGATATAAAGTCTATCACTGGTCCGGACTCTGCCGTTTTGACCGGTTTGGCCTCTATCCATTTGGTGAACTTATCCACCATGACCAATAGGTACTTTTTCTTGTGGGTTCCCCTTTAAGGGTCCAACCATGTCAAGCCCCTGCACCGCGAACGGCCGGGTAATGGGTATGGTTTTGAGGGCGGTGGGTGGCATATGGCTCGATTAGCAAAGGGTCGACAACCAACGCGATCGCTGGACCAAGTCTGTCGTCTGCCCGCCCGAGCCGTCGGCCAATAGAATCTTGTACGGAATGCCTTTCCTACGGGGCCCGGCTGCTGCGTGGTGTCCGCCTAGTCCGCATGAATTTCAGCCGGGAGGTTTCGCCCTCTTCTTCGGAGATACACCTTTGAAGGACTCCGTAGTACTTTTCTTATAAAGTTCTCCTCATGGACCTTGTACGCCGATCGCCGCACTATGCAATGGGCCTCATTTTGGTCTTCGGGAAGTTCCTGCCTAAGTAAGTAGGCTAGAAAGGTTCTGCCCAGCGGCGACATCGCCATTATGTCGTGGGCGGAGGGTGTTATGTCATCTGCCGAATCACCGATTGGTGCGGTTTTCTCTGGTTTGTCGCTGCCGGGCTCCTCTTCCCATAGTACGGATGGCTTGAAAAGCCGTTCCAGGAAGATATTTGGAGGGACATCATCATGTTTCGCACCGATGCGTGCCAGGTTGTCGGCCGCTTGGTTATTATCTCGGGCTATGTGATGGAATTCGAGTCCTTCAAACCGAGCTGACATTTTTAGGACATCGTTACAATATGCTGCCATTTTCGGATCCTTGGCGTCGAAATCTCCATTTATTTGGGATATTGCGAGGTTTGAGTCCCTGCGCACCTCTAGGCGTTGGACGCCCATGGAGACCGCCATCCGGGACCATGTAATAGGGCCTCGATTCGCTGCATTGTTGGAGTCGTGTACATTATTTGAAGTACATCTTGGATCAGATCTCCGTGGGGACGTCGAGACGACGCTTGATTTCATCCGCCAACATTTTGGAGCCATCGAAGTGCATAGTCCAATTGGAGTATGCGCCGTACTCTTTAGGGAGTTCGGCTTCGGTCCATTCGGCGATGAAGTCAGCCAAAACTTGTGACTTTATGGCTCATCGAGGTTTGTAAGTGATGTCAAATGGTAAGAGCTCAATTGCCCATTTTGCGATCCTGCCCATTGCGTCACGGTTATTTATAATGTCATTGAGTGGCACTTCTGAGGCCACTGTTATCGAACACTCTTGAAAGTAGTGCCGAAGCTTCCGAGACGCCATGAACACCGCATATGCTATCTTCTGATAGTGCGGGTAACGGGATTTGCAGGGGGTTAACACAGTGGATACATAATACACTGGTTTTTGAAGAGGGAATTTATGCCCTTCTGTCGCTCTTTCGACGACGAGGACTGCGCTAACAACTTGATGCGTTGCTGCGATGTATAACAACATTGGTTTGCCCAGGGTGGGCGCAGCCAGGACCGGATTTGTTGCTAGTATGGCCTTTATTTCTTCGAGTCAAGATGGCGGCATCCGCCCACTGGTGTTCGTGCGCCTTTAGGAGGCGATAGAGGGCAACGCCTTTTCTCCTAAACGGAGATGAAGCGGCTTAAAGCTGCCACGCATCCCGTTAATTTTGTATTTGCTTGAGGTCTTTTGGAATATCCAATCGTGACAGAGCCGGATTTTGGCCGGTTTGCTTCAATTCCTCTACCGGATACGATGAAGCCCAGCAGCTTTCGGCTGGTACGCCGAAAACATTTTTCCGGATTCAACTTGATGTGATATGCTCTGAGGTTGTCGAATGTGAGCCTCAAATCGTCTACTAAAGTTTCGACGTGTTTTGTTTTGACGACTACGTCGTCTACGTATGCCTTGACTGTTTTGCCGATCTGGGTGGCGGACATGTTTGAATCATGCGCTGATATGTTGCGCCGCATTTTTGAGTCCGAAGGGCATCGATTGAAGCGTAATGGTCCATATGGAGTGATAAATGCCGCTGCGGCTTGATTCGCTCGCCATCTTGATTTGATGATAGCCGAGTATGCGCCCGTGAAGCACAACGAATCGTGCCTCTTTGTGGCATCGATAATTTGATCGATGCGGGGAGAGGGAAGGGATCCTTTGGGCAGGCTTTATTGAGGTCTTTAAAATCGGCTACGAGGCGCCAGGATTTATCCTTCTTGGTACCATCACCAAATTTGCTAGCCATCCGATGTTTGATATCTCTAATGAATCCGGCTTCCAATAACTTGGCTAGCTCTTCTCCCATTGCCTGTCTTTTGCGCCGGAAAACGTCAAGAGCCTGTTTGGTGGCTTAAATCCTTTTAGGATGTTTAGGTTGTGTTTCGCCAACTCGCGAGGGATTCGGGCATGTCCGAGGGATGCCAGGCGAAGATATCCCAATTTTCCCGAAGGAATTCGCGCAGTGCAGCGTCAACTTCGGGGTTCAACTGTGCCCCGATGGAGGCCGTCTTTGTTGGGTCCGTTGGGTGGACCTGAAATTTTATTATCTCATCTGCTGGTTTGAAGGAAGTGGACTTGGATCTTTTATCAAGTATCACATCGTCCATGTTCACCGTAGAGCACAGCGCGGTGAGTTCCTCTGCCGCTAAGGCTTCGGATAGTGCCTCGACGGCTAGTGCGGCTGTCTTATTTTCAGCGCGGAGTGCTATGTCCGGATCACTAGCGAGAGTGATTACTCCGCTGGCCCCAGGCATTTTGAGCTTCATGTACCCGTAATGGGTATTGCTTGAAAGATTGTGAATGCCTCTCGTCCTAATATGGCGTGATAGCCATCGCTGAACGGGCCACCGAACGTGACTCTTCGGATCTCAGAATTGTCCGGAGAGCCAACACCACATCGAGTGTGATTTTTCCAAAGGCAGCGCTTCCCGCTAGGGATTATTCCTCTAAAGGTTGTGCTGCTTCGCTCAATACGGCTCCAATCGATTTCCATTTTTCGCAGAGTTTCTCAGAATGAGGTTTAGTCGCGCCGCCATCCATGAGGACTTTTGTCACCGAAAGCCGCCCACTATGGGACCGAGTACCGGTCTGGTGGGGCTCGTTGTTCGAGACGTGGGCTCGTCTGCTGGCATTGAAGGTAATAGCTGTGTCACCCATGGATTGTTGTTGCTACTTGGTAGACTTGGCGAAGTTTATGGACTGTTCGTTTTCACATATTATTTGATGCGAAGTCTCAAGACTGACGATACCGTGCTGGTATTGTTGGAGTGGTTTTCCGGAGCTAGAAGCTCTTCGCCACTTTTGGCCACCTGCCGTAGTATCCAACATGCTTGAAGGCTATGTGTTGGGACGGCTCCCTCTGTACTATGAAGTTTACAGGGTCCATTGAGCCATCCCTCCAGTACGGTTCCGTTTCCCTTATTGGGTTTTTGTTTTTTGGTTTTTGGATCCGGGGCCTGATTGTAAGGCGCCCTTTTACTGCGGACTGGGTTTGGGGCCGGATTATCACAATATTGATTTTCGGTCTTCCGGAGACTCTCCATCGCATAGTACTTTCGTACAATGGATGCCAGATCGGTGAAGCACGTAATTTTGCGACGATCAATGGCGTTTAGTATTCCCTTGTCCGTGCAGTTATTGCCGAAGATTGATATTGCATTTTCCTCTCGGCAGTCCTTTATCCTGTCCATGACCGGGAGGAATCGCCCAAGAGTGATGTATTGTTTGATGGGCTCTTGCCGATTAGAGATAGATCACATATGTCCGGGCGGGTGGGTGGAACAAAATCCGGATCCCTGCCCATCTTGAGGCTCAAAGGCCAAGGAGTTTCTAAATTCGAATTTGGCTTCTCGGACGAATCCAGCGAGTCCGGGCGATGCATGATTTTAAGTTCAATGCTCGATTGACGTCCCGCCCTCCGAGGATCCGGCATGGAGGGTTCGGGAATCCGGACATGAATTGTCTTCAACATTGGCAAAGCGTTGCCGTATTGTTCCTCCACCGCAGAGACATGGTGGGTGGCCTCGGGAGAGTTGATCTCTCTCAGATCGGTTTTAAGCCCAATCTGGTTATAGTCCGTAGCGACTCCCAAAGGCGATATGGCGCGATCCAAGAGCTCATTAATGACGAGACCTCGATTGATCTAACTGCTCGGCAGCTTTAGGGCTGATTTAAAGATTGCTTCCGACGACTTGAGAAGTCATTGTCAAGCAGCGCCGGACAGCGTCATGAGAAAACCACCAAGCCGAATAGTTTGGCCGGCGGCCAAGCCCCCGCCAAAAACGCCGCCTTTGAAGATGGGTGGAGGCATCCGCTCTGTCGGTGACGATTTACGGAGGAACTCTCAATGAAAGCACCAATGTCGGTGTCAAAACCGCGGATCTCGGTAGGGGTCCCGAACTGTGCGTCTAGGCGGATGGTAACAAGAGACGAGGGACACAATGTTTTTACCTGTGTTGGGCCCTCTCGATGGAGGTAAAACCCACGCCATGCTTGATTAATATTGATGATATGGGTAGTACAAGAGTAGATCTACCACGAGATCAAGGAGGCTAAACCCTAGAAGCTAGCCTATGGTATGATTGTTGAGATGTATGTTGTCCCACGGACTAAAGCCCTCCGGTTTATATAGACACCGGAGAGGCTAGGGTTACAGAGTCGGTTATAATGGTAGGAGATCCACATATCCAGATTGCAAGCTTGCCTTCCACGCCAAGGAAAGTACCTTAGGACACGATCCGGAGTCTTCAATCTTCCATCTTCGTAGTCTGGGTGTCCGGCGGATATTGATAGTCCGGCTGTCCGGACACCCCCTAGTCCACGACTCCCTCAGTCATGTTCCAAGTGGCCCCGTTCAGCAGCGGATATCACGCTCTATTAGGGTGAGAAGCACTCACAATTTTCCAAGCTATACCCCATTACGGGTACATGAAGCTCAAAATGCTCGGGCCCAACAGAATCATCACTCTTGCTAGTGACCCGGACATAGCACTCCGCACCGAAAACAAGACAGCCGCATTGGCCCTCGAAGCACTATCCGAAGCCCTAGCGGCCGAGGAACTCACTACGCTGCGCTCCACGGTAAATAGGGATGATGTGATACTCGATAAGAGATCCAAGTCCACCTCCTTTAAACCAGCGGACGAAATAGTCAAATTCCAAGTCCATCCAACGGACCCTACAAAAACGGCCTCCATTGGGGCACAATTGAACCCTGATGTAGACGCCGCACTACGAGAATTCCTACGCGAAAATTGGGACATCTTTGCCTGGCACCCTTCAGACATGCCAGGAATCCCACGCCGGCTGGCCGAGCACAGCCTAAACATCATAAAAGGATTCAAGCCAGTCAAACAGGCTCTTCGGCGTTTCTCCGAACCCAAGAGACAGGCCATGGGAGAGGAGCTAGCCAAATTATTGGAGGCCGGATTCATCAGAGATATAAAACATCCGGACTGGCTAGCAAACCTGGTGATGGTACCAAAGAAGGACAAATCCTGGCGCCTATGCGTCGATTTTAAAGACCTCAACAAGGCTTGCCCAACGGATCCTTCCTCCCCCCGATCGATCAAATTATCGACGCTACCACAGACACGATTCATTGTGTTTCTCGACGATACTCCGCTACCACCAAATTAAGATGGCAGAGTCCGACCAGGCCGCGAACGGCATTCATCACCCCATACGCCCATTCGCTTCAACACAATGCCCTTTGGGATCAAAAACGCCGGCGCAACATATCAACGCATGATTCAGACATGTCTGGCAAACCAGATCGGCAAAACAGTGGAGGCATACGTAGATGATGTGGTCGTCAAAACCAAGCACGTCGAAACTCTAGTAGACGATTTGAGGCTCACGTTCGATAATCCCCGAAAATATGACATTAACCTTAACCCGGAAAAATGTGTTTTCGGCGTACCAGCCGGAAAGCTCTTGGGCTTCATTGTATCCCGCAGAGGAATTGAAGCAAACCCAGCCAAGATCCGAGCTCTGTCATAGTTGGATATCCCAAAGGACCTCAAACAAATACAAAAATTGACGGGATGCGTGGTGGCTTTAAGCCGCTTTATCTCCCGTTTAGGAGAAAAGGCATTACCCCTTTATCGCCTTCTCCGACACACCGAACACTTCGAGTGGACGGATGCCGCCACGGCCGGACTCGAAGAAATAAAAGCCATATTGGCAACAAATCCGGTCCTGGCCGCGCCCAATGTGGGCGAACCAATGCTATTATATACCGCGACAACTCATCAAGTTGTAAGCGCGGTACTCGTTGTCGAACGAGAAACGGGCGGACACAAGTTTCCCCTTCAAAAACTAGTTTACTACGTGTCCACTGTCCTGACTCCAAGCAAGTCACGGTACCCGCATTATCAGTAGATAGCGTACGCACATGGCATCCCGGAAGCTGCGACACTACTTTCAAGAGTGTTCGATAACAGTAGCCTCCGAAGTACCTCTTAATGACATTATAAACAACCGCGACGCGACGGGCCGGATCGCCAAATGGGCCATTGAGCTCCTCCCGTTCGACATAACCTATAAGCCACGGCGAGCTATTAAGTCACAAGTTTTGGCCGACTTCATCGCCGAATGGACTGAAGCCGAACTCCCTAAAGAGTACGACGCATATTCCAACTGGATCATGCACTTCGACGGCTCAAAAATGTTGGCTGGTCTGGGGGCTAGCGTCGTCCTGACGTCCCCAACCGGAGATACGGTTCAATACGTACTCCAGATAATGTATACGGACTCCAACAATGCAGCCGAATACGAGGCCCTTCTACATGGCCTCCGGATGGCAATCTCCTTGGGCATTCAACGCCTAGAGGTGCGCGGGGATTCGAACCTCGCGATACCCCAAATAAATGGAGACTTCGATGCCAAGGATCCGAAAATGGCAGCTTATCGCAACGCCGTCCTAAAAATGTCAGCCCGGTTTGAGGGGCTCGAATTTCACCATATAGCCCGGGATAACAACGAGGCAGCAGACGTATTGGCACGCATTGGCGCAAAGCGCGATGCCGTCCCTCCCAACATCTTCCTAGAGAGGTTGTTCAATCCATCCGTACTATGTGAGGGGGAATCTGGAAACAATAACCCGGACCCAACCGCACTGCCCGACACCGAACATTCTGACACAATTGGCGGTTCTGCCAACGAAGTAACATCCTCAGCCCACGTAATAATGGCAGTCATTGCCCCATGGACGGAACCATTCCTAGCCTACCTAACCAGGCAGGAACTTCCCGAGGACCAAAACGAGGCCCACTGCATAGTGCGGCGATCTAAAGCCTATAAGGTCCATGAGGGAGAGCTTTACAAGAAAAGCACAACCGGAATCCTTCAAAGGTGTATCTCCGAAGAGGAAGGGCGGAACCTTCTGGCTGAAATTCATGCCGGACTCGGCGAGCACCATACATGCCGGGCCCTTGTAGGCAAGTCCTTCCGACAGATTTTATTGGCCGACGGCCCGGCAGATGCTCAGACTTAGTCCAACGATGCGTCGGTTGCCGGCTCTTTGCTAATCAAAGTCACATGCCACCCACCGCCTCAAAACTATACCCATAACCTGGCCCTTCGCATGTCCGGGGCTTGACATGGTTGGACCCCTTAAAGGAGGAACCCACAAGCAAAAATACCTACTGGTCATGGTGGATAAATTCACCAAATGGATAGAGGCCAAACCTGTTAAGACAGCCGAATCCGGACCGGTGATAGACTTCATATCAGGGGTCGTACACCATTATGGCGTCCTCCATAGCATCATCACTAATAACGGCACAAACTTTACGGCTGACGAGGTTAAACTCTGGTGCAAAAACATGGGCATCAAACTCGACTATGCTTCAGTCTATCACCCTCAAACTAACGGTCAAGTCGAGCGAGCAAATGGTCTAATCATGAGCGCATCAAACCCCGATTAGTGCGGTCCCTTAAGGAATCTAACACGACCGGGTAGAGGAGCTCGACTCCATACCGGGGCTGCGGACCACTCGAATCGCACCACCGGATTTACACCATTCTTTATGGTATACGGCGCAGAGGCGTTACGCCTGTGACATAATTCATGACTCACCTCGCGTGCGCATGTACGAAGAAAGAGAAGCCGAGCTCAATCGGCAGGACAGTTTGGACGCATTGGAGGAGGAGCGTGACGTGGCAAAAGCCCGTTCCGCATTCTATCAACAACAAGCTCGAAGATATCAAAGCAGAGAAGTACGGGCCAAAACTTACAACGTTGGCGAGTTAGTTCTACGCTTGCCGGACAAGAAAAAAGGACAAACTCAAGCCCAAATGGGAAGGCCCTTTTTTCATCGACCAAGTCCTGACCGGTGGAGCGTATCGTCTGCGAGATGCATCGGATAACCGACTCGAGCCGAACCCATGGAACGCAGCCCGTCTCCAAAGATTCTACGCCTAGCACCGGATTCTGAGTTCATCTCCTTCCTCCGTCTATACTTTACATATTAGTTGTCTTCTGTTTCTCTCCTTCTCCCCCCTTTCCTATTACAGCCTTTTAAAAGCTTGTTCGCGCATTGTTCGCACACACTTGACGCATTATCCACGCTCATTATACCTGGGGGCTTCTTTAACAGAAGCTTATTTATACGGACTTCATGCCCAACACATGTGTCACACTTCCGTATGTACCTTTTATTCACCGTTATATGCATCGATATGACTTAAGTTTTGGCCAAGCTGGGTTGCCTGGCTTCTGTGCTTACCCCTACGTTCCTGATTGTTCGGCTAGGCGGTAAAGGGAGCACCTCTGCTATTGTTACTGCCGGGTCAGCCGGATGTGTACCTCAGACTGGGTGAAGCCGAAAGCTAGCGTTCTTAAGGGAATATTCGGTCGGTGAACTAAAAGACGATTTCTTACCAATTTATTTACCTGCCCCAGATGTTTTTCTGCTTTTTTCGCAGTCCGGACCTACACTTTAGGGCATGCCTCCCAGGGAAAGGAACCCCTAACGGAACTATTCTCCCTGGAAGATGTTTCTTACTAACCATGTAATATAACATAACTAGTTGGGCACTTGTCTGATAAAGTACTAATGACCCCTACGCCTGGTCTCCACGCATGCCCCGGTTCTTATTTAACCGCGAGGGTATTCGAACACACTCTGGACTATTGGGTCCCGAGGTTGAAGCGAAAAGGTCCGCTATGACAAACGATCTACAATCCGGCTAGAAGGCATTTTACATGTCATCTTAAATTACATAGTCAACTTGACTGGGCATATTCCTCTTCAATGCCATCCAGCAGGCTGTCTAGTTTATAGTCCTATTGGGAATACTTTGCGGCCAATTCTACTTGGCCGTACACTATGCTCACAGGGATCTCCTTCCCATCGGGTCCCGCAGGTCCGACCTCGGCTATGTGGTTTGGGTCAGCCTTCGTGTACCTCGTCTTCACCATGGCCCAGGCCTCCCTGGCGCCTTGACGACATGCCGATATCTTCCATAAGCGGAAGCGCTGCCGTGCTCCCTGAAGTCTCCCTGCAAGCTCCCCAAGGCCTTCGGGTAGGGAGACAGATGGCCACAAGGCCTGGGCGACGCCTTTCATCACCTGCCGAACTCGTTCGTGCAGTTGCAAGAGCTCGGGAAGAAGGTCACCAGAGAACTGTGCATTTCTCTGCAGACGGCTGTGAGCATACCTCTGAGACATAACTCTGTTAGTCGACTTCCTCGCCGAACTCTTTTTCAAAGTTCGTTCAAGCACTTACTAAAAATGCCGCGTCGAAGCCGCCGATTATCCTTAACGGAGTCAGCTAGCTGGGCATGAACATACTTTAGTTCCTCACCCAGCTGGGTGTTGGCATCTTGGAGATTATTTTTCTCCTGCCTCACCCTTGTAAGCACATTCTCGCCAGCCTTTAACCGGTGCATGAGCTGTTGCTTGTCCGGATCTGTCCCGGCGCCATCTGCAATATTATTGTCAGACTTATACACATGCCGCACTTCACATATTACTTATATTTTGAAGCATATATTACCAGAGGGGGTCTCTTTGGCTTCCCCCGCTACGGCTAGTGCGGCCTCAAGTTGGGCTTTGCACTCCTCCAGCTCCTGGACAGTTGGGTATTCTTTTCTGTAAGATCCTGCACAATAAATGATCCTTAAATCAGTTATTCTAACTATTTCAAGTCTCGGGGGCTACTGGCATATATAACTGTCAAATTTTCTCACCCGCATGTCTTTTACATACTACTCCGTGGCTCTGGCTAGACCATTTTTAGTGGCACGGAGGTGCGCATCTCCCGAATTAAAGGCATCCAATGCCTCTGGGGAGAAACACGCGTCACGAAGAACTGTCCGGCGGCGTCTGTGATTCATGGCACTCTCCACCTTGGAATTGGTGGCAGATAACCTGTCGGCATCCTCTGTTGGAGGAACATCTGACGCACGCCCCGTGTTCACCTCCGCTTCTGGACCTGGCTTTGGAGCCTGCCGAGCGGAGGATTGATTGGCAACCTCTCCGGACACAGTCCGGCGAGCGCTCTTCTTCCTGAAAAGGCACGAGCATTAGTATGCCTCCCGGGAATAAAGCCGGGGAGTAAGGTGACGCGCCATACTGTTGCGCCGGAGTTTCGATCCGGACCACACTTCTTTTTAGCCTACTGGGCCATGCTGCCCCTTGTTGGCCAGCCGCCGCGGGCTCGGCCTTCCGCCTCAAGGGCGCCTCCTGCGAAATACCATTGGTATACGGTGATAAAAAACACGCATGGATGGGTCATTTTCAAAGTATTGGGACTTCGGTCTCAGTTACCTGCGAAGCGGGAAGTATTCCGGGGTAATCGGCTGTAATGGCGACCAAGGCATTATCGATGCTCAGTTGGTGAAATACTCCGTCGATCAGCTCCACCGATATGTCCAGATCCTCTTGGGAGGTCGGATCGAGGAACCGTTCCGGATCCTCGGGTTGTGGAGGCGGGCTGTTTATATCCTTTACGGCCCAGCGCAGTTCCTGCGCCGAAATCACAAAATGGGATACTTGAATATGGGAATATGGATCGGATGGGCAAAAAGAAATGTCCGCTTACCCAGCTTCAAGGATTGTACATAGAAAATCCGCCCCGCGGATTGACGCGGAGGAACTCCTCCTCTTCCCCCTTGTACAATGCGGACAAGATCTTCATCTGATCGGCGACTGATCCCGGCCCCTTACGGCCGTAGCGGGTGGCATCATCCTCCCCATTGAAATCCCACATAGGGTGGCCTCTATACTGGAGCGGCTGCACCTCCCGCATAATGCATGTGGCCATGACCCCGATCATGGTCATTCCGGAATGAGCTAACAACCTTATCCGGCTCATCAGGTAAATGACGTCCCGGTCGTTTTCCCTCTGAGGGCTCCATGGACGCCAGCTTAGGCGTTTCTTCAAGGGCCATTTGCATTTCTATCCCTAACTCAAACCACCTAATCAGATATACCCCTAATTCGAAAGCCTGCTCAAATTTGCCCCTTCGCCGTTTGGTGCCTTTATAGAAATGCCCTTCTACGCCGTTACCGTCTGGTCAAACAACTTTGACCGTCCTGAAAAAATAGCAAACAAATTTTAAAAAATCTAAAATTTTGTGAGATCGAAGATACTCATGTGCGTAAGGTGCGTGCAAATTTTCATGCTATTTGGACATTCCAAGAGCTTGTGGCGAGGAAAACAGTCAATATGCACGCTTGTGAACAGTAAATTTGAAATAAAATAGCAATAAAATTCAAAAAATATAAAAAAATTTGGCATCAAAGAGGCTTGGGTGCACAAGGTGCTTGCAAGTTTTTGTAATCAAATGACATGCGAGGAGCTCTAGCAAGAAAAAACCAAATAGTCATTTTTTCCCAAGTTTTTCTCGAGCGAAATTTTGTTTTTTTTCTCCACAAGCCCCTCCAATGTCCAAACACAACAAAAATTTGCACGCAGCTTCTAGACCGTAGCCTCATTGATGCCAATTTTTTTTCATATTTTTTTGAATTTTCTTGCTATTTTTTTGAATTTACTGTTCACACGCTTACATATTTATTTCTTTTCCTTTGACACGAGCTCCTGGAATGCCCAAACAACATGAAAATTTGCACGCACTTTGCGAACATGAGTATCTTTGATCTCACAAATTTTCAGTTTTTTTAGATTTATTTTGCTATTTTTTTCAGGACGGTCAATGCCCTTTGACCGGCTTTGACCTGCTTTGACCCGACGGTAACGGCACAAAAGGGCATTTCTGTAAGTGCACCTAACGGCGGAGGGGCAAATTTGAGCAGGCTTTGAAATTAGGGGTAAATCTGAGAGTGGGCGCAAATTAAGGGCATAGATGTAAATGTCCCTTTCTTCAAAGGAGCGTTATTGAACTCAGGGAGGCCGATCCGAATAGGGTCCGGCAGGGGAACATCTTCTATATAAAACCATTCCGAAGGCCAGTCTTCGGACGCCTTCTTCGGGGTTCCGGATAGATATCCGGTCCTGGCGATGCGCCATAGTTTGGCTCCGCCCACTTGATATATTGACCCCTCTTGAGAACAGGGCACAAGGCAGAATAGCTTCTTCCACAGCGCAAAATGAGGCTCGATGCCCAAAAAAAGCTCGCAAAGGGCCACGAAGCCCGCAATATGCAAAATGGAGGCAGGCGTAAGGTTGTGCAACTGGAGGCCATAGAACTCCAGGAGCCCCCGGAGAAATGGATGAATTGGAAATCCGAGCCCTCTTATCAAATAAGAGACAAAACATACCAGCTCTCCTTTGGAGGGGCTGGGGACGCTCTCCGCTTGCTTTCCGCCCTTATAGGTGGCGAGTCCGGCTCGAACCAGGACCATGAAGGCTGGGGGAAGAAATCCCTTGGTTTGGAGCGCTACTAGCTCACTATGCGGGACGGAGCATCTCTCCCAATCTCCAGACTGAGGGCTGGGAGGGCGAGAGGAGGAGCCGCGTCGACTGTCCATGATGGAATGGATTTCTGTCAGATGCGCTCTGATGAATGCTCGCGAAGGGAGGATGGTGTGATTTGGATCTAGATCCTCGTCTCTTTTATAGGCAGCTTATTTGCGTAGCTAGGGGGATAAATGTAAAAATACCCTGGCTTTTCGCATTTGTTCAACACGTGGAAGATGGCCATTATTGGGCGTGGAAGCCGAGGAGTGCAATATTTATAAGAAGCCGGACGCTATTCAACAGGTGCACATGATTTGGAGAAGAACCCGCCTTGCAATGCCGAAGACAATCTACGCGCCGGACTCATCGCCATTGAAGCCTGGTTCGGGGGCTACTGAGGGAGTCCCGGACTAGGTGGTGTCCGGATAGCCGAACTATCATCTTCGGCCGGACTCCTGGACTGTGAAGATACAAGATTGAAGACTTCGTCCCGTGTCCGGATGGGACTTTCCTTGGCGTGGAAGGCAAGCTTGGCAATACGGATATGTCGATCTCCTACCATTGTAACCGACTCTGTTTAACCCTAACCCTCTTTGGTGCCTATATAAACTGGAGGGTTTTAGTCGGTAGGACGAACAACAATCATACCATAGGCTAGCTTCTAGGGTTTAGCCTCTCTGATCTCGTGGTAGATCTACTCTTGTACTACCCATATCATCAATATCAATCAAGCGGGAGTAGGGTTTTACCTCCATCGAGAGGGCCCGAACCTGGGTAAAAACATCGTGTCCCTTGTCTCCTGTTACCATCCGCCTAGATGCACAGTTCGGGACCCCCTACCCGAGATCCGCCGGTTTTGACACCGACACCCACCATTCAAAACATACACGTATCCGGTTTGTGACTTAGAGTCATCTAGATCTGTGTCGAAGCTAGCATCGACATAACCCTTTATGACAAGCTCTTCGTCACCTCCATAAACGAGAAACATATCCTTAGTCCTTTTCAGGTACTTCAGGATATTCTTGACCGCTGTCCAGTGTTCCATGCCGGGATTACTTTGGTACCTTCCTACCAAACTTACGGCAAGGTTTACATCAGGTCTGGTACACAGCATGGCATACATAATAGACCCTATGACCGAGGCATAGGGGATGACACTCATCTTTTCTCTATCTTCTGCCGTGGTTGGGCATTGAGCCGAGCTCAATTTCACACCTTGCAACACTGGCAAGAACCCCTTCTTGGACTGATCCATATTGAACTTCTTCAATATCTTATCAAGGTATGTGCTTTGTGAAAGACCTATGAGGCGTCTTGATCTATCTCTATAGATCTTGATGCCTAATATGTAAGTAGCTTCTCCAAGGTCCTTCATTGAAAAACACTTATTCAAGTAGGCCTTAATGTTGTCCAAGAGTTCTATATCATTTCCCATTAAAAGTATGTCATCTACATATAATATGAGAAATGCTACAGAGCTCGCACTCACTTTCTTGTAAACGCAGGCTTCTCCATAAGTCTGCATAAACCCAAACACTTTGATCATTTCATCAAAGTGAATGTTCCAACTCCGAGATGCTTGCACCAGCCCATAGATGGAGCGTTGGAGCTTGCATACCTTGTTAGCATTCTTAGGATCGACAAAACCTTCCGGCTGCATCATATACAATTCTTCCTTAAGGAAGCCGTTAAGGAATGCCGTTTTGACGTCCATTTGCCATATCTCATAATCGTAGAATGCGGCAATTGCTAACATGATTCGGACGGACTTCAGCTTCGCTACGAGTGAGAAGGTGTCATCATAGTCAACCCCTTGAACTTGTCGATAACCCTTAGCGACAAGTCGAGCTTTATAGATGGTAACATTACCATCCACGTCCGTCTTCTTCTTAAAGATCCATTTATTTTCTAACGCTCACCGATCATCGGGCAAGTCTGTCAAAGTCCATACTTTGTTTTCATACATGGATCCTATCCTGGATTGCATGGCTTCAAGCCATTTGTTGGAATCTGGGCCCGCCATCGCTTCTTCATAGTTCGAAGGTTCACCGTTGTCTAACAACATGATTTCCAGGACAGGGTTGCCATACCATTCTGGTGTAGAACGTGTCCTTATGGACCTTCAAAGTTCAGTAGCAACTTGATCCGAAGTACCTTGATCATCATCATTAACTTCCTCTCTAGTCGGTGCAGGCACCACAGGAACATCTTCCTGAGCTGCGCTACTTTTCGGTTCAAGAGGCACAAGTTCTACTTTCCTCCCACTTACTTCTCTCGAGAGAAACTCTTTCTCCAGAAAGGACCCGTTCTTGGCAACAAAGATCTTGCCTTCGGATCTGAGGTAGAAGGTATACCCAATGGTTTCCTTATGGTATCCTATGAAGACGCATTTTTCTGACTTGGGTTCGAGCTTTTCAGGTTGAAGTTTCTTGACATAAGCATTGCATCCCCAAACTTTTAGAAACGACAGCTTAGGTTTCTTCCAAAACCATAATTCATACGGTGTCGTCTCAACGGATTTAGACGGTGCCCTATTTAAAGTGAATGTAGCTGTCTCTAGAGCGTATCCCCAAAATGATAGCGGTAAATCGGTGAGTGACATCATAGATCGCACCATATCCAATAGAGTGCGATTACGATGTTCGGACACACCGTTACGCTGAGATGTTCCAAGCGGCATGAGTTGTGAAACGATTCCACATTTCCTTAAGTGCATACCAAATTCATGACTTAAATATTCTCCCCCACAATCTGATCATAAGAACTTTATTTTTCGGTCACGTTGATTCTCTACCTCATTCTGAAATTCCTTGAACTTTTCAAAGTTCTCAGACTTGTGTCTCATCAAGTAGACATACCCATATCTACTTAAGTCATCAGTGAGAGTGAGAACATAATGATAGCCTCCGCGAGCCTCAACGCTCATTGGCCCGCACACATCAGTATGTATGATTTCCAATAAGTTGGTTGCTCGCTCCATTGTTCTGGACAACGGAGTCTTGGTCATTTTGCCCACGAGGCATGGTTCGCATGTGTCAAATGATTCATAATCAAGAGACTCCAAAAGTCCATCAGCATGGAGCTTCTTCATGCGTTTGACACCAATGTTACCAAGGCGGCAGTGCCACAAGTATGTGGGACTATTGTTATCAACCTTACATCTTTTGGTATTCACACTATTAATATGTGTAACATCAAGTTCGAGATTCATTAAGAATAAACCATTGGCCAGTGGGGCATGGCCATAAAACATATCTCTCATATAAATGGAACAACCATTATTCTCGGATTTAAATTAGTAGCCATCTCGTATTAAATGAGATCCAGATACAATGTTCATGCTCAGAGCTGGCACTAAATAACAATTATTGAGGTTTAAAACTAATCCCGTAGGTAAATGTAGAGGTAGCATGCCGACGGCGATCACATCGACCTTGAACCATTCCCGACGCGCATCGTCACCTCGTCCTTCGCCAGTCTCCGCTTATTCCGCAGCTCCTGTTTTGAGTTACAAATATGAGCAACCGCACCGGTATCGAATACCCAGGAGCTACTATGAGTACTGGTAAGGTACACATCAATTACATGTATATCACATATACCTTTGGTGTTGCCGGCCTTCTTGTCCGCTAAGTACTTGGGGCAGTTCCGCTTCCAGTGTCCGCTTCCCTTGCAGTAAAAGCACTCAGTCTCAGGTTTGGGTCCATGCTTTGGCTTCTTCTCGGCAACTGGCTTACCGGGCGCGACAACTCCCTTGCCGTCCTTCTTGAAGTTCTTCTTACCCTTGCCTTTCTTGAAACTACTGGTTTTATTGACCATCAACACTTGATGTTCCTTTTTTGATCTCCACCTCCGCTGATTTCCGCATTGAAAATACCTCAGGAATGGTTTTCACCATCCCCTGCATATTGTAGTTCATCACAAAGCTCTTGTAGCTAGGTGGGAGCGATCGAGGATTCTCACACGATCTGCGTCATCCGGAGATTAACTCCCGGTGAGACAAGCGGTTGTGCAACCCGATATTTTGAGTATGTGCCACGACGAACCATTCTCCTCCGTCTTACAACTGTAGAACTTGTCGAGAATTCATATCTCTCGACCGGGCATGAGCTTGGAAAACCATTTTCAGCTCTTGGAACATCTCATATGCTCGGGCTGCTCAAAACGCTTTTGGTGCCCGGTTCTAAGTCGTAAAGCATGCCGATCGAACCAGGAGTAATCATCACTACGCCGATCGCCAGCGTTCATAATGTCTTGAGTTGCTGGGAAAATGGGTGCTTCACCTAGCGGTGCATCTAGGACATATGCTTTCTTGGTAGCTATGAGGATGATCCTCAAGTTCCGGATCCAGTCCGTATAGTTGCTGCCATTGTCTTTCAGCTTGGTTTTCTCTAGGAACGCGTTGAAGTTGAGGGCAACATTAACGTGGGCCATTTGATCTACAAGACATATTGCAAAGATTTTAGACTAAGTTCATGATAATTAAGTTCATCTAATCAAATTATATAATGAACTCCCACTCAGATAGACATCCCTCTAGTCATCTAAGTGATACATGCCTATTTGGTTTGCAGGATTTGTAAAATGCACTAACATGCCATCTTCGATTTGACAGGATTAACATGGGCATTAACATGCCATTTTCCATCTTCACAAGATGTTGGAGTGGATGAAAAGTTCCCTAAGAAAACTAGTACAGATGAATCCAAAGGAGAAATGCATATGGATTGTAACCATATGGATCAAGCATTGTCATTGTAAACTTGGAAAAGGAGACATGTATGTACTGAAATCCTCCAACAGAATCCTTAAAAAATCGTAGTACATTGTCATTGTATACTTGGAAAAAGGTGTCACAAATTGAACTCCCTTATGGTTAACATTTAACAGGAAAGGAACATCACCTCGATATATAGCTTCTCTAGGCACGGAAAGCATCTCAAGAAAGTGACAACTTGCTCCAGGTCGGGGCCGATAGATTCTATTGGCAAGACCTTCACTGTGCGTAGTTTTGCGGTCAGGCTTGTCGGAATCATTTTCTGAATGATAGACCAACAAACATCCTCAAAATTAGAAATAATGTTAATTTGTAGAAGGAGAGGTAGAGGGCGGCTGTTGTACCTGAACGGGTGTGGATCCAATAACAAGTTCGGAGTATTTGTTAGACGAGTAGCCCAACACTGTCAATTTCGGCGCAGAAATGACATTGATTCTTGTTGGACCTACTTGATCAAGTATACATAATCTCTCAAGTGCAGGTGTGTCCTCAATGACCATATTGTGGTACACATCTTGTGATGTCTTCCTGCCGAACCAGCAACACACATAAATAGTCCGGAGAATCATGAAGGTGATGTGGAATGTACTCAACCCATTGATCGCCTGAAGATAAAGGTACTCGAGTGTAGTACAGCCACGAAGCAGGCGCTCCATGTCACTGTTTGAGAGGCAGAAGGCGATGAGCTCGAGGTGCTTCAGTCGTGGTAGAATAAGAGCGGGCACGTCATTAGGGGGAAGGGGAAACAACAGTTCCTGAACTTGGCGACGCGCAGTGTGGGCGCGAGGCGAAGCGCGGATGTTGGCAGCGAGCGCATATGCCCATCATCAAAAGTGAGCTCCTCGAGCTGATCTAGGGTGGGGGATCCGAACCAGTCATCAAGCTTGTCTCGGTCCCTGTTGTTGGAACGGAACTTGGCCATTCTAAGACCTCTGGTTGGGCCAGGGTGACTGCTGAGGATCTTGGAGAACGCATCCAACCTTTTGCGATAGCCATGGCAGAACTCGTGGGTGTCGATGAGGTTGAGAGGGGTGAAGTTCCATAAGGGGGCACCACCGACAGGAAAGGACGGTTGTTCGCGCCCCACATTTAATTGGGAGGAGGGAGATGATGATTGTCAACATATCATCAGGGAGGCTGCTGATGAAGTCTATGTCTGCTGGAGTCACTTGCGGTTCTAGCTCGCCCCGCCTCCGCTTATTGGCAGCCCCATTCTCCACCTCCGGAGTCTCCTTGTCAGCGGCACCTTCTGATATAAATGAGAGTACAGGGAATATTTAGTTAAAATAGGGCAATAGAAAAGTGTATTGGTAACTAGAAGTTATTAGGTAGGAATATAGTAAGAAAAGGGAATAACAATTGGTTGCTTAAATACTACACAATTCATTTAACATTGCTGGGTAAGTCAACATGCAGATAGTTGAAAACAAAACTTACTTCGAACAAACTCAGGATGGATAATTTTGTCATAGAAATTAGCATATATATCTCATGACCAGGCCCTTTTATGTGCAGTCTAATTTTAGTGCCAGCTTTCAGTACATAAAACTTAGAAATTTCTTTCCAAAAGCCAGCGCCAAAATAGGAGTCACCACGTTCATCAAGTCTTACAGTAGCAACGATTGTAAATCCATGGTTTGTGTGCAGTATGACATCCGTGCAACCTTGATCTATGTAAAGGGAAAAATTGTGCACTACATAATCTGCTGCATAGCAAGGGATGCGCTACAGAAAATGGTAGGATTGTTAAAGAAAATATGGTAACATGCAAATATGGGCCCAAATTGAAACAACTATATAGCAGTTGAAATCGAAGGACAAAAATCTATAATTAAACAGAAAGGGTAAACATGATGTCATGGAAATATGAGAGTAATCGAAAGAACAATACATCATTAATTTGCCTAATATACAAAGAAGAGGGGGAAAATCCCGTTTGACGTATATGGTGCATGTGGCACATTTTATCCAAATGTAGCAATATTTAGAATATCTTCAGGAAAGTCGGCCATGCCAACCGATTTAGGGTGAGATTGAACATACCGCGCACATGCTCAAGTCATCTGGTATGGTGAGATGGAATCTCTGGCGGAGGTCACAAGGTCCCAATGCCGGCGCACTCTACACTCTGTGAATGAAAGAAAACCCTCAAATCAACACGAATAAAAATGAATTCACGGCAATTTCCGCTGGGTGATTAAAGGAGGCAGATGAACTAGGATGAGAGATGAGATAATATCTCATTAAATTAGTGACCTTGTCGTCCATGAGAAAACACCCTCAGTACGGCATATTCCCCAACTGAGCGGAGCTGGGTCGACCGCGAGCAGCGTCGAGAAAGTCGATGGCGATAGGTGGCGGCAAGTGGAAGTGGCGAAATGATTTGGAGTTTGTCGGCAGCCTGGCGGCGAAGGCCGGTGGCTAGCTAAGTGGTTACCACCGCGATAGGCCGTGCCATGCATAGGCGCAGAGGAGCTAGTGCAGGTGTGAATGGGGACCGGAGGCATGGGGTAGCGGGCGGGGGTGAGGGTTTTTGTGATATGGGAATGGCGAGGTTTTTCTTATTTTCTTTTTTGAATTGGGTGGTGAGGATTTTCTGTCCCACAAAGAATTTTGGAGGCAATGGTTTGCTAGAGCCAACCATGTATGATTGACGCAACAAGCAAAACGAAAGTCATTGCACACGATTCTAATTTTGGGAACTGTGTGTGATTGAAGCAATAGGCAAAATGAAAGTCATTGCACATGGTTCCAATTTTGGGAACCGCGTGTGATTGACGTACTACCTCCGTCCTGGTTTTTTGTTCCCCTCTGTAATTTGTACCAAATATTTGACTAAGAAATGTTTATGCATGTCAGCAAAAAAAATATCATAGAACACTGTGATCAGATACGCAAAATCTTGGGAATCTCTGACGGAAAATCCTTGGTCTACGATCGGGTTAGGCTCAACCCCGATAACAGGGAAATTTACACCCCACCCATCACACACCTTGTCGCCACCGTCGAGGAATTGGCCGAGGGCTCGTAGTCACCAAAGTTAAAAACAAGATGTGTTTGGCTCAGCGATCGTCTTGCCAGGCTTCAGGCCCAGAATTTGATATTCGCCACGAAGAAAGCCCGGAACCAAGCCTCGACTTAAACCTGACCTTGAATCTATGTCACAACATGCAGATACTCCGGATCCCGAATTTGGCGCACCGAATACTTCGGGGGTGCTGGACACCGTCGCCAAAGTCCCGGATACACAAAGTTTTTTCCCACCCACCCCCACGTCGAGCACTCCCCAAGTAGTTTGGGAAATCCTAACAGACGAGATTTGATATACGTAAAGCTGCAGCCCAGAGAAATGGTCCATCATTACTGGGCTAGATTCCTCCTGGTGAAAGACAGGATAACAGACTGATGCGACTAAGAAATAATAGCAACCTTTCGGTTTAACTGCCAAGACGAAGGAATCTTCAATCTCCCCGCCCGTCGCCACATGCAAAGCTTCACCGAATTATCGGACATTGTGTGCAAATATTGTGCCATGGAAAGCACCTGGAAAACACAACAAATTCACGTAGAATTAACCCATGCCGAGCAAACAAAAAAAGCTCAGGCAAAACGTGTACCCACGACGGTCGCCCGAACACGAGTCCGCCGAAAAGAAGATTAGATCCCTCCCTGGACCCAAAACAGCCATGGATGAGCTACTGGACAAACGATGCCCCATACACTCGGACTTGCTGAACACAAATCCAACCCATAGGCTTTGAGCTTGTTGGGTGGTCAGGCAAGTGACCAAGAGTGGTGAAGCTATCCTTGGACTCACGCCCCCAGTAGACGTTCAGCAACACTCCCACGCAACAACAATGATGTTCTGATGATCTATGAGACATTTTACTCAAACAATCAGAGGAAAAGAGCCCCTCGAGAGCTCGGCTAAGCCCACAAAATTACAGCTGCAAGCTCATGGGCGGATACACCAATCACCTTCAATGAAGAAGACAAACCTAGGGCCCGCCCCGTCCGAGCACCCGCCGCACGAGTCCTCGACCCTATAGTAGACAACTTTAGATTAACCAAGGTGCTTATGTTTGAAGGAAGTGGTCTAAATCTCATTTACGAGGACACCCTTGACAAAATGCAATTCGATAGATCCCAAGTCGAATAGAGCTACACTACCTTCCGAGGAATTATCCCCGGCAGAGAGTCGCGCTGCTCCGGATGGGTCACTCTAGACGTAGTATTTGGCACTCCCAAGAACTACTCTTCCACATTGTGACCTTCCATGGCGGATATCACGCCCTATTGGGGCGTGATGCATTCTCAAGGTTTCAGGCCATAGCACATTACGGGTATATGAAACTCAAAATGCCAAGGCCCAATGGCGTGATCACAATCGCAAGCGACCCGGACAGAGCCCTTTGAACTGAAAAAATAGCACATATCGCCCTTGAGGCATTGTCCAAGGCTCTCGCAGCCGAGGAGTTAACTACACTCCGCGCGACAGTAAATAGGGATGACGCGATCCTCAGTAAAAGGTCCGAATCCACATCGTTCAAGCCAGCCGATGAAATAGTCAAAACCCAAGTGCATCCAACGGATCCCTATAAAACAACGTCCATTGGAGCCCAGCTGAACCCCATAGTTGATAAAGCACTACAAACATTTTTGCACAATAACTGGGACATATTTGTCTCGCACCCTTCGGATATGCCAGGAATCCCACGATGACTGGCGGAGCATAGCCTGAACATAATTAAGGGCTTCAAGACAATCAAACAGGCACTACGTTGATTTTCCAAACACAAGCGTCAAGCCATGGGGGAGGAACTAGCGAAATTACTTGAAGCCGGATTCATCCAAGAAATCAAATACCCCAAGTGGTTGGCAAATCTGGTCATGGTACCTACGGAGGATAAATCCTAGCGGCAGTGTGTTGACTTTAAAGACCTAAATAAAGCTTGCCCTAAGGGTCCCTTGCCCTTACCCCGAATAGACCAGATCATTGATGCCACCGCCGAACACGACTCACTATGCTTCCTCGACGCCTGCTTCAGATACCATCAAATCAAGATGAAGGAGTCCGACCAAGCTACAACTGTGTTCATCACCCCCTATGGGCCATTCTTCTTTAACACAATGCCCTTCGGGTTCAAGAACGCATGCGCCACATATCAGTGCATGATTCAAAAACATGCATGGAAAACCAAATTGGCAAAACAGTCGAAGCATATGTAGACGACATGGTCATTAAAACCAAACACACCAGCCAGCTGGTAGACGACCTTCGCCAGACCTTCAAAAATTTGCGGGCTTACGACATACGGCTCAACCCGGACAAATGTGTCTTCGGGGTTCCCGCCGGAAAACTGCTCAGATTTGTTGTTTCTCACAGGGGATAGAGGTCAACCCGGCTAAAATCCGAGCTCTATCCTAGCTAGCATTACCCACGGAGCTCAAACACGTCCAGAAGTTGGCAGGCTACGTGGCAGCCCTGAGCAGTTTCATCTTCTGCCTTGGCGAAAAGGCACTGTCGCTCTACAGACTGCTCAAAAAGACCAAAAACTTTGAGTGGACCAATGAAGCATCCACTGCACTAGAGGAAATAAAACAATACTAGGAGGCAACCCTTTACTAGGTGCACCCGGCATCGGCGAACCCATGTTATTATACATCCCGACCACAAATCAAGTGGTGAGCGTGGTACTCATGGTAGAACGAGAAGCGGAGGGCCACAAGTTCCGAGTACAGAAGCCAGTCTACTATGTATCAGAAGTACTTACCCCGTGAAAATCTTGGTATCCACATTATCAGAAGATAGTCTATAGATTCATCAAAATAAGCACACAATGCAACAAAAATAGAATATGTCAAAAACAGAACAGTCTGTAGTAATCTGAGCTTTGACTATACTTCTGTAACTCTAAAAATTCTGATAAATTAGAACGGCGTAGAAATTTGTATATCAATCATGTGTAAAAAATTCAGAGCAAAAGAACGTTTCTGTGAATTTTGAAAATTCCAGAACTGGCACAAAAGTTTCTGTTTTTCAACAGGATCAAATCAACTATCATCCAACATAATTGTAAAGACTTTACTTGGCACAAACACTAATTAAAACATAAAAAACAATCATAACAGTAGCATAATTGTGCAAACACTCAAGAGCAGAAAGAAAAAGAGAAAAAATATTTTATTCATTGGGTTGCCTCCCAACAAGCGCTATTGTTTTATGCCCCTGGCTAGGCATAATGCATAGATCCAAGTATTGTCATATTTGGTTTTTGTTCCATTGGTTGCCCTTATGATTGACTCATATGGTGGCTTAATTTTAGTTCCAAGGAAGTGTTCCATACCCTTCTTTAGAGGAAACTAAAATTTAATATTCCCTTCTTTCATATCAATCACGACATCTATAGTTCACAAAAACGGTCTACCAAGTATTATATGACAAGATGGATTGCAATTGATATCAAGCACAATAAAGTCTATTGGCACATAATTCATGTTTACAAGAATAAGAACATCATTAATTCTTCCCAAAGGCTTTTTAATAGTAGAATCCGCCAAGTGAAAATTAAGGGAGCATTCTCCAATATTGGTAAAACCAAGCACATCACATAGAGATTTCAGAATTGTGAAAACACTATCACCCAAATCACATAAAGCATTGCACTCATAATTTTTAATCTTGACTTTAATGGTGGGTTCCCATTCATCATATAATTTTCTAGGAATCAAAATCTCTAACTCCAATTTCTCTTCTAAAGCTTTTATCATGGCATCCACAATATGTTTAGTAAAACCTTTATTTTGTTCATAAGCATTGGATGAATTTATCATGGATTGCAACAAATAAATACACTCAATCAAAGAACAATTATCATAATTAAAGTCTTTGTAATCCAAAAGAGTGGCACATCACTAGTTAAATTTTGACCTCTCCAAACCCACTTTTATCAAAAATTTCAATAAGATTTTCACCCTCCGAATTATGAGGATGCCTTCTAGCTAAAGTTAACTCTTATCCAGGCCTATAATCATCAATTTTAATATTACTAAACAAGGAATCGATCGAAAAAGATCTTTCTAAAAATTCTCTTTTAGCTCTAAGCATGGCGGTTCTCTTCTTACTTTCATCCATAGAAACATAAAAAGCTTTAATTGATTCATTAACATCAACCTTGGGTGGAAAATTTTTAATCTTGAGATTTTCTGCATCATGCGAAATTCTATCAATGCTTCTAGACATATCATCAATCTTATTCAACTTTTCTTCTATCATGGTGTTGAAACATTTTGCGCATTGATACATTCTTTAATATTACTCTCAAGGTCAGACGACATCCTATTATTATTATTATTATTATTATTATTATTATTATTATTATTATTATTAATAATAATAATATTATTATTATTATTATTATAAGAATTACCATAGGAATTGCCATAATTATTAGATGGATTTCCAGGAAAAGGCCTAGGATTAAAATTACCTCTATAAGCATTGTTATTAAAATTGTTTCGCGAGACAAAGTTCACATCTATAGGATCACTATTTTGATCAATCAAAGTAGACAAAGGCACATCGCTAAGATCAATAGGAGCACTTTTACTAGCGACCAATTTCGTAAGTGCATCATTTTTTTCACTCAAAGTACTAATTTCTTCAACTGAATTGAGTTATTTATTAGTAGGTCTCTTTCGGTATGCCATTGTGAATATTTTGCCATAATATTATCAAGCAATTTAGTAGCATCACCCAAAGTAATTTCCATAAAAGTACCTCCCACAGTGGAATCTAAAAGATTTCTATAAACAAAATTCAATCCCGCACAAATTTTTTGTATAAGAATCCATAGATTTAAACCATGAGTAGGAAAATTTCTTAGCGTTAATTTCATTCTTTCCCAAGATTGTGCAACATGTTCATGCTCAAGTTGCTTGAAATTTATGATTTGATTTCTAAGGGAAATAATTTTTTTGGGCGGAAAATACTTAGTAATAAAAACATCTTTGCACTTATCCCAAGAATCAATACTATTGCAAGGCAAAGACGAAAACCAAATTTTTGCACGATCCCTCAAAGAGAAAGGAAATAATTTCAACTTTACAATATCATTGTCCACATATTTTTTTTGCATATCACACAATTATATGAAAGTGTTTAGATGGGACACGACATCCTCATTAGAGTACAGGAAAAGTGCTCTTTCATAACAAGATTCAACAGAGTGGCATTAATATCATAAGACTCCGCACTAGCGGCAGGAGGAGCAATCAGAGTACTAATAAAATCATTATTATTAGTATTGGAAAAATCACACAACTTGGTATTTTCTTGAGACATCGTGACCAAGCAAACAAGAGATCTAACTAGAAAAGGGCAAACAAAAACAAGGCAAATAAAAAGGAAAATATTTTTGTGTTTTTCTGAAAACATTTTAGAAGTGGGGATATGAAAATGAGAGGCAAATGGAAAATAAAGTAAATTGCAAGGAGATGAGGTTTGTGATTGTGTACCTGATAGATCTGGACTTGATCCTCCCTGGCAACGGCGCCAGAAACTCTTCCTGGTTGCTTGTATGTGTGTTGGTATTTCCCTGAAGAGGAGAGGATGATGCAACGCAACAACAGTAAGAATTTCCCTCAGTTATGAAACCAAGGTATCAATCCAGTAGGAGGATCCACCCAAATTATGTATGCAATACCTTCACACAAATAAAAATAACTTGCAACCCAATGCGTAAGAGGGGTTGTCAATCCCTCCTCGGTAATGAGATAGATTTAAGGATGGCAATGGGTAGGGTATGGGGCGTGTAGAGCAATACCATACCCATACCCGTGTAGTCAATGGGTACAAAATTATACCCATACCCGTACCCATGGGTACGAAACTTTACCCATACCCATACCCGACGGGTACCCATGCCCATTGGGTACCCAACAGGTAGGTCAACCAATACACAAGTTATTCACAATTTTACATTTATCGATAGCACATTGACAAAAAAATTATCTCGACTCAATAATAGATAGATGAGTATATGAGAATTATCTCAATTCAAATTGATAATGGGTGAAATTTAACATAGGTTCACAAGCTCACGACACCCTTCACCAAATAACATCGGACAAGTAACAAATAAAAATATCACATCTAAAAAAATCTGAGGCACCGCTCAGCCAGCACAAACGACAACTAGCACAAACAGGCAGCTATAGCAGATAGCAGACATGACACGAGCCACCAGCTAGCGCAAATAGCAGCCATTAGCTCCAAGTTCCAACCCAACACAAACAGTAGCAATATCTTCACTCTTGGGTGATGATTGAAGTAGACTCATCCTTCACATGAACAAGCTGACACAACACATGATTAAATTATTCGGCTATAATCCCAAAATTTAAGATCAAAGCATTTAAGTAATTTACCATCTCTTCTTCTTCATCCTCGAGAACACTCTGAAATGTAGCAAAGAGTATAGAATTCCAACCACCTGATGAAATAGCAAATATTAGTATGTAAATGGCAAGTTATTTGCAAAACAAAAAAACAAGTGCAAGTGAAAAACATATTACCTAATAGGTCTGCACGAGACCAAGCTTGCATGCACATGAGAGCTTCAGCCACATTAGGAGTAAGTCTACCATGATGTGCACTGAGTACTCTACCACTAGTGCTGAATGGACATTCGAAAGCCACATATGTTGTGGGAATAGGCAATATATCACGAGCAAGTTTTTAGAAGGTAGGAAACCTCGAGCCGCTAACCTTCCTGGAATTGATGATATCCAAATCTTGCGTTCTAGGTAGACTAGCTTCTTCCAAATACAAATCCAATTCTATATGGATTGAAGAAGAAGGGACAGTGGGGTGACTAGATAAATATAGATAATAGATTTTCATGGCTTCATCGTCTTCTCCAAGTGGCTCAACAACAGAATCATCCCATGCATCCTCACCTCCAACTTCATAATTATATTGCTTCACCAATTGAATCAATAACTTCTTCACCTTTTCTATTTCTATGGCTGCATGCTCTCTTCCATAGAGGGGACCATAAAGAGCATTAAGGATATGAAGTTTATACCTTGGATCAAGAACTGTTGCAGCGAACATAAGACCATGGATATCTTTCCAATACTTCTCAAACTTATCCTTTATTTCCTCAAACATTTCTTGTACAAGCTTACAATTAAGAGTTAACCTTTTGTTATACTCCATGTTTAAAGTTTTTGCCATCTTTTCAAACTTCTCATGCCTTTTAGGTGTGGCTAACCAAAATGCAACACTATCATGCAACCTCTCTATACCTTTCTCTAAGACACTCATTCCATCTTTTACAATCAAGTTTAACATGTGAGCGGCATAATGCTTATGCAGTAATTGACCATCCAACATGAGAGAGCTTGTATCCAGCTTATCTAGCAATATACCCACAACCTTGTCATTTGATGTGCAGTTGTCCAAAGTGACGGTGGAGATCTTCATGTCAAGGTGCCACTCAACAAGATACTCATACAAGGCTTCACATATAACCTTAGCTGAATGTTGACAAGGCACATAAGCAAACCTATTTAACACAATAAAATAGAAAAAGTCATGATTATTGCAAAAGCATAGTATGGTAATTGCTAATATTTACAATTGTGCTATGTATAGATTTATACCTCACAAGAAAGGTCTTTAGGTTCCAAAAATCATCTATATAGTGTGCGGTAACAGCCATGTAACCTCTCTTTTGGTAGCCTGCTGTCCACAAATCTATAGTGATAGCCACTCGGTGTTTGAATGTTGCAAAAAATTCACCATCTTCTCCTTTTGAGTAGAATGCATAGACACAATATCATTCCTAATAGTATTTTTGCACACCATCTTAAACTTCGGCCACAAAGAAGAACAAAATCTATGAAAACCACTATGATCCTCAATAGATAGAGGATACTCATGTTCACATATCATCAATGCAAGATCTCTCCTAGACTTCTCTTGGTAAAAAAATGACATTTTCCATATTCAATTCTCCCTAGGCAATCGATAACTAGACCGGTAATCATTATTGCAAATACACAAAATAAAATAAATAAAGAAAAAGTGCAACAAGGTATTTTTGGATTTTTGGATTAATAGATCTGAAAACAATATGATATGTGATAACCCACAAGTGTAGGGGATCAATTGTAGCCTTTCTCAATAAGTAGGAGTGTCGAACCCAACGAGGATCTAAAGGTAGAAAAAATATTCCCTCATGTTCAATGGACCACCAATACAACTCTACACACACTTAACATTCGCTTTGAAGGAAATATGCCCTAGAGGCAATAATAAAGTTATTATTTATTTCCTTATTTCATGATAAATGTTTATTATTCATGCTAGAATTGTATTAACCGGAAACATAATACATGTGTGAATACATAGACAAACATAGTGTCACTAGTATGCCTCTACTTGACTAGCTCGTTAATCAAAGACGGTTAAGTTTCCTAACCATAGACATGAGTTGTCATTTGATTAACGGGATCACATCATTAGGAGAATGATGTGATTGACTTGACCCATTCTGTTAGCTTAGCACTTCATCGTTTAGTATGTTGCTATTGCTTTCTTCATGACTTATACATGTTCCTATAACTATGAGATTATGCAACTCCTGTTTATCGGAGGAACACTTTGTGTGCTACCAAACGTCACAACGTAACTGGGTGATTATAAAGGTGCTCTACAGGTGTCTCCAAAGGTACTTGTTGGGTTTGTTGGAAATATGCCCTAGAGGCAATAATAAAAGTATTATTATATTTCAATGTTCATGATAATTGTCTTTTGTTCGTGCTATAACTGTATTATCCGGAAATCGTAATACACGTGTGAACACTTAGACCACAATATGTCCCTAGTGAGCCTCTAGTTGACTAGCTCGTTGTGATCAAGAGATAGTCATGGTTTCCTGACTATGGACATTGGATGTCGTTGATAACGGGATCACATCATTAGGAGAATGATGTGATGGACAAGACCCAATCCTAAGCATAGCATAAAAGATCGTGTAGTTCGTTTGCTAGAGCTTTGCCAATGTCAAGTATCTCTTCCTTCGACCATGAGATCGTGTAACTCCGGATACCGTAGGAGTGCCTTGGGTGTATCAAGCGTCACTGGCGTGGCGGGTGACTATAAAGGTGCATTACGGTATCTCTGAAAGTATCTGTTGGGTTGACACGGATCGAGGCTGGATTTGTCACTCTGTATGACGGAGAGGTATCTCTAGGCCCACTCGGTAATGCATCATCATAATGAGCTCAAGGTGACCAAGGTGTTGTACGGGATCATGCATTACTGATGCGAGTAAAGTGACTTGCGATAACGAGACCGAACAAGGTATTGGGATACCGACGATCGAGTCTCGGGCAAATAACGCACCGATTGACAAAGGAATTGCATACGAGGTTTGATCGAATCCTCGACATCGTGGTTCAACCGATGAAATCATCGAGGAGCATGTGGGAGCCAACATGGGTATCCGACCCGCTGTTGGTTATTGCCCGAGAGTCGTCTCGGTCATGTCTGCGTGTCTCCGAACCCGTAGGGTCTACACATAAGGTTCGGTGGCGCTAGGGTTAGTAGGAAGACTAGTATGTGACTACGAATGTTGTTGAGTCCGGATGAGATCCCGGACGTCACGAGGAGTTCGGAAGGGTCCGGAGGTAAAGAATAATATATAGGAAGTGGTATTTCGCCATCGGGAAAGTTTGGGGTCTCGGTAATGTCTGGGACCACGGAAGGGTCCGGGGTCCAGGTGGGGCCACCCATCCGGAGGGCCCCATGGGCTGAAGTGGGAGGAACCAGCCCATAGTGGGCTGGTGCGCCCCAGGCCCACCCCGCGCCTAGAGTTGAAACCCTAGGGGTGGGGCGCCCACTGGCTTGGGGCACTCCACCCCTTGGCCGCCCCCCTTGGAGATTGGATCTCCAGGGGCCGGCGCCCCCGGGGCCTATATAAAGGGGGGGGGGGGGGCTGATGTACCCATCTCCAAGGCGCAGCCCTCCCCTTCCCAACACCTCTCCTCCTCAAGCGCTTGGCGAAGCCTCTGCCGAGATCTTCTGCACCAACACCACCACGCCGTCGTCTTTGCCGTTGGAGCGAGCTTCCTCAACCTCTCCTTCCCCTTGCTGGATCAAGAAGGAGGAGTCTCTCGTCCGTCGCACGTGTGTTTAACACGGAGGTGCTGTCCGTTCAGCACTTGGTCATCGGTGATTCGAATCACGTCGAGTACGACTCCATCATCACCTTGCAAGCTTCTGCACGTGATCTACAAGTGGTATGTAGATGCAAACTCTCTCCGTTACTCGTTGCTTAGATGAACTCATAGATGGATCTTGGTGAAACCGTAGGAAAAATTTTAATTTTACGCAGCGTTCCCCAACAAGTGGCATCATGAGCTAGGTCTATCGTAGTTCTCTAATGCACGAGTAGAACACAATTTGTTGTGGGCGTTGATCTTGTCAACTTACTTGCCTCTACTAGTCTTTTCTTGCTTCAGCGGTATTGTGGGATGAAGCGGCCGGACCAACCTTACGTGCGCTTACGTGAGACCGGTTCCACCGATTGACATGCACTAGTTGCATAAGGTGGCTGGCGGGTGTCTGTCTCTCCCACTTTAGTTGGAGCGGATTCGATGAACAGGGCCCTTATGAAGGGTAAATAGAAGTTGACAAAATCACGTTGTGGTTATTCGTAGGTAAGAAAACGTTCTTGCTAGAACCCAATCGCAGCCACGTAAAAGATGCAACAACAATTAGAGGACATCTAACTTGTTTTTGCAGCGATTGATCATGTGATGTGATATGGCCAGAAGTTGTGATGAATGATGAATTGTGATGTATGAGATCATGTTCTTGTAATAGGATTCACGACTTGCATGTCGATGAGTATGACAACCGGCAGGAGCCATAGGAGTTGTCTTTATTTTTGTATGACCTGCGTGTCATTGAAGAACGCCATGTAAACTACTTTACTTTATTGCTAAGCGCGTTAGTCATAGAAGTAGAAGTAGTCGTTGGTGTGACAACTTCATGAAGACACGATGATGGAGATCATGATGATGGAGATCATGGTGTCAAGCGGTGACAAGATGATCATGGAGCCCGAAGATGGGGATCAATGGAGCTTTATGATATTGGCCATATCATGTCACAACTATATAATTGCATGTGATGTTTATTATGTTTATGCATCTTGTTTACTTAGGACGACGGTAGTAAATAAGATGATCCTTACTAAAATTTCAAGAAGTGTTATCCCCTAGCGTGCACCGTTGCTACAGTTCGTCGCTTCTAAGCACCACGTGATGATCGGGTGTGATGGATTCTTACGTTCACATACAGCGGGTGTAAGACAGTTTTACACAGCGAAAACACTTAGGGTTAACTTGCGAGCCTAGCATGTGCGGACATGGCCTCGGAACACGGAGACCGAAAGGTCGAACACGAGTCGTATGGAAGATACGATCAACATGAAGATGTTCACCGGCGATGACTAGTCCGTCTCACGTGATGATCGGACACGGGCTAGTCGTCTCGGATCGTGGAACACTTAGATGACTAGAGGATGTCTAATCTAAGTGGGAGTTCATAATTTGATTAGAACTTTATTATCATGAACTTAGTCTAAAACCTTTGCAAATATGTCTTGTAGATCAATGGCCAACGCTAATGTCAACATGAACTTCAACGCGTTCCTAGAAAACCAAGCTGAAAGATGATGGCAGCAACTATACGGATCGGGTCCGGAACACGAGATCATCCTCATAGCTGCCAGAAGCAATATGTCCTAGAAGGACCGCTAGGTGGCGCTCCGTCGAAGAACCAAGGCGTTATGAGCGCTTGGCAAGCTCGTCTTGATGATTACTCCCTCGTTCGATGCGGCATGCTTTACGACTTAGAACCGGGGCTCCAAAAGCGTTTTGAGCATCACGGAGCATATGAGATGTTGAAGAGCTGAAACTAGTTTTCCAAGCTCATGCCCGGTCGAGAGATATGATGTCTCCGACAAGTTCTCTGAGTTGTAAGATGGAGGAGAACAGTTCTGCCAGTGAGCACATCCTGAAGATGTCTGGGTTGCACAACCGTATGACCCAGCTGAACATTAACCTCCCAGATGAGGCGGTCATTGATAGAATCCTCCAGTCGCTCCCACCAAGCTACAAAAGATTTTTGATGACCTACAACATGCAGGGGATGGTAAAGACCATTCCTGAAGTGTTCTCGATGCTGAAGTCAGCAGAGGCTGAAATCAAGAAAGAACATCAAGTGTTGGTGGTCAATAAGACCACTAAGTTCAAGAAGGGCAAGGGTAAGAAGAACTTCAAGAAGGGCGGCAAAGATGTTGCCGCGCCCGTAAGCTTATTCTTGGGAAGAAGTCAAAGAATGGACCCAAGCACGAGGTGAGTGCTTTTATTGCAAGGGAAGGGTCCTTTGAAGCGGAACTGCCCAAAATACTTAGCGGATAAGAAGGCCGCAACACCAAAGGTATATTTGATATACATGTAATTGATGTGTACCTTACGATTACTCGTAGTAACTCCCGGTATTTGATACGGTGCCGTTGCTCATATTTGTAACTCACAGCAGGAGCTGCGGAATAAGCGGAGACTGGCGAAGGGCGAGGTGACGATCTTGGCGTCGGGAATGGTTCGAGTCGATGTGATCGCCGTCGACACGCTGCCTCTACATTTACCCACGGGATTAGTTTTGAACCTTAATAATTGTTATTTAGTGCCATGTTTGAGCATGAACATTGTATCTGGATCTCGTTTAATCTGAGATGGCTACTCATTTAAGTCTGAGAATAATGGTTGTTCGATTTATATGAGAGATATGTTTTATGGTCATGCTCCGATGGTCAATGGTTTATTCTTAATGAATCTCGGCGTAATATTACACATGTTCATAGTGTGGATGCCAAAAGATGTAAAGTTGATAACGATAGTCCCACATACTTGTGGCATCGCCGCCTTGGTCACATTGGTGTCAAGCGCATGAAGAAGCTCCATCTGATGGACTTTTAGAGTCTCTTGATTATGAATCGTTTGACACATGCGAACCATGCCTCTTAGGCAAAATGACCAAGACTCCGTTCTCCGGAACAATGGGCGAGCAACCAACTTGTTGGAAATCATACATACCGATGTGTGCGGTCCAATGGCGTCGAGGCTCATGGAGGATATCGTTATGTTCTCACTCTCCGATGACTTAAGTAGATATGGGTATGTCTACTTAATGAAACACAAGTCTAAGACCTTTGAAAAGTTCAAGGAATTTCAGAATGAGGTGGAGAATCAACGTGACCGAAAGATAAAGTTCCTCTGATCGGATCGTGGAGGAGAATACTTAAGTCACGAATTTGGTACACACTTAAGAAAATGTGGAATCGTTTCACAACTCACGCCGCTGGAACACCTCGGTAAACGGTGTGTCGAGCGTCGTGTCGCACTCTATTGGATATGGTGCGGTCTATGATGTCTCTTACCGATTTACCGCTATCATTTTGGGGATACGCTCTAGAGACAGCTACATTCACTTTAAATAGGGCACCGTCTAAATCCGTTGAGACGACACCGTATGAATTATGGTTTGGGAAGAAACCTAAGCTGTCGTTTCTAAAAGTTTGGGGATGCGATGCTTATGTCAAGAAACTTCAACCTGAAAAGCTTGAACCCAAGTCGGAAAAATGCGTATTCATAGGATACCCTAAGGAAACTGTCGGGTATACCTTCTACTTGAGATCCGAAGGCAAGATCTTTGTTGCTAAGAACGGATGCTTTCTGGAAAAAGAGTTTCTCTCGAAAGAAGTAAGTGGGTGGAAAGTAGAACTTGATGAAGTAGTACCTCTCGAACGGGAAAGTGGTGCAGCACAGGAAACCGTTCCTGTGATGCCCACACCAACTGAAGAGGAAAACAATGATGATGATCGAGGTACCGGATCAAGTTGCTCTTGAACCAGAGGTCCACAAGGACACGTTCCGCACTGCAGTGGTGCGGCAACCCTGTCACGGAAATCATGTTGTTAGACAACGGTGAACCTTGAACTATGAAGAAGCGATGGCGGCCCGGATTCCAACAAATGGCTTGAAGCCATGAAATCCGAGATAGAATCCATGTATGAAAACAAAGTATGGACTTTGACAGACTTGCCGATGATCGGCGGCGATAGAAAACAAATGGATTTTTAAGAAGAAGGCGGACACGGATGGAAATGTTACCATCTATAAAGCTCGACTTGTCGCTAAGGGTTATCGGCAAGTTCAAGGGATTGACTACTGACGAGACTTTCTCTCCGTGGCGAAGCTAAAGTCCGTCCGAATCATGTTAGCAATTGCGCATACTATGATTATGAGATATGGCAGATGGACGTCAAAACGGCATTCCTTAGCGGACATCTTAAGGAAGAGCTGTATATGATGCAGCGGAAGGTTTTGTCGATCCTCGAGCGCTAACAAAGTATGCAAGCTCCAGCGATCCATTTATGGACTGGTGCAAGCATCTCGAAGTTGGAACATTCGCTTTGATGAGATGATCAAAGCGTTTGGGTTTATGAGACTTATGGAGAAGCTGCGTTTACAAGAAAGTGAGTGGGAGCTCTGTAGCATTTCTCCTATTATATGTAGATGACATACTCTTGATGGGAAATGATACAAAACTTCTGGACAGCATTAAGGCCTACTTGAATAAGTGTTTTTCAATGAAGGACCTTGGAGAAGCTGCTTATATATTAGGCATCAAGATCTATAGAGATAGATCGAGACGCCTCATAGGTCTTTCACAAAGCACATACCTTGATAAGATTTTGAAGAGGTTCAAAATGGATCAGTCCAAGAAGGGGTTCTTGCCTATGTTACAAGGTGTGAGATTGAGCTCGGCTCAGTCACCGACCATGGCAAAAGATAAAGAAGAGATGAGTGTCATCCCTATGCTTCAGCCATAGGATCTATTATGTATGCCATCTTGTGTACGGACCGATGTAAACCTTGCCGTAAGTTTGGTTGCAAGATACCAAAGTAATCCCAGCAAGGAACACCGGGCGGTGGGCAAGAATATCTGAAGTACACGAAAGGACGAAGGACATGTTTCGTTTATGGAGGAGCGAAGAGCTCGTCGTAAAGTGTTACGTCGGCGCTAGCCGACTCAGATCTGGATGACTCTAAGTCACAAACCGGATACGTGTATATGTTGAATGGTGTAGCGATGGTAGTGCGGTGCAACAAGCGAGCGTCGTGGCGGGATCTACGTGTGAAGCGGAGTACATGGCAGCCTCGGAGGCGTGCATGAAGCGATTTGGGGAAGGAGTTCATCACCGACCTAGGAGTCATACCCAATGCGTCGGGGCGATCAAACTCTTCGTGACAACACTGGAGCTATTGCCCTTGCCAAGGAGCCCAGGTTTCACAAGAAGACCGAGCACATCAAGCGTCGTTTCAACTCCATCCATGAAAATGTTCAAGATGGAGACATAGAGATTTGCAAAGTGCACACGGATCTGAATGTCGCAGATCCGTTGACTAAACCTCTCTGGCGTGCAAAACATGATCAACACCAGAACTCTATGGGTGTTCGATTCATCACAATGTAACTAGATTGGTGACTCTAGTGCAAGTGGGAGACTGTTGGAAATATGCCCTAGAGGCAATAATAAAAGTATTATTATATTTCAATGTTCATGCTAATTGTCTTTTGTTCATGCTATAACTGTATTATCCGGAAATCGTAATACACGTGTGAACACTTAGACCACAATATGTCCCTAGTGAGCCTCTAGTTGACTAGCTCGTTGTGATCAACAGATAGTCATGGTTTCCTGACTATGGACATTGGATGTCGTTGATAACGGGATCACATCATTAGGAGAATGATGTGATGGACAAGACCAAATCCTAAGCATAGCATAAAAGATCGTGTAGTTCGTTTGCTAGAGCTTTGCCAATGTCAAGTATCTCTTCCTTCGACCATGAGATCGTGTAACTCCCGGATACCGTAGGAGTGCCTTGGGTGTATCAAGCGTCTGGCGTAATCGGGTGACTATAAAGGTGCATTACAGGTATCTCCGAAAGTATCTGTTGGGTTGACACGGATCGAGGCGGGATTTGTCACTCCGTATGACGGAGAGGTATCTCTGGGCCCACTCGGTAATGCATCATCATAATGAGCTCAAGGTGACCAAGGTGTTGTACGGGATCATGCATTCTGATGCGAGTAAAGTGACTTGCGATAACGAGACTGAACAAGGTATTGGGATACCGACGATCGAGTCTCGGGCAAATAACGCATCGATTGACAAAGGAATTGCATCTGAGGTTTGATCGAATCCTCGACATCGTGGTTCAACCGATGAAATCATCAAGGAGCATGTAGGAGCCAACATGGGTATCGGACCCGCTGTTGGTTATTGCCCGAGAGTCGTCTCGGTCATGTCTGCGTGTCTCCGAACCCGTAGGGTCTAGACATAAGGTTCGGTGGCGCTAGGGTTAGTAGGAAGACTAGTATGTGACTACGAATGTTGTTGAGTCCGGATGAGATCCCGGACGTCACGAGGAGTTCGGAAGGGTCCGGAGGTAAAGAATAATATATAGGAAGTGGTATTTCGCCATCGGGAAAGTTTGGGGTCTCCGGTAATGTCTGGGACCACCGGAAGGTCCCGAGGTCCACCGGTGGGGCCACCCATCCGGAGGGCCCCATGGGCTGAAGTGGGAGGAACCAGCCCATAGTGGGCTGGTGCGCCCCTAGGCCCACCTGCGCCTAGGGTTGAAACCCTAGGGGTGGGGCGCCCACCTGGCTTGGGGGCACTCCACCCCTGGCCGCCGCCCCTTGGAGATTGGATCTCGGTGGGCGGCGCCCCGGGGCCTATATAAAGGGGGAGGGAGGGGCTGCTGTACCCATCTCCAAGGCGCAGCCCTCCCTCCCAACAGCTCTCCTCCGCAAGCGCTTGGCGAAGCCCTGCCGAATCTTGCTACACCAACACCACCACGCCGTCGTCTTTGCCGTTGGGCGAGCTTCCTCAACCTCTCCTTCCCCTTGCTGGATCAAGAAGGAGGAGACGTCTCCGTCCGTGCACGTGTTGAGCGCGGAGGTGCTGTCCGTTCAGCACTTGGTCATCGGTGATCCGAATCACGTCGAGTACGACTCCATCATCACCTTGCAAGCTTCCGCACGCGATCTACAAGTGGTATGTAGATGCAAACTCTCTCCCCTTACTCGTTGCTTAGATGAACTCATAGATGGATCTTGGTGAAACCGTAGGAAAAATTTTAATTTTCTGCAACGTTCCCCAACAGGGTTGGCGTATTTCGAGATTAGGATTTGTCACTCCGACTTCCAATCATCTTTGGTTGGGCAACACTTAAACTTCTTTTCATGTGGCTTTAATTTTTCAAATATCTCTATGTATTGTACTGCAATGCTACTCATATAATAAGTTGAATTCCATCTAGTCTTACAATTAAGAGTTAACCTTTTGTTACACTCTATGTTTAAAGTTTTTGCCATCTTTTCAAACTTCTCATGCCTTTTAGGTGTGGCTAACCAAAATGCAACACTGTCATGCAACCTCTCTATACCTTTCTCTAAGACACTCATTCCATCTTTTACAATCAAGTTTAATATGTGAGCGGCATAACACTTATGCAGTAATTGACCATCCAACATGAGAGAGCTTGTATCTAGCTTATCTGGCAATATACCCATAGCCTTGTCATTTGATGTGCAGTTGTCCAAAGTGACGGTGGAGATCTTCATGTCAAGGTGCCACTCAACAAGATACTCATACAAGGCTTCACATATAACCTTAGCTGAATGTGGACAAGGCACATAAGCAAACCTATTTAACATAATAAAATAGAAAAAGTCATGATTATTGCATAAGCATAGTATGGTAATTGCTAATATTTACAATTGTGCTATGTATAGATTTATACCTCACAAGAAAGCTCTTTAGGTTCCAAAAATCATCTACATAGTGTGCGGTAACAGCCATGTAACCTCTCTTTTGATAGCCTGTTGTCCACAAATCTATAGTGATAGCCACTCGGTGTTTGAATGTTGCAAAAAAATTCACCATCTTCTCCTTTTGAGTAGAATGCATAGCCACAATATCATTCCTAATAGTATTTCTGCACACCATCTTAAACTTCGGCCACAAAGAAGAACAAAATCTATGAAAACCACTATGATCCTCAATAGATAGAGGATACTCATGTTCACATATAATCAATGCAAGATCTCTCCTAGACTTCTCTTGGTAAAAAATGGCATTTTCCATATTCAATTCTCCCTAGGAAATCGATAACTAGACCGGTAATCATTATTGCAAATACACAATAAAATAAATAAAGAAAAAGTGCAACAAGGTATTTTTGGATTTTTGTATTACTAGATCTGAAAACAATATGATAGGTGATAACCCACAAGTATAGGGGATCAATTGTAGCCTTTCTCAATAAGTAGGAGTGTCGAACCCAACGAGGATCTAAAGGTAGAACAAATATTCCCTCATGTTCTATGGACCACTGATACAACTCTACACACACTTAACATTCGCTTTGAAGGAAATATGCCCTAGAGGCAATAATAAAGTTATTATTTATTTCCTTATTTCATGATAAATGTTTATTATTCATGCTAGAATTGTATTAACTGGAAACATAATACATGTGTGAATACATAGACAAACATAGTGTCACTAGTATGCCTCTACTTGACTAGCTCGTTAATCAAAGATGGTTAAGTTTCCTAACCATAGACATGAGTTGTCATTTGATTAACGGGATCACATCATTAGGATAATGATGTGATTGACTTGACCCATTCCGTTAGCTTAGCACTTGATCATTTAGTATGTTGCTATTGTTTTCTTCATGACTTATACATGTTCCTATAACTATGAGATTATGCAACTCTTGTTTACCGGAGGAACGCTTTGTTTGCTACCAAACGTCACAACATAACTGGGTGATTATAAAGGTGCTCTACAGGTGTCTCCAAAGGTACTTGTTGGGTTGGCATATTTCGAGATTAGGATTTGTCACTCCGATTGTCGTAGAGGTACCTCTGGGCCCACTCGGTAATGCACATCACTATAAGCCTTGCAAGCATTGTAACTAACTAGTTAGTTGCAGGATGATGTATTACGGAACGAGTAAAGAGACTTGCCGGTAACGAGATTGAACTAGGTATTGAGATACCGACGATTGAATGTCGGGCAAGTAACATAACGATGACAAAGGGAACAACGTATGTTGTTATGCGATTTGACCGATAAAGATCTTCATAGAATATGTGGGAGCCAATATGAGCATCTAGGTTCCGCTATTGGTTATTGACCACAGACGTGTCTCGGTCATGTCTACATAGTTCTTGAACCCGTAGTGTCCACACGCTTAAAGTTCAATGACGGTTATATTATGAGTTTATGTGTTTTGATGTACCGAAGAGAGTTCGGAGTCCCAGATGAGATCGGGGACATGACAAGGAGTCTCGAAATGACCAAGGCGTAAAGATTGATATATTGGACGACTATATTCGGACATCAGAAAGGTTCCGAGTGATTCGAGTATTTATCGGAGTGCCGGGGGGTTATCGGAAACCCCGGGGGGACTATTGGGCCTAATTGGTCCATAGGGAAGAGGGAAGGCAGCCCACAAGGGGCAGCTGCGCCCCCTCCCTATAGGGAGTCCGAATTGGACTAGGGAGGGGGGCGCCCCCCCTTTCCTTCTCGTTTCCCTCTCCTTCCTTTCCCCTTCCTCCTCCTAGTTGGACTAGGAAAGAGGGGAGTCCTACTCCTACTAGGAGGAGGATTCCTCCCCCTCCTTGGTGCGCCCCAAGGCCGGTCGGCCTCCCCTTGCTCCTTTATATACGGGGGCAGGGGGGCACCTCTAGATAGAACAATTGATCCCTTGGATCTCTTAGCCGTGTGCAGTGCTCCCCTCCACCATAATCCACCTTGATAATATCGTAGTGGTGCTTAGGAGAAGCCCTACGCCGGTACAACATCAGAATCATCACCACGCCGTCGTCCTGACAGAACTCTCTCTCAAAGCTTGGCTGGATCGGAGTTCGAGGGACGTCATCGAGCTGAACTGTAACATCCCAAATTTTCAATTTGGAATGTTATACATAGGTCATCCATGCATATCTTATTTTATTGCATTTCCACTCCGCAATCCTCGAAATCCTAAGCAACTCAAGGACCCTCGGAGAGAGTTGGGGATTTCACGGTTTTCATATTTGATTCCTATCAAATAGTGAAACGAGGATTTTTTATTTTAATTATTTTTCTCTCCGAAAAATATTTCTTATAAAAATATATGAGGGGAGATAATATGACTTCTCCAAAACAACTGAAATATTGGAGGAAAAAGGTTAAAATCATTCATTTGATTTTATTTGAGTTTATTTGGATTTTATTTGCATTAAAAAATTGCACATTTTCAAAATTGCATTTTAGGGCCAAGTAAATGTTCATCTCGTTCTAAATATTTTATTTAGACGGTGAAAATTTGTTTTGGCATTTTTTAGGTTTTTATTTTCTTTTCTAGGATTTTATTACCGTTGGCGAAATTATTAAAAAAACTTGATCACCGACCGGGCCAGGCTCAGCCGGGCGGCCCAACTCCCAGCGCCGCCCGCGTCGTCGCCCGCCCGCCGTCGCTCGGACCGAGTCCGAGCCGGACTCCGCCTCCGCGCTTGCCCCCTCCTCCAAGTCACTGCCCCTCTTTATATACCCCGAGCTCCACCACCACCACCGCCGCCCGAGCCGCCGCCGCCGCCTCGCCGCCTCCGCCGCCGCCGCTTGCCGCCGTGCTTGCTTGCTGAACCCCCCCGCCGCCGCCTCGCCGCTTGCCGCTTGCGCCGCCACCGAGCCCCGCCGCCCCGCCTCCCAACCCCGCCCCGCCGGAGGTACCGCGCCTGATCCGAGCTGCCTTTTTTTTAAAACCGTTCGGTTTTTCTTTAGAAACCCTAGTTCGGTTTTTTTAGATCGGTTCACCGGTTTTCTCGATTCTTCTAATTAGCGGACGTTTGTCCGTATGTTCATTTAAACGAACGGTTTTCTTCCGTTAGTTACAGATAACGAACGCTCGTTCGTTAGTCTGTTTGTCAGTTTTCTTTTATTGGATTTATCTGCGATTATTTTTGATCGTGATTTCTGATCCGATCTTAGTTTATGTTTATCTTTTCGCTTGTTAGTCAGAATCAGGTGATTCAAACGCCTAGAGTTTCATCTCGAGACTCTCTTTCTGTTTAATCAACTTAAACAAGATTTTGGTACTGTAAAATTTGACCCTAGTTCAGATTAGTAAACGGATCTTGTTTCTTTCGCCGTTTGAGTTTCGTTGCTCCGTTTGATTTGATTCTTTTTTGCAAACCGGAGTTCTTAAGTTGAACTTTCTGGTCAATCTCTTTTATTTTGAAGTTTTGCTCATGCATCTTTGCTAGTTGCTTATGTATGTTATTGTTTGTTTGCGATAGAATTCCCGGAGTGCGAAGCGTGTTACTACTTGTCTCTAGGATTCGCGGATCGTCACCAAGGCAAGTAACACATTGATCATACTCTATTCATATCCAGTTTTTATTGCATTAGTTCAATCCTCAAACATTGCATGATTAGGATGTCATTAACTTGCGGGTATTGGGAAGTAATTGTTGAGGTAGAACCTATTTCCCTGTTACTATCAAACCCTGGGGAGTTACTTCTACGCGTTGCTTATATTGCCATGCTATGCTCGTAGACGTGGTTTGGGTTTGAGTGTATCCATGAAAGATGTGAGATTGTTAACTAACGGTTTATTTAAGGTGGCAACTTAAAATTCACATCTGGGTGGATTGAGGCACCTGGGGAACCCAGTGTTGTCTGTATTTTTTGGAAATCCCGGGGTACCCGTGTGATCTTCCTATGGACGCCACCCAGGCTTAAAGGGAACTGAGATGATTCATGCTAGAAACTTCCATGTGCAGCCATAAGCTATTATGGGCTCTAGCATAGTTGAGTAAGTTACGTGAAGCTCTCGAAGAGGTAGATCAGCAGGTAGTGGGTTTTGTAGGTTTGGTATGGTCTACCCGGAGTAGGGAGTTAATGTTTCTGAAAGACTATGTCTCGGTCATCCGTTTCTCAAACACCATGCAGTCCGAGAAATCCAACGGAAACGATCGAGTCTTGTGGGGAAAAGTGCGCAAACCTCTGCAGAGTGTACAATCTAATCATGGTTAGCCGTGTCCCCGGTTATGGACAAATCTTGAGTATCTAGTACTTGGGTTATCACATGTATCGCATCACTCTTAATTAATATTGTTGGGTTGTTAATTACTTTAATTTGGGATTGAGTTGGGGTTATACCTTCTCAATGTTTCAACCACCATGATAGTTAAAATAAAATTTATTCCTTTGTTGTAGGGAAAAATTTGCTTTTCGCAAAACTATAACCATAGAGCTTTCCACCAACCAAATATGCATGTAGTGATAGCATTATTCTGTTCTTGCTCTACTGTGTTATATTGCTAGCATATTCCATGTGTTGACCCGTTTTTCGGGCTGCAATGTATTATGTTGTAGACTTTTCAGACGAGGAGTAAGGTTCATTAGGTCGTTGCCGTGCAGCTCACCTATGCCGTTGGAGTTGATGGACTCACTTTATCTTCCAAGCCTTCCACTGTTATCGCATTGGATGGCCTTAAGCCATATTATTGTAATAAGTTCTCTTTTGAGACATTTGATGTAATAAGTGTGTGATTGCTACTCTGTTATAAATCCTTCGAGTACTGTGCATGTCAGCATTACTGATCCAGGGATGACACTGAAGCACAGAGACTTGACCGCTTGAGGTCTGGTCGCTACATGAACGTGTGCTGAACTCGGAGGTGCCGTGCGTTCGGTACTTGATCTGTCGGATCGTGAAGAAGTACGACTACATCAACCGCGTTGTGCTAACGCTTCCGCTTTTGGTCCACGAGGGTACGTGGACACACTCTACCCTCTCGTTTCTATGCATCACCATGATCTTGGGTGTGCGTAGGAATTTTTTTGAAATACAAGTCATACTGCTTACCAGCATGTCATACTTTGCCCAACAGTGGCATCCGAGCCAGGTTTTATGCGTAGATGTTATATGCACGAGTAGAACACAAGTGAGTTGTGGGCGATACAAGTCATACTGCTTACCAGCATGTCATACTTTGGTTCGGCTGTATTGTTGGATGAAGCGGCCCGGACCAGCATTATGCGTACGCTTACGCGAGACTGGTTTTAACGCCGTGCTTTGCACACAGGTGACTAGCGGGTGTCAGTTTCTCCAACTTCAGTTGAACCGAGTGTGGCTATGCCCGGTCCTTGAGAAGGTTAAAACAACACTAACTTGACGAACTATCGTTGTGGTTTTGATGCGTAGGTAAGAACGGTTCTTGCTCAACCCGTAGCAGCCACGTAAAACTTGCAACAACAAAGTAGAGGACATCTAACTTGTTTTTGCAGGGCATGTTGTGATGTGATATGGTCAAGGCATGACGCTATATTTTATTGTATGAGATGATCATGTTTTGTAACCGAGTTATCGGCAACTGGCAGGAGCCATATGGTTGTCGCTTTATTGTATGCAATGCAATCGCCCTGTAATTGCTTTACTTTATCACTAAGCGATAGCGATAGTCGTAGAAGCAATAGTTGACGAGACGACAACGATGCTACGATGGAGATCAAGGTGTCGCACCGGTGATGATGGTGATCATGACGGTGCTTCGGAGATGGAGATCACAAGCACAAGATGATGATGGCCATATCATATCACTTATATTGATTGCATGTGATGTTTATCTTTTATGCATCTTATCTTGCTTTGATTGAAGGTAGAATTATAAGATGATCTCTCACTAAATTTCAAGATAAAAGTGTTCTACCTGAGTATGCACCGTTGCCAAAGTTCGTCGTGCCCAAACACCACGTGATGATCGGGTGTGATAAGCTCTACGTCCATCTACAACGGGTGCAAGCCAGTTTGCACATGCAGAATACTCGAGTTAAACTTGACGAGCCTAGCATATGCAGATATGGACTCGGAACACTGAGACCGAAAGGTCGAGCGTGAATCATATAGTAGATATGATCAACATAGTGATGTCCACCATTGAAAACTACTCCATTTCACGTGATGATCGGTTATGGTTTAGTTGATTTGGATCACGTGATCACTTAGATGATTAGAGAGATGTCTATCTAAGTGGGAGTTCTTAAGTAATATGATTAATTGAACTTTAATTTATCATGAACTTAGTCCTGATAGTATTTTGCAAATTATGTTGTAAATCAATAGTTCGCGTTGTTTCTTCCCTATGTTTATTTTGATATGTTCCTAGAGAAAAAGTAAGTTGAAAGATGATAGTAGCAATGATGCGGACTGGGTCCATGATCTGAGGTTTATCCTCATTGCTGCACAGTAGAATTATGTCCTTGATGAACCGCTAGGTGACAGACCTATTGCAGGAGCAGATGCAGACGTTATGAATGTTTGGCTAGCTCAATATGATGACTACTTGATAGTTTAGTGCACCATGATTAACGGCTTAGAATCGGGACTTCAAAGACATTTTGAACGTCATGGATCATATGAGATGTTCCAGGAGTTAAAGTTAATATTTCAAGCAAATACCCGAGTTGAGAGATATGAAGTCTTCAACAAGTTCTATAGCTAAAAGATGGAGGAGAATTGCTCAACTAGTGAGCATGTGCTCAGATTGTCTGGGTACTAGAATCGCTTGAATCAAGTGGGAGTTAATTTTCCAGATAAGATAGTGATTGACAGAGTTCTCTAGTCACCATCACCAAGTTACTAGAACTTCGTGATGAACTATAGTATGCAAGGGATGACGAAAACGATTCCTGAGCTCTTCGTGATGTTGAAATTGATGAAGGTAGAAATCAAGAAAGAGCATGAAGTGTTGATGATTGACAATACCACTAGTTTCAAGAAAAGGGCAAAGGAAAAGAAAGGGAAACTTCAAGTAGAATGGCAAGCAAGTTGTCACTCTTGCAAAGAAACCCAACTCTGGACCTAAGCCTGAGACTGAGTGCTTCTACTGCAAGCAGACTGGTAACTGGAAGCGGAACTGCCCCAAGTATTTGGTGGATAAGAAGGATGCAAGGTGAACAAGGGTATATTTGATATACAAGTTATTGATGTGTGCCTTACTAGTGTTTATATTAGCCCCTGAGTATTTGATACTTGTTCGGTTGTTAAGATTAGTAACTCGAAACAGGAGTTACATAATAAACAGAGACTAGTTGAAGGGGAAGTGACGATGAGTGTTGGAAGTAGTTCCAAGATAGATATGATCATCATCACACACTCCCTATACTTTCGGAATTAGTGTTAAACCTAAATAAATGTTATTTGGCGTTTGCGTTGAGCATGAATATGATTTGATCATGTTTATTGCAATATGGCTATTCATTTAAAGTCAGAGAATAATTGTTGTTCTGTTTACATGAATAAAACCTTCAATGGTCATACACCCAATGAAAATAGTTTGTTGGATCTCGATCGTAGTGATACACATATTCATAATATTGATGCCAAAAGATGCAAAGTTAATAATGATAGTGCAACTTATTTGTGGCACTGCCGTTTAGGTCATATCAGTGTAAAGCGCATGAAGAAACTCCATAAAGATGGATTTCCGGAATCACTTGGTTATGAATCATTTGATGCTTGCGAACCGTGCCTTTTGGGCGAGATGACTAAAACTCCGTTCTCCGGAACAATGGAACGAGCTACTGACTTGTTGGAAATAATATATACTGATGTATGCAGACCAATGAGTATTAAGGCTCGTGGGTATCGTTATTTTCTGACCTTCACAGATGATTTGAGCAGATATGGGTATATCTACTTGATGAACATAAGTCTGAAACAGTTGTAAGGTTCAAAGAATTTCAGAGTGAAGTGGAAAATCATCGTAACAAGAAAATAAAGTTTCTGCGATCTGATTGTGGAGATGAATATTTGAGTTACGAGTTTGGCCTTCAGTTAAAATAATCTGGAATAGTTTCACAAACTCATGCCACCTGGAACACCACAGCGTAACAGTGTGTCCGAACGTCATAACCGCACTTTATTTGATATGGTGTGATCAATGATGTCTCTTACCAATTTACCAATATTATTTTGGGGTTATGCATTAGAGATAGCTGCATTCACGTTAAAATAGGGCACCATCTAAATCCGTTGAGATGACACCGTATGAACTATGGTTTAGCAATAAACCTAAGTTGTCGTTTCTTAAAGTTTGGAGTTGCGATGCTTATGTGAAAAAGTTTCAACCTGATAAGCTCGAACCCAAATCGGAGAAAATGCGTCTTCATAGGATACCCAAAGGAGACTGTTGGGTACACCTTCTAATCACAGATCCGAAGGCAAAATATTCATTGCTAAGAATGGATCCTTTCTAGAGAAGGAGTTTCTCTCGAAAGAAGTGAGTGGGAGGAAAGTAGAGCTTGATAAGGTAATTGTACCTTCTCCCAAATTGGAAAGTAGTTCATCACAGAAATCAGTTCCAGTGATTCCTACACCTATTAGTGAGAAAGCTAATGATGATGATCATGAAACTTCAGATCAAGCTATTACAGAAACTCGTAGGTCTTCCAGAGTACGGTCCGCACCAGAGTGGTACGGTAATCCTATTCTGGAAATCATGTTACTAGACCATGATGAACCTACGAACTATGAGGAAGCGATGATGAGCCCAAATTCTGTGAAATGGCTTGAGGCCATGAAATCTGAGATGGGATCCATGTATGAGAACAAAGTGTGGACTTTGGTTGACTTGCCCAATGATCGGCAAGCCATAGAAAATAAATGGATCTTCAAGAGGAAGACAGACGCTGTTAGTTGTATTACTATCTACAAAGCTTGAATTGTCGAAAAAGGTTTTCGACAAGTTCAAGGTGTTGAATACAATGAGATTTTCTCACTCGTATCGATGCTTAAAAAGTCTATCCGAATCATGTTAGCAATTGCCACATTTTATGAAATCTAGCAAATGGATGTCAAAACTACATTCCTTAATGGATTTATTAAAGAAGAGTTGTATATGATGCAACCAGAAGGTTTTGTCAATCCTAAAGGTGCTAACAAAGTGTGAAAGCTCCAGTGATCTATCTATGGACTGGTGCAAGCATCTCGGAGTTGGAATATACGCTTTGATGAGTTGATCAAAGCATATAGTCTTATACAGACTTGCGATGAAGCCTGTATTTACAAGAAAGTGAGTGGGAGTACTACAGCCTTTCTGATAAGTATATGTGAATGACATATTGTTAATCAAAAATAATGTAGAATTGTTCTGGAAAGCATAAAGGAGTGTTTGAAAGGAGTTTTTCAAAGAAAGATCTCGGTGAAGCTGCTTACACTATTGAGCATCAAGATCTATAGAGATAGATCAAGATGCTTGATAAGATTTTCAATGAGTACATACCTTGATTTTGAAGTAGCTCAAAATGGAACAGTCAAAGAAGGAGTTCTTGCCTGTGTTGCAAGGTGTGAAATTGAGTAAGACTCAAAGCCTGACCACGGTAGAAATAGAAAGAGAATGAAAAGTCATTCCCTATGCCTCAGTCATAGGTTCTATATAGTATGCTATGTTGTGTACCAGACCGATTGTATACCTTGCTCTGAGTTTGGCAAGGGAGTACAATTTAGATATAGGAGTAGATCACTGGACACCGGTCAAGATTATCCTTAGTAAGGACTAAGGAAATATTTCTCGATTATGGAGGTGATAAAAGAGCCCGTCATAAAGAGTTACATTGGTGCAAGATTTTACACCGATCCAGATGACTCTTAAGTCTCAATCTGGATACATACTGAAAGTGGGAGCAATAAGCTAGAGTAGCTCCGTGCAGAGCATTGTAGACATCCAATATTTCAAAATACATATGGCTCTGAATGTGACAGACCCGTTGACTAACCTTCTCTCACGAGCAAAACATGATCACACCTTAAAACTCTTTGGGTGTTAATCACATATCGATGTGAACTAGATTATTGACTCTAGTAAACCCTTTGGGTGTTGGTCACATGACGATGTGAACTATAGGTGTTAATCACATGCGGATGTGAATATTAGTGTTAAATCACATGGTGATGTAAACTAGATTATTGACTCTAGTGCAAGTGGGAGACTGAAGGAAATATGCCCTAGAGGCAATAATAAAGTTATTATTTATTTCCTTATTTCATGATAAATGTTTATTATTCATGCTAGAATTGTATTAACCGGAAACATAATACATGTGTGAATACATAGACAAACATAGTTTCACTAGTATGCCTCTACTTGACTAGCTTGTTAATCAAAGATGGTTAAGTTTCCTAACCATAGACATGAGTTGTCATTTGATTAACGGGATCACATCATTAGGAGAATGATGTGATTGACTTGACCCATTCCATTAGCTTAGCACTTGATCGTTTAGTATGTTGCTATTGCTTTCTTCATGACTTATACATGTTCCTATAACTATGAGATTATGCAACTCCCGTTTACGGAGGAACACTTTGTGTGCTACCAAAGCGTCTAGCAATGAATCGGGTGATTATAAAGGTGCTCTACAGGTGTCTCCAAAGGTACTTGTTGGGTTGGCGTATTTCAAGATTAGGATTTGTCACTCCGATTGTCGGAGAGGTATCTCTGGGCCCACTCGGTAATGCACATCACTATAAGCCCTGTAAGTATTGTAGCTAATGAGTTAGTTGGAGGATCATGTATTACGAAACGAGTAAAGAGACTTGCCGGTAACGAGATTGAACTAGGTATTGAGATACCGATGATCGAATCTCGGGCAAGTAACACACCGATGACAAAGGGAACAACGTATGTTGTTATGCGGTTTGACCGATAAAGATCTTCGTAGAATATGTGGGAGCCAATATGAGCATCCAAGTTCCGCTATTGGTTATTGACCGGAGACGTGTCTCGGTCATGTCTACATAGTTCTCGAACCCGTAGGGTCCGCCGCTTAAAGTTTGATGACGGTTATATTATGAGTTTATGTGTTTTGATGTACCGAAGATAGTTCAGAGTCCCGTATGAGATCGGGGACATGACAAGGAGTCTTGAAATGATCGAGACATAAAGATCGATATATTGGACGAATATATTTGGACATCGGAAAGGTTCCGAGTGATTCGGGTATTTATCAGAGTGCCGGGGGGTTATCGGAAACCTTTTGGGGACTATTCGGCCTACATGGGCTATAGGGAAGAGGGAAGGCAGCCCACAAGGAGCAGCTGCGCCCCCTCCCTATAGGGGGTCTGAATTGGACTAGGGAGGGGGGCGCGCGCCCCCTTTCCTTCTCCTTTCCCTCTCCTTCCTTTCCCCTTCCTCCTCCTAGTTGGACTAGGAAAGAGGGGAGTCCTACTCCTACTAGGAGGAGGACTCCTCCCCCTCCTTGGTGCGCCCCAAGGCTGGCCGGCCTCCCCCCTTGCTCCTTTATATACGGGGGCAGGGGGCACCTCTAGATAGAACAATTGATCCCTTGGATTTCTTAGCCGTGTGCGGTGCCCCCCTCGACCATAATCCACCTCGATAATATCGTAGCGGTGCTTAGGCGAAGCCCTACGTCGGTAGAACATCATCATCGTCACCACACCGTCGTGCTGACGGAACTCTCCCTCAAAGCTTGGCTGGATCGGAGTTCGAGGGACGTCATCGAGCTGAACGTGTGCTGAACTCGGAGGTGCCGTGTGTTCGGTACTTGATCAGTCGGATCGTGAAGACGTGCGACTACATCAACCGCGTTGTGCTAACGCTTCCGCTTTCGGTCTATGAGGGTACGTGGACACACTCTCCCCTCTTGTTGCTATGCATCACCATGATCTTGCGTGTGCGTAGGAATTTTTTTTGAAATTACTAGTTCCCCAACACGCTTTACCTAGAACAAGTATGAAACTAGAAGTACTTTATAGGTGTAAAGGGATAGGTTTGCAAGATAATAAAGAGCACGTAAACAAAAGCTAGGGGTTGCTTAGATAAAGAAACGATTAAGTTATTTTTAGTAGCGAGCTTTTTGTCACAATAAAGTTATTTGTCCCTAGGCAATCGATAACTAGACCGGTAATCATCATTGCAATTTTATATGAGGGAGAGGCATAAGCTAACATACTTTCTCTACTTGGATCATATGCATTTATGATTGGAACTCTATCAAGCGTCCGCAACTACTAAAGATCATTAAGGTAAAACCCAACCATAGCATTAAAGTATCAAGTTCTCTTTACTCCCATACGCAACAACTCACTTACTCGGGTATGTGCTTTTGTCACTCATGCAACCCACCATAAGCGAATCAGGAATGTATTCCAACACCCTACAGCGGGGATCCCTCAAGCTTGCGCGACATGGAGAGCACCATAGGACAACACCAATAATAAAACATACAACTCAAACCAATCATGATCATCAATCAACCCATAGGACAAAATAGATCTACTCAAACATCATAGGATAGCCATACATCATTGGGAAATAATATATAGCATTGAGCACCATGTTGAAGTATATATTACAGCGGGGAGAAGAGGTGTTACATTGCTGCATAGAGGGGGAGAGAGTTGATGATGATGGCGGCGAAGTTGTTGGTGTAGATCGCCATCACGATGATGGCCCAGCGGTGTTCCAGCGCCACTGGGAGAGAGGGGGGAGCTGCTACGTCTCGAGCTTGCGTTGGTTTTCCCCGAAGAGGAGGGGGTGATGCAGCACAGTAGCGTAAGTATTTCCCTTAGTTTTTGAGAACCAAGGTATCAATCCAGTAGGAGGTCACACGCAAGTCCCTCGTACCTGCACAAAACAATAGCAACTCGCAACCAACGGTTAGGGGTTGTCAATCCCTTCACGGTCACTTACGAGAGTGAGCTCTGATAGAGATAATATTTTTGGTATTTTTGATATAAAGATGCAAAGTAAAAAGGTAAAGGCAAAACAAGTAAACTAAAGTAATGGAGATTGATATGATGAGAATAGACCCGGGGGCCATAGGTTTCACTAGTGGCTTCTCTCAAGAGCATAGATATTCTACGGTGGGTGAACAAATTACTTTTGAGCAATTGACAGAATTGAGCATAGTTATGAGTATATCTAGGCAATGATCATGTATATAGGCATCACGTCCGTGACAAGTAGATCAAACGATTCGCATCTACTACTATTACTCCACTCATCGACCGCTATCCAAAGCATGCATCTAGAGTATTAAGTTAAAAACAGAGTAACGCCTTAAGCAAGATGACATGATGTAGAGGATAAATTCATGCAATATGATAAAAACCCCATCTTTTTATCCTCGATGGCAACAATACAATCGTGCCTTGCAACTCTTTACATCCTTGAGTAAGGACACGCAAGATTGAACCCAAAGCCATGCACTTCTCCCATTGCAAGAACTACCAATCTAGTTGGCCAAACCAAGCGGATAATTGAAGAGACTTGCAAAGATAACTCAATCATACATAAAAGAATTCAGAGAAGAATCAAATATTTTCCATAGATAATACTGGATCATAAACCCACAATTCATCGGTCTCAACAAACACACTGCAAAAAGAAGATTACATCGAATAGATCTCCACGAGAGAGGGGGAGAACATTGTATTGAGATCCAAAAAGAGAGAAGAAGCCATCTAGCTACTAGCTATGGACCCGAAGGTCTGAAGTAAACTACTCACACTTCATCGGAGGGGCTATGGTGATGATGTAGAAGCCCTCCGTGGTGGTCCGGCAGAGCTCCGGAACAGGCCCCAAGATGGGAAATCATGGATACAGAAGGTTGCGACGGTGGAATTAGGTTTTTGGCTCCGTCCCTGGTCTAATGGGGGTACGTAGGTATATATAGGAGGAACGAGTACGTCGGTGGAGCTCCGAGGGGCCCACGAGGAAGGGGGGCGCGCCCAGGGGGGAGGGCGCGCCCTCCACCCTCGTGACCGCCTCGTGGCTTTCTTGACGGAGGGTCCAAGTCTCCTGGATCTTATCTGATGAGTAAATCACGTTCCCGAAAGTTTCATTCCGTTTGGGCTCCGTTTGATATTCTGTTTCTTCAAAATACTGAAAAAGGCAAAAAACAGCAATTCTGGGCTGGGCCTCCGGTTAATAGGTTAGTCCCAAAAATAATATAAAAGTGGAAAATAAAACCCATTATAGTCCAAAATAGTAGATAAAGTAGCATGGAGCAATCAAAAATTATAGATACGTTGGAGACGTATCAGGCATCCCCAAGCTTAATTCCTGCTCGTCCTCGAATAGGTAAATGATAAAAAGAGAATTTTTGATGCGGAGTGATACTTTGGCATAATTTCAATGTAAATCTTCTTAATCATGGTATGAATATTCAGATCCGAAAGATTCAAGACAAAAGTTCATATTGACATAAAAAATAATAATACTTCAAGCATACTAATCAAAGTAATTATGTCTTCTCAAAATAACATGGCCAAAGAAAGTTATCCTACAAAATCATATAGTCGGTTATGCTCCATCTTCCCACGTAAAGTATTTAAATCATGCACAACCCGATGACAAGGCAAGCAATTGTTTCATACTTTAACATTTTCAAAACTTTTTCAATCTTCACGCAATACATGGCGTGAGCCATGGATATAGCACTATATGTGGAATAGAGTGGTGGTTGTGCAAGAAGACAAAAGAGGGAAGATAGTCTCACATCAACTAGGCGTATCAACGGGCTATGGAGATGCCCATCAATAGATATCAATGTGAGTGAGTAGGGATTGCCATGCAACAGATGCACTAGAGCTATAAGTATATGAAAGCTCAACAAAAGAAACTAAGTGGGTGTGCATCCAACTCGCTTGCTCACGAAGACCTAGGGCGTTTTGAGGAAGCCCATCATTGGAATATACAAGCCAAGTTCTATAACAAAAAATTCCCACTAGTATATGAATGTGACAACATAGGAGACTCTCTATCATGAAGATCATGGTGCTACTTTGAAGCACAAGTGTGGTAAAAGGATAGTAGCATTGTCCCTTCTCTCTTTTTCTCTCATTTTTTATTTGGGCCTTTTCTCTTTCTTTATGGCCTCTTTTTTCTCTATTTTTTTTCGTCCGGAGTCTCATCCCGACTTGTGGGGGAATCATAGCCTCCATCATCCTTTCCTCACTTGGGACAATGCTCTAATAATGATGATCATCATAGTTTTATTTTTCTTACAACTCAACAATTACAACTCGATACTTAGAACATAACTAGCGGTGTGACCCGCGCATTTGCGCGGCTAGACCAAACTCGAATATATTGTTTGTTTACCTCATACATATTTTCATTATATGTTGTATATACTCATCTAATTTATTATTCAATTTTTCAGCCAAACATCTATATCAAGTTTTGATTCCTAACAACATCAATGATTTCATGGCGGGCAATATTGTAATAATCCACTCATATATGTACCGGATTGCTCCATCTCCCCATGAGAATCTGACACATATTCGTAGTAGTTGTGTTGCTCATCTCATCTTCCCACCTATCCCAGTCTACGTCTAGTTATTTCGAAAACATGTGAGAATGATCTTTTTATTCTCTTATGGAATAAAAAGAATAGTCCCGCAAAGAAAAGAACAAAAAGAACAGAAATCCTCCTATTACATATTAGTATTGAAGATATGCTGTTTTTCTCTTGGCAAGAAGATATATTTATTTTGTTATGAGAATGATTACCAATGGTAAATAGATTCTTGGTTCCTTGCTAGAACAATTATAATGGAATTTGAGGATTCAATCCTTGTGGAAATAGATAAGTAATTCATGGACCAAGATACATATACTTGAGTTGCCAGACTGTAAATAATAATAACTTCCTAAGTGCACTGAAGTATAAATTTAGATTATGGTACCAATAAAATTGAAAACAAAATATTTGCCTCTAGCCAACTTAGTAATGAGTAATTTGTTATGTGAGCTTGCCCACTTTGTTGTATTGGATGAGCCTTGTTAGGTAGGCAATAATCTTTCACATGATCATACTTTGCTGGGAAAATAAGCAGGTATTATTTTTTGGGTATGGCAAAGGCGACTTTGCTGTACATAAATAGTGGAGCACCGAAACCTCAGTCGACCATACATTGACTTGACAGGAACATTGAAGCTGCTACAAATGGAAAAGTGAAGCCAATATTTGGAAATAGTAGATGCCATTACCTTGTCATCACACTCATGTATCTTCTTTTCTTGCTTTATAAGTGCGAGCAAATACTGAAAATCTTGAAGAAAAGACAGACTTGGAGTGTCACAAACATAAATTGGTTGCATTTATTACATAAGACTTATGCATATATGTGCTCTTTCATGTATAATACCGAAAAAGGGTTTCCCCCCGCTTTGTATACAAAGCAACCAACCGAGCCATACAAGGATAGGTGCTGGGGCGGAAGCAGCACAGTCACGCCCAAAAGGAAACGGCAAAGAAAGAGCAAAAGAAACAAATGCCGACAACGGCGGATCAACAAAAAACGAAGAAGCCTCGCGAACGCTGCGCCCACCGGGATCTCCCACTAGGCTCCAAGACTCCGAAGCGCCGGCACCTATCAACACCTCCAAGAAGGATCGCGACGATGACGACGCTGCTGCCAAGGGTTTCCCCCGGTACCCGACGAGGCGAGAGGAAGAGTAGCCCCCGACGCCCTCCGGAAGGTCGGTGGCACCACAAGCGCCATCAGCAGTGTCGCCAAGCCGACAAGGGTTTCCCGATCCCAACCCGCACCTCGGGCGCTCCGAAGCCTTCCACCAAACCAACCACCATCCAGCGCCAACACGGTCAGGAGACCCCCACGCCGTCTCACCACGGCAACACGGGGTGAGGACAACACGGCGAAGAATCAGAGCCGGGACTAGGGCATCAGCACCGTTGGCACGCGGGAGGGCCCCACCTCCACCGTCCGCGACGGTAGCCGTCCGGACGCAATAGCAGGAGCACACCAGGCCCATGGGCCCACCGGCCCGGCCGAGCCCTCGTGGGCTCGTAAAGCTCCCGCCTTCGCGCTGCTGCCGGCACGCCGTCGGCGCCGCCGCCCCTAATCCGAGCCGCTCCTCCTCCTCACGCGCCCACGAACAACGAGGCCCGCCGCCGAGAGCCGCCCGCTAGAACCAGATGGGGCCCGCCGGCCCAGATCTGGCCGAAGCGACGACAGCGGCCACCAGCGCCACCACGCCGCCCGCCGCCAAGGAGCAGCACCGACACCACGCCGCCCGCCGCATACCGCAGGGCCGCCGCCGCAAGAACGCAGCAAGCCGAGCACCGCCGCCGCCGCCCAGCCCGGGAAGGAGCGCGCACACGCTGGGACGAAGGCCCGCCGCCCGCGGCACCACCGAGGCCAGCCGGCGCGGCGCGGCGGGGAAGAGACAGGGAAGGGGCCGAGGAAGTGGAGCTCGAGCTCGCCCGCCACCTCCCGGGAGGCGGCGCGAGGCGGACAGGAAGAAGGGGGGGGGAGGGCGGAAGGGGCGGAGGGCGAGGCCGACGGCCGGCGGCGGCGGGAGGGAGGGCGGTGGCGGGAGGGAGGACGGGAAACCCTAGTCATGAGCCCCCCCCGTCCTCCCTGGGACACCGTTGAGAAGCACCTTGGTCGAGGATGTCTTTCATGTATAATAGTAGCTTATTCCATGTATAATAGTGCATATGTAAGTCTTAGGTTCTCTTCATAAGAATGATTTAGTGTCCCCATTAAGAAATCTAAAACGTCATATCAGTGTGAGGTGGTCAACTTGGTTCTCTTAGTGTATACACTGAAGAAATAAACTGCTATTAGAACTCATGATTTGTAAGTTGTTGAAAATAACCACTAAAATTTACAGCTACGATACAGATTAATTCGAATCATTCTCGAGAGTTTTCAATTTTCCCCATAACAAACCAAGAACCAATTTAGGCAGCATGAATAGTCAATACGTGCAACTACAGTGGTATGCACACGTACACTTGCTTTATTTTACTTTTTAGGGCGGAAGACTTGGTTCCTTTCACAATTGATGATTGTGCCATCTTGCTATTAATTTGGATATTCTTTCCTAAAAATGTATAGAACAAATCGTTAGGGCTCCATGCGCTGATCCACATAATCAGTGCAACGTTAAGGAATTGGATGTCCGTCCAACTGGCGTCCCTGCTTGGCCTGCACTAAATGATCCAACACTATAAGGTGCAGGGGAACAGTGGATCAGAAATACTCTGGACCTTATACAGTATAAGGAGTACAACAGAAAAAACCCTGGTCAATTCCGCCATGATTCTGACATAGTGGATAATCTAACAGCAGGATCAAATTAAAAACAAATATATTGGAAAAAATACTGAAGGCATTCGAGCTAGGTGAAATCTGTAACATGCAAATGCAGTACTATGAGGTGAAGAGATGTTGTGTGGAGAAACGAAGTAAATTTGTCTTCTCTTCCTGACTGATTAAGAGAGTAATGCACCAATCTAACTTTTATTTTCTCTCGACCTCGATCTGACAACTGTTGATTAGTTTCTCCTAGAACTAACATGAGAACTCGAAAAGTGCCTCCAATTGGCAAATATATATATATAAGGTATTATCACGTAGACGGAATAAAGTCCAGCTTTATATACTACGTCTGGAAACACATCACAGTCATTCATAGGCAGACACTTGCTTGTTTCAGAAAAATGAGTAATGATGAATATATGCTAAGGCGGCTATCATGGTAATGGGACTAAAATTAGTGAACCTAGTATTGTAAATATGTAAGCTTGTCATCTTGGGATGATCTTTTTATGCCTCTTGGGTAGTTTCCTTTTTCCTTGCCAAATTATGGTTCAGTACAGAATTTTTATTTACCTCCGTCAACCCAGCACCCTGACATCATGATGAATGAAATAGGCAAATGCAGGTTGGGAAGCTTAGATGGTGGGATGATAAGTTAAGTTGCTAAAAAATTACAATCGTGCATGAGCATGGGTAACATCCAGATTCTCCAAATTAGTCATGTATATATCATGTGTACTCTGTTGGCTTCTTTCTCTGAAAATCTGACAAATCTCCACGTGTACATAAGCTTCTGCAATAAGAAATTAACACCCGGTAAATATCAAATTTGAATGTAGTCCAATCGATTTGCATGAAAAATACTGGAATTACCATCGATGATTGCTAGAGGCACAAAAAAAATAACAATTGCATCCTGGATGCTTCCCAGATTCACTATCTATATATCATAGTATAAGGCTGATAGGGAGTCCAAGGGAATCAAAGCCGGTTATGTAGTTCTTATTCATGGGTGCTATTTTTATACATATATAGCTTTTGAGTCGCATGTTGCGGACACTTGCACTTTCCATATATTCAACATTTTGCCTTAGATTTAGTATAGACTATTATGATGTCGACAAAATTAGTCGATCATATTTTTTTGTCTGTGTGGAATTACATGGTGGCTTGGTTTTCTATTGTATGGATTATACAATTGTTGTATACGGTGGGGCGTACATTGAAAAGGTATAGCCACATGTTAGTGCAAAAATTCTGAAAAAATTATAGAAGCGGCGTATTCATTCTGGGTGTTTCCCTCTATCCGTGTTACCAAAAGGTGGGATTCTCTCTAATAAACTGTATGGCATATATTCCAACAAATGTTTCCCTTGATACATACTAGCGTATTGACTGAATTATTAAAATGGTTGTGCAAACAATTTACTATGGGCGTGAAAATAACATTAACGCTGATATACAGAGAACATGAGTGGAGAATGAATTGGCAGATTGGCTAGCTCGAATAGCAAAAAGATGTGAGGAAAGCAATTTGCTAGCTTATGAACCGTACATGCTGGTGTATGCATGTTCTGTCCAACTTTAAATTCTAAACAATCAGGGCACACTAATCCAGAATCCAACTCCCCCAACGATGACTCCATTAGTTCTAGCATATAGTAATTCCATCCGTAAAACCTATTAAAACTATATGGGATAAAGGTATGTAAGTAAAGGATGACCAAACCTGATACTGATACTGGATGGAGCATAGATGCATCAGGACCAACAGCATGGCAGCCATCGCACATTGTATTCGTCATTGCCCATGATGACCTAGTTGGCAGATGTGTCTAGACGTCGTTGCCGCCGGCGACATGGTTCCATCAATGCGTCATTGCCTAGAAGCAGTAGTACTTTGACAGGGCAAGCGCAAGGCAGATGGTGGAGAGACGTCAACGATTGATATGCAAAAAACGGCTGCATAGATAGGGAGCTGGTGGCCACGCCTTGCATCTACAAAGTCTAACAGAATACCTCTAGCAACGAAGTAGAGGCGCAGCTTGTGCGGCCTCTCAATCTTGTACAGGCCATCCATGTCCCATGATCACCTCGATAGAGTCCTTCTCCCCTGCAAACAGAACCATCTTCATGAACCCAGTCACCAAGATTCACCTCACCCTCAGTCATCCATGATCTAACATATCAGCCATGATGTGGAGCTTTGGTGTTAAATATCATGTTCCCGGTCTCGCCGTCGGCGTCGTCGTCCATGAGCAGGGTGTTGAGGAGGAACCGCCAATACATAGTGCTCCTTGGTGTCATACTTGATGGTCATCACCCCCCATCCTGCTTCTTCGAGATCTTCAACAGTTTTCGGTGGCACCAAAGCTGGCTCCGACTTGTTAGTCGTCGGGAACTGTTGTCCACGTGAGCCAATGTTTGCACATCGTGAGAAAATTGAAACCCTAGCAGCCGGGGGTAAGACATGGAAAGAGGCACCTGACCTTGTTGACGTAAAAAGAGTTCTATTTGGATGCTAAAAAAACAGTGTCCTATTTTTTTATGTACAGAGAGTCCTATTTTCTTTGCAGTCCGGTTACATCCATATGACTACCACGTGTCTATGTTTTTATCTTTGGACTACATATCTCTCGCACATATATGTAGCCTTTATGTATAACTTTATTATATATCCTTATGGACATACACGTGACAACGTGACAACTTAATCTGTTGTTTGCACATGTGAATATGTTACGTAAAAACTTTAAATCTCAGCCGTTATTTTTCTTATCAGATGGTGGAAATAATATTAGCATATGTGGACGAACGTGAAGGCTCGTTTTGCTTTTGTCTTAATTATATAATAGATATGACTCTATACGAATGCCTCCGGCAGTGTACCGGGATATGCAGTGATTCATGAGTGACATGTATGAAAGAATTATGAAGGGTGGCTTTTCCACAAATACGATGTCAACTACATGATCATGCTAAGCAATATGAAAATGATGGAGTGTGTCATAATAAACGGAACGGTGGAAAGTTGCATGGCAATATATCTCGGAATGGCTATGGAAATGCCATAATAGGTAGGTATGGTGGCTGTTTTGAGGAAGGTTTATGGTGGGTGTATGATACCGGCGAAAGGTGCGCGGTATTAAAGAGGCTAGCAATGGTGGAAGGATGGGAAAAAGTGCGTATGATCCATGGACTCAACATTAGTCATAAAGAACTCATATTCTTATTGCAAAAATCTAGAAGTTATCAAAGCAAAGTATTACGCGCATGCTCCTAGGAGGATAGATTGGTAAGAAAAGACCATCGCTCGTCCCCGACCGCCACTCATAAGGAAGACAATCAATAAATAAATCATGCTCCGAGCTCATCATATAACGGTTTACCATACGTGCATGCTACGGGAATCACAAACTTCAACACAAGTATTCTTTGAATTAACAACTACTCAACTAGCATTACTCTAATATCACCATCTTCATATCTCAAAACAATTATCAAGCATCAAACTTATCTTAGTATTCAACGCACTCAAAAGAAAGTTTCACATATCTTGAATACCAAGTATATTAACATTAAGCAAATTACCATGCTATTAATGACTCTCAAAATAATCTAAGTGAAGCATGAGAGATCAAGTTTCTTTAAAACAAATCTACCACCGTGCTCTAAAAGATCTAAGTGAAGCACTAGAGCAAAAATTATCATGCTCAAAAGATATAAGTGAAGCACAATGAGCAAAACTATCAAGCTCAAAAGATATAAGTGAAGCACATAGAGTATTCTAACAAATTTCAAATCATATATGGCTCTCTTAAAAGGTGTGTACAGTAAGGATGATTGTGGTAGACTCACAAGCAAAGACTCAAATAACAGAAGACGCTCCAAGCAAAACACATATCATGTGGTGAATAAAAATATAGCTCCAAGTAAATTACCGATGGAAGTGGACGAAAGAGGGGATGCCTTCCGGGGCATCCCCAAGCTTTGACTTTTTGGTGTCCTTGGATTATCTTGGGGGTGCCATGGGCATCCCCAAGCTTAGGCTCTTGCCAGTCCTTGTTCCATAATCCATCAAAACAATTCACCCAAAACTTGAAAACTTCACAACACAAAACTCAATAGAAATCTCGTGAGCTCCGTTAGAGAAAGAAAACAAAAGACTACTTTAAGATAATGTAATGAACTCATTCTTTATTCGTATTGGTGTTAAACCTACTGTATTCCAACTTCTCTATGGATCATAAACTATTTTACTAGCCATAGATTCATCAAAATAAGCAAACAACACACGCAAAACAGAATCTGTCAAAAACAGAACAGTCTGTAGTAATCTGTAACTAACGCAAACTTATGGAACTCTAAAAATTCTACCAAAATAGGAAGTCCTGGACAATTTGTTTATTGATCAGTAGAAAAAAAATCAACGCAAAAGCACGTTCCTGTGATTTATCATAACTAAATTCGTGCGCGCAAAGTTTCTGTTTTTCAGCAGAATCAAATCAACTATCATCGTAGGTTATCCTATAGGTCTTACTTGGCACAAACACTAATTAAAACATAAAACCACATCCAAACAGAAGGTAGATGGATTATTTATTCCTAAACAGAACCAAAAACAAAAAACACAAAATAAAATCGGGTTGCCTCCCAACAAGCGCTATCGTTTAACGCCCCTAGCTAGGCATAAAAGCAAGGATAGATCTAGGTATTGCCATCTTTGGTGGGCAATTCTTCAATGAGGCATCTACCTCCCTTAGAATTTTCTTTCTTTCTAGAAATTATCAAACCTTTAGGCATTAGATTGAAAAATTCATTCGTAGCAAATGGTTCCTTAATGATAGTAAAAAGATCGGGATGAATACTTATAGATTTAAGATCCGCATTTTCCTTACTAGATGATTCACCCTTATTTTTAGGAACATACATAAGCTTGGCAATTTTAGTAGGAGGACTAGGAGTATTTTTACGGAGGAAAAGCGGTTCCCAAATTGGTAATGATGCCCTCAAGTTTATCGTCTGAGTAGAATCTAGATTTATTTTTCATTAACCATGGGTTCCTTCTCCTTAATATTTTTCAAAGTCATTCCTACCTTAGATCCATATTGAGTAATTTGATTCTGAATCTTTTTATCTAGATTTTCAATGGATTCAATAGTAGCAACTTTGTTTTCAATAATTTCAAGCCTTTGCATAACATGCTCCAAAGTTAACATAGTTCCATTAACCAAAAGAGGAGGTGAGCCAAATAAATCTATTAAAGCATTATAGGAATCAAAAGTATGGCTACGCAAGAAATTCCCTCCGGTAATGGTATCAAGGATATATCTATACCAAGGATTAGCGCCTACATAAAAATTGCGAAGAAGAACTGTAGTAGATTGCTTCCTGGTAGATCTATTTTGAGCATTGCAAATTCTATACCAAGCATCTTTTAGATTTTCTCCCTCCCTTTGTTTAAAATTTAGCACTTCATTCTCGGGAGATAATGGAGAAGATATAAGACTAGTCATCACGATTCGCAAGCAAACTAACACACGAGCAAACAAAAGGACGGAGGGAAAAAGAAGAGGAGATTGAGAAAGAGAGGGCGAATAAAACGGCAAGGGTGAAGTGGGGGAGAGGAAAACGAGAGGCAAATGGTAAATAATATAATGCGAGAGATAGGGATTGTGATGGGTACTTGGTATGTTGACTTTTGCGTAAGCCTCCCCGGCAACGGCGCCAAAAATTCTTCTTGCTACATCTCGAGCTTGCGTTGGTTTTCCCCGAAGAGGAGGGGGTGATGCAGCACAGTAGCGTAAGTATTTCCCTCAGTTTTTGAGAACCAAGGTATCATTCCAGTAGTAGGTCACGCGCAAGTCCCTCGTACCTGCACAAAACAGTAGCAACTTGCAACCAACGCTTAGGGGTTGTCAATCCCTTCACGGTCACTTATGAGAGTGAGATCTGATAGAGATAATATTTTTGGTATTTTTGATATAAAGATGCAAAGTAAAAAGGTAAAGGCAAAACAAGTAAAATAAAGTAATGGAGATTGATATGATGAGAATAGACCCGGGGGCCATAGGTTTCACTAGTGGCTTCTCTCAAGAGCATAGATATTCTACGGTGGGTGAACAAATTACTGTTGAGCAATTGATAGAATTGAGCATAGTTATGAGGTTATCTAGGTATGATCATGTATATAGGCATCACGTCCGTGACAAGTAGATCGAAACGATTCTGCATCTACTATATTACTCCACTCATCGATCGCTATCCAGCATGCATCTAGAGTATTAAGTTAAAAACAGAGGAATAAATTCATGAAATATGATAAATACCCCATCTTGTTATCCTCGATGGCAACAATACAATACATGCCTTGCAACTCTTTCTGTCACTGAGTAAGGACACCGCAAGATTGAACCCAAAGCTATGCACTTCTCCCATTGCAAGAACTACCAATCTAGTTGGCCAAACCAAACGGATAATTCGAAGAGACTTGCAAAGATAACTCAATCATACATAAAAGATTTCAGAGAAGAATCAAATATTTTCCATAGATAAGTTGGATCATAAACCCACAATTCATCGGTCTCAACAAACACACCGCAAAAAGAAGATTACATCGAATAGATCTCCACGAGAGAGGGGGAGAACATTGTATTGAGATCCAAAAAGAGAGAAGAAGCCATCTAGCTACTAGCTATGGACCCGAAGGTCTGAAGTAAACTACTCACACTTCATCGGAGAGGCTATGGTGTTGATCTAGAAGCCCTCCGTGGTGGATGCCCTCTCCGGCGGAGCTCCGGAACAGGCCCCAAGATGGGATCTCGTGGATACAGAAGGTTGCAGCGGTGGAATTAGGTTTTTGGCTCCGTCCCTGGTCTAATGGGGGTACGTAGGTATATATAGGAGGAAGGAGTACGTCGGTGGAGCTCTGAGGGGCCCACGAGGCAGGCGCGCCTGTGGGAGGGCGCCCTCCACCTCATGACCGCCTCGTGGCTTTCTGACGAAGGGTCCAAGTCTCTGGATCTTATCGATGAGTAAATCACGTTCCCAAAAGTTTCATTCCGTTTGGACTCCGCTTGATATTCATTTCTTGAAATAATCAAAAAGGCAAAAAACAGCAATTCAGGCTGGGCCTCCGGTTAATAGGTTAGTCCAAAAAATAATATAAAAGTGGAAAATAAAGCCCATTATAGTCCAAAACAGTAGATAAAGTAGCATGGAGCAATCAAAAATTATAGATACGTTGGAGACGTATCAGGAGCCCCCTCCTTCTTCTTCTTCATTGGCCTCCCCCTAGATGGGAGGAGGGTTTCTCCTCTGGTCTGTGGCCTCCATGGCAGCAGAGGTGCGGGATCCCCTCCGAGATTGGATCTCTCTCTCTCTCTCTCTCTCTCTCTCTCTCTCTCTCTCTCTCTCTCTCCTTCTATTTTTGCGTTCGCTGTTTCTGGCCTTTCATCGTTTCTTAAATTCTCGAAGATCCATAACTCCGATTGGGCTGAAGTTTGAGTTAAATGCACTAGAGGTCCTAAAAGTTTCATCGGGGTGTCACTTTAGTCCCAATTCTTCCAAAATGCACCTTTAGATCCTAATACTTTAGTAAGTGGTTCACCTGAGGTCCTTTGTTCACGAGCACTCGCTGGCCTGCCCGCGTGGCACGTTGACCCATGCCATGTCAACAGAGGGCCCAACCGTCTGGCGAGAAAAATACATTGGAGGTCCTAAAAGTTTCTAGGCAGTGTCACTTAAGTCCTCCTTCTTTCAAAATGTATGTTTAGGTCCTAATTCTATAGTAAGTGGTTCACCCGATGTCCTTTTATGAACGATCCTTCGCTGACTTGCTTGGTTGCGCGTTGACCCACGCCACGTCAACTTAGGGTCACTAGCATATGGGGAACATTGCGGAAAAAAACCTAGTTTTTTCGCCGTCCCGTAGCTATGTGATTTCCTCTACTCTGCCACAATCACTACCTGTAGGCATTGATTTAGTTCGATTTGCATCGTTTCATTAAGTTTCTGAAACCACTCTCTCTGATGTGAGGTTAGGCGGTCGTAGCTTGTGGAGGAAGCAACGCCACCGGCGATGCTGCAACGCTCCTCTTCGTCACCCGCTTCCTTGCCGAGGAGTTCGCTGCCCCAGCCATGGCGACGGTGTGGGCACGAGCGAGCGAGAGAGAGAGAGAGATTTGGTAGGGAAGTGAAATGTCGAGAGGGGGGTTTACAAGGGGCTTTCTGTAAAAAGAAGTGCAACCGCAACGGCCTCTAGTTGACGTGGCATGGGTCAACACATCAGCAAGCAGGTTAGCGAAAGATCATGCAGAAAAGGACCTCGACTGAACCACTTACTATAGAATTGGGACCTAAACATGCACTCTAAAAGAAGTAGGACTAAAGTGACACTCCTAGAAACTTTTAGGACCTCCGGTGTATTTTTCTCTCCTGGCGGTTGGGCCCTCAGTCGACGTGGCATGGGTCAACGCGCCACGCGGGTAGGTCAACGAGCGCTCGTGAAAAAAGGACCTCAGGTGAACCACTTACTAAAGAATTAGGACCTAAATGTGCATTTTGGAAGAATTAGGACTAAAGTGACACCCTGACGAAACTTTTAGGACCTCCACTACATTTAACTCCTGAAATTTTAACATGATTTTTATCCAGATATTAGCTTTCTTGCGGCCGAATAAGGGCACCAAACACCTTACAGGGGCCCCACAAGCTTTCCAGGCGCGCCCTGGGTAGGGGGGCAAGAGGGAGTCCTAGACTAAGGGGTCCTTGGGCTGCCGGCCTATCTCTCATGGGCCAGACAGTTGGGCCGCACTATATCCGGACCGAAGACCTTTTGTGACTTTGTGTGTACCCCAAGGCAAGATGGAAGATTTGGCATTCCTGTTCCTTTGATGTAATCGACTATGTGTAAACCCTAGGACCACTTATGTCTATATAAACCAATGGGTTTAGTTTGTGGAGAAAAGAAGAACATCTCAATCCTATTAGCCTAAGATTTAGTTCATCTGATATCGTGGTAGATCGACTATGTAATCCTAATATACGCAAGAAATATAATCAAGCAGGACGTAGGGTTTTACCTCTTAGAGATGGCCCGAACCTGGGTAAATACTGTGTCCCGCGTCCCTTGTTCCCCATCGATCCAAGGTCCACGGTTCGGGACCCCCTACTTGAGATCCGCCGGTTTTTACATTGACATTGGTGCTTTCATTGAGAGTTCTGTTGTTGGATCGTCGGAAGGATCGATGGCCACTCATGCCAGGGATATCTCAGCCCCTGGTTGGGCTCTCGCGCCCGGTGACATCAAACTGCACACTGATCCGTCCAGCCTCCTAGGCCGGGATGGAAGCTTCACCCCCGGTCAGAAAATCTGGTTTGGGAGCCTAGAGTTCACCACCGATTCCTTGGGAGATCTTACCCCAGCTAAGCCACCGGTTCCCCTCAAAAAATTTGCTAACCCCGACGTTTTGACTTCAGGACGGAAACCGATGATATGTGGTATCTAGCCCTAGATCCAGACTCCGTCGGAATAATCGGGAGGGCGCCGGCCGAACACCACCCGGGCGCAGCCACGAACAACCCCGGAGCGTCCACACTATGAGACAGCCCCGAAAACTTGGGTAACATGGACTCAACGGATCCCTCGTCCATGTAAATTTGCTAGATCGAATTCGGGCCATGGGTATCTCTGATGGCCAATCTTCGGTCTATGACCGGATAGGGCTCAAGCCCGACAATAGGGAGATTTACACTCCGCCCATCATGTACCTCGTTGCCATCATTGAAGAATTAGTCGAGGGTTTGCAATCACTAAAGTTGAAAACAAGTTTTGTCTGGATCAATGATTAGGCCTTGAGCCCGAAACCCAGCGACCGCCTGAAGAGAGTCTAGAGCTAAACTCCGACCAAACCCATGCTTTGAGTCCCCATCGCCACCTGCTAACAATACGGATGCCGGATCCAATATGCCCAGTGCTTCAGGGACCACAGATACCGCCGCTAGAGTTCCAGACACACAACCTGGGGTAACACAATTTTTTTTCCATCCACCCCCATGTCGCATACTCCCCAGACAATTCAGGATCTCCAAATGTCTGGGATTTGATGTACGTAAAACAGCAGCCTGATGAAATAGTCCACCATTAATGGGCTAGATTCCTCTTGGTAAAATAAAGAATCACAAGTCATTGCGACCAAGAAATAATCGCAATTTTTTGGTCTAACTGCCGAGACGAAGGGATTTTAAACGCCCTCGCCCGCCGACACGTGCAAAGGTTCACCGAGTTACTGGATCTGGTGCGCAAGTACTACATCATGGAAAGCGCCTGGAAGGAACATCAAATATGCATGGAGTCAAACCATGCCGAACACTCGAGCAAAACTCGAGAAAAGCGCGCATACACACGGCAGTCGCCCGAACACAAACCGGTCAGGAAAAGGAACAGATCCCTCGCCAGACCCAGAACGGTCCTCGGCTAGCTAATGGACAAACCATGCCCCATACAGTCAGCCCTACTAAAGACAAATCCAACTTACAAGCTTTGAGCTTGTTGGGTTGTGAGACAGGTTGCCAAGAGCGGAGAAGCCATACTCGACCTTCAACACGCCAGTAGAGGATCAGAAACACCCTCATTTGGTGACAACAAGGTCCTAACTATTTATGAAACTTTTCCCTCGAACAATCAGAGGAAAAGAGCCCTTCGAGAGCTCAACCAATTCCACCAGGTTATAGCAGCAAACTCCTAGACGGACTCCCTAATCACCTTCAATGAGGAGGATGAACCAAGGGCCTGCCCCATCCGCGCACCAGTCGCATTAGTCCTCGACCTCATCATGGATGGCTTCAGAATAACCAAGGTCCTTATGGACGGAGGCAGCGGCCTGAACCTCATTTATGAGGATACCCTCGACAAAATGCAATTCGACAAATCTTGAGTCAAGCAAAGTCACACTACATTTTGGGGAATTATCCCCAGCAAAGAAGCGTGTTGTTCCGGACAAGTCACTCTGGACGTCGTATTCGGCACTCCGAAGAACTACAAGACTGAGGAACTGCTTTTCCACATTTTGCCCTTCCATAGAGGATACCACACCCTATTGGGACGTGCCACATTCTCTAGGTTCCAAGCTATACCTCATTATGGGTACATGAAACTCAAAATGCCAAGGCCCAATGGTGCGATCACAATAGTTAGTGACCCAGACAGAGCACTCCAAGCCGAGAACAAAATAACATCTCTTGACCTTGAGGCACTATTCGAAGCCAACACAACCGAGGAGTTAACCACACTATGTACAATCGTGGACAGGGATGGCGTCACCCTTAGTAAAAGACCCTAGTCCACATCCTTCAAACCAATAGATGAAACCATCAAATTCCAAGTGCATCTGACGGACCCCAATAAAACAACGATCATCGAAGCCCAGCTGGATCTAGCGGTCGACAAGGCGCTGCATGCATTCCTGCATGAGAATTGGGACATATTTGCCTGGCACCCTTCTGACATGCCAGGTATCCGGTGTAGGCTGACGGAGCATAGTCTGAACATAATTAAGGGCTTCAAGCTAGTTAAATAGATGATGCGTCAATTTTCTGAACCCAAGCGTCAAGCCATGGGTGAAGAATTAGCTAAACTACTCGAAGCCAGATTCATCAAAGAAATCAAACACCCTGAATGGTTGGCTAATCTGGTCATGGCACCCAAAAAGACAAGTCCTGGCGGCTCTGTGTGATATGTCTCCGTTGTATATACTTTTCCTAACGCTTTTCCTCTTGTTTTAGACTCTAATTTGCATGATTTGAATGAAACTAACCTGGACTGATGCTGTTTTCAACAGAACTACCGTGGTGTTGTTTTTGTCCAAAAATAAAAGTTCTCGAAATGGCACGAAACTTTTTGGAGAATATTTGTGGAATAAAAGAAAAATACTGGAGCCAAGAACCACTGGAGGGGGGCCCTGGGTGAGCACAACCCACCAGGGTGCCCCCTCCTAGCGCGCCTAGGTGGGTTGTCCCGACCCGGTGGCCCCGCAGACCCTGATTCCGACGCTATAAATTCACATTTTCGGACAAAAAATCAGGGAGAAAGAATTATCGCGTTTCACGAGACAGCCGCTGCCGCCTCCTTTTCTTCATCGGGAGGCCAGATCTGGAGTCCGTTTGGGGCTTCAGAGGGGGGATCTTCGATCTTCATCATCACCAACCCTTCTCCATCGCCAATTCCATGATGCTCCCCACCGGGAGTGAGTAATTCCTTCGTAGGCTCGTTGGTCGGTGAGGAGTTGGATGAGATTCATCACGTAATCGAGTTAGTTTTGTTAGGGCTTGATCCCTAGTATCCACTATGTTCTGAGATTGATGTTGATATGACTTTGCCATTCTTAATGCTTGTCACTTTGGGGCCGGGTTCCATGATTTCAGATCTAAACCGTTTATGTTATCACCATTATATCTATGTTCTAGATCCGATCTTGCAAGTTATATTCACCTTTTACGTGTGATGATCCGTAAACCCCGGAGTGACAGTAGTCGGGATACTTTCCGGTGATGACCCTAGTTTGAGGAGTTCATGTATTCACTATGTGTTAATGCTTTGTTTTGGTTCTCTATTAAAAGGAGGCCTTAACATCCCTTAGTTTCCACAGGAGGGTAGGACAAAAGATGGCATACAAGTTCTTTCCATAAGCACGTATGACTATTTACGGAATACATGCCTACATTATATTTATGAACTGGAGCTAGTGCTGCATTGCCTTAGGTTTTGACTGTTATATGATGAATATCATCCAACAAATTCACCGATCCAATGCCTACGAATTTCTCTTACGCTTCGTTTGGATGTCTCCATTGGAGAGCTCCGTATTGAATTGGCCTGAATTCCAAAGCAGTGAGGAAACTGAAATGGGACGAATATGAATTCACATGTTTGGTTGTCCAGCAAATTGGCCCTTGAAATGCCTTTGAGATTTCAATATAGAATATTGCTTCGATGACAAACTTTGGGATTGCATAGCTACATTACCAGGTTATACCTTGTTCTACATCACTCAAAAATGAAATCTGACTATGAATGAATATATAGCAATAAAGTAATTAAATATTCTAGAAATGCATCAGGAAACACAAATGGTGATAGAATGACAACAATATTTTTTATGATAAAATAACACAAAATTCGAAACAATAACAAATAGCATGTAGTCTCAAATATGGTCTTGGACATGACATAAATCACAACAATTTAGAAGATAGGTCCAAATGCTTGACATAAATAGTGCATCGCAGTACATACATAGTTCCAAGTTCAACAAGGCAGTACATACATAGTTCCAAGTTCAACATGACATAAAATAGATGTTTCAAAGTTCAACAACACATAAAAGCATCGATCTTCAAGGCAATATTAGCAGCCATGTCTTCCTCATGGTAATGGGAAGCTCCTTCAGAGCTTGAAATAGGCGATCATTGAGTACCAACTTCCCGTAACATCGAAGCATGTCTTGCTCAGCTAAATCAGGTGTCAACCTAAGTGCATCAAGTATTTCAGCGCGTGTGGTAACCTTTGGTTGTGGAATAGGCTCAGTTGTCTTGAAAGCATCAACTAAGTCCTTCTTCATATCTCCAAGCATGCAAAGAATAGCATCACCTGTTCGCTGCCTCTTTGGCGCTACTTCTGGAGAGACTTCAATTGGTTCTTCTAATGGCTCTGCAGCAATCTCAACACATGTCTTCGCACCCTCGCCTTTAGCATGATCTTTTGAATATACGATACATATGGACTCCCAATTCTTGATTACTTTGGTCTTGTAAGACTTTATCTCCTTGCTTGCCTTGTTAGCCTGCACAATAAACACAAACTTGTAAAGCTACTGCCTTGTTATTCTACATATGCAAACTACATACAGAATGTGTATTCATGATACATGGTTACCTCCACATATTTAGCCCAAACATCATCACTATCCATTGATAGCCTATTATTGGTCCAATCCCAGCCGAAACCACTTTGAGAAAGGATTTTGCTAACGACCTCATAGTGATGATCCAAAGTACTCATCCTTCCACTTATGTTATCCCTCATGATATCCTTATTGCAATTGTCCTTCACATTCCTTATGGCATGCGTGTACACATGTGGTTTCCATCCATTTTGGGCATGGTCACCCTTGTTGTGATGCTCAACTAAGACTTCAAGCAATGCAGCATCCATCTCATCATCCTATGTGCAGTAATTCCTCCTCCTTGTACTTACTTCTTCGGCCATGGTTCTACAAAGAGATAAAGATTGCACATAATAGAAAAAACAAATACAATATTAAGTTTGAGAAACAGCATGAAACATAATTTCATTCCTTAGTTGCATTATTTAAAAACATATATTTACTTTTTGTACCTGATCCTTTATGTCAAAGAAGGTTTGGGAACACATGATAGCCCATTTTTTCTTGAACAAGCCAAATGTTCGCTCCACTACATTCCTAGCACAAGAATGGCGCAAGTTATATAACTCTTTAGCTGTTTGAGGTTGTTGTGCACTTGCAGCCCATTCTTTTAGATGATACCGAGTGGACCTGAATGGAGCTAGAAGTCCTTCTCCATTGGTATAACCAGCATCAACTAAATAATATTTCTCTATATCAATATAAGTAAGTTAGCTAACAATCAAATCAAAGAAACTATATGCCAATAGTAAGAGTCATACCCTTAGGTATAACAAAAGCATCTTGGCGGTTTTTCCTCATTGCATCACGCAAAACTCTCGAGTCTGAAACCGAACCCTCCCGGTCAGGTAACACATAAAGAAACTTCATGTTCCAATCAACACACCTAGCATGTTAGTGGTAATGGCTTGCTTTCTATTCCTATACCTTCCTTGGTCAGCCACATGAACAAGCACGTCAATATGACAACCATCTAGTGCTCCAAGTGCATTACCAAACCACTTCCATTTGTAATCATCAGGAGCTTGAGAGGTAGCGGAAGGTAGCTTAATGAACTCCCCATATAGAGAGTAGGGATGTTAGGACAGTAGAGAAGTGTGTACTAATGGTCCATAAAGAATGCTTGTAGGTGCCACGCAGCATCCTCATCTTGATACTATGGCCAACCACAAGTAAGAACATTGCAACTTTCTCTTCTATGGTCACATATACACTATCACGGAGGCCACATCTCTCTCGTAACATGGTGCAAAGGTCATGAAAGTTTCATTTTCTTAGATGCAATTGATCATAGCATGCCATTTCAGATCCATCATACATGGTTTTAAGCAAATATTTCCTAAGCCTATGCTTGTCCTCATCATCATTAAAACTTCCCAGGTCCCTTGGTCCCCTATCCCTTTGTGTAGTAACAAACGCTAATGCAAGGGCACATGTTTCAACAAACAGTTTAGTCAAAAAAATTATTTTCCTTTTTTGTCTTTTATTTTCTTCATTTATCCACTCAATCAACTCCAATTGATCCAACATTGTGTTGTACAAATTACAATTCAATTGTCTAGTCGTAAGGTAATAAAAGAGACATCACATACACAAATGCATAGAAAAAACATAGGGGATTTAGCCATATACCTTCAACAGGCCTGCAGATCAATGAACACTTCACAAATCTGCAGTGTTGAACAAAAAAATTAGTCTTGGTGCAGCTGATTAGGGAAAAAGATTAAACAGATAGTTGAGGTTTCAGAGAGATAGACAGAGACTGTTGGTTCAGACTATAGAGAACAAACAAATTGTGGGTTCAGGGGTTCAGAGAGATTTAGAACTGAGGGCAGCTATAATGGGGGGGTGCTGCTGCTCTCGTGGATGTACAGGCAGGTGCCCGGGACACAGCAGACGGAGACTAGGGAGGGAGCCGCGGGCATGGGAGGAGGTGACGCTACCCAGGAGGACGAGTCACAGCGACCCGGGACTACGGAGGGAGCCGCGAGCTAGGAACCGACCGGAGATAGGGGAGAGAGCCGCGACCCATGAGCAAGTCGACCGGGGATGGGAACGAAGCCGTGACCTAGGAGGAGGACGGAGGAGGGTGGCGCGACCTAGGAGATGCGGCGGACGAGGATGGACCAGGGGAGATGCAGCTGCGCTGGAGGTTGCCGCAGTAGGAGGGGGCCGGAGAGGGAATGGACCTGAGCACCACCGCCAGCCCTGTCGATGCCACCGCCCTCTCGTTCCTCTCTCCTTATCTGTTCGGTAGGGGGTGGGGGGAAGAGGCTGAAGTGGTATATTTTTGCGGGATTGAGCCATTTCAGAGCAATTCGCAGCGGGAGGCCTTCGTGTTGTGGGCGGGTACTTTGGGTGGAAGCGATTTCGCCCTGAATTCGGTTTCCTTACGGAGTGCCAATTCGGTGTCCAACCAAACATGTGAATTGAAAGTTTAGCAATACGAATTTAGATTCCAGCCTTCCAATGGAGACATCCAAACGCAGTGTTAGTGAAATTCTTCAAGACTCCCTGGTCAAATTCCTCAAACTTGATTCCTTTTAAAAACAAATTCTGAGAACGCATATGACCTCTTCAAATTCTTCGCACCTATACACTGTTCACAGGTACACATGTTTGCTGCTGAATCACTAGGTTCTCATTAACTTAACTCATTTGCAGCGTTCCTCGAAGAAAAACTGCACACTTCTTCAGAAACTTCTATTGTTCAGAATCCTCAGCTGAAGAAAATGGTAGAGGAAAAGCGTCCTCACAAGGGAGGCAAGAGGCCTGAGACAAATACAATGTTCAAAATCCCTGAAGACATCTATGCAGATTACTGCACTCCTGTTGAGGCCACTCATTGCAAGGAGAACAAAAATCAGCGCAAAGCGCGCATTCAGCGGATTGAACGAAGATGGGCATGTGAATGGAGAGATTACCACTATGTAACTCCTAAATACATGAAGAAATTTGCAGTAAATCCTTCATGCCCAAGACCTCCACTGGCACCAGGCTAAGAAGCCGATCCCTCTAACATCAGAAGAGGTGAGGAATTTCCTGAAGAATGGGCCAAGCACCAAAGGAAATTGGCAAATGTAGCAAAGGAGGCAGTGAGGAAATTCAATGAAGATTCTGCTGCTACTGCTGCTTAAGCATATGCTAGTCAGCCTAAAAAGGCTATGAAAAAGAAATCTGTAGTTAAGCCAACTTCCTCTGCAATGCCCTCATGGCCCAGCTCCTCCATGTCCTCACGGCCCAGCTCATCAAAATCCTCAGGGTCTGCTTCTCAAACAAAGCCCTCAGCTGCACCTTCAAAGTCCTTAGCACCAGTGCATCTTGCCACGTGCCAATGGACGACATGTTTTCAATTGCTTCAGGAGCTTCAACAAGTTCCTTAGCACAACCACAGCTGCTGAAGAAAAAGGTCACTACTGGACGCGGCACAAGGCCAAGTCCTCACAAGAAGTAGGTCGCCTTTGAAGTTCCATCATCTGAAGACGAAGCTGATGATGAAGAGCTAGCTCAAATCATTAGAGACAGACAAAGTCGGGCCGCTAGTGCCAAAGGCAGTGCTATGCCGCTCTTGCTAGATCCCAAGAAGATCCTCGACTACATTGATCTTTGGCATAAAGGTCCCAAAAATCCCCTTCCTAATCTGAACCTCACACCAGGCCAAAGTCACGTCTTGAATGCTCTCATACCTGAACAAAAATGCAAGTTTGAGAAGGCCATATCAGTGAAGAAAGCTCAGTACATAAAGGAACATTATTTGAATAAGAATGTGCTGAAAATGACAACTGAACAACTTGTGACTATACAGCCAGAAATCAAGGCTCTTAGTAACGAATTTGACGCTTACAAAGCTGATTGGCTAGGAGCCAAAGTCATATTCGTCAAACTGGCAAAAGGCCTCAAACCCAATGTTGCTGTTGAAGCGCAACAAGAAGTTCCTCAGGGTGAAGCATCTGCTCAGCCCACTGAAGAACATGCCAGCACCGCTGATGAAAATCAGGCTGCTGAAGAAACTGAAAGTATCAGGGCTACTGATGATATTCCAACTCCCGATGAACCTGCCAGGGCAACCACTAGTGTTGCGCCTGAAGAACAAAATAGGCCAGCTGAAGCATCTAACGCTGGGCCTGAAGAATCTGAACAAGTCAGGACAACTACATCAGTTGTGCATGAAGAAACTTCACCAAATTCCTCTGCTCCTCCTGCACCAACCCCGAGTCCTATCCTTCCTTCTGCATCAGAAGCGAAGAAACCCAAGGCTACGGAGCGAGCAGCTATGAAGAAAAGGAAAGCATCTGTTGCTTCAGAGTCTTCAGAACCAAAGAAGATGAAGACTTTGACGAGCTCGTTTGAAAATCCTATAGATGTTGTTCCTGTTTCAAGCATATGCCATCAAAGGAGATTGTTCCCTTTGGTGAGGATTATGAAATTCCAAATGACTCAGATGAGGATGATGCTTCTGCAACTTCGACAGAGCAGTTGGATGAAGAAATTGAAGCTGATCATGCAATTTCAACTCCCTGGTATCATCGCCCATGCCTCAGTTCACACCTGAAGAGGCAGGCGTTGAGGAAATTTATGAAGATGATGAAGACGTGGATATTGGGTGTTCCACTCCTATCATGAATGATGACTTCTGGAAAGTCATTGATACGTCTCCAACGTATCTATAATTTATGAAGTATTCGTGCTATTATATTATCTGTTTTGGATGTTTATTGGCTTTATTATACACTTCTATATTATTTTTGGGACTAACCTATTAATCGGAGGCCTAGCCCAAATTACTGTTTTCTTGCCTATTTCAGTGTTTTGAAGAAAAGGAATATCAAACGGAGTCCAAACGGAATGAAACCTTCGGGAGAGTTATTTTTGGAATGGAAGCAACCCAGAAGACTTGGAGTAGACATCAGGGAAGCTTCAAGGTGGCCACGATGCAGGGAGGCGTGCCCTACCCCCCTGGGCGTGCCCCCCACCTTCATGGTCCCCTTGTGGCTCCCCTGACCAACTTCTTTCACATATATATATCAATATACCCTAAAAACATCGAGGAGAAAGATAGATCGGGAGTTCCGCCACCGCAAGCCTCTCTAGCCACCAAAAACCAATCGGGACCCGTTTCGGCACCCTGTCAGAAGGGGGGTCCATCACAGGTGGCTATCTTCATCATCCCGGCGCTCTCCATGATGAGGAGGGAGTAGTTCACCCTCGGGGTTGAGGGTATGTACCAGTAGCTATGTGTTTGATCTCTCTCTCTCTCTCTCTCTCTCTCTCTCTCTCTCGTGTTCTTGAGGTGATACGATCTTGATGTATCGCGAGCTTTGCTCTTATAGTTGGATCTTATGATGTTTCTCCCCCCTCTACTCTCTTGTGATGAATTGAGTTTTCCCCTTGAAGTTGTCTTATCGGATTGAGTCTTTAAGGATTTGAGAACACTTGATGTATGTCTTGCATGTGCTTATCTATGGTGACAATGGGATATTCACGTGATCTACTTGATGTATGTTTTGGTGATCAACTTGCGGGTTTGGTGACCTTGTGAACTTATGCATAGGGGTTGGCACACGTTTTCATCTTGACTCTCCGGTAGAAACTTTGGGGCACTCTTTGAAGTACTTTGTGTTGGTTTGAATTGATGAATCTGAGATTGTGTGATGCATATCATAGAATCATACCCACGGATACTTGAGGTGACATTGGAGTATCTAGGTGACATTAGGGTTTTGGTTGATTTGTGTCTTAAGGTGTTATTCTAGTACGAACTCTAGGATAGATTGAACGGAAAGAATAGCTTCGTGTTATTTTACTACGGACTATTGAATAGATCGATCAGAAAGGATAACTTTGAGGTGGTTTCGTACCCTACAATAATCTCTTCATTTGTTCTCCGCTATTAGTGACTTCGGAGTGACTCTTTGTTGCATGTTGAGGGATTGTTATATGATCCAATTATGTTATTATTGTTGAGAGAACTTGCACTAGTGAAAGTATGAACCCTAGGCCTTGTTTCCTAGCATTGCAATACCATTTGTGCTCACTTTTATCATTAGTTACCTTGCTGTTTTTATAATTTCAGATTACAAAAACCTATATCTACCATCTATATTGCACGTGTATCACCATCTCTTCGTCGAACTAGTGCACCTATACAATTTTCCATTGTATTGGGTGTGTTGGGGACACAAGAGACTCTTTGTTATTTGGTTGCAGGGTTGTTTGAGAGAGACCATCTTCATCCTACGCCTCCCACGGATTGATAAACCTTAGGTCATCCACTTGAGGGAAATTTGCAACTGTCCTACAAACCTCTGCACTTGGAGGCCCAACAACGTCTACAAGAAGAAGGTTGTGTAGTAGACATCAAGATCTTTTCTGGCACCGTTGCCAGGGAGGTGAGTGCTTGAAGGTATATCTTCAGATCTTGCAATCGAATCTTTTAGTTTCTTGTTTTATCATTAGTTTAGTTTATAAAATAAAACTACAAAAAAATGGAATTTAGTTTGCCTCATACGATTCATCTTTTTAATATCTTTCATGAGAATGATGGAAAGGAAAATTGTGCTCAAGTGCTAGAAGAAGAAGTCTATAAAATGTTTGGCACTAAATCTTTGAACGATGAGCATGATTGCAATGTTCTTAGTATGAAGTCTTTGAATATCCATAGTACTAATGATGATTGCACAAGTCATGATGAAAATGTCTCTTATAAGCATGTCAACTTTTGTGGAGTACATAGAGTTTGCAAGTACACACCAAATAGGGAAGATAGATTTTGCAAGAGGCATAAGTATTGAGAAACCAAATGGTTGCAAGAAAGGCTAGATGTTTGTGCTGAAAATTTAAATTTTCTTTGCCATACTTGTGAACTTTGCAATGAACATGGTCATTTAAATATCCGATGCAAATTGTTTCATGATCGAATCATGTCCAAAAATTTGTGATGACTTGATTTCCCTTGAACATCATAATGAACTTAGTTTGCTTTTGGGTTACGAAGAAATGAAACGTATAACTAAGCATATTCCAGAATATATCCTTGAGAAATTCATTGATATTGATCTAGAGGAAATTTATATGTATTGTGCGGTGAATTGCATTCAAAATCCTTATATTGCCAATTACATAAAGAAAAGAAAGCAAATAGAAGATGAAGAGAATACTAATGAAAGGGAAGAGACTTCCCAATATCCTCCTATTATTTCTTATGATGAATCAGGTAACGCAGAGGAGCTTTCTATTCAACCAATCTCATTAATAAGGAGCTCCAAAAAGAGGGCTAACCCCACACATGATGTGAAGAAGAAAAAGAAAAGACGGAGAAGCAAAGGAGAAAGGTATCCCTCCCAAATGATGTTGCTCCTATTACTCATTGTGATGATGATAATTGCTATACTATTGGTGCTATCCATACTATTAATGATGAGAGTGATTATGCTTATGATATGAAAAGGCCCAAGCTTGGGGATGCTATGTTTGATGAGAATGACATGTTTGATAATATATTTGCTGCAATTAATGTTTTCCCAAGCTTGGGGATGCTACGTTTAATGAAGATGATATTTTTAGCCTCCCAAGTTTTGATGAGCAAATTTATTATGATGATATCATGCCTCCTATTATGATGGTTATATTGATGAAAGTGGGTTTGGAAGAGTGTCAACTTTAGGAAGTAATGATCCCACTATTTTGGAGGTTGTTGAATCTTATAATATTTATGAAATTGGATTTGGGGAGGTCATGACTTTATTTAGTGATGAATCCACTATTTTGGAAGAGGTTTCAATTGATTATGATGAGAACAAAGTTGCTACTTATGATGATTATTGTGATGAAACTTATGCTATAAAAAGTAGTGACGATTATATTTATAAAACTTTTCATGATTATGATTACCCTTTTTCTGAACATTACTCTTTTAATATGGAAACAATTTATAGTATTCGAGTCTCTTATGATACTCCCACTATTCCGAATGAGAAGAATTTTGCTTATGTGGAGAGTAATAAAGTTTCTATGCTTGTAGATCATGAAAAGAATGCTTTAGGTGCTGGTTATATTGTTGAATTCATTCATGATGCTACTGAAAATTATTATGAGGGAGGAACATATGCTTGTAGGAATTGCAATAGTATCAAGTTTCCTCTCTATGTGCTTAAAGTTTTAAAGTTATGCTTGTTTTGCCTTCCTATGCTAGTTGATTATTGTTCTCATAAGTTGTTTGCTCAAAAAATCCCTATGCATAGGAAGTGGGTTAGCTTAAATGTGCTAGTCATATTCTTCATGATGCTCTCTTTATGTTTAGATTCTTATGTTTTATATGAGCATCATTGAAATCATCATGCCTAGCTAGGGGCGTTAAACGATAGCGCTTGTTGGGAGGCAACCCAATTTTATTTTTGTTCCTTTCTTTTTGCTACTGTTTAGTAATAAACAATTCATATAGCCTCTGTTTAGATGTGGTTTTATGTTTTAATTAGTGTTTGTGCCAAGTAGGACCTTTGGGAAGACTTGGGTGAAGTCTATGTGATCTTGCTGTAAAAAACAGAAACTTTTGCGCTCACGAGATTAGCTGCCATTTTTTACTGGAAAGTGATTTTAGGTTGATTCTTTTTTAAGATCATTAATAGACAAATTCCTTTTTGAGAATTGTTGGAGTTACATAAGTATTTGAATGATACAGATTACTACAGACTGTTCTGTTTTTAACAGATTCTGTTTTCTATGTGTTGTCTGCTTATTTTGATGAATCTATGAGTAGTATCGGAGGGTATGAACCATAGGGAAGTTGGAATACAGTATATATTACACCAATATGAATTTAGAATGAGCTTATTATAGTACCTAAGTGGTGATTTATTTTCTTATACTAACGGAGCTTACGGGTTTTCTGTTGAGTTTTGTGTTGTGAAGTTTTCAAGTTTTTGGGTAAAGGTTCGATGGACTATGGAATAAGGAGTGGCAAGACTCTAAGCTTGGGGATGCCCAAGGCACCCCAAGGTAATATTCAAGGATAACCAAGATCCTAAGCTTGGGGATTCCCCGGATGGCATCCCCTCTTTCGTTTTCGTTCATCGGTAACTTTACTTGGAGCTATGTTTTTATTCATCACATGATATGTGTTTTGCTTGGAGCGTCATTTTATTTTCTATTGTTTTGCTTGTTGTTTGAATAAAATACCAAGATCTGAAATTCCTAAATGAGAGAGAGTCTTCACATAGCTACATAATTATTTAACTACCCATTGATCTTCACTTATATCTTTTTGGAGTAGTTTGTAATTTACTCGTGTGCTTCACTTATATCCTATGAGTAAATGGTTGAATGATTTGAATATCATAAATCTGAAATTATATATGTTTCATATGCTTACCCCATGGGGAGTAATGACTTCACATCTAAGAAGTAGAGGTGGTAAATTTATTGAAGGTTAGCAAACATTGTATTGGTCATTTGAACAATTCATGAAAGAATATTGAAGGAAGAGAGATTTCACATATAAATATACTATCTTAGACATCTTCTATGATTGTGAGCCCCATTAATTATTTTCAAACCTGAGCAAATTAGTTGAAATTGGACAAGGAAGACAACATAATGATTTATGCTTGGGTATATTTGTATAGAAGTTATATTGTTATAGATCCTCCAACATGTGGTGCTTGCTATTTAGAATCCTTTGCTAGCCAAAATATCTGTACTAAGCGGGAATACTGCTTGTGCATCCATTCCTTGAACCAAGTTTCTTCCATGAGTGTCCACCATATCTACCTATATGCTGTATTTACCTGCCGTTCCAAGTAAATTTGCATGTGCCAAACTCTAAACCTTCAAATAATAATCTGTTTTGTATGCCCGAATCGCTCATGTAGCGACTAGGGGCTATCAGTATCTTCCATGCTAGGTGGGTTATTCTCACGATGAGTGGACTCCGCTCATCATTCACGAGAAAATGGCTGGTAACTGGGATGCCCAGTCCTATGATCAAAAGATCAAAAACAAATCGCAAATAATTTAAACAAAACTCCCCCAGGATTGTTGATAGTTGGACGGCACCCGTTGTTTCGAACAAGCCGTGGAGTGTGATTGTTGGTGGAGGGGGAGTAAAATCTTTACCTTTCTGTTTGGGAACCGCCTATAATGTATCTAGTATGGAAGATATTGGGAACTCTTGGTTGTTATGTTGAGAATGAAAGCATACCTCTCAAAATTATTTCCATCTCTGTTTAAAAGCTTCGAGCTCTGGCACCTATGTCCATGCTTCCCTCTGTGAAGGGCCTGTCTTTTACTTTTATGCAAGAGTCAGTAGTATTCCTTCTCATTCCAACCTACTCTTTAGTTGGCAAGCATCATGTGATGGGGAAAGATCTAAGCATATATGGTCATTCAAATATATTTGATCATGAATTATTATTGTTGACAATTATCTATATGATAAGTAAGTTGGGAGGCAAAACATTAAGACCCTATCTTTCTCTGTGTTCGATCAATGCTATTTGTTCTAAAAATATGCTTTGAGTGGTAGCAATCATGGAAGACTATATGATAGTTGAGTATGTGGAATTTGCTAAATCAAAGCTCTTACATAGACCCTTCTTGAAAATAAGATGAATTGCAATTGTTTGATGACTGAGAACATAGTTTGCTAGTTTTCAAGAAAGTTTATGGTTTATGCTTTAACAAGTGAATAGCTTGCCACTTGATCATGAGAAGTTTTATGAGATGAGCTACTCTTATGACATATAATGATGCTATAAAAGGTGATTGAAATTATCGTTGATCAAACCTGTGCACCTGCTAGCATTCACACTTCATAAATTATTTCTTTTGTCATTTACCTACTCGAGGACGAGAAGGAATTAAGCTTGGGGATGCTGATACGTCTCCAATGTATCTATAATTTATGAAGTATTCATGATATTATATTATCTGTTTTGGATGCTTATGGGCTTTATTATACACTTTTATATTATTTTTGGGACTAACCTATTAACCGGAGGCCTAGCCCAAATTGTTGTTTTCTTGCCTATTTCAGTGTTTCGAAGAAAAGGAATATCAAACGGAGTCCAAACGGAATGAAACCTTCAGGAGAGTTATTTTTGGAATGGAAGCAATCCAGGAGACTTGGAGTAGACATCACGGAAGCTTCGAGGTGGCCACGAGGCAGGGAGGCGCGCCCTACCCCCCTGGGCACGCCCCCACCCTTGTGGGCCCCTCGTGGCTCCCCTGACCGACTTCTTTCACCTATATATATCCATATACCCTAAAAACATCGAGGAGAAAGATAGATCGGGAGTTCCACCGCCGCAAGCCTCTTTAGCCACCAAAAACCAATCGGGAACCCGTTCCGGCACCCTGCCGGAGGGGTATCCACCACCGGTGGCCATCTTCATCATCCCAGCGCTCTCCATGACGAGGAGGGAGTAGTTCACCCTCGGGGCTGAGGGTATGTACCAGTAGCTATGTGTTTGATCTCTCTCTCTCTCTCTCTCTCTCGTGTTCTTGAGGTGATACGATCTTGATGTATCGCGAGCTTTGCTATTATAGTTGGATCTTATGATGTTTCTCCCCCCTCTACTCTCTTGTGATGAATTGAGTTTTCCCCTTGAAGTTGTCTTATCGGATTGAGTCTTTAAGGATTTGAGAACACTTGATGTATGTCTTGCATGTGCTTATCTGTGGTGACAATGGGATATTCACACGATCTACTTGATGTATGTTTTGGTGATCAACTTGCAGGTTCAGTGACCTTGTGAACTTATGCATAGGGGTTGGCACACGTTTTCGTCTTGACTCTCCGGTAGAAACTTTGGGGCACTCTTTGAAGTACTTTGTGTTGGTTTGAATAGATGAATCTGAGATTGTGTGATGCATATCGTATAATCATACCCACGGATACTTGAGGTGACATTGGAGTATCTAGGTGACATTAGGGTTTTGGTTGATTTGTGTCTTAAGGTGTTATTCTAGTACGAACTCTAGGAGAGATTGAACGGAAAGAATAGCTTCGTGTTATTTTACTATGGACTCTTGAATAGATCAATCAGAAAGGATAACTTTGAGGTGGTTTCGTACCCTACAATAATCTCTTCGTTTGTTCTCCGTTATTAGTGACTTTAGAGTGACTCTTTGTTGCATGTAGAGGGATTGTTATGTGATCCAATTATGTTATTATTGTTGAGAGAACTTGCACTAGTGAAAGTATTAACCCTAGGCCTTGTTTCCTAGCATTGCAATACCGTTTGTGCTCACTTGTATCATTAGTTACCTTGCTATTTTTATAATTTCAGACTACAAAAACCTATATCTACCATCTATATTGCACTTGTATCACCATCTCTTCGTCGAACTAGTGCACCTATACAATTTTTCATTGTACTGGGTGTGTTGGGGACACAAGAGACTCTTTGTTATTTGGTTGCAGGGTTGTTTGAGAGAGACCATCTTCATCCTACGCCTCCCATGGATTGATAAACCTTAGGTCATCCACTTGAAGGAAATTTGCTACTGTCCTATAAACCTCTGCACTTGGAGGCCCAACAACGTCTACAAGAAGAAGGTTGTGTAGTAGACATCAGTCATCACCCGAATTCACCACTATTCACTCCTCTGCAACAAATTCCTCAGTCCCCGGTTCAGACAAAAGAAATTCATATGGGCTCTGAAGAACATCAAGCTTCACTTCACTCCATCCCCGAAGAAATTCCAGCCACTAGTGCTGATGAAATTGAGAAGAAGACTGTAGAAGAAACTGCTCCAGAGATTCCTTAGCCTGCTGTTCCAGAGGCTGCGCTTGAAGTGGCCGTGAAAACTTCAACTATAAATCTTCAGCCCAAGCCACAGGATCCTCTCTCCAAGAAACAGAAGTTCAAGGCTGATGACTTCTTTGCTGAGCACCGGTTCTTCTCTGACTTCAATCCTTATGGCGTTGCTCGTCTTCGCCGCAAGCGCTTCTGGACTGCTTTACAGATGAATTTTTATTCCTCTCTTCTATTTGACACGGAAAAAGTATTTGATCATGAGCATCTTCCTCATGTGGACATGGAGTCACTTCTGTGCTTTACTCCAGTCCTCAGTGTTCTTCATGATGCATGGCTGCTCAACTTTTGCGTCAACATCTGCGACTAGAATGAAGAACTAATTCTTCAGTTCTATGCCACACTGCATCTGACAGGCAATGTTGACGATGTCAATTCATGGGTCTTGGACTGGATGACTGACAATATGCATCACAAAGCTCCGGCCTCTGAATTGCTTCATGCCATCCCAGTCAGTTCGGCCCCTGAAGGAGCCGTGAAGATTTATGAGGAACCTAAACTATCAAACCATCTAATGCAAGTGCTAATGAAGCCTTTGAAGGTTGGCCAAGCGCCAAGGACAAATTTCCTCATTAAGGAATTGTTGTGTGTGCCAAGGATTGTTTATCGCATCTTGGCCAAAACCCTCAGTCCGATCAAGGGCCACAACTCTGAAAAAGAAGAGGTTGTTGGCATCATGAAGAATCTGCTGTTCAACATCATGCATGGTATCCCAATCAACTATCATGATTTATTCATCGGGGCTTTGGCCAATGCTGTTTTGTCACCATTTGAATTGAAGCCTTATGCTCCCTGGAGCATGAAATTGGTCAGATCAAGGACTTCAATTCACTATAAGGCTGATTTTCAAAATCATCTCAGCTATTTGCCCCTGATCGATGTCCTCAAACGGACTATTTCCTCAGCTGATGAGAAGGGCAAGGCTGAAGTTATTGATGAAGGCACTCGTCCTTTGGACGGACAGTTTAGAAAGGCAGCATCCTACTCCACCAATGATGACTCTGCCACACATGATACTGCTGCAAATGCTTCAAAGCATACTCCTCAGGCAACAACTCTGCGTGTGATGACTAATCGTGAGCTGCTTCTAAGTCTTCATCAAAAGGTTCATAGAAATAACAAGTGGGTCAAGTGTCAGTTTGGTGCTAATCTTTAGAACATGATTGTCACTCAAAACTCTATGAAGAAGGATCAATATTATCTGCATCAAGTCTTCGACCGCACCTGGGCTATTCTCTCACATATCTTCATTGATGATGAACTCAAGGAGATGGACTTCCAATAGGACTTTGACCGATCTCAGCCACCTTCAAAGAAATTCAAGAAGGTCAAAGTTCCTCAGTTGGTCGTCAGCTCATATTCTTCATCGTGCGAGACGGATGAAGCTGAAGATTTGGACAACACTACGGCAGGCCCTACTACAACGGACGACCCCAACACGCTGGCGCTCCTCCATCAACATCATGAAGAAATTCTTCAGGGGCGTTAGTCCTCACTTTTCGTCCCTTTTGATCATTTGATGACAAAGGGGGAGAAAGTCGAGTTAGTCTTCAAGCGGGTCTTTATATGGGTGTTTTTTGCTAAGTTACAACTCTTGTTCTTCTGAGGTGTTTGATTCGCTGAGTTGTAAACTTAAGTCCGATGTGAAGGAAATATGCCCTAGAGGCAATAATAAAGTTATTATTTATTTCCTTATTTCATGATAAATGTTTATCATTCATGCTAGAATTGTATTAACCGGAAACATGATACATGTGTGAATGCATAGACAAAACAACATGTCACTAGTATGCCTCTACTAGACTAGCTTGTTAATCAAAGATGGTTATGTTTCCTAACCATGAACAAGGAGTTGTTATTTGATTAATGAGGTCACATCATTAGTAGAATGATCTGATTGACATGACCCATTCCCTTAGCTTAGCACACGATCGCTTAGTATGTTGCTACCGCTTTTATCCATGACATATACATGTTCCCGTAACTATGAGATTATGCAACTCCTGTTTACGGAGGAACACTTTGGTGCTACCAAACGCCACAACGAATCGGGTGATTATAAAGGAGTACTACAGTGTCTCCAAAGGCAAATGTTGGGTTGGCGATTTCGAGATTAGGTTTTGTCACTCCGATTGTCGGAGAGGTATCTCTGGGCCCTCTCGGTAATGCACATCACTTAAGCCTTGCAAGCACTACAACTAATGAGTTAGTTGTGAGATGATGTATTACGGAACGAGTAAAGAGACTTGCCGTAACGAGATTGAACTAGGTATTGATACCGACGATCGAATCTCGCAAGTAACATACCGATGACAAAGGGAACAACGATGTTGTTATGCGGTCCGACCGATAAAGATCTTCAGAGAATATGTAGGAACCAATATGGGCATCCAGGCCCGCTGTTGGTTATTGACCGTGAATAGTTCTAGGTCATGTCTACATTGTTCTCGAACCGTAGGGTCCGCACGCTTAAGGTTTCGATGGCGATGTTATTATGAGTTTATGTATTTTGATGTACCAAGGAGTTCGAGTCCCGGATGTGATCACGGACATGACGAGGAGTCTCGAAATGGTCGAGACATAAATATTGATATATTGGAAGCCTATGTTTGGAGTTCGAATGGTTCCGGCGAAAACGGAATTTAGAATGAGTACCGGAGGTTACTGAACCCCCGGAGGTAAATGGGCCTCGATGGGCCTTAGTGGAAAGGAGAAGGGCCAGCCCTAGGTGGGGCGCGCCCCCCTTCCCTAGTCCTACTAGGACTAGGAGAAGGGGCCGGCCCCCCTCTCTCTCTTTCCCCCCTCCGGGAATCCTAGTCCAACTAGAATTGGGGGAATCCTACTCCCAGAGGGAGTAGGACTCCCTTGGCGCGCCACCCTTGGCCGCCGGCCCCCTCCCCCCTTGCTCCTTTATATACGGGGGCAGGGGGGCACCTTGGAACACACAAGTTGATCGTAAGATCGTTCCTTAGCCGTGTGCGGTGCCCCCCTCCACCATATTCCACCTCGGTTATACCGTCGCGAAGCTTAGGCGAAGCCCTCGCGCCGTGAAACATCAAGATCGCCACCACGCCGTCGGTCGACGGAACTCTCCTCGACACTCGGCTGGATCGAGTACGAGGGACGCCATCGAGCTGTACGTGTGTCAAGAACTCGGGGCCGGAGTAACGGCGCCGGATCGGTCGGATCGCGAAGAGAACGACGACTACTTCCTCTACGTTGTGATCGCCCGCCGGGTCTACAAGGGTATGTGGACAACACTCTCCCTCTCGTTGCTATACATCACCATGATCTTGCGTGTGCGAGGAAAATTTTGAAATTACTACGCTCCCCAACAAAGGGCATCCGAGCCTAGGTTTTTTCTATGGTTTGATGTTTTGCACGAGTAGAACACAAGTGAGTTGTGGGCGATACAAGTCATACTACCTACCAGCATGTCATACTTTGGTTCAGCGGTATTGTGAGATGAAGCGCCCAGACCGACATTACGCCAGACGCTTACGCGAGACTGGTTTCACCGCCACGAGCACTCGTTGCTTAAAGGTGACTGGTGGGTGCTGTCTCTCTCACTTTAGTTGAACCGAGTGTTGGCTACGCCCGTCCTTGAGAAGGTTAAACGGAGTCTATTTGACGAAGTATCGCTGTGGTTTTGATGCGAGGTGAGACTGGTTCTTGCTTAAAGCCCGTAGCAGCCACGTAAAATTTGCAACAACAAAGTAGAGGACGCCTAACTTGTTTTTGCAGGGCATGTTGTGATGTGATATGGTCAAGACGTGATGCTATATTTTATTGTATGAGATGATCATGTTTTGTAACCGGTTATCGGCAATCGGCAGGAGCCATATGGTTGTCGCTTATTGTATGCAATGCATCGCTTCGTAATGCTTTACTTTATCACTAAGCGGTAGCGATAGTCGAGAAGCATAAGTTTGGCGAGACGACAACGATGCTACGATGAAGATCAAGGTGTCGCGCGGTGACGATGGTGATCATGGTGGTGCTGCAAGATGGAGATCATGAAGCACAAGATGATGATGACCATATCATATCACTTATATTGATTTGCATGTGATGTTTATCCTTTTATGCATCTTATCTTGCTTTGATTGACGGTAGCATTATAAGATGATCTCTCACTAAATTATCAAGAAGTGTTCTCCCGAGTATGCACCGCTGCCAAAGTTCGTCGTGCCTGCACACCACGTGATGATCGGTGTGATAAGCTCTCACGTCCATCTACAACGGGTGCAAGCCAGTTTTGCACACGCAGAATACTCGGGTTATACTTGACGAGCCTAGCATATGCAGATATGGCCTCGAACACGGAGACCGAAGGTCGAGCGTGAATCATATAGTAGATATGATCAACATAAGATGTTCACCATTGAAAACTACTCCATTTCACGTGATGATCGGTTATGGTTTAGTTGATTTGGATCACGTGATCACTTAGATAACTAGAGAGATGTTTTTCTAAGTGGGAGTTCTTAAGTAATATGATTAATTGAACTTAAATTTATCATGAACTTAGTACCGATAGTATCTTGCTTGTTTATGTTTGATTGTAGATAGATGGCTCGTCTTTGTTGTTCCGTTGAATTTTAATGCGTTCCTTGAGAAAGCAAAGTTGAAAGATGATGGTAGCAATTACACGGATCGGGTCCGTAATTTGAGGATCATCCTCATTGCTGCACGTAAGAGCTACGCCTGGATGCACCGCTAGGTGACAGTTCTTCTTTGGAGCAACGCCAGATGTTATGAACGTCTCGCGAGCAAAGCGATGACTACTCTATAGTTCAATGTGCCATGCTTTACGGCTTAGAACCGGGACTTCAATGACGTTTTGAACGTCATGGAGCATATGAGATGTTCCAGAGTTGAAGTTGATATTCCAAATGTAATGCCCGGATTGAGAGATATGAAGTCTCCAATAAGTTCTATAGCTGCAAGATGGAGGAGAACAGTTACATTAGTGAGCATATACTCAAGATGTCCGGGTACTACAATCACTTGACACAATTGGGAGTTAATCTTCCGGATGATTGTGTCATTGATGAATTCTCCAATCACCGCCACCAAGCTACAAAGGCTTCGTGATGAACTATAATATGCAAGGGTTAGTAAAGACTATACCGAGCTCTTCGCAATGCTAAAGGCTGCGGAGGTGGAAATCAAGAAGGAGCATCAAGTGTTGATGGTCAATAAGACCACTAGTTTCAAGAAGAAAGGCAAAGGGAAGAAGAAGGGAATTCAAGAAGAACAGCAAGCAAGTTGTCTCAGAGAAGAAACCCAAGTCTGGCCCTAAACCTGAAATCGAGTGCTTCTACCGCAAGCGCATCGTCATCGGAAGCGGAACTGCCCCAAGTATTTGGCGGATAAGAAGGATGGCAAGGTGAACAAAGGTATATGTGATATACATGTTATTGATGTGTACCTTACTAGAGCTCGTAGTAGCACTGGTATTTGATCTCGGTTCATTGCTAATATTTGCAACTCAAAGCAGGACTACTGATTGATTGCTTAACTCGCAAAGGACGAGGTGACGATGCGTGGGAAATGGTTCCAAAGTCGATGTAATCGCGGTCGGCACGCTACCTCTACATCTACCTTCGGATTAGTTTTAGACCTAAATAATTGTTATTTGGTGCTGCGTTGAGCATGAACATTATATCTGGATCTTGTTTGATGCGAGACGGTTATTCATTTAAATCGAGAATAATGGTTGTTCTATTTATATGAGTAATATCTTTTATGGTCATGCACCCTTGAGGAGTAGTCTATTTCTTATGAATCTCGATAGTAGTGATACACATATTCATAATGTTGAAACCAAAAGATGCAGAGTTGATAATGATAGTGCAACTTATTTGTGGCACTCGCCGTTTAGGTCATATCGGTGTAAAGCGCATGAAGAAACTCCATCTTGATGGACTTTTGGAGTCACTTGATTATGAATCACTTGGCACTTCGTAACCGTGCCTCATGGGCAAGATGACTAGAACACCGTTCTCGGTACTATGGAGAGAGCAACAGATTTGTTGGAAATCATACATACAGTATGTATGTGGTCCGATGAATGTTGAGGCTCGTGGCGGATATCGTTATTTTCTCACCTTCACAGATGACTTAAGCGGATATGGGTATATCTACTTAATGAAACATAAGTCCAAACGCTTGAAAAGTTCAAAGAATTTCAGAGTGAAGTTGAAAATCATCGTAACAAGAAAATTAAGTTTCTACGATCCGATCGTGGAGGTGAATATTTGAGTTACGAGTTTGGTCTACATTTGAAACAATGCGGAATAGTTTCGCAACTCACGCCACCTGGAACACCACAACGTAATGGTGTGTCCGAACGTCGAATCGTACTTTACTAGATATGGTACGATCTATGATGTCTCTTACAGATTTACCGCTATCGTTTTGGGGTTATGCTCTAGAGACAGCCGATTCACCTTGAATAGAACACCGTCGAAATCCGTTGAGACAACACCTTATGAACTGTGGTTTAGCAAGAAACCAAAGTTGTCGTTTCTTAAAGTTTGGGGATGCGATGCTTATGTGAAAAAGCTTCAACCCGATAAGCTCGAACCCAAATCGAGAAATGTGTCTTCATAGGATACCCAAAGGAGACAGTTGGGTACACCTTCTATCACAGATCCGAAGGCAAGACATTCGTTGTTAAGAATGGATCCTTTCTAGAGAAGGAGTTTCTCTCGAAAGAAGTGAGTGGGAGGAAAGTGGAACTTGATGAGGTAATAGTACCTTCTCCCTTACTTGAAAGTAGTTAAATCGCAGTAAACCAGTTTTCGAGACACCCACGCCAAGTAGTGAGGAAGTTGATGATGTTGATCATGAAACTTCAGATCAAGTTATCGCAGAACCTCGTAGATCAACCAGAGTAAGATCCGCACTGAGTGGTACGGTAATCCTGTTCTGGAAGTCATGCTACTAGATCATGATGAACCTACGAACTATGAAGAAGCGATGGTGAGCCCAGATTCCGCAAGATGGCTTGAGGCCATGAAATCTGAGATGGGATCCATGTATGAAAACAAAGTGTGGACTTTGGTTGACTTGCCCGAGGGTAGGCAAGCAATAGAAAACAAGTGGATCTTCAAGAAAAGACCGACGCCGACGGTAATGTTATCGTTTATAAAGCTCGACTTGTCGCAAAAGGTTTTCGACAAGTTCAAGGGATTGACTACGATGAGACCTTCTCACCAGAAGCGATGCTTAAGTCCGTCCGAATCATGTTAGCAATTGCCGATTTTATGATTATGAAATTTGGCAAATGGATGTAAAGACTGCATTCTGAATGGATTTACGGAAGAAGAGTTGTATATGATGCAACCGAAGGTTTTATCGATCCAAAGGAGCTAACAAAGTGTGCAAGCTCCAGCGATCCATTTATGGACTGGTGCAAGCATCTCGAGTTGGAATAAACGCTTTGATAGTGTGATCAAAGCATTTGGGTTTGTGAGACTTTTGGAGAAGCTCAGATTTACAAGAAAGTGAGTGGGAGCTCAGAGCATTTACGATATTATATGTGGATGACATATTGCTGATCGGAAATGATATAGAATTCTGGATAGCATAAAGGGATACTTGAATAAGAGTTTTTCAATGAAAGACCTCGGTGAAGCTGCTTACATATTGGGCATTAAGATCTATAGAGATAGATCAAGACGCTTAATTGACTTTCACAAAGCACATACCTTGACAAAGTTTTGAAGAAGTTCAAAATGGATCAAGCAAAGAAAGGGTTCTTGCTGTGTTACAAGGTGTGAAGTTGAGTCGACTCAATGCCCGACCACCGCAGAAGATAGAGAGAAAATGAAAGATGTTCCTATGCTTCAGCCATAGGCTCTATCATGTATGCAATGCTGTGTACCAGACCTGATGTGTGCCTTGCTATAAGCCTAGCAGGAGGTACCAAAGTAATCCAGAGTGGATCATCGACAGCGGTCAAGAACATCCTGAAACACCGAAAAGGACGAAGGATATGTTTTCGATATGGAGGTGACAAAGAGCTCATCGTGAACGGCTACGTTGATGCAAGCTTTGACACCGATCCGGACGATTCTAAATCGCAGACCGGATCGTGATTTACACTAAACGGAGGAGCTGTCGGTTGGTGCAGTTCTAAACAAAGCGTCAGAAGGGATCTACATGTGAAGCGGAATACATAGCAGCTTCGGAAGCAGCTAATGAAGGAGTGCGGATGAAGGAGTTCATATCCGATCTAGGTGTCATACCTAGTGCATCGGGTCCAATGAAAATGTTCGTGACAATATCGAGCAATTGCCTTAGCAAAGGAATCCAGATTTCACAAGAGGACCAAGCACATCAAGAGACGCTTCAATTCCATCCGGACTTAGTCCAGACGGAGACATAGAGATTTGCAAGATACATACGGATCTGAATGTTGCGGAACCGTTGACTAAGCCTCTTCCACGAGCAAAACATGATCAGCACCAAGACTCCATGGGTGTTAGAATCATTACTATGTAATCTAGATTATTGACTCTAGTGCAAGTGGGAGACTGAAGGAAATATGCCCTAGAGGCAATAATAAAGTTATTATTTATTTCCTTATTTCATGATAAATGTTTATCATTCATGCTAGAATTGTATTAACCGGAAACATGATACATGTGTGAATGCATAGACAAAACAACATGTCACTAGTATGCCTCTACTAGACTAGCTTGTTAATCAAAGATGGTTATGTTTCCTAACCATGAACAAGGAGTTGTTATTTGATTAATGAGGTCACATCATTAGTAGAATGATCTGATTGACATGACCCATTCCCTTAGCTTAGCACACGATCGTTTAGTATGTTGCTACCGCTTTTATCCATGACATATACATGTTCCCGTAACTATGAGATTATGCAACTCCTGTTTACGGAGGAACACTTTGGTGCTACCAAACGTCACAACGAATCGGGTGATTATAAAGGAGTACTACAGGTGTCTCCAAAGGCAAATGTTGGGTTGGCGATTTCGAGATTAGGTTTTGTCACTCCGATTGTCGGAGAGGTATCTCTGGGCCCTCTCGGTAATGCACATCACTTAAGCCTTGCAAGCACTACAACTAATGAGTTAGTTGTGAGATGATGTATTACGGAACGAGTAAAGAGACTTGCCGTAACGAGATTGAACTAGGTATTGGATACCGACGATCGAATCTCGGGCAAGTAACATACCGATGACAAAGGGAACAACGATGTTGTTATGCGGTCCGACCGATAAAGATCTTCGAGAATATGTAGGAACCAATATGGGCATCCAGGTCCCGCTGTTGGTTATTGACCGTGAATAGTTCTAGGTCATGTCTACATTGTTCTCGAACCGTAGGGTCCGCACGCTTAAGGTTTCGGCGATGTTATTATGAGTTTATGTATTTTGATGTACCAAGGAGTTCGAGTCCGGATGTGATCACGGACATGACGAGGAGTCTCGAAATGGTCGAGACATAAATATTGATATATTGAAGCCTATGTTTGGAGTTCGAATGGTTCCGCTAAAACGGAATTTATCGAGTACCGGAGGTTACTGGAACCCCGGAGGTAAATGGGCCTCGATGGGCCTTAGTGGAAAGGAGAAGGGCCAGCCCTAGGTGGGCGGCGCCTCCCCCTTCCCTAGTCCTACTAGGACTAGGAGAAGGGCCGCCCCCTCTCTCTCTTTCCCCCTCCGGAATCCTAGTCCAACTAGAATTGGGGGAATCCTACTCCCGGAGGGAGTAGGACTCCTTGCGCGCCACCCTTGGCCGCCGCCCCCCCCCTTGCTCCTTTATATCTGGGGCAGGGGGCACCTTGGAACACACAAGTTGATCGTAAGATCGTTCCTTAGCCGTGCGGTGCCCCCTCCACCATATTCCACCTCGGTTATACCGTCGCAAGCTTAGGCGAAGCCTCGCGCCGGTGAAACATCAAGATCGCCACCACGCCGTCAGGTCGACGGAACTCTCCTCGACACTCGGCTGGATCGAGTACGAGGGACGCCATCGAGCTGTACGTGTGTCAAGAACTCGGGCGCCGGAGTAACGGCGCCGGATCGGTCGGATCGCGAAGAGAACGTACGACTACTTCCTCTACGTTGTGATCGCTTCCGCTTCGGGTCTACAAGGGTATGTGGACAACACTCTCCCCTCTCGTTGCTATACATCACCATGATCTTGCGTGTGCGTAGGAAAATTTTTGAAATTACTACGTTCCCCAACACGATGGTGACCTGATACTTTTGCTCTGTTTTTCTGCATGCTATTTCCTCATATATGTTAATGCACGCATGCTGAATTACATTAGTCACGATATTTCATCATGCATTTCAATTCGTTCGATATGTCAAATGCGTGTATGAATTACAAGATATCGGGGGAGATCTCCATGATATTACTCTACAATGTGCATTGTTTTTTGAAAGAAAATTCCTCACATACGCACATCTTCAGGGGGAGTTCTTCTATAGCTTGCAATCAAATTGCTCAATATTAAGCACTTTCAAATTATATGTTTATCCCCGTTGAAAACTTAACCTATTTGTCATCAATCACCAAAAGGGGAGATTGTAAGTGCATCTGGTGCCCCTTAGTGATTTTGGTGTATTGAATACTTATAGGTTAAGGGAATAATATGTTTGTGAGTGTCCACAGGCTCTATAAGTCAATGAGGAGTTTGATATTTATGATGAAAGTCGACCCCTAGAAATGTATGTCTTCAGCTGAAGACTTTGGTCCTCCTGAAGATTTTGAAAGTGAAGAAATTGGTGTGACCATGAAGACTTGGATATTCATGCAAGGATTATGAAGTGTGAAGACTTTTGTTTTCGTTGTTTCATTTTCTATTTCTTGAGTCATAGGAAACACCGTACTGTTAAAGGGGTCGAGGTAATACTAAGGAAACTGATTTCCATGTGATGCTCATCTCAAAATCCTACACCTACCCAATCCTTTTGAGTGGAGCCATTGGAAATCTCATATCAGTTCAGTCAATTTCTTCAGTGACAGAGACGAAGATCTTCTGGTCTCTGAGGAATTTGTTCTGACTGAGGAGTTAGGAATTCGCCAGTGTGGATTGCCTAGTGAGGAACATGATAGCCCTGAGGAATTCAAACCTAAAACATCCGACCGTTGCTGTGCTACACGCCAGCTGTCCAAAAATATCTTCCACCTAATGGTCATATCATTGAAGGGCATTTATTTCTTATCATGTTGGGCTGCTCCCTAGGCTATAAATAGCCGCCCCCTACAACCACTAGCTGGTTGGCTGCTCCGAGAGAAACTGACACTTGTCATTGAGAGCATCCCATCCTCCGAGGACTTTGAGCAAAAATCATCAAGTGAGGAAAACCTAAATTCCAAACCCAAACACCTACAAACCCAAAGTGATTGAGCATCACTGAAGAGATTGTTCCTGTGTGGAACCGACGCTTGTTACCTTTGACGACTGTGTATCCTCCAGACGGTTAGGCGTCATGGTCTGAGCATCCAAGAGGAATTGTGGATCGCCGAGTGACCAAGTCTTTGAAGGTTGAGTCACTTGTGAAGACTTACCACGAGTGTTGGGCGAGGTCTGTGTGATCTTAGCTCAAGGAGAATACGGTGAGGACTGTGTGTCCGGGACTGTGTGTCCTCGAGTTTAAATACTCAGCCGCTCCAACCAGACGTACAACTGTCACAGCAGTTGGAACTGGTCTACCAAATCATTGTCTCCACCAAGCCAACTGGTTCTATTTCCTCAACCCTTTCATTTCCTCACTCATGTGTTGATGAACCTGATCATTACTGTTTGAAGACTTTGACTGAAGACTTTCTCTATTTCCTCAAACCAATTTCTTCAGTCACATTGTCTTCAACCTGCTTATCCTGTTTTCACGCTATATGTACTCTGTGCTTGTTTTCATTTCATCATGATGACTATGCTATTGCTCTGTTATGCTTATACCTGAGTACTTATTCCACTACTAGTGTGTCATTGCTTAGGAATTTTTTCACCTAGAAATTCCTCAGTGACGAATTTGTAAAAATCGCCTATTCACCCCCCCTCTAGTTGATATAATGCACTTTCAAGAAGCCGAGGAAAATCGATTTCCGATGGAGAAGTAAATGGGAGAAGTGGCGTGCAGGCAGTTGATTAGACGGCTAGGTAGACTAAACGAAAAGGCTATGCGGGTAGACTAAGGAGTCGTACCTGTTCGTGTACGTGCCCATCCTTCTAGCGCTACATGTGCCACTGGCTAGTTGAGGTCACTCTTCCGAATCACCGTGGCGAGACATTTTATTATTTCTTTTTATTCCTGCACCTTTCCTGATAGGTGGGACCTATGCAAACAGATAAAAAAATGTGTCATAGCTGGTTCAGATGGATATTGGCGCGTGCGTGGGAGACACAACATTCTCTGGTTAAGGAATACACGGTTATCCTCAAAAAAGAAAAGGCCCATCTTCGCGTTTCCGCATGCACGAGAATTTGGTTCTGCTCGCAATATGGATGATACCTGGAGGATGAAGTGAACAGGCATGCTTGCACGGGAGACCTATTTCCGCTATACAGTACTGGAGTACTCATGTTCCTACTACTAGTAGTAATAGTAAAACTTTGGTACACTTGATGGTCAAAATACTATTCATCCGGTCCTCACAGTGAAGTGACAACACCCTGCGCCTGACACTAGTCCAGGCGGCGTGTTTGGGTTACCAAAGTCAGCCTCACCCTGTGCACTGTGTAGTATGTCACCGCCGATGTATAGCACATTAGCATGCCTCGCCTCGTCTCCCTCTCCCCTAGCACCACTCCATCTCCATCTCCATCTCACTGTGCCCCCGCGTACCGTCGCCTCACTCGCCTTCCCCAGTACCACTATTCCCTCGCTAGCCGCTCCAACACCGACAGCCTTCTCCCCTGTAAATCAAGCCCCCCAAAACCCCACCTTCCAAACTCCACCATGGCCGAACGCGAACCCGCAGCATCCATATGAGCCGCGATTGGAGCAATCTCCCCAGTGACATTCTTGACATCTGTTGTTCGTGTATGGATATGTTGAGCGCCCTGTGCCTGGTTGCAGGCTCGAGGGACATGCACACGACCATCTTCGAAGCGAGGCCTAAGTTTTTCAAGACACCCTGCTTGTTGCTATCTGGTCTTGCGAGATTTGCTCACCATGATATGGAGGCGTACATGATGCCCCTCAACTTCAATCCGATCTCCATTAGCCGAAACTTCTTTGCAGGTATGTAGTGGGTTGTCGTACATCATTTCCCTCGACTTCGATCCGATCACCATCGCCCGAAACTTCTTGGCAGGTATGTACTGGGTCGGCATGAACTCCCACTGGATGGCTGCCATCAGAGAAGACGTGAAAAACTTGGTGCTCATTAACTTCCAGACCTCTCATGAGATTATCCTTCCTCCATTGGATTATATAGGATTTTACCATCGCAGTCCAAGTCATCTAGATTACCATGTCAGTTGGACGGACCTTGTTTTGCACAAGATTGTAATCTGCCAAGTGCCCACACGACATGCGAATTATGCAGACTTCAAGCTAATTGCCTTGTTCGACCGCAGACTCGCTTATCTTTATGTTAGTGCCTTCTTTAGCTGGAGACAACCTAGCTCGCAGTGGATCATCATCAAAGCTGATACACACTTTTGTGATGCTATTGAACACAATGGCATCATCTACGCGATCGACGAAGCAGATGGCACCACATATTGCTGGGACAGCGCGTGTAAGTTGTTTTCGTCTGATGTTAATGATGACGCCATGACACTGTTTGAACTTTTTGTGATGATTGGCATATCCCTGTTTGAGCAGAATTTGAGTAGAACTATGGCAATGTATTAGAGATGTTATAAATCAGCTATATTTGGAATGAGTTAATTCATGCAATTGTGACCATGTCATTACAACCAATTTGTACCCCTGAATAATCAAATGGTTACGAATATATGGATATTCTCCTTATTTTACAGTAATCTATATACTACTACCTAATATGAGTGTGTATCAATGGCCATGTTAGTTTCCTCGTTTTCATGATGTAGAAACATGCACCACACTATTGGTTTCATCTAACCATACATTAGGGAAGTAAATGTGCATATGGAGAACTCTATATTTGGAAGTAGTGAAATCCTGTAATGCTTACCATGTGTACATACCTATATTTGCCCTTCAGCACTCAATGGCTAGAATAATATCCTCACAAAAAATTTGCCCACGGAACACGAGTATATAACAATGCATGGTCTGTTAGTTACCTTGAAGAATTTGTTTGTGAGGACAGAACATGATTACATAACATGCATGACATGGTAGTTTCCTGTGAAGAATCGATTGCGAGATAACATGAGTATAACCATGCATGGCACTTCTATATTTTTGAACCTAGTATACATTTCCCTGTATTTTCCTCCCAGTTCCAACAGGGACATATCAATGTTGTTTCTTGCATTATCCTACTCATACTCTAAACAATGCTGATCTTAGATTAACAATGCCTATCCTTTTTGATATGATGCAGTGTCCCTACAGTTACTACCCGTTGTAATCACACCACCTTTGCCAAAAACAAGGAAGCACAACTGGTTCCTCGCTCGATCAGACGATGACAAAAGACTGATGATCATTCGGACACATGAGCCGAAAAAGTTATATTGCAAAAAAACCACTGTATACAAGCACCGTGAAATACGTGATATCCGGACAGTGGTTGTTACGTCTATGAGCAGGATACCAACTTGTTAGGGCCTTCGGGATTTTTGAGTTGGAGGTGGGTAAACAGCCTTGGTTCACACTCTCTGTTTCTCGGACTCAACTATCTGATTAACCAGGAGATCACCATTGGCAAGGACCTTGATGGCAGAGAGGCTCTGTTTGCTATGGAAAACTTTGTCTATACGGCGAGCCCTGGGAGATCGGGAGCAAACTCCCCTGCTTGTCAACGATACAGCCTGCAGCCAAAAGAGGGTGAGAATGACAAAGGCGTCTGGATTAACTTTGATCCTTGGATGTCTAAAGTACGACAGGCAGTGATGGGGTTCAAGCCTTCAGGCTGATAGGTAATTGGGCTATTACACCGAAAGGGTGGAGTACTGGTGTCTTCGGATCACTGGTCGCTGAAGCAGGGCTGCAACTTAAGATGGTGTTGCATCATCCCTCTTCGAATGACTTGTTGTCTTTGCTGCTTGTTCTGGATGGGTAGTTATCTCTTTTGTTATACCTATTCCTTGTCATTTGGCCATCCTCGCCTATGTCACACTTACTATGTAATAGTTGCCTCTATTTAGAATGTCATTCTCGTCTGGATCATGAGAGTCTGAGCGCTGTAGATGGGTGCGTTTTGGTGGTGTAGCAAGACTTCTTATGAACTATCATGTCTTGTTATTTATGTCAGTAGTAGTCACTAGTCAGTGTTTGAATGTTGTATATATCGTTGTTGCGAACTGTTTATTGTCTCGAACTGCTGGTGGGCTAAATGAGGGCATCACCATTCTCCAGTGTTCAGAGTATATCTCCTTTTTTCAAGTTATAATTTGAGCTCAGTTTCTTTTTGACGATGTACACTTGTTTGGGCCAGTGAGGTGTCGTTGAATATGAGCCGAGTAGTAACGCAATGCCAAACAGGTCAATTATGACTCTCAGGCCGGGCTCTCAAAAGATCCTCAAAAAAAGGTCGGGCTCTCCAAACAAGAAAGAATAAGGACTCTTAGGCCGACATGTGGGCGCCACCGTGTTTTAAATGCGCTTATGCTACCGAGAGCATATTGGCGCGTGTTCGAAATTCATGCTACCTTTTCATCCCCAATTTCCCACCCCTCCCCCGCCTCTGGAATCTCGATTCCTACTCTAGTTCCCCCAAATCCCCCTCCTATACTCCCTGTACTCAAGCGCACTATCATGTCGCCGGTCAACACGGATTTCCGAGCCAGAGATCCTGAGGTATGTCCTGCCTTTAGTCGTTGCATGTTGTCGCTCAACAGTGGCATGGCGGCGCTTGATGACCAGTTTGCCGGCAAAGTGCTGGTGGTAACCATCAACGGCGACTGGCCTCCCGTCTCTGGACGACCTGGTCAAAGCTCTTGGCATTGCACATGGCATCCAAATAAGTGACTTGCTCGTCGAAGTCTGTCCGCCACCGGATGATTTCTTTGTCAGGTTCCAGACAACTTTCGACTGCAGTTGTGTGTTCAAATCTTCTCGGTGTTTGTTCTGTGATGGCGTGCTGGTGAGCTTTGAACGGTGGCACCCAGGATGGGGCTCGGTGCCCTCTGAGCTCAAGTTTTTAACAAAGCTTACCTTCCATGGCATGCCTTGACGTGCTTGGAACAGCGAGTCCATGAATGAACTTATAAACAACCTTGGAGGTGAGCACGTAAGTATGTTTGTTCCTCTAGATAGCTGGGCTCTAACGGTTATGGCATGGATGAAGAAGCCGTCCACCATACCGAAGGTGATTGGTGTTGAGATACGTTGCAGGAACCGGGGTTGTACTATTCATCGCCACCAAGGCCATCGCGACCACGTTAGGGATGTACCAGACGAGTGTTCGTGCATGTCGAAGAAGTGGTCAATCCATCAATCAAGTCTGCCGCCGCCGCTGGTGCTGTGGTCCGTCGACGACGCCCATTAGTGAGTCAACGCCGACTTTCCCGTGTTGCTCGGAATGATGGATGGCACAGGGCCTACTCCATTGCGCGGCAGAGGCCACTGCTTCTTTGGGAGAAGAGGCAGGGTTGGCTACCTGGATGTGCTCTAATTTGAGGTAACAAGTGAATCTTGTCAGATACTAGTTAAATCCGAGCTATGGGTGTGAAGCACTGATGTGCCAGTACATTTTATTGTGACCTGTTATAATTTTGTACCTTAACTTTTTTAGAAAGGGTTGTATGTCAACTTAATGTGCTAGCAGAACTTATTTTGTTGTCTGTCTGTTTTCTTTGCACAACATTCAAGATATTCCCCGTCATTGATAAAGACGATGAACTGTTATGTACGAGTTTGTTGGTTTCAACATAGCCCTACCCCGTAGCAATCCACTGCTTCCATCCTGATTGTGTCGCCTGCGTGAAATTTTTCTATGCAAGTTCAGTGTGCTATGATGTTCTATATGATTATGTCAACTATATAAGTTTTTACTCAACATCAGCAATGCATATGGCTGAAAGATGTATTTACGAGCATCAACCGATAGGTCTCTCTCTCCCTCTCTCACACACACAAGCGGGACCCATTGAATTATTTCTTTGCTCGTGACAGCTTTTAATTAGATTCCACTGTACTCTAACTTTTTTCTTAAGTTATTAATTGAGCTCAATGACTTCAAAAAGTTGTACAGAAGCCTTGTTTGGGCCTTTTCGGCGTTGCTGAATGTGGGCTGAGTAGCCATGTAAGGTTGTATTGTACTACACAGGCCATTTTTTCAACATCAACAATGCAACTGGGCCGACAGTTGTACACAATATCCGGGTCAACTTGTTATTCTCCGCCCCGCTGGGCTGCAAATCTTTCCTAGGAGGGATGGGCTTAACCAAAAAATGGACTTTAAGAAATAATAAATGGGATGTAATTATAATAACTGGGCAGTGACTATAAAAAAATGCACCAAAAGCGTAATTAGATTTAAAAATATATTATTTTTGTAATTTGAAATTTTTAATTTCATTACTTGTTGCGCGCGCAATATTTCTTTGGATTTTTACGTAATAGAACTTTATTTTGAAATTATATTTAATCTGCCTAGAAATTATGGATAAAAATATTTCAGATCCTATCAAAATGGGGAATTTTTTTTGAATTCTGTTTTGACCGGTTGGTTGAAATTATTAATCATTGTCCTAGCTAGAAAATGGGTTGTACTTTTAACAAACTGTAAATGGGTTGTAGTAAATTCCATTAGAGTTCAAAAATGGGTTGTACATTCTTACAAATTGCAAATGGGCTATATGTTCTCTGCCACGCACTTGTGGGCCTTCTAAGTTGACGCGTCCCCTAAAAAAACTAAGTTGACACGTATGCAAGGCTTTGTCAACTTATAGTCAGCACACGGCTCTAGCAGCAGTGGCCATTGGATGTCCATCCAACGGATGTCGTGCTTCTTCTTCAATCTCGGATATTCTTGCTTCAGCCGTGCAAAAAATGATTCCTCCCCCTGACATCTGGGGTGCATCGTTTCGGAGGCTGACTTGTGGGCCTACTAAGTTGACGCGTACCAAGGGCTTTGTCAACTTAGTCAATATAAACGATTCTAGTTGAAGTGACCGTACGATGTCCATCCAACGGCTGTAGTGCTTCTTCAACCTCTGGTCTTCTTGCTCCAGCCGCCCAAAGTAGTGCCAGTCGTGTCGCGTGCTCCTGCCTCCCGTGGCCGGCTGTGATGCCGTAGAGGCCTCACCGCCCCTACTACTCCCACAGCTAGCCAGGCCATCCCTCTACTCACCCACACCCCCTATTGTTCTGCCGCGACGGCAGGCTCACACCGCAGCCGAACCAGCGAACCCTCGTACTTCTCTCCGCGCGGGCTTCCACTGTCACGTCTTCCCCGGCTCTGCGTCGTCCTCTTCCTAGGCCTCGCCATCGTGCACTGCCCTAGTGCTCTCGGCGTGGCGTGGTCAACATGATCAAGGAATGACTTCCATCGGAAGAGTACTGTACGTGGAGAGGCTAACAGCTGGGTCCACGGCAGCTGCAAGGAAGTGCCTCCTTATTACGCGCAAAATAATTATTCCTCCACCTGACAGCAGGGACCCACTGGACGGGCCACCGTATTTCGCGAAAAAACGTTTCCCCTGACTGCTGGGACCCACCAGCTACACCTTCGCACGCAAGGAAGTGCGTCCATATTATGGACCAAAAAAACAATTCGCCCCCTAACTGCTGGGACCCACCAGCTACATCTTCACACGCAAGGAAGTGCCTGAAAGTCGGGACCCACCTGGTCGAAGCGTACGTAGCATTGTCATTCTGGTCGCGAAAGTGTACGCACATACTGGTCGATGTAGAGGCGCACACGTGTCGTAGTAGAGGCGCGCACGTGTAATAGTAGAGGCGCGCACGTAGCATGTACGTGTACGTATAGCGGCCAGGGTGCAAGAAGTAATACGGCCACGTACGTACATACGGGTGGGGTCTCTAACGCCTACTCACGCATACATATGGCCAGGGCTCGTGTACATGGTTGGGTCCGAACGGAGAAACTGCGCCGTCATCGTGTTCATGGGGAGGCAACGGAATGCGTCGTGTTCATCGGGAGGCAACGGAATACATCGTGTTCTTCGGGAGCCAACCGGCTTGGACGGAATAGCCAATCGAAATGGGGACTAGGGTACCGCAGAACGGAGGAAACGGCCTTGTGTTCGACCGGCCACGGTCGAAACGGGATCCTATTCATCAGGAGGGGTCTGCGTACCGCAAAATGGAGGAAACGGACTTATATTGGACCTGCTACGGTCGAAACAGAGTCCTATTGATCGGGAGGGGTGTGGCGTACCGCAAAACGGAGGAAACGGACTTGTGTTGGAGCGCTACGGTCCAAACGGGGGGTCCTGTTCATCGGGAGGGGTGTGGCGTACCGCAAAACGGGACTCCACGGGATACTGTTCATCTCCACCGTCGACTGCCTCCACGGGCTACTGTTCATCCACCGTCGACCTCCTCTAGCCTCCACCTGCGATTGTTCATCCATGGGCTCCTGTTCATCCAGCCTTCACCGCTCCTCCACCGGCTATTGTTCAACCATCTCTCTCCATAGGGTCCTGTTCAACCACCCCTCCACGGGCTACTGTTCATCTAGCCCTCCACCGGCTACTGTTCAACCAGCCCTTCGCCGGCTACTGTTCAACCTTCCCTCCATGGGGTACTGTTCATCCACCCCTCCACGCGGTCCTGCTCATCCACGCCTAACTAGCTCGATCGATCAGGATCCTGTTCATCCAGCGGCAACACCATGGGGTCCTGTTCATCCAACACCCATCAGGAACTGTTCATCCAAACCCCCCCCCCCCCAACAACACTCACTGTTCATCCAGAGGAAGCATTGATCGGCTTCCGTTAGCAGCAGTAGCAAAGGAATCGCTCGATCTGCTTCAGTTAACAGCCATCGATCGATCACTCGGGTTCAGTAACGCGTAGCCTGCAGTGCAATCGCTCGGGTTCAGTTAGGCGAATGCCTCACTCGGGTTCAGTTGGAGCCCAATGCCTCGCACCCACGCGCGTACGTGTAAGAGAGAAACACGCATCGCTCAGCCCCCGACCACCCATCATAACCGGGAACTCCCCGATATTTTCCTCGCCCTCACTTCTACCACGGTTTTTTTCGTCATGCACGGCCCAAAGAATGTCATGCAGCTGCGTCTCCGGCCCGCCCAAGATGAAAAGCCCATTTTCTGTCATGATTTTTTGTCATAGAAGTAGGAGGCCACCACATCTATGATGATACCGGGTTTTGTCACAATTATCGTCATAGAAGTGTCATAAGTATGACAGGAAAAAATTTGTTCGGCCCAAAATATGACGGATGTGTCTTTTTTTAGTGAGTCCCTGCGGAGTGGATTTCACCACTGTCATCGTTGTTCCGTTACTAGAGTTATTCCGCTGCTTCGTGTTGTTCTACTGCTTGCAAAGAGCAACCATGGCAGGCATAGTGTCATCATGCCGATGTAATCCTCTTGTACCCATATAGACTGAATTAAAGAGCTGATTTGTTCTATGCTAAGCAGTGCCATATTGTAGAAGACTTCTCCTCGATCTCTGGGCTAGAATATGGGGAGTTCCGGTTTCTCTGAGCCGGGGTGGCACACATACCCTGCTTAAGTGTCCACCATCTTCATCGTCCCCGACAGGCCATGCTACACACTTGCACACACTCTGCAGTCTCCCTTTCTCGTGGTTTTTATACAAGCGCACCCATGTTGAGCGACAACAAGGACGATAGTTCCGCCAGCAGTCTGGCGCCCGATGAGAGGTCAACATCGGAATCATCCCGCTCGTCTTCCATGAGTCTGGTGTCGAGCCCAAACCTCGATTATATCTGGATCATGGAAGGGATGTTGCCTCCGGAATCGTCAGACAACAACCAGATAGACGAGGAGCCGTCAGAGGATGAAGAAGAGGATGACGGTGATGATGAGGAGGAATGGTCAAATGAGGAGGAGGAGGACGACGACAGCAACGACGATGACGATAGCAGCGGCGATGAAAAGCCAACGGTCAGCGGCAAGAAGTGTCCTCGCCAAGACGATGTCGCGGGGCCATCCAACAACAACAACAAGAAGAAGTACTAAATTAAGTAGACTGTATATATCTCTGTATCCGTCCACTCATATTAATTTGTTATCTCTGTTTCCCCTGTCAATCTCATCGCAGACGGTTAATAATATGTATTCAACAGAGATCTTTTACATTATCGCCCACAAGTTGGTTTCTTGAATTGTGTGCCCTGACAAGCACACAATTCACAAAAAAAGACTATATGTGATGTCTATAATGATCGCACACAATTCTGATTACCGACCTGTTTGGTGGATATCACACACATCTTGTTACGCCGAATTGTTTGTGTTCAACTAAATCATCGGAAACGGTTCATGGGAGCGAACTGTGTGTCGTATATCACACACACCATGATATGGCTGCCAATTTCTGTCGTTCTGTATCATCGCAAACGGTTCATGGGAGCGAACTATATGCCGTATATCGCACGCACCTGTATGGCTACCCGTTTCTGTTGTTCTGTCTCCTCGCAAACGGTTCATGGGAGCAAAGTGTATGTCGTATATCGCACACACCTTGATATGGTTGCCGGTTTCTGTTGTTCTGTCTCATCGCAAACAATTTGTATGGATCAACCGTATGCCCTACATCGCACACGCAACTAAAATCGGAACCGTGTTTGATGTATCCTTCATCGCAAACATTTTGCATATTTTTTTTACATTTTTTTACATCACCGTTTGCGATCAATGCATCGCACACAGTTTTGTCAAAGGGTCTTTGATCGTAGTGTCGCGTTAGCAGCATCCTGCAGTAGTGATGGCCCCTGCACTAGAAACAGACTCCTTAAAAGATACAATTGTATTACAAGTCCAAATTATTCGGTGTCTCGGATTTTTGATTTATATGCGTCAGTTTTGAACCTAGATTTTGGTCAATAGTTGGGTTACCCGGATCCTATGTATACCCCTTACGTTCCCGATGAATTCAGCTAAGAGTGTAACGGGAGAACCACTGTGATAGTGCCGCCAAGTCAATTGCCAGAGCGCCTGAGTGGATAAAGCCGAAAACTAACTATCTAGGTAGGCGCAAACTGGCCGGCCATCCATAGACTGCGTCAAGTTATGTGACAATAGAGATCACCCGTGTCAAACAAAGGGCTTTAACTTTTAGCTGAAGTGTTTCATGGCCTATACCTCGGCCTATCAAGCCGGCCACTTCCCCTATCGAGGGCTGGTCATCAGCCCCCACAGTCAAGCTCCTAGGACTACTTGAAAGCTCTCAAGCCACTATAGTATGATTACCTCGTTCTTATAAGGAGAAGGCCGCCTTTGGGTACCGAGATGTCGGCTAAGGGTCAAACCTGCATCTCGGAACACCCTTTATATAATCTACATTGGGGTTGAGGCCGACAACTGGCCACTTTCAGTCTAAAACAAGTCACCCAGGAGGTAAAAATCATCGAAAAACATACATGGAATTTAAGGCCATAGTCATTCAAGCAAAAGATAATGTTTTATACATTCCACAAACTTCGGCATTCCAAAGTACTACCTAATAATACAATGTGTCTTTTGGACACACGACCTCGGTCATCCGAGCTCCCTCCTCCACCTCAGGATAGTACTGCTCCGTGGTGCAAGGTTTGTCCGCTAGAGGTCTCGTGGCCACAGTCACTGCGTCAACCTTGCGCCAATGTGTCTTCACGCAGGCGTACTCCCTTCGCACTCCTTCAAAGCACGTGAACCTCTTCCAGTTCTTGGCACATGAAACAGCCCCTCGCAGGCGCATCACGAGACCGAAGAGGCTTCCTGGTAGGGCGTCGACAAGCCATGATACGTCTCCAACGTATCTAGAATTTTTGATTGTTCCATGCTATTATATTACCCGTTTTGGATGTTTATGGGCTTGACTTTACACATTTATATCATTTTGGGACTAACCTACTAACCGGAGGCCCGGCCCGTATTGCTATTTTTTGCCTATTTCAGTATTTCGAAGAAAAGGAATATCAAACAGAGTCCAAATGGAATGAAACCTTCGAGAGCGTGATTTTTGGAACGAACATGATCCAGAGGACTTGGAGTGCAAGTCAAGAAGCAGTCGAGGCGGCCACGAGGGTGGAGGGCACACCCCCGTACTGGGCGTGCCCCCTATCTTGTGGGGCCCTCGGGCGACCACCGACCTACTTCTTGCTCCTATATATACCCACGTACCCCGAGAACATCAAAGGCGACCACGAAAAACTATTTCCACCACTGTAACCTTCTGTATCCGCAAGATCTCATCTTGGAGCCTTCGCTGGTGCTCCGCCGAAGGGGGAATCGACCACGGAGGGCTTCTACATCAACACCATAGCCCCTCCAATGAGTTGTGAGTAGTTTACCACAGACCTTCGGGTCCATAGTTATTAGCTAGATGGCTTCTTCTCTCTTTTTGTATCTCAATACCATGTTCTCCTTGATCTTCTTGGAGATCTATTCGATGTAACTCTTTTTGCGGTGTGTTTGTCGAGATCCGATGAATTGTGGGTTTATGATCAAGTTTATCTATGAGAAATATTTGAATCTCCTCTGAATTCTTTTATGTGTGATTAAGTTATCTTTGCAAGTCTCTTCGAATTATCAGTTTGGTTTGTCCTACTAGATTGATCTTTCTTGCAACGGGAGAAGTGCTTAGCTTTGGGTTCAATCTTGCGGTGTCCTTTCCCAGTGTCAGCAGGGGCAACGAGGCACGTATTGTATTGTTGCCATCGAGGATAAAAAGATGGGGTTTATATCATATTGCATGAGTTTATCCCTCTGCATCATGTCATCTTTCTTAATGCGTTACTCTGTTCTTATGAACTTAATACTCTAGATGCATGTTGGATAGTGGTCGATGTGTGGAGTAATAGTAGTAGATGTAGGCAGGAGTCGGTCTACTTGTCACAGACGTGATGCCTATATACATGATCATGCCTAGATAATCTCATAATTATTCGCTTTTCTATCAATTGCTCGACAGTAATTTGTTCACCCACCGTAATACTTATGCTATCTTTAGAGAAGCCACTAGTGAAACCTACGCCCCCCGGGTCTATCTTTTATCATATAAGCTTTCAATCTACTTTTATTTGCATCTTTACTTTTCCAATCTATATCATAAAATACCAAAAATATATTTATCTTATCATATTATCTCTATCAGATCTCACTTTCGCAAGTGGTCGTGAAGGGATTTACAACCCATTTATTGCATTGGTTGCGAGTTCTTTGTTTGTTTGTGTAGGTGCGTGGGACTTTTGAGGAGCCTCCTACTGGATTGATACCTTGGTTCTCAAAAACTGAGGGAAATACTTATGCTACCATTGATGCATCACCCTTTCCTCTTCAAGGAAAACCAACGCAAGCTCAAGACATAGCAAGAAGGATTTTTGGCGATGTTGCCAGGGAGGTCTTCGCTCAAGTCAAGACATACCAAGTACCCATCACAAACTCATCTCCCTCGCATTTACATTATTTGCCATTTGCCTCTTGTTTTTCCTCTCCCCCACTTCACCCTTGCCGTTTTATTCGCCTTCTCTTTCCCAATCTCCTCTCTCTTTTGTTTGCCTTTTTGTTTGCTTTTGTGTTGGATTACTTGTCACCATGGCGCAAGATAATACCAAATTGTGTGATTTCTCCAATACCAATAATAATGATTTCCTTAGTACTCCGATTGCTCCTCTTAATGATGTTGAGTCTTGTGAAATCAATACTGATTTGCTGAATCTTGTTATGAAAGATCAATTCGCCGGCCTTCCTAGTGAAGATGCCTCTACCCGTCTAAACAACTTTGTTGACTTGTGTGAGATGCAAAAGAAGAAAGATACGATAATGATATTGTTAAATTGAAGTTTTTTACGTTTTCACTTAGAGATCGTGCTAAAGTTTGGTTTTCGTCTTTGCCTAAAAATAGTATTGATTCTTGGAACAAGTGCAAAGATGATTTTATCTCTAAATATTTTCCTCCCCCTAAGATCATCACTCTTAGGAATGATATTATGAATTTTAAACAACTTGATCATGAGCATGTTGCCCAATCTTGGGAAAGAATGAAATTGATGATTCGCAATTGCCCTACTCATGGTTTGAATTTATGGATGATCATACAATTTTTTTATGCCGGATTGAATTTTGCTTCTAGAAATCTTTTAGATTCGGCCGCGGGAGGCTCACTTTAGGAGATGCTGCAAAACTCCTTGATAATATTATGGCTAATTACTCTCAATGGCACACCGAAAGATCTACTAGTAAAAAAGTGTATGCTATAGAAGAAATTAATGTTTTGAGTGGAAAGATGGATGAACTTATGAAATTGTTTGCTACTAAGAGTGCTCCTCTTGATCCCAATGATATGCCTTTGTCTACTTTGATTGAGAATAATAAGGAATCTATGGATGTGAATTTTGTTGGTAGGAATAGTTTTGGAAACAATGCTTATAGAGGAAACTTTAATCCTAGACCGTTCCCTAGTAATTCCTTTAATAATTATGGAAATTCCTAAAATAATTCTTATGGTAATTTTAATAAGATTCCCTATGATTTTGAGAATAGTGTGAAAGAATTTATGATCTCTCAAAATAATTTTAATGCCTTGCTTGAAGAAAAATTGCTTAAAGTTGATGATTTGGCTAGGAACGTTGATAGACTTTCGCTTGATGTTGATTCTCTGAAACTTAGATCTACTCCTCCTAAGCATGATATCAATGAGTCTCTCAAAGCTACTCCCTCTGTTCGGAATTATTTGTCTCGGAAATGGATGTATCTAGAACTAAAATACGTCTAGATACATCCATTTCCGAGACAAGTAATTCCGAACGGAGGGAGTATGAGAATTTCCATTGATGAGTGCAAAGAAAGAACCGTCAGATTGCGTGCTAAGAAATATTGCTTTGTAAAGGCGTGTTCCTCTAGTTTCCATGGAAATAATGATGAAGATCTAAAAGTTATTGATGTGTCTGTTGGGGATACACATAACAGGTAGGCCCACGAAGGGTCGAAATATCATAAAGCATGGGGTCCACACAACACATGGGTCCAGATAAATTTCATACAGACATACTATCCACTCGGACAAGCAGCATACTATCCACTCGACCAAGCAGTATACCATCCACTCGGATGACAGTTCACCACTCGACCGCGCGACTCACTCGGATATACGAAGACCAGCAGGCCACAAAGCAGTCGGCATCATTCTCATGGTAAGGGCTTGGTAGTGGGCTGACATTATGGCATTCATGCCCCACTTTGTAACATAGGAGGTGAGGGGATGGCGCACTCTATATAAGCCACCCCCCACCACTAGACTTGGGGTCTCTTCTTCCACCTCTCTCTCTCTCTAGTCTCCGGGCTTAGCTCTGACATGGGGATCCGTTCCTCTCTCTCTCACACATACATTGTAATCCCCGGATACATACTAAGATAAAACAAAGCCTCTCCGGAGCACGAGATGTAGAGTTGTTGAAAGTGCTGCTATCGACTAGAGGGGGGGTGAATAGGCGATTTTTATGGAAGTCTTCAATACTTGCAACTTTCGAAGACAAACAACAGAAAAATGACCTAATTGTTATGCAGCGGAAGATAAACTACCCTAAGCAAGCCATAGTCAAGTATGTAACGATGTGAAAGTACAGGACTAATAGCAGCTAGGTAGTAAGGATCAGGATGGAAGATAGTATGAAGCCAATCAACAGTAGTAGTCAAGCAATGAAGTCAAACAGATACACAGATAGGCAATGACTTCATGAAGACAAACTTAAGTAAGGTTGGGAAGGGATAGAACAAGTTGCTTGTTGAAGACACATGATTTGTTAGACCAGTTCGATTCTTTGTGACAACTATGACGTGCAGTTAGGGAGGCTAAGATTTAACTCGAAGACCGTGTCTTCACCTTATTCCCTTGAGCTAAGGACACCCGGTCCTCGCCCAATCACTCTGGTAAGTCTTCAAGGAGACTTCCAAACCTTCACAGACTTCGTTCACGGCAATCCACAATGACTCTTGGATGCTCGAACGCGACGCCTAACCGGTGGAGGATTCACAGTCCTCAAGTGTAATAAGTCTTCAGTCACACTGCATGAGAAAGACTTGATGATGCCTAACACTCTTTGGCTCTGGATGTTTGGGCTTTGTCCTCGCAAGGATTTTTTCTCTCTCAAATGCTTGAGGTGGGTTGCTCTCAAGCGACAAAAGCCGTGCACTAACTCGAGCAACCACCAATTTATGGTGTAGGGGTGGGATATTTATAGCCACTAAGCAACCCGACCTGATTTGTCCAAAATGACCACGGGTCACTAAGGACTCGTCGTGTCCCAGCGGTTAGATTTCAAACACACGCTGCAACTTTACTTGGGCTACAAGCAAAGGCGACTCATCCACTCTGGATAAGGTTTGCTCTCATTGTCTTCGCTCGAAGACATAGGATTTGAGTTGAGCATCTCTTGATCACTCGACTTAGTTCACTTGGACCCCACTTAACGATGACGGTGGTTCCTATGACTCAACAAAGAAGAAAAGGAAACTACGAAACCACACAGTCTTCGCGCTCCATAGTCTTCACGCAGTGTCTTCTCATGTCATAGTCTTCAATATGAGTATCTTCTCATACCACCATTGTCTTCAATGTCTTCATACATTTTTAGGGGTCATCTCCGGTAGGTAAACCGAATCGATGAGGGACATAACCTGCATTATCCTGCAATTCTCACAAACGCATTAGTCCCTCAACCAACTTTGTCATCAATACTCCAAAACCAACTAGGGGTGGCACTAGATGCACTTACAATCTCCCCCTTTTTGGTGATTGATGACAAACTGGTTGAAGTTTTCAACGAGGATAAAATATGTGAAATTGTAAGGATAGGGAATTGTCTTCATAAGTTGCAAGGGCTCCCCCTAAAGATGTGCATATAAGTAATTTGCTTTTGGAATGCAAATGCACATGGCAGGTTGTACTTATGGAGATCCTCTTCAACTTATGAAGATAATTCATCATGCATGAAATGATATAGCAAGTAAGATGACATGCATAATGAAAAATGGACGTCTGCAGAATGATCTAAGTGCGGAAGTTATCATCACACATGCAGAATTTATCATCGCATCACAGTAAAGCAAATAAGTAGTAGACGACCATCAAGTTTAGGTGTTACAACTCAAAGAACCAAAAGTTTCAAAAGGCAAGAGTTATAAAGGACCAGAAAGGTTTGAAGACATAGAGCATCTACTCGTCATCATGAGTAGGTGAAGCAGCAGGGTTGTCGGTGTTTGTTGGCGGTGTAGATGAACTTGGTGCAGTGTCGATGCGCGCAGTTGTAGGAGGTGGTGAAGTAGCATCATCTTCATCATCGATCACTCTGGCATTTACCGTTGCCGCGGAGGAAGAATATTCAGAGTCTTCAAGAGATGGTGTGCGATGTAGGACAGCAGTCCGTGGAGGAGTGGAGTCAAACTGGAATCTTTCATTGAAGCCATCGTCTTGAAGATCGGCTTGACCTCGAAAGCGGTCAAACTCTTCCATGATCGCCGCAAGTTTCATGAGCAACAAAGGCATTCTTCGTGGCAAGGTTGCGAATGCGATTGACATCCACCAAGAGGCTTTGCATCTGTCTCTTGAGCCAGAAATGATGCTTATCTTGTTTCTGATGAAGAGCCACAAGAAGTTCTCGGTCGTTGAGAACGCGAGAACGCTTCCGAGGCCTTTGCGCAATGGTGCTTTCAGTGGCTTCAGTGGGTGCTCGATGAGGCAGACGAGTGTTTCCAGCCAATGGATAGATTCGTGTCGCTGCTTGAACACCTTCAATAGGCTGAGTGAAGCTTTGTTGCTCGGCATTCTGAAGACAAAGAGGCCTCTTGGCAGGGTCAGAGTATATAGCTTCAACTGACATAGCAACCTCTGGCAGAAAGATCATATGATTGCGAGTAGAGGGCTGATAATTGACAGATGAGTGTCTCTTGATGAGGCGCATGACCCATGGAGCGTAAAACTTTAGACCAAATAGGTCAGAGCCGGAAGCAGCAAGTTGCCTGATGAAGAATTCTTGAGTGTTGAAGCTGATGCCATTGAAAATATAGAAGACCAAAGTCTTCATAGCTCCTTCAAGCTTGGCCGCTGATGAATGTCCTTTGACAGGCCATAGAGTTCGCCTGATGATATGATATATGGTGCGAGGCAGATACTCAAGGTCTTCAACAAAGAAGTCTGTTGGATATTCAGCGTCAGATGGCAAGGGCTTCATCATACTCAACATCTGGCTCATATTGGGCTCTGGCTTATGGAAGATACTCTCTCTGACATTGCGGTGTAGCCGACGATCGAGTTCATATAGTTCTCCAGGAGTGGCTAGCCCTGTAAGCTCGATGATATCCATAGCTTTGGCTTCATGATGAACATTTCCATTCATCCACTCGAGAACCCATGTCTTGATGTCTCTGTAGTAGCTGCGAATGTGCAGAGTAGCATAGAATTGAAGCAATAGCTCTTCATTCCAATGTTCTTTATGCATCACAAAGTGGAGCGAGACAAGCATCACGAAAGCAATCAAGTGCTTCTTCTAAGCACGGCAGTCAAAGCAATGGCCCGATATCAAAGGCGCATATGAGGGAAAATGCGCCCTTGATCATATAGAACGCAGGAGTAATAGTTTCTCTGCTGATAGCTCCAAAACTGATCTGATGATATCCTTGGCTTGGAGTAGGGGTTCTTGGCGCTATCAAAGAAGGTATTGTGGCTTTTGAAGCCATTTGCATTGAAGGACCCTGGTGAGTTGGCAGTACCTGGAAACCTTGGCAACCTAGGCTTTGGCTTCTGGACCTGAGGCCTATGCTCAACATGATAGTCAAATTGAGGTCCTGAGGCAGTAGGCAGAGGTACCAGAATGGGCCATCGGACAGTGGTAAGCTGACCATGACTATATGCTTGCTCAATTGTGTGAGGCATTGGTGGCAGAACAGGAACAGGGGCAACAGGTGAGGCGTCAGGCTGCACAACAGGTGCTTCAGGAGCGGTTGTCACATTAGCTTCAGGTGCAGCAGCGTTAGTGGTTTCAGGTTCAGTGGCCACATTAGCTTCAGGCACACTAGTTGGTGCAGGTTCCACATTGGCATCAGCCATGACTACGTCATTGGCTTCATTGGCGTTGGTGGTGGCAGCCTCAACATTGTCAACCTCCTCTTGACGAACAGGAGGGTCGGGCATAGGCACGTTCACATCAGGAACTGCTTCTTCTTCAATTACTGGGGGGAGTAGATACATGTACTTCTTCTTGATTTTCTTCAGCTGATGCAGCCGGAATGTCTTCAGCAGCATGTGCTTCAGACTCGAAAACATTCACTCTTGGAGCAGGTTCAGAAAATGCTTGACGCGCAACAGGTGAACGTTGCACTTCTCCTTATGGAACGCTCGATAGAGGGACTTGAGGCCTTTTGAAAGTGCAACTAATCCCTGGGTGGTTTTGGTAATTAATAACAACATATATATCATTGAACTAATAGTTTCTTGAGAATCATTTCAGAAAGTTCAGTGATATGGGTATGGCAAGGACTGAAGAAGTGGACCCCTCAAAATGCTAAGGCAAGCATTGGCAAAAGCTCAAGACTCCATTTTTGGTTTAGTGATCCAAGATCACATTGAGTCTATAGGAAAGCCAATACTATTAAAAGGGATGAGGTTATGATGATGATCCGTTGCTCAAAGTGCTTAGTGATACATCTCCTAAACTATCGGCAACTTTCACCGCCGTATACACTCATAAGTAATCTCGGTCCCACCGATTTTCCAAACTCAGTCACACCAAGATGAACCACCTCAGCCACAAAGCCAAACCCTAGAAATCTCGGATTTTCCGATTCGAACTCGGTCGCTTTTGAAACTTGAGTTGCCAAGCTTCAGAAACCTTCGTCATCAAATCGGTGTCACCGAGATGATGAAGTCGGTCCCACCGAAATTGGCAAGCTCTTGTCTTTGCACGAATCGGACTAACCGAGATTGTATTTTCGGTCCCACCGAAAATCCCAACGTTCACATGATTTGAACTTTCGGTCTCACCGAGTTGTCAACCGGTCCCACCGAGATTGGTCAAATGTGTGAAACAGTTGGATTTTGTGTGGAGGCTATAAATACCCTCCACCCCTCTTCATTCGTGGAGAGAGCCATCGAAAGAACTACCACTCCTACCTTACATTTCGAGAAGAGAACTACCTACCCTTGGTTGAGATCAAGTTGCTCCACTCCCACCATATGAAGCTTGATCTCTAGCCTTCCCAAGTTGCTTTCCACTCAATCCTTTCTTCACCACAGCTAAATCGGTGAGGAGAGTTGAGTGTTGGGGAGATTATCATTTGAAGCACAAGAGCAAGGAGTTCATCATCATCAACACCATCTATTACCTTTTGGAGGTGGTGCCTCCTAGATTGGTTAGGTGTCGCTTGGGAGCCTCCGTCGAGATGTGGAGTTGAACCAAGAAGTTTGTAAGGGCAAGGAGATCGCCTACTTGTGAAGATCTACCCGAGTAAGGCTAGCCCTCCGTGGGCGTGAGGCCATGATGGCATAGACAAGGTTGCTTCTTCGTGGACCCTTCATGGGTGGAGCCCTCCGTGGACTCTCGCAGCCGTTACCCTCCGTGGGTTGAAGTCTCCATCAACGTGGAAGTACGATAGCACCACCTATCGGAACCACGAGAAAAAATCACCGCGTCTCCAAAATTGCGTTTGCTCTTCTCCACCTCTCTTTACTACATGTGCAATTTACTTTCCGCTGCCTATACTCTAGAATTGCATGTGTAGGGTGATACTTGACTTGATCATCATTGCGAATCTGCCAAAAACTTGTCTTTGTCAAAAGGCATAATTTTTATATTGTCAAGTAGTCTAATCACCCCCCCTCTAGACATACTTTCGATCCTACACCTTTGTCCTTTGCGAAGCCTGTGAAATGCTGGAAATGCCTTAGGAGATGGAGTTGGCTGGGCCTCATAGTCTTCATCCTCTTCTTGCACGGGGGGTGTACCTTGTTGTTGTTGTTGTTGGGGAGTACTGGGGGAGTCTTGGAGTTGTGGGTGATCAGCCCACGATGCATCCTGAGCAATTGGCGTCAGAGGACGACCAATGCTGATGAGTTCGTTGTTCATATGAACAGACAATGATACCACATCATGTTCGATCTGAGGAAGAACTTCATCATCAGCTACATTGTCATCATGACCAATGTCTTCAGCAGCGGTGGGTTCAACTGCTGGAATATCTTTAGCTTTATGAGCCTCTGTGGGAGCAGGCTCATGGACTATCATCCTTCGTTCTTGTTGTTACGATTTGGGCGAACCACTGAAATGGGTTCAACAACTAAGGGCTCTATGGAAGCAGCCCTAGTCTTCTTGGTCTTGCGCTTCTTCTTGGAGGGAGCGGCATCAGAGGCTTCAGTGTTCTTTCTCTTTCTGGCTTCAGCCTCAGCAGCCCTCTTCTTCTTTTGTTCTGAAGCGGTTGTGGTGAACTTTGGCTTCGAGCCAGTCATGCTGCTTGGGAAGATAATGCGAGGGGCTTCTTGGCGTGAAGGTTCAGGTTGTTCAGCAGGAAGCTTCTTCTTCTTCTTTGCAGCCATCCTGGGGTCAATGCCAGGACGGCCAAGTGACTTGCGCTTCTCAACCTCATTGTAGGCGAGCACACACTTATCAGCCAAACTCTTCATGCGCTCTCGAGAGCCCTGAGCTTCTTCACGCTTCTTCAGAAATGCTTCTTTAAGCTCATGTAGCATCACTTTGAAGTTTCTGACGTCTTGAACACTTAGCTTGGACACATGCTTCTTGAATTCAGCCTTCTCATAATCAATCTTGTTCTTGAGCTCAACGATGTGCTGAGCAAGAGCTAGCTCAGAAGCAATGGAGCCATTGAAGGCGACACTGAGGCCAATGGGAAGCTGTAAAGCTTCAAAGCTGAGATTGGGGGTGTCGAACCACTCATCAATGAAATTGTGAATGATGGCCACATCAAAGAGAGGCAAGTTGTTGAAGATTTCTGCTTCTTCCTTGCTCTTTATCAGCTGCTCAAGGGCATCATCAGCAAGATCTTCATCACTTGACAGATCAATGGGTTCTTCACGCAGAATTGCAGCAGGAGTCAAGGCTCTTTGATCAGATGGTCTGACAAGTTGCTTTTTCTTCTCCGTTCTCTTAGAGACACAGGATTAATCTTGACCGCATACACTGCGGCGGGAGGTGCAAGTGGCGGTAACCATACGAGAAGTCTTTGGAGGTGCAGCTGATCTTGAAGCCTTTGGCTTCTTTTGCTTCTGTGACTTTGAAGGAGGAGTAGGGGCTTCATCAGAGTCAGCATCATCTTCAGAATGATCTACTCTGGCGCCTTGTACCACGATGTAAGTGATGAGGCCGTCAAAGTTGGAGAAGGGGCCGATCACATTGGGATCAGCATCACGGGAGCCGTCAGCACGGGGAGTAGAGGGACCTGGGTTGAAGTCCAAGCCCAAGGACTTCTTGTTCTTCTTGGCCGAAGCCACATCAAACTGGTAGTTGCGCTTGAAGAGAGAGTCGTCACGACACCAGAGTAGTGAGGTGGGGTCGGCGTTCTCAGGTTGTGGTCCATGGACCATGCAAGGATAGAAGCCTTGATCAATGGCTTTAGCTCTGCTCTTGGGTTGAAGGCCTCGATAGAGGATATCACCCCAAGGTCTCTTGATGGCATTCTTCTCTGCATATTCCTTCATCACAAACTTGTACTTGAACCATTCCTTAGCCCAATAGCGTCGAATCCATTGGATTCGCGTCTTTCTCTGATGATAATTCTCTTCGGGGTCTGTCTTGTAGAGTTCGGCTAAGTCATCAGGCAGATCTTTGGATGTACCTTCTCTGCGCTGTCTGCCACCCTTCCTTGCTGATTTTTCTGCAGCCATGAACTTCAAGCTGAATGGCTTCAACACGTTCAAGGGCTTGAGACTTACGCTTGCTGGTCAAGGCGAAGGCGCTTCAGGAGAATTGATATGATGCTGTAAGTATTCTGCAAACAAATGCATACTATGAGAACCAAGGGATTCTCCCACGGACATGTACCTGTGATAGCATTAGAGATGTGAGGGAAGGGGAAGAGGTCATATGCATTCTCAGAAGTTTTTGAAGATAAATCAGTTTGAAGACATTGACCTCATGATGCGAAGACATTCACTTATATAGGTGAGTTGGTTCCAGATTTGTACCAATCCGTGAATAAGTACAAGTGAGGAATCAAACTAAACAGGAAATCTAAGTGAATTGACTAGGCAGTATGAGATGCAGACAGAATAGATCTAACATTGAACAGGCAGAAACCACTTTCGGTAAACAGGATGAATCTTGAAGATCAAAAAGGTGGTAAATATAGAGTTATAATTACCGCACGAAGAACTACTAGATGGGATGAATAGGAGACCGAGCAGTTCAGCCCACCGTGCCCTAACTCGGCGACGGAGGACACCTACGGCGACGGCGGAGAGGACGATGTCCGCGGCCGGTGTGAGGACGGCGTCGAAGAAGTCGCGGCAGCTAAGGGCTTCGTCGCCGGCGTTGTCGCGAGCTAGCGGTGGTGCTAGGGTTTTGACGGAGGTGGAGAGGTGGAAGAAGGATTTCTTTACCGCAGGGGACAAGTATTTATAAGTAGGTGAGAGACACAGCGCAATTACGCTGGTGCCCCTAGCAGTTCACATCTGAGGGGCACGTGGCAAGCATGCAACATACTCAGAGTTGTCCCACGTTACCACACCCGCCAGGCATGTCGGAGAGTTGTTCCGGCTTCTCCGGATTTCAACAATAAAGATAAGTCATTGAAAACAGATTTAATGTTTGTCTCTTTGCCTTCTGCTGACTTGGACGCAGAGAAGACATTCGACAGTTTCAATAGAATGCATATGATTTGGACAGATAGAGTTTGAGATAGGAAGCATAGAGAGGTTAGGGTCCGATCACATTCACTTAGTTCAAAAAGATTCAATCTTGAAGACATAACTATAAGTGAATGTTGTAGAGGACAGAACACTAATATATATATATATATATATCAGAAAGCAATCAAATCATCATAGTGTAGAAAGTCATGAAGACAAATTGAAACTGAAGACAAACCAAATGCAAAGTCATTGCAATATAACACCATGAGTGAAACACTTCAAACAGAGAAAGTTGGTGGTGGCGTTACCCACCGTATAGGAAGTATTAGACCCAGACACGGCGCACAATTATCGTGGCGCTCCGAAGTCAAATTCCATGTTAATGTATTCACACTCAGAGTGTAAATCTTCATTGATTGAAGATATACATTACTTTGTGTGTTGCACATCTAAGTCATCAACATGCATAAGTGTTAGGATGTGTGCCTGATTACAGGACATTAGAGGATTCCAAGATATTTAGCTCACACCGTAACTTGCAAAACCTTTTCTCATCCAAGGGCTTTGTGAAGATATCTGCCAGTTGCTCATTAGTGTTGACGTGAATGATATCGATATCTTTCTTCATAGGGCCATTTGCATTTCTGTCCCTAACTCGAACCACCTAATCAGATATACCCCTAATTCGAAAGCCTGCTCAAAAATGCCCCTCCTCCATTATGTGCACTTATAGAAATGCCCTTCCGCTCCGTTACCTTCCGGTCAAAGGGCTTTGACCGTTTTCTGGACGTTAGTTGGACAATTTTCCCCTGAATCCATGTGACACTTACATGCGGGACCCCCTATAAAAAAATAAAAGGAAAACTAGGCCAACTCAGCCCTCCCGTCGGTCAGCACTTACCGGTGGGACCTACCCAGGAAAAAACAAAAAAATCTCTCTCATCCATCTCGTCCCAACGGGACCCACTATGAGGGTAAACACCCCCGGTCCACGTGTTCCCGGCCGTGAGCACCTGCGCTCGCTGGCGGCTCGCCGTAGGGGAGGAGGATAACCGTGGGAGGACGGCGCCTACTGCGCGAGACGCGCCAAGCTCACTAGGAGCGGCAGGGTGTAGATGGGCGCGTGCACGACCGAGCCAACCAAGGTTGGTCATGGCGGCCGGATTCTGTTAGGGTGCTCCGGGCACGGAATCGGGCGGGGGAAGAGCGGAGTAGGGGCACCTGGTTTCCTTGACGACGGAACAGGGGTCGGGTAGGTCAAGAATGGCTTAGAGTGGCCGAATTTAGGACGGGAAGAGCAATGGCCATGGCGGAGTTCGACGTCTTGGGCGTCGTCTACGGGCAGCCCCAGGCCAGATCCACTTCGCAGGACGAAGGAGAGGCGCCCGCCAAAGCTCATGGACATGCTCGTGCTGCTCGATTTGGACTCCGGCCGCGGTGGCTAGCAACGGCGTCGCCGACAGAAGATCTCACGCGATAGCTCGGATAGCTAGCTACTGGCGAGGCTATGGCGGCGGCTCCATCCTCATTTGTACCACCCGAGCCTGCCATTGTGGTCCTCGAGCACAGAATCGGCCCTCGCCATGGCGGCCGGCCACCGCCGAGCCGCCAAGAGGAGAGAGAGATTCGAGAGAGGAGAGAGTTTTTATATTGGTGGGGTCCATGTGTAAGTCGAGAGGGATGAGAGAAAGAGAGTTATTTTTCGGGTAGGCCCCACTGTAAGTGGCATGTGCATTGAGGGGCAAAATGTCCATTAAGCGTCAGAAAGCGGTCAAAGCCCTTTGACGCATTTTAAACAACACGGAAGGGCAATTCTATAAGGGAACATGGCGGAGGGGCATTTTGAGCAGGCTTTCAATTAGGGGCAAATGTGAGTAGTGGGTTCGAGTTAGGGACACAGATGTAAAAGACCCTTCTTCATAACATGGTCTCTCGAGAAAGTGATGACGAATTTCAATGTGCTTTGTCTTCGAGTGTTGGACTGGATTGTTGGCTATTTTGATGGCACTTTCGTTGTCGCAGAAGAGAGGTACTTGTTTGAGTTGATGCCATAATCCTTGGGAGTTTGCTTCATCCATAGAAGCTGAGCACAACAGATCCAGCAGACAATGTATTCAGATTCAGCAGGTTGAGAGTGATACAGTTACGCTTCTTTGAAGACCAACAGACAAGTGATCGACCAAGAAAATGACATGTGCCCGACGAGACTTGCGATCCACCTTGTCGCTAAACATAATCGACATCCGAGAATCCAACCAAATCAAATTTTGAGCCCTTGGGATACCATAATCCGAGTGTTGGGGTGTAAGCCAAATATCGAAGAATTCGCTTCTGACTAAGTGATGCGATTCCTTTAGTGCCGCTTGGAATCGAGCACACATGCAAACACTAAGCATAATATCTGGCCTAGATGCACATAAATAAAGCAAAGAACCAATCATGGAGCGGTATACCTTTTGATCGAACTCTTTACCATTGTCGTCGGGACCAAGATGGTGTTTGGCTGGCATTGGCGTCATGTAGCCTTTGTAGTCTTCCATTCCAAACTTCTTCAGACAATCTTTGAGGTATTTTTCTTGAGATATGAAGATGCCATTTCTTTCTTGTGAACTTGAAGACCAAGGAAGAACTTCAGCTCACCCATCATGGACATTTGATATTGCTCTTGCATCATGTACCCAAACTCATCACTATACTTACGGTTGGTGCGGTAGAAGATTATGTCATCCACATATATTTGGCGGATAAACAGTTCACCATCATATGTCTTCGTGAAGAGTGTGGGATCGAGGATCAGGTTTGAAGCCTTTGCTCTTGAAGTCTTTGATTGTATCATACCGAGCACGAGGAGCTTGTTTGAGGCCATATAGTGCTTTGTTTAACTTGTACACCATATCAAGATGTTTTGGATCTTCAAAGCCAGGTGGTTGTGCGACATATACGTCTTCTTCAATCTTGCCATTGAGAAATGCACTCTTTACATCCATTTGATATAGCAAGATGTTGTGATGATTAGCGTAGGCTAGCAGTATGCGAATAGCTTCAAGCCTAGCAACGGAGCAAATGTTTCATCGAAGTCAATCCTTCAACTTGAGTGTATCCTTGAGCCACAAGGCGTGCTTTGTTTTCGGCGACTTGACCATGCTCATCTTGCTTGTTTCGATATATCCACTTTGTTCCAATAATGTTATGCTTGCGAGGGTCGAATTAAACAGCGAGTTCCCAAACATTATTCAGCTTGAACTGTTGAAGTTCTTCTTGCATGGCTTGAATCCATTCGGGTTACATAAAAGCTTGACAACTTTCTTAGGTTACGATATTGACACAAATGAAAAGTGCCCTGAAGTTTGCTAGTTGTGTTGCTCTTGATCGAGTGAGCGGACCGGTGCATTGATGCTATCAATTATCTTCTCTATTTGAACTTCATTTGCAACACGAGGATGAGCGGGACGAAGATTTTGCTCTGGTGATCATTGTCATCATTGGGAGGATTGTCTTGATGCGAACATTGTCTTGAGTTGATTTGGTGCAGAGATGATGAGTTCCTCTTGAGTGTGCTTGAGGGCATGATTTCACCGGTTCCCATCAGCTTGATAGATTCGTTTGAAGGAGCCTCATCTAGTGTACTTGGCGAATCTCTCTCTGTGAACCATTGGTTTCATCAAATTTCACATCCACAGTTTCAACGATTTTGTAGAGATAAAGGTTGAAGACTCTGTAGGAGTGTGAATCCTTTCCATAGCCAAGCATGAAGCCTTCATGAGACTTAGGTGCAAATTTTGACTTGTGATGGGGATCCTTGATCCATCATCTAGCTCAAATACTCTGAAATGGCGGCGTTTGGCTTCTTGCCGATAAGGAGCTCATAAGATGTTTTGTTCGAAGCTTATGGATGTACACAGTTGATGATGTGACATGTTGTATCAATAGCTTCGGCCGAACTTTCTTGGTGTCTTGTACTCATCTAGCATTGTTCGAGCCATCTCAATGAGGGTTACATTTTTGCGCTCAACGATGCCATTTCTTTGAGGTGTGTATGGGCAGAGAACTCATGAGTGATTCCCATTGTATCCGGATCTGGATCGAGTCCAGTGTTCTTGAATTTAGTGCCATTGTCACTTGCTGATGTGCTTGATCTTCACGCCATAGTTGTTCATTGCTCGATTTGCGAAGCGCTGAAGACATCTTGCACTTGGTCTTGTAAAGAATTATATGAACCCATGTGTATCTTGAGTAGTCATCAACAATGGCGAAGCCATAGAGACAAGCAGATTGTTGTGAGGTGGAGTAGTGAGTAGGTCCAAATAAGTCCATGTGTAACAGCTCGAAGGGTTGAGATGTTTTCATGACTGTCTTCGAGGGGTGCTTTGCCCTTGTCATCTTTCCAGCTTCACAGGCACCACACAGATGATCCTTTTTGAACTTGACATCCTCGATGCCAATGACATGCCTCTTCTTGACTAGTGAGTGTAAGTTCCTCATGCCAAGCATGTCCTAGCCTTGATGCGAGCCGACGATGCGAAGCTTTTGTGAGAAGACATACGACAAGTTGTGGACTGTGAGAAATCTACCATGTATAGATCATCTTTTCGATACCATTCAAAGACTAGAGATTTTTCAGATTCCATTAGTTCAAGGCAACGATATTTGCCAAATATCACAATCATGTGAAAGTGCAACTAATCCCCAGGTGGTTTTGGTAATTAATAACAACATATATATCATTGAACTAATCATTTCTTGAGTATATTTCAGAAAGTTCAGTGATATGGGTATGGCAATGACTGATGATGTGGACCCCTCAAAATGCTAAGGAAAACATTGGCAAAAGCTCAAGACTCCATTTTTGGTTTAGTGATCCAAGATCACATTGAGTCCATAGGAAAGCCAATACTATTAAAAGGGGTGAGGTTATGATGATGATCTGGTTGCTCTAAAGTGCTTAGTGATTTATCTCTCAAACAATCAGCAATCTTTCATTCCAACATAAACTCATAAGTAATCTCGGTCCCACCGATTCCAAACCAGTCACACCGAGATGAACCACCTCACCATATAGCCAAAACCCTAGAATCTCGGATTTTCCGATTCCAAACTCGGTCATTCGAAATTGGTGTTGCCAACCTTCAGAACATACGTACTCAAATCGGTGTCACCGAGATGAGAAAGTCGGTCCCACCGAGATTGGCAAACCCTAGACTTTGGAAGAATCGGTCTAACCGAGATTGTATTTTCGGTCCCACGAAAATCCCAACGTTCACAAGATTTGAACTTTCGGTCCCACCGAGTTGTCAACTTCGGTCGACCGAGATTGCTCAAATGTGTGTAGCGGTTGGATTTTGTGTGGAGGCTATAAATACCCTCCACCTCCTCTTCATTCGTGGAGAGAGCCATCGAAAGAACTACCACTCCTACCTTACATTTACGAGAAGAAAACTACCTACCCTTGTGTTGAGATCAAGTTGCTCCACTCCCACCATATGAAACTTGATTTCTAGTCTTTCCAAGTTGCTTTCCACTCAATCCCTTCCTCCACCACAGCCAAATCGGTGAGGAGAGTTGAGTGTTGGGGAGATTATCATTTGAAGCACAAGAGCAAGGAGTTCATCATCACCAACCCCATCTATTACCTTTTGGAGGTGGTGCCTCCTAGATTAGTTAGGTGTCGCTTGGGAGCCTCCGTCATGATGTGGAGTTGAACCAAGGAGTTTGTAAGGGCAAGGAGATCGCCTACTTCGTGAAGATCTACCCCGAGTAAGGCTAGTCCTCCGTGGGCGTAAGCCATGATGGCATAGACAAGGTTGCTTCTTCGTGGACCCTTCGTGGGTGGAGCCCTCCGTGGACTCATGCAGCCGTTACCCTCCGTGGGTTGAAGTCTCCATCAGCGTGGATTGACGATAGCACCACCTATCGGAACCACGAGAAAAATCTCCGTGTCTCCATTGCGTTTGCTCTTCTCCTCCTCTCATTTACTATACATGCAATTTACTTTCCGCTGCCACAACTCTAGAATTGCATGTGTAGGGTGATACTTGACTTGGTTATCATTGTGAACTTGCTAAAGAACTACTCCAATCAAAAGGCAAAATTTTTAAGTTGTCAAGTAGTCTAATCACCCCCCCTCTAGACATACTTCCGATCCTACAAGTGGTATCAGAGCTTTGGTCTCCATTGGATTGGTTTCCATTGCATTGGACTCCATAAGCTTGGTTTCACAACCTAGGAGAGTATGGCGTCTAGTGAGGGTAATTTTCGTAGAGGTCCTTACTTTGATGGTTCAAACTTTGCTAGTTGGAAGCATAAAATGAAAATGCATATTCTTGGACATAACCGCCGCATGGGGCATTATTTGTGTTGGCTTGCAAGGTGAGTTCTTGAGGAAGGAAAAGTTCGGATCGCGAAGCTCTGCGGATGAGTTGCGGATGTTCTGAACAATGCTCAAGCTTGTGACATTCTCTTCAATGCTTTGTGTCGAGGAGTTCAACAAGATCAGCCGTCTTGAGAATGCAAAGAGATTTGGGATACTTTGGTGAAATGCACGAAGGTACCGAGTCCGTGAAGGAATCAAAGCTAGATGTTCTTCAAGGTCGACTTGACAAGTTCAAGATGAAGGAAGGTGAAGGAGTCGCTGAAATGTATTCTAGGCTTGCTCTCATCACCAATGAGATGGCAGGCTTAGGAAGCGAGGAAATGACCGACCGATTCATCATCAAGAAGATTCTCAGAGCTTTGGATGGAAAGTATGACACCGTGTGCACTTTGATCCAAATGATGCCAAACTACAAAGATCTCAAGCCTACGAAGTCATTGGAAGGATTGTTGCTCATGAGATGACACTTAAAGATAAGGAGAGCTTCACAACAAGTCTAGTGGTGCTTACAAAGCTGCAATTGAAGCTCCCACATCCTCAAGTGACAAGCTAGTTTCCAATGAAGAGATAAGCCTAATGGTGAAGAACTTCAACAAATTCTACAAGAGTAGAAGCAAGGAAAGAAGCTCAAAGTCTAGATCATATGATGAAGGAGATCTTCTAGTCGTGATCGAAGCTGCTACAATTGTGGAAGACCGGACACTACTCAAATGAGTGTTCGACTCCCCACAAGAGAAGAGAAGAATCTCCAAGAAGAAGAAGCTCAAGAGAAGAGTCGCAAAAAGAGAGAAGGAGTAAAGATGATCGTTATGAGCGAAGATCCTCTCGGAAAAGCAAGGATTAGGAAAGGAAAGACAAGTCATCAAGGAGCTACACAAGAAGAAAACATCAAGCTCATGTTGGTGAATGGGTTTCGGCTCCGACTCAAACAATCACTCGAAGAAGCTATCACTCCAACTCGAATCTGATCAGATGAAGGTGTTGCGGTCTTGCTCTCGTATCCTCCAACTCCAACTCCTATGACATATTTGATTCACCAAATGAGGGAATTGGAAGATGCTTCATGGCAAAAGGCCCCAAGGTATCACATCCTGAATTTATTGACTTTGATAGTGATGAGGATGACTTACTTGGAGAAGATGAGCTTTTACATGATAAATCTAGTGAGCTTAGTAATGATGAACATGCTAGTAGTCTTTATAGTCGAGATGAGTCGAATGACAATGCTATGAAGGAGATTGAGCGTCTAACTAAAGAACTAAACACTCTTAAGTTAGCTCATGAAACAACTCAAGAAGATCATAGAGAGCTCCTAAGATCTCATGAGAAGCTACGCTTCGAGAAGCTCAATCTAGAGCAAGAGCATGAGTTTCTAAAAGCTATCAATGACGATCTTCAAAGAAGAGTTCTTCATATCTTGCCAAACGACTTCTCTTGTCTAATTTCTTGCCACCTATCAAAATTAAGCATGACAAGCATAAGAAAAATTCTTCATCTAGTAGTAACAATAATCATGTTAAATCAAATGTTGTTACTTCTAGTAATTCTCTTGATTCCACTAACAATGTTTCAAGCCAAGTTTCACTTGAGCAAGAAAATAGTCTATTGAAAGGGATTATAGAGAAAGGTGTCTACAAGAGTCTTGCGGAAGCAAGAGCTTTGAGGAAATTGTTCGCAAACAAGGAAGACAGGAAGAATCAAGGAATTGGTTTTGAGCGAAAGTTCAACGCCGAGGGTGTTGAATGGGAAGAAGGTCAATATCCCACTCCAAAGTTTGTCTCTCAAGAGAAGAAGTATGATCCTACTTCTTCCAATGAGGAACAAGCTCAAGATGACCTTCCACCACAAGACCACAAGCTAAAAGGCAAGGACAAGCTTCAAGAGGAGATTGATACATTCATTGAAGCACCCAAGGCCATGGTCAAGTGGGTTCCCAAGGCAACTTCAAGTTCTACTTCAACGAGCTCAACTACTACCCCAAGGATTCCCATCAAGATGATGTGGATCCCGAAGAAGAAGAACTAGAGAGTTCTTGAGGGTGACTCCGCCAATACACTTCACTCATATTCATTTGGCAAGGACTTGTGCAATCAACTTCCACATCTTGCACTAGTTCATGGAGTCACAAACCCTCATGTTGGTAAGTCAAGGGACAAGGTAATCATTGCTTTCATGGACATCATCAATTGTGTACTTCAATCTATGTCCATGGATACTCTTGTTTGTTCCTTGTGGGACTAACCCATGTAGGTATTGAAAGTGCCCGAATCAAAGGATTGCTCCCAACTCTTGATGATCCTCATCAACATTGAGCATCCACATCTTCAACATCTACATGAAGTCTTCAACGACAACCCAAGGTTAGTTTGACCCTTTAAAAGGGGTTCTCACATCAAGGGGGAGCTTTGCTCTAAAGAAATGAGCTAAAACATCTCCTAATGATGTGAACACATTAATGCTTTATGGAAAAGTGGTAACCCCACTTGTGCTTAAGCGATGAGTATGACCTATGATCAAATGTTCTCATTTGACTCCTAAGTCAATATACTCATATATAGATGACCTAGTCATCGCCAAATTGTGTGCTAGTTGTTAGTGTTTTGTTTGTGCATGTTTGACACATATTTCATTTGCTATCTTATTGTGTGAGCATGTTGGATGCATGATTTTATCCATTCGAGGACATCCATTTGTTGCTTTGGTCTTTATGGTTTTCTTTCTTTTTGACCAAATGGATGGACAAGAATGCCTAAGTTTTTCCCTAGCTATCTATGCTTTCTTGTCTCAAACTCTATTCATGCTTATATCACAAACTTTGAACAAGACTTTTTGGACGAGCACCGAGTGAGGAGCACTCGGAGCCACCGATCCGTCAAAAGCCTAACTTCCAAAACCTTCTAAGTACTTTCGGTCAAACCGATATATTCAAATCGGACAGACCGAGATCACTTGGATTGATCTAGGTTTTCACCTCGGTGAAACCGAGTTTCAATTTCGGCGTGACGAAGTGTGTAATCGCTGCAGATTAACCATCTCGGTCCCACCGAAGTTTACAAACTTCGGTCCCACCGACACCAAGAGTATATATTCTCGAGGGCGAGCGCGTTGATTACTTCTTCAAACGCTTCGCCCTCAAAACTCTTCGCTGCCGTCGCCTTGGTCTACGGATCGTCTCCGCCGTCTTTGTCGCAGGCGCCGCTGGTCTCCATCGCCGTCAACGGTCCTTCGCACCGCCGTTGCCGCCGTGAGTGAAGCTCCACCACATTGGGTGAGCTTCATCCCTCTCGTGTTCAATCGCTGATTCTATGCACGATAGGCATTGCCATGATTCTTGCCAAGTTTGAGATTTCCCTATCCATTTGTTTAGATCATAGGACAAATTTGAGTGAAAATTTTAGGGTTAGGTTTCCGCGAACACATCTCGGTGTGACCGATTCTGCATTTTCGGATGACCGATTTGGCCTCGGCCATTACCTTTGCGTTTGGTGAAACCGAGTTGTACAAATCGGTGAGACCGAAGTGAAGATTTAGTGAAACCCTAACTGTCTCGGCTAGACCGAAACCCATTTCGGTCCAACCGAAAGTGGTGTATGTGGTCTGTTTAGACATTTCGGTTTCACGAATTGATAGACTTCGGTCGACCGACATGTATTCTGTGAAAACCTAAAACTAAAGTTTGAACTCATTCTTTTGAAAAATCTTCTGCGATTTGTGATAACTCTTCTATTCGCCCATACCCACTCTATTCACGGGTTGTCGGACATATCGAAGGAAGCGACAGTCGAACAGTGCGAGATGCGGTTGAGATTCGAGGCAGCTACAAGTCGAAGCAAGCAGTTTTTCAGATGATGAGAGAGAAGCACTCCAAGTGGACTGCTTCTTGCTGCCACGGGGCAGGAGGAAGAGAAACTCGGATGAGGAAGATTGATTTCATAGTCGATGAGGAAATAACCTCTAAGCCTAAAAGGCAAGTGGTTGCAAAGAGCTATCAAGGAAAAGATTCAAAGAAAGGCACAACCAAGGTCAAGAAATCCTCTGTTGCGTGAAGCTCGGTATGGAAGAAACCTCCAAAGCAAGGTCAAGAAGACTTCCAAGAGGAAGAGGAAAGTTCATGAAGAGGCGATGATGATGATGATGATTACGATGAGGAAGCACCTCGGCCACCTCGAAGCGAAGTTGATGGGTGATGCCATCGAGGGAGCACCTCCTAAAGCTAAGGCTTCAGCTCCGGCAAAGGCAGCCCAAGCCAAACCAGCTGCCAAGCCGGGAAGACTGTGAGAAACATTCAGCGTCGAGAAGAAAAAAGGACAATGTGCCACTGCAGAATCGATGATGAGGCTCATGTTACGCTCAAGCTAAGACGAAACTGCCGATTCATAATGAAGCTCATCCTCGAGCTGAAAACATGAAGGAGAGAAAGGACAAAGGACTCAAGGCTATGGAGGCAAACAGATCCATATGCGGCAGGAGAAGAACAGCGATTGACTCAAGATTCCACACAAGAGAGCAACAAGACTTTTATGAGGCAGTACTCATGGACAAGAAGCCAATTATTCTCGACACAAGATATGTTGATTTGGAAATACATCGACGGTGAAAGCACGAGACTATTTCCCACATGTGCATGAAAGCTTCTTTGCTTGTGGGATTGCGATTTCGTTGGTCGGTCGATCGCTGGAACGATGAGATGATCATGCGGTTCTATGCCACCGCACACTTCTATCCGGATGGCAGGATTGTATGGATGATGTAGAAGGCGAGATTTCAGTCTGATTGAGGAATGGAGAGCATTGCTGAATGCACTGTTTCAAGGAAGATGACATTGATGTGTATGGCATTAGAAGAAAAACCACGAGTCGATGAAGAACATGTATAATGAGGTTGATGAGAAGGATGTAGAGATTTGGAAGCTTGGATCAGTCTACTATCTTGAGCAGGTCTCCCAACAACCAACACCATTACGAGGCATACTTTGATGCCTAAGTCGAGGACCACCGCATGATAAGAGGTACTCTATCAACATGCTGCACATTCTAGACCGAAGACACCTTTTAAGGTGATGGACACGATAGTTGAGACTATCAAGAGGACTGACGGTGACCAAAAGAAGGTCGTGTGGGTTTGCTCCGCATATTCGGATGCTCATTAATGCCAAGTTTGCACGGACACCTACATTGGATAGACCCCACTTGCCACGCAGCTTGAACATGAAGACAACGAGATTGTGATGGTGAGAATGCTCCCACGTCGTGGAAGGACATGCTAAGTCTGAAGGCGCTAAACAAGCTAAAGCCGAGAAGGAAGCAAGACAAAGCCCAAGAGTGTTGAGAACAACTTCTTGAAGCCACTCAGAGAATTGAGCTACGCTTTGGCCAGCATAGTGCAATCTCGGAGAGCCTTGAGAGGATCGTTGAGGATAAGTTCCATGCTCGGGCGCTGTGGTGAAGTGCAGTCACCGTCAACAAGCTTGATCACGATATCGAGGAAGCTAAGAGGAGAAAGCGAGAACTTATGAAGGAGATGGAAGGTGACATGGTCCAGATGACTATGAGCAACTGCTGCAGTGCCCAAAGCCAGATCATTTGCTATTCGATGTCGATCCGGGGCTACCACATCAGCACCTCCTACAGCTCCGTCGGCCCAAAGCACAGGCTCGATTTCCTCCTCCGGCTCCACAGACTCAGCAGAAGCTTTCGCAGATGCAGCCATCTCCACTCCATCGGCGCAGACGGAGCCGCCCGCAGAGTCCCGAGTGGCGATTAGCTCTATACCTTTCAAACTTTTGGTAACTTGTTGCCAAAGGGGGAGAAATTGTATAGATCATAGGGCTTCGAGAGAGAGAGTGCTCGTTTTTGCTCTTTCGTTTGCGGTTTTCCTTGAGACACTTTTGAGTTCTTTTGAGATACTCCGTGTGTTTGATACTACGCTTGCTACGTTTGCTGATCATACCGTGCTTAATGTGTGCTTGATGTCTATCATATTCCATTCATATCTTGTATGATCATTTACTCATGTCTTGGTGATTTGGTGCATGATATTCATTCTTATCATTTTGTGCGCTCCACCAAGATGTATGTGACATGGAAGAGTAACCCATGATCCTAATCGATTGTGCATTTGCATTCAAACGCAAATCTTAAATAATGCACAAATTTAGGGGGAGCTCTTGCTTATCACATACTTCTCAAAGCGACGAAGTTATTCATTGATTATATCATTTGTCGAAGCTTTGATCTATATGTTGTCATCAATTACCAAAAAGGGGGAGATTGAAAGTGCAACTAATCCCCAGGTGGTTTTGGTAATTAATAACAACATATATATCATTGAACTAATCATTTCTTGAGTATATTTCAGAAAGTTCAGTGATATGGGTATGGCAATGGTGATGATGTGGACCCTCAAAATGCTAAGGAAAACATTGGCAAAAGCTCAAGACTCCATTTTTGGTTTAGTGATCCAAGATCACATTGAGTCCATAGGAAAGCCAATACTATTAAAAGGGGGTGAGGTTATGATGATGATCTGGTTGCTCTAAAGTGCTTAGTGATTTATCTCTCAAACAATCAGCAATCTTTCATTCCAACATAAACTCATAAGTAATCTCGGTCCCACCGATTCCAAACCCAGTCACACCGAGATGAACCACCTCAGCCATATAGCCAAAACCCTAGAATCTCGGATTTTCCGATTCCAAACTCGGTCATTCCGAAATTGGTGTTGCCAACCTTCTGTAACCTTCTGTACTCAAATCGGTGTCACCGAGATGAGAAAGTCGGTCCCACCGAGATTGGCAAACCCTAGACTTTGGAAGAATCGGTCTAACCGAGATTGTATTTTCGGTCCCACCGAAAATCCCAACGTTCACAAGATTTGAACTTTCGGTCCCACCGAGTTGTCAACTTCGGTCTGACCGAGATTGCTCAAATGTGTGTAGCAGTTGGATTTTGTGTGGAGGCTATAAATACCCTCCACCTCCTCTTCATTCGTGGAGAGAGCCATCGAAAGAACTACCACTCCTACCTTACATTTACGAGAAGAAAACTACCTACCCTTGTGTTGAGATCAAGTTGCTCCACTCCCACCATATGAAACTTGATTTCTAGTCTTTCCAAGTTGCTTTCCACTCAATCCCTTCCTCCACCACAGCCAAATCGGTGAGGAGAGTTGAGTGTTGGGGAGATTATCATTTGAAGCACAAGAGCAAGGAGTTCATCATCACCAACCCCATCTATTACCTTTTGGAGGTGGTGCCTCCTAGATTAGTTAGGTGTCGCTTGGGAGCCTCCGTCATGATGTGGAGTTGAACCAAGGAGTTTGTAAGGGCAAGGAGATCGCCTACTCGTGAAGATCTACCCGAGTAAGGCTAGTCCTCCGTGGGCGTAAGCCATGATGGCATAGACAAGGTTGCTTCTTCGTGGACCCTTCGTGGGTGGAGCCCTCCGTGGACTCAAGCATGGCCGTTACCCTCCGTGGGTTGAAGTCTCCATCAACGTGGATTGACGATAGCACCACCTATCGGAACCACGAGAAAAAATCTCCGTGTCTCCATTGCGTTTGCTCTTCTCCTCCTCTCATTTACTATACATGCAATTTACTTTCCGCTGCCACAACTCTAGAATTGCATGTGTAGGGTGATACTTGACTTGGTTATCATTGTGAACTTGCTAAAGAACTACTCCAATCAAAAGGCAAAATTTTTAAGTTGTCAAGTAGTCTAATCACCCCCCCTCTAGACATACTTCCGATCCTACATCATGTTCAAGTCACAAAGCATTGAGACAGACATTAAGTTGAAACCAAGGGATTCAACAAGCATCACTTTATCCATGTGTTGATCCTTTGAGATTGCAACTCTACCTAGACCCAATACCTTGCTTTTACCAGTGTCAGCAAATGTAATGTGACTCTTGTCGGATGGACATAAGGTTGAGTCCATGAGAAGACTTCAATCACCTGTCATATGATTTGTGCATCCACTGTCCATAATCCATTCTGAAGCTTTTGGTGATGTACCCTACAGTGCAGTTAGGAGGATAGGCTTCACAAGAGTGTTGTGAAGCATAAGCATTTGACACATATAGGGACAATCACAGCTTATATCAAGGTTAGGACATAGTATGACTGATAAGAGATTCAGATGAAGTATATAGAATGACATTTTATCGTGCGTCCTAAGTGAATTTTAGGTCCCCAACAATAGTATCGGACGCCATTGATTGCTGGCTGGAGGCCGTTTTCTGCAAAAGAGAGTTAGTTCTTCTTTGCCACCCACATCTTCAGTGGTGGCTTAGAAGCAATGAGTCTTAGTGCAGCATCTGAGAATTTTGGCTTTGAAGCCCTAGCAAATAGCCTTGCAGGAGATGAATGATACTCATATGAATAAGCTGAAAAGTTCTTAGTCCTATGAACATAGCGGTTCGAAGATACACGCTCATATTCTTAAGTCTGAGCATGATTTCCCTGCAAAACATTGGCGTTAGGGTGACTCATGTGAGTCATGTATCTGTATGAAGCCTTTGGGCCACTGAAGCTATAGGTCTGGGGTTTGTCTTCTTCCTTGGTTGTGTCATGACGACATTCACAGGAAGATTCTCAATGTACTGCTTAGGTACCCAGATCTTCTTCATAGGTGGTCCATTCCTGCGATTAGTACCAATGTACCGCAAACACTTCACCATTCGATTTTTGAACAGCTTATAGTTTGCATCAAAGGATTCATCAATGATAATAGGATTAGCACAGTAAAGCCGGATAAGGTGGATGGATCTATGAAGGTTCCTTTGCGACAACCCATGTGGTTTTGGGTCTTGCTCGGGCTTCGAGACGAGCCATCAACATTCATTTTCCTTCAGAACCCAACACCCTCTTTCCTAGGGTTTTGGTTGAGAATCTGCTTTTGAGGACATCACAGAGAGTCGATGTCTCTTCAAACTTTGTACATCCTGTTTCAAGCAATGTCTTCAACATAGCATTTTCATCAAGAACAGCGGTGGTATCCTCCTTGAGAGGGGTTAGTAACCACATCGGTAGGTGAAGACAATGAAACGAGAGCGATGAGTGGAACATTCAAAGAATGATGTAGGGTTATCACGCTCAATGCATTTTAGATATGGTGGTTCAAATCCATCTGGAGCCGATCTGTTGAGCAAGTAATGAATCTCGCTCATACGAAGATCTTCATAATCCACCCTTATCTTTTCAAGGACTAGCTTTATTTGAAGACATTCAGAAGAGAGCTTCTCATGATCAGACAAGAGAGCATTATGTTGACCTTGAAGGGCGTCAAACTTAGCATGAAGTCTCTGAAGACTATCACCAAAGCTTTTGGTGATCCATTTCTTCACCCAACATATCATCGCTCTTACTAAGCATGTCTTGAACCTTTTCCAAGATTCTTTGTTGTTTAGTGGCAAGGGAAGCAAGCTTGTCATAACTGGGGCCAAATTCATCACCTGATTCATCATCGCTAGATTCAGAGAGATAGCATTCAGTTACTTTATCACCCCTTGCCATGTGGCACGATGAGGATGATGATGATTCAGGTGCAAAGGTCCTTGAGAGACTCTTGTAATCTTCAAACCACGGATCATGGCAAGTACGATGACCTTCATATACTTCAGAGAGTCGGTCCCAGATTAGCTTCGCGTGATTGAGGTGCATAACATTCCTGAACTGATTTCGGGACAAATGAGAGCAGATGACATCCTTCGCGGTAAGGTTGAGAGAGTATACTTGCGAATGTCATCACCTCGCCATCTTGCATAGATCGGTGAGTCCAATCTCGGTGAGGTCCACGATTTGCTATCCAAGGACATGAGTCGCTTCTTCATCATGGCCTTCCATCGGGGATAATCATGACCGTCAAAGGTGGGACAAGATATGTTCCTCAATCCTGCAGTCGACATAGCTGAAACTCCAGGTGGTTAAACCGAATCACACAGAACAAGGGAGTACCAGGCTCTGATACCAATTGAAAGTGCTACTATCGACTAGAGGGGGGTGAATAGGCGATTTTTATGAAAGTCTTCAATACTTGGAAGTTTCGAAGACAAACAACAGAAATGACCTAATTGTTATGCAGTGGAAGATAAACTACCCTAAGCAAGCCATAGTCAAGTATGTATCGATGTGAAAGTACAGGACTAATAGCAGCTAGGTAGTAAGGATCAAGATGGAAGATAGTATGAAGCCAATCAACAGTAATAGTCAAGCAATGAAGTCAAACAGATACACAGATAGGCAATGACTTCATGAAGACAAACTTAAGTAAGGTTGGGAAGGGATAGAACTAGTTGCTTGTTGAAGACACAGGATTTGTTAGACCAGTTCCAGTTGTTGTGACAAGCTGATGCGTGCAGTTAGGGAGGCTGAGATTTAACTCAGAAGACCGTGTCTTCACCTTATTCCCCTTGAGCTAAGGACACCCAGTCCTCGCCCAATCACTCTGGTAAGTCTTCAAGGGAGACTTCCAAACCTTCACAGACTTCGTTCACCGGCAATCCATAATGACTCTTGGATGCTCAGAACGCGATGCCTAACCGGCTGGAGGATTCACAGTCCTCAAGTGTAAAAGTCTTCAGGTCACACAGATGGAAAGACTTCAGTGATGCCTAACACTCTTTGGCTCTGGGTGTTTGGGCTTTGTCCTCGCAATGATTTTTCTCTCTCTCAAATGCTTCGAGGTGGGTTGCTCTCAAACGACAAAAGTCGTGCACTAACTCTGAGCAGCCACCAATTTATGGTGTAGGGGGTGGGCTATTTATAGCCACTAGGCAACCCGACCTGATTTGTCCAAAATGACCCTGGGTCACTAAGGAACCGACACGTGTCCCAATGGTCGATTTCAAACACACTGCAACTTTACTTGGGCTACAAGCAAAGCTGACTCATCCACTCTGGATAAGGTTTGCTATCATTGTCTTTGCTCGAAGAGATAGGATTTGAGTTGAGCATCACTTGATCCTCGACTTAGTTCACTTGGACCCCACTTAACGATGCGGTGGTTCCTATGACTCAACAAAGAAGAAAAGGAAACTACGAAACCACACAGTCTTTGCGCTCCATAGTCTTCACGCAATGTCTTCTCATGTCATAGTCTTCAATATGAGTATCTTCTCATACCACCATTGTCTTCAATGTCTTCATACATTTCTAGGGGTCATCTCCGGTAGGTAAACCGAATCGATGAGGGACATAACCTGCGTTATCCTGCAATTCTCACAAACGCATTAGTCCCTCAACCAACTTTGTCGTCAATACTCCAAAACCAACTAGGGGTGGCACTAGATGCACTTACAGTTGTTATCTCCATCGTGAGAGGCCCGAACTCGCTAAAACCACCGTGTCACTCATATGCATCTCGATAGATCATGCACCTTTACCCTACCCCCTTTCTATTGTCGGAATCGTTACCATGACAATTGGCGCCCACCGTGGGGCATGGCGTCTATCGAGCCATGATGCAGATGGTTTCTTTTTCATTCATCTATGTTTAATTTCTTGTTCATCCTGATCGAATTGTTCATCTTTGCAGCAGGTAACTAAAGCATCTCAAAAGGAGAGGATAAGATACATCTTCACTTGATGTTGCAGGCGTACATGACCGTTTGCAGACGGATCGATCAAGAGATTTCTTTCTATGCTATCCTCTTATGATCTAACAATCATCGTAGCTCTAAACAAATCCGTTGTTTTCCTCCCTGTACTAGCAGGCGTCCATCGGGATCAACAACAAAAACTTCCAATGGATAGATCAGACAAGAGACGAGGAAAAGAAAAGGGCATCGACGTGTTGCGCCAAGGGTTGTGGCCATCGCCCTCACACACGGCCGCCAGCTTGCTGGACTGCGCCTCCTGCTTCCTCTTCTCAGTCGACCTCAACTCACTCGTCATCCGGGTGCAGCGATCACAAGCGCTCGGCAGTCCATCTGGCGACGCGGGTGCTCGGCCGTGGTCATTGTGACGTGCGCGTAGGCCTCGTGCTGTAGCGGCCTCCCCGCGACGGCCCGACATGGCTTGCTGCATCGGCGTCCCTCGTCAACCGCGGCACGGCGACCTCCACGGTCAATGCACGAACCTGACACAGCGTCGTGGTCGAGGATGTCCACGTCCTTGGCCACAACAAGATGGGAGCCACCGGATCGACTAGCCGCCGCCTCAAGCTCCACCCGCGCGCAGCTTCGCAGAAGAACGTGGTCCGCACTCGGACTTGTCACGGGCCGCCTCACCTTGCACTGGTTCTGAGTCAAAGCCGCCGCCGCCGCTGCCGTGGCTGACTAGGGAGCTCCGTGCCCCTCTACTCTCCTTCTAATCTTAATTCCATCCCATTGATGTCCTGCATGCAGGAGATAAATGGCCGTGGGTAACGTTCATTACATGCATGAATGGCTCTAACTCTCGCCTAATTAGTGCTCTCTTAAATGCAGATTCCGCATACACGTCCTGGACATGGGCAACTCCTTCAATGCGTAATTACCAAGGATTTATTGCTCCATGACTGTCTGGACTCTGTAACAAGTCGACCTCGTCGTCTACCTGCCGGCGCCCAGCTCCGGCGCCGTCGCGCCTGGCTGCCTCCACTACATGGTGTCCATGGCCGCTAGCAGCCGCCCGCCTCCAGCGGAGGAAGCAGCGCTCGTTCGCTCATGGGCACTTCCACACCGAACCTCGCAAACGCCTCCGAGCCCAACACTCCGAGTCGGCCTGCCGAACCAGCTCCACACCGTCCAGATCGCAACCTAGCTGAGTAGCTGTGGTTCACTTGGATGGGCAGGAACACTCAGATGAGGCATCCACTCGAATGGCCCTCGTTTGGTCGTGAAGCCCTTGGGTTCACTCGACCAGTTAACATCCAGAACATCATCGACAGCAACTACGATCGTGAATCTACGGAAACAACCGCATCTTCATCCACTTCGCCGCCCCGCGCGTCACCACTCCGTGGGACGCGTCTACTTCACTCAGACGTCCCACGCATCATCACTCCGCGGCACGCGTCTACTTCACTCGGACGGCCCGCTCGTCACCACTCTGCGGGACACGTCTAGATCACTCGGCCGCCCCGCGCGTCGCCACTCGGTTGGTCACCACATAACCATTCGGCCGCTCCGCGCGTCGCCACTCGGTTGGTCACCTCATAACCATTCGGCCGCTCCGCGCGTCGCCATCGGTTGGTCACCTCATCACCACTCGGCCGCCCCGCGCGTCGCCATCGGTTGGTCACCTCATCGCCACTCGCCCGCTCCGCGCGTCGCCAATCGGTTGGTCACCTCATCACCACTCGGTCACCCCACGACACAGTTTTTACAATCTCATAAATGATTGTTATTCTTTTTTATATGCTTTAAATCCCCCCCAGTGGGTGACTTAGTTGCGAATCCGTCTCGCCTAAGTTTCAAAAAAATCCTCCCACTCGGGGGCTTAGCTGCAGTCCAGTACTCGCCTAAGTTTCAAAAATCCCTGCCGAGTGGAGAGCAACCCTCCCACTCGGGGGCTTAGCTGCAGTCCAATACTCGCCTAAGTTTCAAAAAATCCTGCCGAGTGGAGAGCAACCCTCCCACTCGGGGGCTTATCTGCAGTCCAGTACTCGCCTAAGTTTCAAAAAATCCTGCCGAGTGGAGAGCAACACTCCCACTCGGGGGCTTAGCTGCAGTCCAGTACTCGCCTAAGTTTGAAAATCCTACCGAGTGGAGAGCAACCTTCCCACTCGGAGGGCTTAGCTGCAGTCCAATACTCGCCTAAGTTTAAAAAACACCACTGGCCGCCCCGCGCGTTGCCACTCGGTTGGTCACCTCATAACCACTCGGCCGCCCCGTGCGTCGCCACAGGTTGGTCACCTCATAACCACTCGGCCGCCCCGTGCGTCGCCACTCGGTTGTTCACCTCATCACCACTCGGCCGCCCCGCGCGTCGCCACAGGTTGGTCACCTCATAACCACTCGGCTGCCCCGTGCGTCGCCACTCGGTTGGTCACCTCATCACCACTCGGCCGCCCCGTGCGTCGCCACAGGTTGGTCACCTCATAACCACTCGGCCGCCCCATACGTCGCCACTCAGTTGGTCACCTCATCACCACTCGGCCGCCCCGCGCGTCACCACAGGTTGGTCACCTCATAACCACTCGGCCGCCCCATGCGTCGCCACCTGGTTGGTCACCTCATCACCACTCGGCCGCCCCGCGCGTCGCCACAGGTTGGTCATCTCATAACCACTCGGCCGCCCCGTGTGTCGCCACTCGGTTGGTCACCTCATCACCACTCGGCCGCCCCACACGTCGCCACTCAGTTGGTCACCTCATAACCACTCGGCCGCCCCGCGCGTCGCCATCGGTTGGTCACCTCATCACCACTCGGCCGCCCCGTGCGTCGCCACTCGGTTGTTCACCTCATCACCACTCGGCCGCCCCACGCGTCGCCACTCGGTTGGTCACCTCATCACCACTCGACCGCCTCGTGCGCCTTCAGACAGCTAAGTCATTTTACATTCTGTTATTTTCGTCTTCCCGAGTATTCCATAATTCACACATCACGTTCACTCGGAGGCCACGCCACCAAGTGTACCTCTATGCTCGGTTGCTTATTTTCACATACTTGCTTAGTACTGGTTATGTGACTCCCAAGTCCAACTTCCATTTTTTCGCATACATCATTCACGAACACCATGTGTCGTTCTCCATTTCGAGTTTGCACCGGTCCTCTGGGGCTGCAACTCAGTCAAAACACTACACTTCTGTTTTATCTGAGCCAGTATTCCAATGAGTTCAGTCGGGTCCGTCGCTTCGACAAGTTCGAACAGATCCTTCGCTCTTTCAGACTCTTGTTGGTTAACCAGCAAGCCCCTTGCACTCCCAAATGGGTGTCTATGGGTGTTATTCACACAAATCATTTCAAGCACACATCAAATTTCCTCAGAAATTATTTCATTGGCTTGTGCCATTGTTTACACAAGTTCTGCGATCACTCACGGCCCTATCTTGGCTTCTTCATCGCTGCTCGCACTCGGTCACCATACCGGTCCCAGCGCACCACAACACCAACCTTGTCGCTCTGTTGACTTCAAACATGTCCGGCCAACCCCTCTATGGAATTCTCTTCATCGTATCAATGATATGGACCTCGTCGGGCATGAGACAGATAAGTCCCTTTCATAATTAAACTTCACACTTCACTCTTTTGCGAGTTTGCCTCTTTTGAGCATCACTCGGAAGCTTCTCCTCATCTTTACCCAAGTCCGACTCGATGAATTGCAAATCATCCATTCAAGACTATATTTCTCATATTCCGACATGTCCGTTGTCGAAGCCTGTAGTATGCTCGGGGGCTACGCCGCACTCGGGGGCTGCATCTCATTTGGAATGACACTCTCCAAAGTGGTCGAGTACTTCATCACCAGTCAGATCCTTCACTTCAACGAGTGCATTCGATCCGCCACTTTGACAAGTTTTATAATCACCCAGACGCTCTGCACGCCATCTTCATTCCTACTCAGACTCAGTTGTCACGCCGGTCTTGTTGCGTCGCAACCACACTACACCAAACTCATCGCTACAGCATTTTTGAAAGCATCAGGCTAACTCCTTCGAAGACCATTTCAGCCACTTGGCTGGACATGCAATCTGTCACTCGACCACCCCGCGCATCACCACTTGGCTGGACACGTAGTCCTTCACTCGGCCACTTCACGCATTGCCACTCAGTTGTGCACATCATGACTCGGTCGCCCCGCGCGTCGCCACTCGGTTGGGCACGTCTTCACCACTCGGTCGCTCCACGCATTTCCATTCAGTTATGCACGTCTTCATCATTCGGCCACCTCGCACATCATGACTCGGTCGCCCCGCGCATCGACACTCAGTTGGGCACGTCTTCACCACTCGGCCACTCCGCGCGTCGCCACTCTGTTGTGCACGTCTTCACCACTCGCCCGCCCCGCGCGTCGTCACTCGGTTGTACACATCATTGCCCCTCGGCCGCCTCGCGCGTCACCATTAGTTGGACATGTCCTCACCTCTAGACCCCCAGCACGGGAACGACTAAGTTACTCATATGATCAAACCTCATATCACGCTCTATAGCAAGCTTACCTCTTTCGAGCATCACTCGAGGGCTACGCACACCCGTTGGCCATGCTGCCCTCAAGGGTTATGCCCATTCAATCAACCTATTGATCACATCAGGAATATCTTTCAGACCATACTTGCTCGGTCTGCCGAAAATCTATAAGGGTAGTACTGTCCACTCGGACGATCTCCCAAATCATTACCTAAAGTCATCTTCAGGACTGCAAAAGGGTGAAAACAACGCTCCTCTATGGATACACTTGGCCCTATCTTAAGCTCCAAGACGTTAGTTTCACAAACTTGGACTCAGAGACGGATGTGCTGGTTTTCCCCCGGGATAATGAGTGGCCTCTCTTTGGAGAGTCAGTCCACACACTAGCCTCGTCACTCGGGTTTCATGGCACGTCCATGTCTGACCACTAGTCTATCTCCTCCGGGAGACATACAAGTGCAACCAAGTTTTTCCTTGCAGTCAACATGCCCCGATCAGTCGGGAAGCACGTCCACTTGGATAAATACCCCTTTCATGCAAAAGGGTAAAAATGAAGCGCCATCGCTGAATCGTACAGGCGACCTTACTCGTCGAACGTCGTTCGTACAATCACCTCGCTACGCATCCATCCGATTGATTCAATTCCAGACAAAGATATTTACCGTGCCAACTGCATGGAGGTTTACCGAGAGACTTAAACCTCCGCGGACTCATCTAGTCCGACAGAGGCTCAGGGACTACACCCAGTGGGTGCACTCAGCGTGCCCCCACTGGAAGAGAACTCAGAAAGAAACATTTTGCTCGATGCAAACCCATCTCCAGAATTACTCGACCTTCGAGTCGGAGAAGAACAAGTTCGATCAGTACCAGCTAAGAAGAGTTTTAGTTCTCTCATACCCCCACCGATTGCCCGCAGTCGACGGCAGTCTCGGGGACTACACCCAATGGGTGCACTCAGCGTGCCCCCACTGGAGTAATCTCCACTCGGCACGGCCTGACCAGTCCGAGTGATGAACAACAACAAAAAAGACAGGCTCTAAGACTCCCTCCACCTGTTGGTATCCACTCGGAACGGTCAGCCCGGTCCGAGTGACGGCCAAACAACAACAAAAAGACAGGCTCTAAGACTCCCGCCGACTGCACGCAGTTGACGGCATTCTCGGGGACTACACCCAGTGGGTGCACTCAGCGTGCCCCCACTGGAATGGTATCCACTCGGAACGGTCCGCCCGGCCCGAGTGACAGCCAAACAACAAAAAAAGGCACGTTCCAGGCATGAAGAAATTCTGAGTAATCAGTTACTCGATGCAGGACCAGCTCCAAATCACTTAAAAAAATTGCTATAAGGCGAGTTTAAGCCTCCTCCGTGGACCTGTTTTGAGCCTTCTTCTAAGACTCAAAGCGTGAAACTCATAAGTTTGGATCTAGAGCCGACTTGTATTGACGTTCCTCCGGGATAAGAATGGCATCTCACCGAGAGAGCAGTCCATGTGTCGATCTTGTTGCCTGGATTGAATGACACATCCATACTCTGATCACGAGTTAACCTCTTCCGAGAGATGATCGAATGTCACGAAGTTGCTCCTCGCGGGCACTTACCCCAGATCAGTCGGAAGCACAGTGCCGGAATCCATTGAGATTTTGTTCAAACCTTGGTTGTCTGAAAGTATGATGACAGGTACCGAGTATTTCCGTAATCACTCGGGCCAAGTTGTGTCTTTCACAAACTCGTTCTGCAAAATCGCAATCGATTCGGGGGCTAATGTTGGGGATAAACATAACAGGTAGGCCCACGAAGGGTCGAAATATCATAAAGCATGGGGTCCACACAACACATGGGTCCAGATAAATTTCATACAGACATACTATCCACTCGGAGAAGTAGCATACTATCCACTCGACCAAGCAGTATACCATCCACTCGGATGACAGTTCACCACTCGACCGCGCGACTCACTCGGATATACGAAGACCAGCAGGCAACAAAGCAGTCGGCATCATTCTCATGGTAAGGGCTTGGTAGTGGGCTGACATTATGGCATTCATGCCCCACTTTGTAACATAGGAAGTGAGGGGATGGCGCACTCTATATAAGCCACCCCCACCACTAGACTTGGGGTCTCTTCTTCCACCTCTCTCTCTCTCTAGTCTCCGGACTTAGCTCCGGCATGGGGATCCGTTCCTCTCTCTCACACACATACATTGTAATCCCCGGATACATACTAAGATAAAACAAAGCCTCTCCGGAGCACGAGACGTAGGGTTGTTATCTCCATCGTGAGAGGCCCGAACTTGCTAAAACCACCGTGTCACCCATATGCATCTCGATAGATCATGCTCCTTTACCCTACCCCCTTTCTATTGTCAGAATCGTTACCATGACAATGTCCCCTATTAGATCTTTGTTTTGCAATATGAATCTTAATAATGATGGGGCTGGAGATGAGTCAACTTTAGTTAAAAGGCGTCCCAATGATTCGGAGTTTTTAGATCTTGACGCGAAATTTGGTAAAAGTGGGATTGGAGAGGTCAAGACTTTAAATAGCATTGAACCCACTATATTGGATTTCAAGAAATTTAATTATGATAATTGTTCTTTAGAAGGTTGTATTTCCTTGTTGCAATCCATTGTGAATTCTCCTCATGCTTATAGTCAGAATAAAGCTTTTACCAAACATATTGTTGATGCCTTGATGCAATCTTTTGATGAAAAACTTAATTTGGAAGTTTCTATACCTAGAAAACTTAATGATGAGTGGGAACCTACTATAAAGATTAAAATTAAAGATCATGAGTGTTATGCTTTATGTGATTTGGGTGATAGTTTTTCTACGATTCCGAAAACTTTATATGATATTCTAGATTTCCATGATCTTGATGATTGCTCTTTAAATTTGCACCTTGCGGATTCCACCATTAAAAAGCCAATGGGAAGAATCAATGATGTTGTCATTGTTGCAAATAGAAATTTGGTGCCTGTAGATTTTATCATTCTTGATATAGATTGCAATCTTTCTTGCCCTATTATTCTTGGTAGACCTTTCCTTGGAACGATTGGCGCGATTATTGATATGAAGGAAGGGAATATTATATTCCAATTTCCATTAAGGAAAGGCGTGGAGCACTTTCCAAGAAAGAAAGTTAAATTATGAATCTATCATGTGAGCTACTTCTGAATTAAGTGCCAAAGATGGCACTACTTAGATCTATCCTCGCTTTTATGCCTAGCTAGGGGCGTTAAATGATAGCGCTAGTTGGGAGGCAACCCAATTTTATTTGTGTTTTTTTGTTTTTTTGTTTCTGTTTAGTAATAAATTTTGCATTTACCTTCTGTTTAGATGTGTTTTTATGTTTTAATTAGTGTTTGTGCCAAGTAGAACCTATAGGATAACCTATGGTGATAGTTAATTTGATTCTGCTGAAAAACAGAAACTTTGCGTGCACAAAAATAATTTTGTTAACTCACAGAAACGTGATTTTGCGTTGATTCTTTTTCCTGTAGATCAATAGACAAATTTCTCAGGACTTCCTATTTTGGTAGGAATTTTAGAGTTCCAGAAGCATTCAAGGGTTACAGATTGATACAGACTGTTCTGTTTTTGACAGATTCTGTTTTTCGTGTGTTGTTTACTTATTTTGATGCATGTATGGCTAGTATTAAATGGTATGAACCATAGAGAACTTGAAATACAGTAGGTTTAACACCAATATAAATAAAGAATGAGTTCATTACAGTACCTTATATGGTGGTTTTGCTTTCTTTCACTAACGGAGCTTATGAGATTTCCTGTTGAGTTTTGTGTTGTGAAGTTTACAAGTTTTGGATAAAGATTTGATGGACTATGGAATAAGGAGTGGAAAGAGCCTAAGCCTCGGGGTGCCCATGGCACCCCAATATATTCAATAATATCCAAAAGCCTAAGTTTGGGGATGCCCCGGAAGGCATCCCCTCTTTCGTCTTCGTTTATCGGTAACTTTACTTGGAGCTATTTTTATTCGCCACATGATATGTGTTCTGCTTGGAGCGTCTTGTATGATATTAGTATCTGCTTTCAGTTTTCCACAATCATCCTTGCTGTACACACCTTTTGGGAGAAGCCCACTTGATTGGACTTTATTAGAATACTCTATGTGCTTCATTTATATCTTTTGAGCTAGATAGTTTTTGCTCTAGTGCTTCACTTATATCTTTTAGAACACGGCGGTGGCTTAATTTTGTAGAAATTGCTAGTCTCTCATGCTTCACTTATATTATTTTGAGAGTCTCTTAGAACAGCATGGTATTTTCTATGGTTATAAAATTGGTCCTAGAATGGTGGGCATCCAAGTTGGGTATAATAAAAACTATCATAGGAAGTGAATTGGATGCTATGATCAATTTGATACTTGATAATTGTTTTGAGATATGGAGGTAGTGATATTAAAGTCATGCTAGTTGGGTGATTATGAATTTAAAGAATGCTTGTGTTGAAGTCAGCAAGTCCCGTAGCATGCACGTATGGTTAAAGTTGTATAACAAATTTGAAACATGAGGTGTTCTTAGATTGTGCGTCCTTATGAGTGGCGGTCGGGGACGAGCGATGGTCTTTTCCTACCAATCTATCCATCTAGGAGCATGCGTGTAGTGCTTGGTTTTTGATGACTTGTAGATTTTCGCAATAAGTATATGAGTTCTTTTGACTAATGTTGAGTCCATGGATTATACGCACTTTTACCTTTCCATCATTGCTAGCCTCTTCGGTACCGTGCATTGCCCTTTCTCACCTTGAGAGTTGGTGCAAAATTCACCGGTGCATCCAAACCCCGTGATATGATACGCTCTATCAAACATAAACCTCCTTATATCTTCCTCAAAACAGCCACCATACCTACCTATTATGGCATTTCCATAGCCATTCCGAGATATATTGCCATGCAACTTTCCACCGTTCCGTTTATCATCATGACACACATTACTATTGTCATATTTCCTTGCATGATCATGTAGTTGACATCGTATTTGTGGCAAAGCCACCTTGCATAATTTTTCATACATGTCACTCTTGATTCATCGCCCATCCCGGTACACTGTCGGAGGCATTCATATAGAGTCATAGCTTGTTCTAGTTTTGAGTTGTAATTCATGAGTTGTAAATCAATAAAAGTGTGATGATCATCATTATTAGAGCATTGTCCCCAAAAAGAAAAAAAAAGAAAGGCAAAGAAAAAAAGGCCAAAAAGAAAAAAAGAAAGGCCAAAGAAAAAAAGGCCCAAAGAAAAGAAAAAGAGAAAAAGAAAATAAATAAAAAGGGGGCAATGTTACTAGCTCTTTTTCACACTTGTGCTTCAAAGTAGCACCATGTTGTTCATATAGAGAGTCTCATATGTTGTCACTTTCATATACTAGTGGGAATTTTTCATAATAGAACTTGGCTTATGGGCTTCCTCAAAATGCCCTAGGTCTTCGTGAGCAAGCAAGTTGGATGCACACCCACTAGTTTTCTTTTGTTGAGCTTTCATACATTTATAGCTCTAGTGCATCTGTTGCATGGCAATCCCTACTCCTCATGTTGACATCAATTGATGGGAATCTCCATAGCCCGTTGATTATCCTCGTCAATGTGAGACTTTCTCTTTTTTTGTCTTCTCCACACAATCCCCATCATCATATTTTATTCCACCCATAGTGCTATATCCATGGCTCACGCTCATGTATTGCACGAAAGTTGAAAAAGTTTGAGATTATTTAAGTACGAAACAATTGCTTGGCTTGTCATCGGGGGTGTATAATTTGGGAGCATTTTTGTGTGACGAAAATGAAGCATAGCCTAACTATATGATTTTTGTAGGGATGAACTTTCTTTAGCCATGTTATTTTGAGAAGACATGATTGCTTTGATTAGTATGCTTGAAGTATTACTATTTCTTATGTCAATATGAACTTCTATTTTGAATCATTTGGATCTAAACATTCATGCCAATATAAAGAAAATTACATTGAGAATTATGCTAGGTAGCATTCCACATCAAAAATTCTGTTTTTATCATTTACCTACTCGAGGACGAGCAGGAATTAAGCTTGGGGATTCTTGATACGTCTCCAACGTATCTATAATTTTTGATTGTTCCATGCTATTATATTACCCGTTTTGGATGTTTATGGACTTTACTTTACACATTTATATCATTTTTGGGACTAACCTACTAACCGGAGGCCCAGCCCGTATTGCTGTTTTTTTTTGCCTATTTCAGTATTTCGAAGAAAAGGAATATCAAACAGAGTCTAAACGGAATGAAACCTTCGGGAGCGTGATTTTTGGAACGATCATGATCCAGAGGACTTGGAGTGCAAGTCAAGAAGCAGTCGAGGTGGCCACAATGGTGGAGGGCGCCCCCCCTACTGAACGCGCCCCCTATCTCGTGGGCCCCTCGGGCGACCACCGACCTACTTCTTCCTCCTATATATACCCACGTACCCCGAGAACATCAAAGGCAACCACGAAAAACTATTTCCACCATCGTAACCTTTTGTATCCGCAAGATCTCATCTTGGAGCCTTCGCCGGCGCTCCGTCGGAGGGGGAATAGACCATGGAGGGCTTCTAAATCAACACCATAGCCCCTCTAATGAGTTGTGAGTAGTTTACCACAGACCTTCGGGTCCATGGTTATTAGCTAGATGGCTTCTTCTCTCTTTTTGGATCTCAATACCATGTTCTCCTTGATCTTCTTGGAGATCTATTCGATGTAACTCTTTTTGCGGTGTGTTTGTCGAGATCCGATGAATTGTGGGTTTATGATCAAGTTTATCTGTGATAAATATTTGAATCTCCTCTGAATTCTTTTATGTGTGATTAAGTTATCTTTGCAAGTCTCTTCGAATTATCAGTTTGGTTTGGCCTACTAGATTGATCTTTCTTGCAATGGGAGAAGTGCTTAGCTTTGGGTTCAATCTTGCGGTGTCCTTTCCCAGTGATAGCAGGGGCAGCAAGGCACGTATTGTATTGTTTCCATCGAGGATAAAAAGATGGGGTTTATATCATATTGAATGACTTTATCCCTCTACATCATGTCATCTTTCTTACTATGTTACTCTGTTCTTTATGAACTCAATACTCTAGATGCATGCTGGATAGCGGTCGATGTGTGGAGTAATAGTAGTAGATGCAGAATCGTTTCGGTCTACTTGTCACGGACGTGATGCCTATATACATGATCATGCCTAGATAATCTCATAATTATTCACTTTTCTATCAATTGCTCGACAGTAATTTGTTCACCCACCGTAATACTTATGCTATCTTGAGAGAAGCCACTAGTGAAACCTATGCCCCCCTGGTCTATCTTTTATCATATAAGCTTTCAATCTACTTCTATTTGCATCTTTACTTTTCCAATCTATATCATAAAATACCAAAAATATATTTATCTTATCATATTATCACTATCAGATCTCACTTTCGCAAGTGGCCGTGAAGGGATTGACAACCCCTTTATTGCGTTGGTTGCGAGTTCTTTGTTTGTTTGTGTAGGTGCGTGGGATTTTTGAGGAGCCTCCTACTGGATTGATACCTTGATTCTCAAAAACTGAGGGAAATACTTATGCTACTATTGCTGCATCACCCTTTCCTCTTCAAGGAAAACCAATGCAAGCTCAAGACGTAGCAGGCCACATCACGACACATAGGTCTTGTAGGGATGGCCTCGCCATGCAGAGTAGTTTGGCCAGCTGCTTCATGCGGTTGTTCAGCAGATGCGACACTGGAGACCCCAAAAACTGCCCGCAGAAGGCCTTCTCCACTTCATGTCCCTCCAACTGGTCGAAGTGTGCAATGACATCCGCCATGCTCTGCGGGAGATCCGCGAAGACTTCTATGGAATGCCACAGTTGGCTGAGCTCAATGCACCCTTTGCCGCCAAATACACACTTCAGTAAGTATTCCTTACCTGAGGTGATTTTCTACAATTGCTTACCTTGAGACTGCTTGAATCTCTGGTTGACTAGGTTGAGGTCCTCCTGGAACCTCTCAAGCTTCCGGTTCATCTCAGCTATCTCCTCGGAGATGGAGCTTGGAACCGAGGTCGACACCCACCAATAGATATCTTTATTACAAAGCCCATAGTCTGATCTATTAAAAATCCAGGATGATTGCACAATGACCCGGGGGCCACATGACAGGATTCTACTACGTCATATGGCCCTGAAGTCGGTTTCTTGAAGCCAACTGGGCTCAGGGGCTACTCACTCACTAAGCCATTTAGAAGGTTGTGACGACATGTCTTCGGATAACTATGAAAATATTTAAATAGACCAAGTAAAAGGGTAGGGGCATACCTCAAAGCTTGTTGCAAGGCTCTTGAAGGCCTCATGCAAGCCAGCCCCTATGGACCGGAAGCCCTACAATGCTGCGCCTATTAAGGCGCGGTGCTCTTCCTTAAGGGAGGAACCCTTTAAGGCCTCCTCCACCTCCTCGGTCCATCCTCCGCAGCCCATCCTTGGGCAGTCGGTGGGTGGGGGGCGACCTTAGACCCAGGCGCCGATGTGCCAGCCTAGGCGATGTCCACCTGCGGGGGTGAGCTGAAGCAGATATCGGCTAGACCGACGACTGGCCCAGCCCCTCCTCTACGACCTCGGGGTGCGTCTCCCCCGGGTCTTGTTGGCCCGAGGTGTTGATGTGGGAGTCCTGGACTAGGGGGTCCTCAGGCGTCCGGTCTATTGGATATGGGTCGGACTGATGGGTCGTCGAGATACAAGACAGAAGATCACCTTTCGTGTCCAGAAGGGACTCGCGTGTGCGTGGATGGCAAGTATAGGTGTCCGGATATGTTATTCGTTTCTGTAAAACAGACTTTGTACAACCCTAAGCCCTTCCGGTGTCTATATAAACCGGAAGGTAGATCGGAGGCAGGATCACAACATTGCTAGGCTAGCTAATCTAGGGCTAGCCAATTCGATCTTGTGGTAGATCAACGCTTGTAACCCCTATACCCTCGAATATAATCAAGCAGGAGTAGGGTTTTACCTCCATTAAGAGGGCCCAAACCAGGGTAAACACTGTGTCCTTTGTCCATAGTTACTATTGGTCCTCACACATACAACTTGGCCCCCCCTACCCGAGATCTGCTAGTTTTGACACCGGCATTGGTGCTTTCATTTAGAGCTCCGCTGTATCGTCAATAGAAGGATCGATGGCTCACCTCTTCATCAACAACGATGTTGCGTCCAGGGAAACCCTTCTCCCTGGACAGGTATTTGTGTTCGGTGGCTTTGTGCTTCGTGCCAACTCGATCGGCCGCCTCGAGCAGGTCGATAGTTATGCCCCCGGCCACCAGATCAGGTTTGGAAACCTGAACTATGTTGCTTACATCCGAGGAGACCTAGTCTTCGATGGGTTCGCAGCCCCGGCTACTGCTTTATGCCCCTACCAAGGAGACTCTTCGGTTCCCTTGCTAGATCTTGTTCAGGGGTCGGCACCCATACCTACCCCGGCCTTAGATCGAGGGTGGGCCTCATTGTCCGAAGACGGGAGCGTCAGCCCCGCCGGACCTCTCCCCCTTGTGGAGCTCCCAACCGAAGGCCCAAATGCAATCCTAGACTTGGCTCTGGGCAACCATCCTGAACTGTCGAGGTCTGCACTCATTGGATCCGATCAGGTATCCCATGCCGAACTCGGCTCTGCAGATCCACAGTTTCTGGTCCGGCCTTAGCTCCTAGATGAAGCATCGAGTTTAATGCAGTCTCTCGCCATCACAGAGGTTTTCCCTCCGAACTGTACCCAGCTTTGGCTGGGGGCTGAGAGCGGGGAATTTTACGCCCCACCCACCACCCACTTAATAGCCACTGTCGAGGACTTAACCGACATGCTGGACTACACGTCTGAAGACATCGACGGCATGGACGACGATGACGACGCCTAACCAAGCCAAGTCCCACCCGTCACAGGGCGTTGGACGACCACCTCAACCTACAATGTGTACATGGTGGACACTTCGGATAAAAAGAACATGGAGGATAATCTGAGCCCCGGTGAGGACGAACCCGTCGATAAACCACCAAAGCGTCTACGTCAGCGGCGCCGCTCACGATCACGTCGGGCAAAGGACAGTAACACCGGCACTAGAGATAATGAGACTCCGGATGATGCCAAAGATCCCGAATACCCCGTCGAGCCCACATCCGAACAGGATGAAAGCGAAGATGGTGAATATAGTCTCGGACACGCCGATCATGAAGATTCGGAGGATAGCAACTATATGCCAGAATCCGAAGAGGAGGTCAGCCTCAACGACGAAGATTTTATCGTCCCGGAGGAACCCCTCGATGAGGCACACTTCAAGCGACAGCTTATTGCTACAACCCGGAGCCTGAAAAAGAAGTAGCAACAGCTCAAAGCCGAACAAGATACGCTTAATGAAAGGTGGACTAAGGTCCTGGCCGCTAAGGAATACGGCCATGAGCGACCTGTTAAAAGTTACCCTAAGCGCAAGTTGCTGCCACAGTTCGACAATGAAGCCCTTGAGCCAATACCGTCGAAATACAATCAGGCAGACCAACCAGACTGGCCACCACGTGGACGGGATAAAGCGGCATATCAAGCCAAACACCAACCCGCACCTCCTCGCCGAAGAGGCAGGGAGATAGCATCTGCAGGATACACATATGACTTACAACGTGATCTAGCCAATAAAGTTGGTCAGACTAGATCAATCTACGGATCAAGGGGTCGTGCCCTGGCGTGGGACAATGGCTAGAAGCCCGGCTTAACGACCATTACTATAATATGGATCAAAACTGAACTCAGATGTCAGCCGATCTCTGCCGCGATATTGCACGATATAGAGGGGCCTCACACCCTTTATGCTTCACCGATGAGGTCATGGAACACCAATTTCCAGAAGGGTTTTAACCTGTAAACATCAAACGGTACGATGGAATGACGGATCCGGCCGTCTGGATCAAAGATTTTCTTCTCCACATCCACATGGCTCGAGGAGATGACCTTCACGCCATCAAATATCTTCCTTTAAAACTGAAAGGACCAGCACGGCACTGGCTAAACAGCCTCCCAGAAAACTCCATTGGAACCTGGGAAGACTTGGAAGATGCTTTTCGGGCCAACTTTTAGGGCACTTATGTCCGGCCACCGGATGTTGACGACTTGAGTCACATAATTCAGCAGCCAGGCGAATCAGCCCACAATCTTTGGAATCGGTTCTTAACTAAAAAGAACCAAATTGTAGACTGTCAGGACACTGAAGCCTTGGCGACATTTAAACATAGCGTCCGTGATGAATGGCTCGTCTGACACCTTGGGCAAGAAAAGCCGAAGACCATGGCAGCCTTAACGACACTCATGACCCGCTTCTGTGCGGGCGAAGACAGCTGGTTGGCTCGTAGAAGCAACAACTCGAGTGACCCTGGCACCTCTGAGGTGCGGGACGGCAATGGTAAACCTTGCCGCAATAAAAACAAACGTCAGAACAACAACGACGACGACACAGACGATACGGCGGTTAATGTCAGACTCAGCGGTCCTAAGTCCGGTCAGCGGAAGAAACCTTTCAAAGGCAGCAAGGACAGGCCATCCAGCTTGGATAAAATCCTCGAGAGGCCCTATCAGATTCATGGTACGCCCGATAAGCCTGCGAATCATACCAACAGGAATTGTTGGGTTTTCAAACAGGCCGGTAAAATAAATACCAAACACAAGGGAAAAGGGCCTCCAAGCTAAGATGGTTATGAGCCCTGTCAGCCGAACACCGGGGGTCAGAAGCAATTTCCCCCCGAGGTGAAGACAATGAACAAGATATATGTCATTCATATCCCCAAAAGGGAGCGCAAGCGCGCACTGCGAGACATCTACGCTGTAGAGCCTGTCGCCCCCAAGTTTAACCCATGGTCAGCCTGTTCGATCACCTTTAATCGCAGGGATCACCCAACCAGTATCCGTCACGGGGGTTCGGCCGCCCTGGTTCTTGATCCAATTATTGACGAATACCACCTCACTAGAGTCCTTATGGACGGAGGAAGCAGTCTCAACTTGATTTATCAAGATACTGTCCGTAAGATGGGCATTGACCCATCAAGAATCAAGCCTAGAAACACTACCTTTAAAGGTGTGATACTGGGAGTGGAGGCCCGTTGTACGGGCTCACTGACACTCGAGGTAGTATTTGGCTCCCCAGACAACTTTCACAGCGAAGAGTTAGTCTTCTATATCGTCCCTTTCCGTAGTGGGTATCATGCACTGCTCGGACCAACTGCTTTCGCCCGCTTCAATGCAATCCCGCACTAAGCTTACTTGAAGCTCACAATGCCCATACATTGTGGCGTTATTACAGTCAATGGTAATATGGAATGCTCATTCCGTACTGAAGAGCACACTGCGGCCTGAGAGGACATCTCTTCTATTGTTACACCCGTCGCAACTCCTACATCAGTTATTCCACTTGGTCATATGACTAGAGCGCGTGCGCGACAAATACATGGCCAGGTACTATCACTCCTTTATACACATGATTTGACTGACAGAAATACGATGCTACACTCATGTTCTGACTTGCTTGTACTCAGAAATAAAGGAGAGATTAGAGATGAAGACAACTATGCGCTCAAATCAGATGAATTAACAGTGCATGCATGTCCACCACCGAATCAATTCCATTCACCAAGCATGTCACGTGCATGCACATGCATGAAGTGCAAGGACCAATGGATTTGGGTTAATGAGCCAGGATCAACCACGAACGTGGGCCTTGGACTTTTTGGCTGTGCCAGGTGTTTCTACACACGCGCCGTCTTGTAATCTGATTGCCACGTCATCCTCTGCAGCCGGACCACGACTGACAGTCCGGATGGGACACAACGACGAACGCGGCCGCACGCCTAGCTACTCTTAATAAATAGTAGTTTAGATTAGGGTTTAGACTCGGGTTTTATTGTATTGTCTAGTCATCGCTACAATTCGCATCTACGAGACGTGTAGGACTACCGCCTTGTCAGATCCACGGTCGAACCCTAACTTTTCATCTAGTTCGTGTGCTCGGTTTATTATCCGCAATTTCAGTTGCAATTCACCTTTGTTCTTGCCGGTTCTTCGGTTGCTTGCAGGAACTCGAACCTCGTTTTTCAGGTCGATCGTGCCTACGGCAAGGTCAATAACCATCGGAGACTGGTTTAGCGATTGTCGAGGCGTATTGTCGAATACGGTATAGCCGGATCGTCAAGGTCAAAATCCACCAAATCGATAATTATCCCCACTCTCATCGAAAGATCGGGCCGCCGTCACATCAAGTGGTATCAGTTTTCAGGTTCATCGGTGAGAGATTTACAGTTTTCGTAGTTTAGTTTATTTTTCTAACCTATAAGCCCACCAAAAAGCCAAAAAAAATAGATTAGATCATCCTTTACACCTATCTTTTTAGCCTTTAGCAATTTTTGCATCTAGTACTTGCGTAGTTGAAGTTTTGGTTGCATCCACCCTACAAATAGCGCTGGTTTAGATTTGTTTTGGGAGATAATCATCTACTAGATCGAACCTTGTTTTTGTCCATCATATTTTCCGCCGCCAGTTTGTTCGTAATCTGAAAAAAAACAAGTCGTGTCGTTTTCCAGGCTTACAGGCTTTGCACCACGACAGTATTCCAGACTCGGTCAAGCTGCGCGTGCGTACGTGCAGCCTCATCTCGCGTGTTCGGCCAAACATCAACCACCTAGTGTCTGCCCTCCGCGCTGTTATTCCCACACGTACGCGAGTGACCTGACATCTATCCATCGGTGTCTGCCTTCACGCGTCACACCTCCATCAGGCTGTTCCTATCCATTCATATACTAGTCCTGACTAATCTCAAACACCAGCGCTTTTATAGCTAGCTCGTGTAGCACTTTGTCCAGTAGTCTTGCATTTTTTTTCTTTTTCTCTCTTGTGACTTAATTTCTGTCTATGACTTGTGCTAGCAATCGGCCTGAAAAAAAATAGAGGAAAAAACAGAGAAAAAGAAAGAGAAAAAAAAACAGAAAAAAAACAGAAAAAGGGGGAAAAAAGGGGTTTGCAAAGTTCCGGCCGGTTCACATCTTTTGAAATATCTCTTGCTGTTCAGAACTGTTACTTGGTGCATATACGTGATAATTGTTACACATTTTCTGCTCTTGTCGTCATACGCTACGTTTGTACCTCACTTGTATCTAGCTATTTAGAGCTATTATTTTCATCGGTTTTCACTCACTTGATTCAGTATCTAGGCTTAGATTGTTTTATCTCTTACTAGTCGACTGCCAGCACTAGTTAGGAGTTTGAGCAATTATTCAGCTTGCATTACTTTTTGCTTAATTGTGCCACATATTGTGAGTTGAGGCAACCTTCACCAAGCTCCACTTCCTATATTGTACCCTGTTCAGTCACTTGGTAACCACTATATCAATCTTTTGATAACTTTTGACATCGCCAACGGCCGACAACCACTGCAGCACGGTAAGAATTGGTAAGAGCTTGGTAATTGCTCGAGAGTTGAGAGACATTTTCCACCGCCTCACCGTAGTTATTGTAGGAGCAATATACTTGTGATTTTGTTCTTGTTTCATCCTAACCATGGCGGTGTGAAGACAACATGAAAGCCACGTCGCGCGCCTCGAGGAGGATGTGCATGCATACACCGAGCGGTTCACATCGTTCGGGGGCGCACTTGATAAGCGCCTCAAGTCGATCGAGGATAGCAACGAGACGTTCACTCAAACACTTGCTTCTATTATGAAACGTCTCGATGCCCAGGATGCCCGTCTGGGTGGCGCCTCCATTGCCGCTCCGCGTCTTCCAGCCACCAACATAGGTCTACAACGAGCTTGTCGGGTGCCCCCAGGAGACTCGAGGCATCCTCTTTCATACACCGATGCCGCCGACCAGCCCCGTCCTCGCAACGCCAACTCGATAGCTGACGACATCCAAGATGACAACTATGATGGTGATTTTGAGGATCCTGATGCAGTTAACGCTAACAATGATCATGATCATCGTCGACTACGCAATAATCAACAAGGTATGGGACGCCCCCAGCGTCCTCAGGTACGTGGCCATGACGATTCTTTGGGTAGAATTAAATTTTTCATGCCTCCTTTTGATGGGAAATATGATTCGGATGTTTATCTTGTTGGGAATTATTAGTTGATCAAAAATTTGCTTGCCATGATTTTCCGATGATAAAAGAGTTAGGGCTGCAACTAGTGAGTTTAGTGATTTTGCTTCATTTGGTGGAGAGAACATTGTCGTAAACATCCTAATAATATTTACGCCACTTGGGAAGCTTCAAATTAGTAATCGTCACCGTTTTGTTCCGGGATATTATGAACGTGACTTGCTAAATAAACTACAACGCTTGAACCAAGGATCTAAATCTGTGGAAGACTATTATCAAGAATTGCAAATGGGCATGTTACGTTGTGGTTTAGTTGAGACCGAGTAAGCTTCTATGGCTAGGTTCTTGGGTGGATTGAATAGAGAAATTTATGACATACTTGCTTATAAGGATTATCATTCAATGACCCGTTTATTCCATCTTGCTATACATGTTGAACATGAAGTGCAGGGTCTTTTGAGAATGCGTCCTAATTTTCCTACAGGTCGTACTTCCACATGGGCGCCACGCACCCCTGCTGCCCGTCCACTCGCACCTCTACAACAGCACCCGCAACCTCTCGACCATGGCCTTCTTCATCAACTTCAAACATCACATACTTCGCACCATGAAAAGTACTACACAAATTCCAACAAAAGTTAAATCGTCATCGTCAGGTTCCTCCAAAAGAACAAAGGATATCTGGTGCCACACTTGTAAGGGTTTTGGCCATGTCATGAAGGAGTGTCCTAATAAGCGTGTATTGATCATTCATGAAGACGGCGAGTACAACTCCGCTAGTGATTTTGATGAAGACACATATGCCTTGCTTGCTGCACATGAAGTCGATGACACAAGACCGGAGCAAGAGGAAGAACATGTGACCGCCGACGACGCCGATAATTACATGAGTCTTATATCACATCGTGTACTTAGTGCGCAGATTGTCAAAGCAAAGAAGGATCAACGTCACAACCTCTTCCACATCAAAGGAGTCGTCAAGGAGCGTTCCGTTCGCATAATCATTGATGGAGGGAGTTGTAACAATTTAGCAAGCATTTACATGGTGGAGAAGCTCTCCCTACCTTCGCGACAACATCCACAACCTTACTACATTCAATGGTTTAATGATGGTGGAAAGGTAAAGGTAACACGCATGGTGAGAGTTCCTTTTTCTTTAGGTTCATACCATGACACTATTGATTGCGATATTGTGCCTATGCAAGCTTGTTCTATGTTACTATGAAGGCCATGGCAATATGATAAACAATGTTTACATGATGGTAGAACTAATCCGTACGCTCTCACACATAAAGGAAAGAAAATCATTCTACACCCTATGTCTCATGAGCAAATTTTAAAAGATGCTCTTGCTCGGGCTAGTAGAAACACAAATATTGAGCGCACTAAATCTGAAAATCAAAAAGTTGTTGATGAGTTAGATCAATTTAATAAGATGCACAAATCTGATCCTAGCACATCTAAAGAAATTAAATTGAAAGGTGCTTCTTTCTTAGCTACACGTGCTGAAATTTTTGAGTTAGATGCTCATACTGATGAATGTTATGCTCTTATTTGCAAAGAAGTTTTGTTTTCATTTGAGGATATGCCTTCTTCTTTGCCTCCTGTTGCCGCTAACCTTTTGCAGGAGTATCATGATGTTTTCCCAAAGGAAGTACCACCGGGGCTGCCACCTATGAGCGGAATTGAACATCAAATTGACTTGATACCTGGCGCCTCATTACCCAACCGTGCGCCATACCAGACTAATCCAGAAGAGACCAAGGAGATTCAGCGACAAGTTCAAGAACTACTCGACAAAGGTTACATTCGTGAATCCCTTAGTCCATGTGTTGTACCAATTTTACTTGTTCCTAAAAAAGACGGTACTTCGCATATGTGTGTTGATTGTAGAGCCATCAATAATATTACAATTTGATATCGTCATCCTATTCCTAGATTAGATGACATGCTTGATGAACTTAGTGGCTCAGTTGTGTTTTCTAAAGTGGACTTGCATAGTGGATACCATCAAATTCGTATGAAACTAGGTGATGAATGGAAAGCTGCTTTCAAAACTAAATTTGGTTTATATGAGTGGTTAGTTATGCCTTTTGGATTGACTAATGCACCTAGTACTTTCATGAGACTAATGAATGAAGTTTTGCGAGCTTTCATTGGACAATTTGTGGTAGTATATTTCGATGATATTTTGATTTATAGCAAGTCACTAGAGGAACACTTAGACCATTTGCGTGCTGTTTTTTCTGCTCTGCATGATGCACGTTTATTTGGTAATATCGAGAAGTGCACTTTTTGCACGGATCGAGTCGCTTTCTTGGCTATGTTGTGACAGCGCAGGGAATTGAAGTTGATAAAGCCAAGGTTGAAGCGATCCAGAGTTGGCCGACCCCTAACTCGGTCACACAGGTACGAAGTTTTCTCGGACTTGTTGGGTTCTACCGGCGGTTCATGAAGGATTTTAGTACCATCGCAGTGCCGCTCAACGAGCTCACAAAGAAAAATGTGCCATTTGTTTGGAGCGCCGCACAAGAGGAAGCCTTCACTATTCTTAAAAATAAGCTTACACACGCTCCTTTGCTGCAATTACCTGATTTTACTAAGGTGTTTGAATTAGAATGTGATGCTAGCGGCATTGGTTTAGGCGGTGTTTTATTGCAAGGAAAACCAGTAGCATACTTTAGTGAAAAGCTTAATGGGCCTAGTCTGAATTATTCAACATATGATAAAAAACTTTATGCACTAGTTCGGACTTTGGAGACATGGCAACATTATTTATGGCCTAAGGAGTTTGTCATACATTCTGATCATGAATCACTCAAGCATATTAGAAGTCAAAGTAAACTGAACCGTAGACATGCAAAATGGGTTGAATTTATTGAATCTTTTCCTTATGTTATTAAGCACAAGAAAGGGAAGGAGAATGTTATTGCCGATGCATTGTCTAGACGCTATACCATGTTATCACAACTTGACTTCAAACTTTTTGGACTTGAAACTATAAAAGAGCAATATGCTAATGATGTTGATTTTAAAGATATATTGCTCAATGCAGAGAGGGTAGAACTTGGAACAAGTTCGTCGTTAATGATGGATTTGTTTTTCGTGCTAATAAGCTATGCATCCCAGATAGCTCTGTTCGTCTTTTGTTGTTACAGGAGGCGCATGGCGGAGGACTCATGGGACATTTTGGCGTCACGAAGACAGAAGACATCCTTGCTGGTCATTTTTTCTGGCCAAAAATGAGAAGGGATGTGGAGAGATATGTTGCACGCTGCACTACATGCCAAAAAGCTAAGTCACGATTGAACCCACATGGTTTATATATGCCTCTTCCTGTTCCTAGCACTCCTTGGGAAGATATATCTATGGACTTTGTATTAGGACTGCCTAGAACACGACGGGGGAGGGATAGTATATTTGTTGTTGTCGATAGATTCTCTAAGATGGCACATTTTATACCTTGTCATAAAAGTGACGATGTTACTCACATTGCTGATTTGTTCTTTAGAGAAGTAGTTTGTTTACATGGTGTGCCAAATACAATTGTTTCTGATCGTGACACAAAATTTCTTAGCCACTTTTGGAGGGTGTTGTGGACAAAATTAGGGACTAAGCTTTTATTTAGTACTACATGTCATCCTCAAACTGATGGTCAAACTGAAGTGGTTAATCGTGCATTGTCTACTATGCTTAGGGCTATTTTAAAAACAAATTTTAAAAATGTGGGAAGAATGTCTACCTCATGTAGAGTTTGCTTATAATCGTTCAGTCCATTCTACCACAAAGTTATGCCCTTTTGAGATTGTTTATGGATTTATACCTCGTGCGCCTATTGATTTATTACCTATTTCATCTTCGGAGAAGGTAAACCTTGATGCTAAAGAACGTGCTGAGTTAGTATTAAAAATGCATGAGATGACTAAGAAAAATATTGAACGCATGAATGCCAAGTATAAACTTGCTGGTAGTCAGAAAAGAATTGTGTTTGAACCAGGTGATTTAGTATGGTTGCATTTGCGAAAAGAACATTTCCCTGATTTACGAAAGTCAAAATTAATGCCTCGTGCGGATGGACCTTTTAAAGTGCTTGAAAAAATTAATGATAATGCATATAAGCTTGATCTACTTGCAGATTTTGGGGTTAGTCCCACATTTAATATTGCAGATTTAAAACCATACCTTGGTGAGGATGATGAGCTACCGTCAAGGACGACTTCAATTCAAGAAGGGGGGATGATGAGGACATCTCTTCTACTGTTACACCCGTCGCAACTCCTACATCAGTTATTCCACTTGGTCCTATGACTAGATCGTGTGCGCGACAAATACATGGCCAGGTACTATCGCTCCTTTATACACATGATTTGACTGACGGAAATACGATGCTACACTCATGTTCTGACTTGCTTGTACTCAGAAATAAAGGAGAGATTAGAGATGAAGACAACTATGCACTCAAATCAGATGAATTAACAGTGCATGCATGTCCACCACTGAATCAATTCCATTCACCAAGCATGTCACGGGCATGCACATGCATGAAGTGCGCAAGGACCAATGGATTTGGGTTAATGAGCCAGGATCAGCCACGAACGTGGGCCTTGGACTTTTTGACTGCGCCAGCTGTTTCTACACACGCGCCATCTTGCAATCTGCTTGCCACGTCATCCTCTGCAGCCGGACCACGACCGACAGTCCAGATGGGACACAATGACGGACGCGGTCGCACGCCTAGCTACTCTTAATAAATAGTATTTTAGATTAGGGTTTAGACTCGGGTTTTATTGTATTGTCTAGCCATCGCTACAATTCGCATCTACGAGACGTGTAGGACTACCGCCTTGTCAGATCCACAGTGGAACCCCAACTTTTCATCTAGTTCGTGTGCTTAGTTTATTATCCGCAATTTCAGTTGCAATTCACCTTTGTTCTTGCCGGTTCTTCGGTTGCTTGCAGGAACTCGAACCTCGTTGTTCAAGTTGATCATGCCTATGACAACGTCATTAACCATCGGAGACTGGTTTAGCGATTGTCGAGGCGTATCATTGGGTACGGTATAGCCAGATCGTCACGGTCAAAATCCACCAAATCGATAATTATCCCCACTCTCATCGAAAGGTCGGGCCGCCGTCACATCACGGCCCTTGCAGCCGAAGTATATGACAGCCTTATCAAGTTGAACAGTTCACCGGCCAATAAAGCCAACAACGTACCCAAACGAGTCTGGTCTACGCCTAATAGCAATAAATCAACGGATCCGGACCTTGAATAGCAATTCGGCCTCTGCCGATCGCCCTGTCAGGTTGCAGCTCGCATACCACGCGTACATAAGTTCGCACTAAAAATACCTTGGGCGGCACTGGAGGCACACTGCGCAAAAGGTCCATTGTATAGCTTGACCCTATCTGGACCACATATATCTTTTTCCTCTTACTGCAGGTTCATCGAGAGCCCTCACTACAAAAAAAATACACTTCCATGATGATACGTGTTTGTCACAGTAGGTCGCGTTTTTTGTCATGGATGTACATCCATGACGATTTTATGACAGAATCAAGATAGTCATATCTGTGTTGTTGTAGAAGTGTTCCATGACATTACCAAAATTATCATCACGGAAGTGTCCACTTCCATGACGATAAGTCGTGCGTCACAGAAGTGCTTTCATCAAGGGTGAACGACATGTGGCATCCACCATAACGGAACGTTGTTAAGCTATCGGGTTCGGTTTTGGATCCGATAACCCGTTAACAGCCCGGACCAATGGGAAATTTCCACGTGTAAAATTTTGATTGGCCGGAGGAAACACGTGTTAGCTCGTCAATGGGCCAGATGTCGCCCGTCCATTGGAGGAGACATGCCTATGATACGTCGACACGTGGCGGGGCCCAACAGAGGCCCATATAGGTTAAAAAGGCAGGCCCAGTCAAAGGCACGTACTACTTACTCAGGTACTAGTGGGGCAGCCCAATAATGGCTTGTTTAATAAAGGCCCATTTACGGCCCGAAGCCAGATCTGGCCCGTTAATTGTTCGCCGAATATTTGGGCCCAATTACAGCCCAGTGACTTTCGGCCTGTTAGAGGCCCGATGTAGACATGGGCCCATTTCATCCCGGTGTGACTTTCGGCTTGGAATGGCCCGTGCTGCCCATGTGCCATATATGGTCCGACGGGACATCGGACCCACTAAAGGCCCGTGATAAAGGTGGCAACAGTTAAGCCCAACATGACTTTGGGCCTGTTAAAGGCATGTCAGATAATTTGCCCCGTTCATGCCTGTACTAACCTTTTGGCCTCTTAAAGGCCCATGATATCAGTGGGCCAACTAAGGCCCGAGATATGTTTCGGCCTGGTAATGGCCCGTGATATAACTGGGCCCAAAAAGGCCTGGTCTACAATTCAGCCTGCTGAAGGCCCATCAACGACTAGTGAAAATTGAGGCCCAACATGCATTTCGGCCTGCTAAAGGCCCATGGTTTCATCTGGGTCGTAATAGGCCAGTAGAATATTTAGCCTATTAATGGCCCAATGCTACCTAGGTCAAACTAAGCGTTGGGTCCACAAAAGGCCCAACTAAAATACAGGCCGGAGTAGGTTGTGGGCCTGGCGCAAAGTGTGAAGGCCCCAATCATTCAGGCCCAAGAAAGATGCAGGTCGGCTCAATTATGGCCCGCTAAAAACCAGGCCCGTTAGAGGCGAATGTTTCGGCCCGGTCGACTACATCAGATTTTTTTTAGATAGCGAATGATGGCAGTAACTAGTAGGAATTAAGAACAAACCTACTCTATATAATAAACAAATTATGGCATACTAACTAAGAATAAACCTACACTATACAATAAAGGATTTATGGTATATTACATCCACTGGGCATCGAAGTTTGCCACTAGTGATCATAAAGCACAACGAAGAAGCGGATTACAAAAACTGGGCACCATTGCAGCGTAACAAAATAATACTAAACCGAGACCACTTCTAAGACAGTTCAAGAAACGTTAGCCTTGCACGGGAACTGCTACGCAAGCTACTGGGCAAGGCTGTGAGACCGGCCTAGCATGTCGGTCATAGCTTCCAGGTGTAGCTGTTTAGCGATGAGGTTCTCATTGGTGTTCTCCGCAATCTTTCTTAGAGATAGGACTTCAAGTCGAAGTTGAGTTGCGAGAATGCCTTTTGCTAGAACTTGGGGTGAAGAAGTTGAACTGATTCGCATAACGAATTTCGTGAGCTTGTCATTGCTAGTCTCAAGTAACTTGAACCCTGCATCAAGACAAGACTTTGGGGTTGTCTCGCTATCTTCAAGATGTTTTGCCTTCTTTGCTGCAATATATGTTGGGTTTGTCTCATAGCCTTCAGTAGACTTGTGCATGCCATCAGGCATATCACCCTGAAACAAAGCAGAGAGATGACAGGTTTTGCACGTGTATAAATAAAGATGATAAATGTGCTGTCAATTCCATCCAATTTCAAATTAGAGAATAAAGAGTAAGTTCAAAATATCAATAGCACAATTTGGCATTGTTCATAATGCGGGGAGCTTCACCACACTATTGGATTACCATGTCAACATAACAAGCATAGATGAAGGGCAAAGACAATCATTGTATCTATTTTGGTTAATGTGCATGGCATGTTGTTCATATCATCAGCCACATCAGTAAGATAAAACAGGAGATGACAAGGTGCAAATGTGGGCTGCTTCACCACACGCTGGATTATAGATCCACAAAAACAAGCATACATCTAGGGAGTATTGAGTAATGTGCATGGTATGAATAAGGAATTTGGTTTTACAAGTAAAACTTAGAACTTATGGTTCTTGCGAACATGCATTTTGATAGAAACAACAAACTAAATAGCAATAAATGATAGGAGTATGAGCAAATTAAACAACAGCTTGAGGATAAAGGCTTTAGAAGGATGACTTACATTAACAGATTAACACGGCTTTATAATGCCCTTCTCCATGTCAAGGGAAGGATAACTGAAGAATTTCAGCACATAATCTTCTTCATAAGCATTGCATGTACTCTACATTTTGTAGAGAGTAATTATAGATATGATAATACTGGAAGGGATGGAGGATAATGAAGATAAGATGCAGATTGATGCTACATAATCAACTACCAATCCCTAGAAGTACAAGCATTACAGGACAAAATGTACTGACAAGAGCAATAGGCTACACTTCTCCACTGGCATTGTCCGTGTATTCTACTTTTTGGTAAGATTAAATATAGATCTGATACTTTTTAGTAAATGGTGGGCGAGGGACATAAGATGCAGAATGCTACACAATGAACCAATCCCTCTTCCCATAATACAAGAGTGTTTTGAACACTGGTGTACTGTACAAAACATTCTTATATTATGGGACGGAGGGAGTAGCTGTTAATGTAAGTACAGTGATAGACGACGTTCAACCCTTACAAGAGGACTGCAGAGCTAAACCTCCTCAAAAGCATTGGGTTGATTCTAAATTTATGTAAGAATCCATACAGATCTTATAATGTCCACCAAATGGACGATAACGAGGCTAACATGTGCAGTGATGCTACATAATCAAACAACAATGAAAGTAAGCATGGTCATACAGGGCAAGAGGTACTCACAAGAGCAATGTAGTGTGCAGTATAGTTGCAATATTCTGTGGTCCCTTGAGAATGAATGTTCTTCTGCTAACAGTTTTCGTACAAGTGAGAAGGCAAATGCAGAAATGTAGTTTGAATTGTGATGTGATATCATAGGCAATACCTTACGCTGCAGCCGAGACCAATGTATAACAAAATTATTCCAGTCACCGTCGGATAAATGTAGCACCGGAGACTTTACAGAAATTTTGTTTAGAGGCTTGCCATCGAAGTGCGCTTGCCTCAGGTAGAACGATACTTCATCAAGAAGTGCTTGAAAAGTGCAACCAACCCTTGCTCGTCTTCACAATCCAGTTTGGTCCTCACCTATTCAAAAGAATGAAATCTTGTGTCTTCTGTCAGCAGAAACATATGCAGTAATGACCATGAATAACATTAGTACATTACTTACGCATAAATTGCAAAGGAAGATTGGAAATTGTTCTGTTTCTATGGTATAATCTTTCCATGAAGGAAAGATGCGCACAAAGTTCCTGACAACAATATAAGCTTCGTCTTCTAAACTGGGAAGACAAGGAATAGGGGTCCTATTTGCTGCAATTGGGTCTCTCTCTGATTCGAAAAGGGATTCGGCAAATGGATTTGGTGTACTCTTTGCTGGAATGGGGGTTTTGCGTCATAGAGCTGGTGCTATGTCAACTGGCATCATCATACTGTTTGCTGTAGTTGGGGTCTGCTGAGTTGGGGCATCAGAAATGACGAGTATAGTAGGGCTAGAGTCTGCTAGAGTTGGGTGTTTTGTGGGTTAGGTGATATTGCAACTACACCTAATGGGCTATTTGATTTATCAGGTGCCACTACCTTTTCCAAATACTTTGCTTGTGCTCCTCTGCAATCAGCAATCGCCCTCTTCCTTTTGAACGTCGGATACACAAGAACAGCATTTGAATGGATAAATATGGTATGATGACAGATGGAATATGTACTGAAAATGGATAGGCAGGGCGTATTCACATACATGATGTCTAAACTAAGCTAATGGCAGTTCAACAAATTAGAAGCAATGCAAAGCATCAGTTGCAAGATATGTGCGACCAATATAACCTTGGAAAGTTAGAGCGGCATCTTGATGGGTGAATAAGATAGGCATCCGCCTCGACTCCGCCACTAGGGAGCTACATTGACTTAGGTCTCCTCTAGCTCGTAATCCCGTTAGGATCATATTATGAGCATGAATCTGTAGGTGGAGAGCGTTTGCATTGCATTGCATCCAGACTTGATTTCAGTCACTTAATGCCAAGTTTGACAGCGATGGCATTGTTCTACTTTATTCTTTTCATGCGCGCAACCTCATAATCATTATGATGTTGTTCAGAATCTGAGATTCATGAAAACATAAAAAGTAGTCAGATTATCTATGGAATGCATTGCGGATTCAAAACGAAGAGTTTCTCCCTATAAACCCCTGCATGTGCAAAGTTCACCCCACAACCGTGCTGATCGGACCGCACAAAGAAATACAAACCCCTTATGTCTCTATAACAGGCATACACACATTTCAAAACTGAAGTAGGATCATTATAATCATAGGAAATTCGTATTTGAACAAATAAACTAAGGAATTATGAGTGGCATAATGTTTAGCTTCAAAGGTGGAATGTTGGTAGTGCGACACAAAGCAAGTAGGCATATTGTATTCCATGTAAAAGATTGAAGCCTATGTAAAAGCTGGAAATGACACTTTCTTTCTATACAATGCAGTGTTCGTTGCCCACAAATGATGGAAGAGATCACACAGAGAAATACTATTCACTCATGTCTACGGTTCCAGTATTTTGAAACAGGGTGGTCCACCCTAAAAGAATATTGACAACAAATATGACAAGGCAAGCATAGATGTAGTGAATCAATCATTTACTTGTGAGCTTACTATGACAAGTATGCAGAGTTGTAACTGTAGTAAGAGACCGTCCAAAATCTGAATCAAGAAGTTTGTCACTTATTGTTTGCAACTAATCGACGTGAATAATTGGATATTATATCGGATGAGTAAGAAAGACAAGTAAAATTGTCAACAAACCTAGCTTGCAGTAGTAATCTGGGTCAATGTCACTACGACCAACAATCCAAAATGACTAGTGTCTGTTCCTAGGGCCGGAATTTTGAAAACCGTGTGAACTTTACGGGTACTAAAGATTACTGAAATACATCTGAACCATTAAGTGTAGGTAGCACTTAGCACACAACAAACCCTAATGACAGTCCTGCCTAATGAGTAATGAATCAATTAGAAAATGGGTGATGAGGAGTGGCTGCTGAGTGTTGAGGACGTATCTCAGGATAAATCGAGTTGGCTTAGTGGGTGCTGCACGCCTGAGCCCTGAACGGACTAGGAAGTTAGGCACGGCGGCGCGCCCAGGCAGCGGTGACGCTGTTGGGCGAGCGGCTCCTGACCTACTGTTAGTCCACGTCTCCTCCTAGAGTCATCTCGTCCGGGGACGGCAAGTCGCCGGCGAGGCAGGCAGCTGGGGGCGAATAGAGATCGGAAGCGTGCAGCAGAACAGAGGGGAATCGGGGCCTGGGACGTCCCAAAATCCCAAGGTGGGCCGGCCCACCGTGGGCACCCTATAGAGATACACACCCGAGCGGCGAACATGCATTTTCAAAATTAATTTAGGAACATTTAGCTGACCAATTAAACGACTCTGTTTTAATAATATCAGATTCGTATTTGAACAACTAAGCTTGTTTAGCTTGATGGGTGGAGCAGTGCTATTATGACACGAAGCACGTATCCTGATTGTATAGTGATCATAAAAGGGGGAAACTCTAAGCATATTTTTTTAGAAAAGAGGGTCTCCCCTCCGATTTCTATTAAAGAAACCACCACAGAACCAACATGATCAATTAAACCCTAAGCATGATTAATTAAACCGTATTATGACTGTCCATGGCAGATTTGAAGCTGCAAACCAGACAAATGATATTTAGCATCCATTGTTTGCTTTGAACTAAGAACTAAATTCTAAGAGCTGAAAAGAAAGTAGAGTAACCAAGTTACGATCTTTTTTCTGGTTGAGATCAAAAAGTTGAGGAGATATGAAGTACCACCTCTCTTGCGGCGCCGTGTAGGCATCGGGGGTGCGATGGCTGTCGGTGGTGTTGAAGCAGATCTGCAACGGTAGGCGGGTGCATCGGGGGATAAGTCCCGTTGCGGTGGAAGAGAAGGTCATGTGAGCGGCCCCGGCAAAGAGGACGATGGCGCCGATGAAGCGAGAGGACGCCATGCAAGGCTCTTGGTCCGTCACCGTGGATGAGAAACGTCTATCTCTAGCAGTGGACGATGCAGTCTTGGTAGGCGCTCCAGCATGGTGGAGGACGGTGGCGATGGATTGGGTGGAGGACGGCGGCGATGGATGGGGTGGAGGACGGCGGCGATGGATGGGGTGGCGGACGGAGGAGGCTGGTGTGGGGATGGTGTTCTAGCGCGGACGGTGTATGAATGAGAAAATGGAGGGAGAGGTATGGGGAACCATGTTTTTGGGATGCGCCTGTCTGAAATATGGAAAGTTACGAACTTAGCCCCCGTTTAAAATTTTGACGTCTCGTCGGTTGGGAATAGGACATAATCTCGCATCTCGCCAATATTTGCCCAGAGCGATTTCGGGCGAGGAGAGGGTGGTTGGCGCCCATGGTTGGCGCCCATGATGTATGAATAGGGCTGACAGGTAGGGTGGTTGTGTCATGTCTGAGTGAAGTTACAAACCCGCCCCTATTGAAAATATTTGCCTACATCGATTTTGGCCGAGTCAAGTTTGTTTTGCCACCCACCGTGTATAAATGGGGAAATGGAGGGAGAAATAGAGGTCTTTCGGACGAGCTTGAATCAAATGTGTTTTGCTGCCCATGTCTGGCGCCCACCGTATCGGAATGGGCTCAGAGGCGGTCGTGTCACGTCTAATTGAAGTTACTAACCTACCCCTATTTAGAGCAGTGGAAATCGAGCCGATGGATTGTCCGTGTAATGGGTAGACAGTAATTTCCATCTCCCAAACACTTGGCTTCGGGCAGCCGACGTGGGAGTGGACATTTTTCCGCTTCTTTCGAATTTTGGGACAATAAGCATCCACGTTTACCCTAGCAAATAAATTCGAATCCATTTTGTATTCCTATATGAATCGTTATAAATCATTCTATGTGTTTTTATATATCTTCAAAAGCACGACAAAGATGTATTCCACTGTCATATATGAATATGGTTTACAAATGCTGATACTCAAATTCAGAAGCTAGAATCCAGTTTAAGGTGAATTCGAATATTTGGAACACTTCATGTCCAATTCAAATGTCACACGCAGCATAATGTGTACTCCCATTTAGATATGTACACAACCGATGTATCAAGATTCGAATACCAAGCCAATCAACCAAGAATGTACAGTTTTTGCTACAACAGCATCCTTTTTTAGCCAAGCTACTACAACATCTTGGCCCTTTCCGACGCGTGCCACCTATGGTCCATCTATACTACTATTATTGTTGAACTAGGCAAGTGGCCCGCTCGATGCGCGGGCTAGGATCTAACTAAGTAAAGTGTGAGAATATATTATTTGATTTGTCCAACAAAAATTGAAACAAAATCTGATGTAATTTTTAATTATAAGACCTTTCTGAACATAGTTTTGTCTTTGGCATTTTTGGGTTTTTACTAATGTATAAATACATGTCTTGTCCGTTCATGGTTTACTTACTAATTATGCATGCCATACTATAGTTTCATAATCAGTTGCATTCGTCAAATTACATTTGTATTTTTCTATATCATGTTCTTAGTTTTTTGTAATCATAAATTTAACAGTTTTCATTATTTTCGTAATCGTGTGTTAATTTGCTCACACTGTACAAGATTTTCACATTTTATATTTAGTTTTTTGTATAATTAAAGATTTATTTTATCTACCTCTATATTCTTATCCATAAGAAATTTTTTGGTAGGTCTTTGCCTTCATACACGTGCACTCAGCAGTACAAAGGGTGTCTTACATTTTCACGTCACATAGCTTGCTCTCACTGTATGCATGTACAGAACGTCATTAGCTTCATGGGTCCCACCAGTATGATTCTTCACTTTCCCCGTTCTCTGTAGTCTTCTCGACTTCTCCGTTCTTCTTTTCTCCACTCATTCCCTTTCTCATTTCCCTATTTTCTCTTCTCACACAAAAATTGGTTTTGCTGGATAGCTCCCATCAGCTTGCTCTCTTGATCCGTTGTATTGAGGTTGCTCCTCCTCACCTCAAGCTACCCCGGTAGCTGGTGCTGCCACAGGGTGACCATCGACGGCGGCTGGTTTGGCCCGGCGGCTGGTTTGGCCCCTCGTACGCCTCCTCCATCTCCTAGGCTGGTAAATGGGGCTAGATTTATGTTGGCGTCTGTCCAGTGATTCTGTGACGGATTTTGTCTCCCACAGGCCCGCAGCCTCTTGGATCCAGCTTCAGTATGAGGGTGCTGGCGACATTTTCTTCCCCAAGCGCGCAAACCAAACGCATCTCCGCTATTTCTGCGCGAGGCAGCTCAACACATCATCCACATCCTCTACAGCGGCGACATTCTTCAATTCGAACTGCAGGTCCCCATTTTTCCTTTTCGCGACTCTGTCGTATTACCATCTTTATCTTCTAGCATTTTTCCTTTTCGCGACTCTGCAATCGCTACTTTCCTTTTGTAAGCAAACATTGTGTTTGTATGTGGCAAATCAACACTGAATTTCAGTCTCTCGAAATTAACTGCATTTTGGTCAGGGAATTGTACGTACAATCGTACATGCTAATCTAATCTCAGATTTCCACCATACTTGTCATGTATCACAGATGTTTGGTAGCTGGAATGGTAAAAAAGAGATGACAAGAATATATCCTGGTAATATATCAGTTCCATTGGATTGGTGGATGTTCTGTTCAGAGTAATTTCCTTTAACTCTATCATCACAGTATAGAGACCTATCATCGCAGCGTTAAAAAGCATAGAGCCCTATCATCAGTTCATCACAGTGCTATAGAACCTTATGCATGGGGCCAAATCGGATGCCATATCGAGGAAAGGCATAAATATCAACCGGAAAGATGCTTTTGATCTCTTTTATCTACTGGAATCAAATACTTCCACATTTCATGAAGCACATTTTAGTATTTATTAGTGGTAACCATCCCTGAACAATGAACCAAGTTCAACATCTTGAGTTGCTTCTTTTGTATCGGTTAACCTGATAACAGGTCTCCCATTAGGTTGTCCATGTCAACCATGCCTGCCAGCACTAATTATCATCATTAACTACTGACAAGGATCCCAAGTTGTCTACTTAGCACTAATTTCAGTGGTGACTGGTGAGTAGATATGTCCTGATGGCCACATTTGATACTAAAGATGCTTCCCACTGCCATGCTTAATTCACACATACATACACTGATAGCCACACCATCTTTTCCACAGTTTAGATTAACAAATCCAATCTCACGTATGTTTGAAGTTTGAAGAATGCTCGTCCCTTTATTTTTTTTGTACTCGCTCTATTTGTTCCATTGTAGTAATGAAATCATGTTTATAAATCTAATTGATCAATGCTTGTTCTTTGGTATGGAGTCTGGTCATACCTGAGCACTGTTTATCAGTATTCACCCTACTCTCCAAGGTATCACTATCAGCAAAAATTGAAGTGTTAGTCCAAAAACTTTGATTTTTCTTTATCCACTTCCATCACTGTTGTATCAAAAAGAAAAACTGATTTTGAGATTGTTCTTCAATGGTCGGTAATTTTCATACTCTCAAACTTTAAAGGTCTTAATTATGTAGATGTAGTCCTCTTTATTTTTTGCTTTAAATTTATTGACAGTTTGTTCCCAATAGAAGCATGGATTGCATTGCCCTACACAGAGAGAACATTAGCAAGCTTTGGAAAAGGAAAACTCAAGAGACATTATATATGTAATACTTGGACCTTTTTATCTCACAAAATCTTATCAGTGCTAATGAGTTCATTAGTTGATAAGTTAATTGCATCCTAAAATCATAAGACTTCGAGACTTTGACTTTGATGGTCCATGTCTCGTTTCATGTAGTTGATCAATTCAGCGGTTTGGGTGCCATATTCCTTGAGTCCCTAAAATATAAGAACAAAATGTAGGTTAGTAAAGTAAGTATATAACGACATGGCAGCTTTATAAATACACAATTTTATTTTGCAATGGCCTCTAGTGATTATGTGATAACAAAGTAAATTTAAGATTTTTTTAAACTGGAATATATATATGAAACCATATTATATGAATAAATATATATTTTGACTATTGATTTGATTTTTTGTTTCAGTATGGAGCTGTGGCATTAAGACATGTACCCACTATCGAATTTGAGGTGATCGAATATGGAAACCATCTGATGCACCTGCAGTGTGGTTCTAGTCTTCTAGAGTAGTATATTATCTTAACGTGAATACACTGGAACCAACATCCATGGCATCACCATTAAGACATGAACCCATACCTATAGGATTTACTTAATCTAGAATACACATGATAGTTTTTCTATTTCAATATAACTAACCTTCCGAGCTAACATGTCATATGTTTTTAGATGAGACTTCCTAGAGTATAATTGAAGTATTATTGATCCCTTAATAGGCCTGATTAATTTCGTGCAGTTGGTACTTACTGGAGGTGGTCTGATTGCTTGATGGAGCCGGCTGGTGTCCGTGAGGAGGAAGACAAGCCACTTGGAGGAAGTTGACTTTGAAGTGTCGTTCACGGGAGGAAGATGATTTACAAGGTATATCATATAATCTAGAGGAAAATTAACCCTTGAGGCGTAATTGCTCTGGGGAAATCGAATCTCTGTACATTACTGTGAGAGTTTGGAGAGATTGCATGTCTGATTTTTTTTGTGCCAGTTTTTTTATTGTGGGATGGTCTGATGGCTCATGGATGGTCAAACCTGTTGGGATCATGTGGTTTCTATTGTGGGATGGTCTAATCGCTCAACCTGTTGGGGTCATGAGATCGTAAATTGTGGGATGGTCTAATCGCTCAACCTATTGGGGCCGTGAGATTATAATTGTGGGATGTTTTTTAACTGATCGTGGGTTTTTTTTCTGGATAGATTGTGGGATGTTTTTTTTACATCAATTGTGGGATGGTTTTTTTTACATCAATCGTAGGATGGTTTGATAGCTCATGGGTTCCAGACTTGATGGGATTGTGAGATTTAAAGGACCCATCTGGTTTACTTAACATCTAACGGTTGTAACTTGTTGATTGGAAATAGGCACACGAATTAAAGGTCGGATATTTCTAATTATTGTGAGATTTTCTAAGCTAATTATCTTTATTCTGATTACCCTATCAAGTACTTTTTCTATATGATAGATAGATACTCTAAAACGGAGGTGTACCGTGTTATATATATCTCCAGTTGTAATTGCACAATAAGGCACACTTTTCATAAAAGGAACCCTCAGTTCAGCATCTCATAGGAAATCAATTGTTTTCAATCCTCTAGAGACCAACTATTTCAAACTAACAACAAAGAACACAAAATAATACATGGATCAATTACTGCAAAATCATCACAAGTAGCAAAAAACCCTAATTAGACTAAATATTATTAAGAATGGCAGGCGAAGATACCAAGATATGGTTAGAAATTTTCTAATAGAAACTGCACAATGAACAATGGAGAGTGTGGCAGCATCCACGGACAACCTTCAGGTGAAGGTCCTAGTCTGTGTGCTCCACCTATTAGCAAATCCATTGACCAAATGCCAAAAATATAGAAAGGATACTTGGTGAGATTAAGTGCCAGAAAGCAAGTATACCTAGAAATTGATGGGCTCCTTCGTACGGAACTATGGATAGCAATTTGTGCATCCACTGGTGCAAGCACTACCCTTGGGCAATCTTGTGAGTCCAGCCTAACATTGCTGCCAACTTGACTGCCTCTACTATCTCTCAAAACAGATCGCTGAGTATGCGCTTGAACGTGGCTGCCTGTGCTATTTCTGAAGCATGATTTCGATGGCAGCCATCCGCAGGACCAGATCGCCGATTACTGCTCGCACTCCACGGACAAAGGGAGGAAAAAGGAAAGAAGATGGAGGCCTGTGCGCGTCGACGATCTGCTGTAGGGCAAGGCCAAAGGTTGTGCGGCGGCTAATCGAAAGGATGGGAAGGGAAGGAAGGACTCATCAAGCGATGAGAGAAGGCCTGATCGTGTGTTCATTATTTAGTCTATTTTTTTCCTTTGAGCGATGAGTATTTTTTTCCTCTTTGAAACGTTTTGCTTTGAGTCTTTAATATCATGGGCCCACACATAATATATGGCAAAGGAAAATAACTACCGATAGGATATGTAATGGCAAAGGTGGGTAATTAAGTTTCCTTTAGTTAGATCGAACGAGTGTAAATGGTTAGTCGATCAAATAAATGGCTAGATGTTTCTAATTTTTGTGGTAATTTCTAGCTAATTCTCTTTTTTCTGGTTAACCCGTAAAGTACTTTTTATATATAAATAGATGCACATTCAGCCCGATTGGCATATTTGTAGGTCTGGCACAACAATCAAAATGAAATGTCTCCGAGTCTCAATTAATACAGACTTGTGCTCAAATAAAATTACAAACCAAAAAACAAAGAAGAATTATTACATGATCTCTAAAACAAATGGTTTGATTGATTACATGGACAAACAACACAAAGGTTATTCAACGATGTAAAGAACATTTCACCTATGATTTACCAAGTGGGAATTTAATTTCCTTTTTCCCTTTAGGGCCTTAACAATGCGGTCAGTCTCAGCTTGCTTCATTTTGAAATCCACCAAATATTTCATGGTTGTCTTGAGTACTGCTTGTGATTGTGCTATTTGCTTCCTCAACATGTCAACTTCATCTCTAAGTGCAGAAGCATAATCTCTTTCTACCACTAGTTTAGCCTCTAGAGCATCAGCAGTTGGCAATTCATAATGCACAATTGGGCCGGTGCCACTGCTGTGGGATGATACAACGTCCATGGGGACCTCGCTCTTTGATCTTGGGCTAACCTGTTTTGCCATTAAAGTTCCGATCGGATTCAGAAAAGTTGAAGTTAGCAAAACATCTCAACTAGGAGTTATAACGACAAACCAGTTAAACAAACAAGGAATTAAAGAGTTTCAATTGGATCTTTGAAAAGTAGTTATTAACATCATCAGAACCCGTTGTTGCAAAGAAGAAAGCGCTTAAACAAACAAGTAACTATTTAAGTTCAGCAAACAGTAATTCTTAACAGTAAGTATCAAACACATAGATAGGCGCAGTCTATAATAAGATTAACAGGCTGTGGCATTATGTAATCAGTAGCAAACTAAATTAAGCCAAGCAACATAATTGAACAATTTTGCAATAAGTGGCTAACTAAAATTCCGAGAAGCAGGTAACTGAACTTACGCTAGCTCTTCGTACAAGCACACTGCAACTTCTTTTTTGCTTACAAGGTTCTACGAAGGAGTCCATGGCATCAATTGCTTGGATACGCAGTCCCAATACTTCTTCCAATTGGGGAACGTAGTAATTTCAAAAAAATTCCTACGCACACGCAAGATCATGGTAATGCATAGCAACGAGAGGGGAGAGTGTGTCCATGTACCCTCGTAGACCGAAAGCGGAAGCGTTATGACAACGCGGTTGATGTAGTCGTACGTCTTCACGATCCGACCGATCCAAGTACCGAACGTACGGCACCTCCGAGTTCAGCACACATTCAGCTCGATAACGATCCCCGGGCTCCGATCCAGCAAAGCGTCGGGGATGAGTTCCGACAGCACGACGGCGTGGTGACGATGATGATGTTCTACCGGCGCAGGGCTTCGCCTAAACTCCGCGACGATATGACCGAGGTGGAATATGGTGGAGAGGGGCACCGAACACGGCTAAGGAACGATCCGTAGATCAACTTGTATGCCATGGGGTGCCCCCCTGCCCCCGTATATAAAGGAGCAAGAGGGGAGGAGGCTGGCCCTAGGAGGGGGCGCGCCAAGTGTGGAGTCCTACTAGGACTCCCTAGTCCTAGTAGGATTCCACCTCCCTTGTTGGAGTAGGAGAAGGGGAAAGAGGGGGAGAGGAAGAAGGAAAGGGGGGCTGCGCCCCTTGTCCAATTTGGACCAGAGGGGGGGTGCAGGCCTCCTTCCTTTTGGCCTCTCTCCTCTATTCCCGTATGGCCCAATAAGGCCCATATACTCCAAGGCGAATTCCCGTAACTCTCCGGTACTCCGAAAAATACCCGGATCACTCGAAACCTTTCCGAACTCCGAATATAGTCGTCCAATATATTATATCGATCTTTACGTCTCGACCATTTTGAGACTCCTCGTCATGTCCCCGATCACATCCGGGACTCCGAACTCCTTCGGTACATCAAAACTCATAAACTCATAATATAACTGTCACCGAAACCTTAAGCGTGCGGACCCTACGGGTTCGAGAACTATGTAGACATGACCTAGAACCATTCTTGGTCAATAACCAATAGCGGAACCTGGATGCCCATATTGGCTCCTACATATTCTACGAAGATCTTTATCGGTCAAACCACATAACAACATACTTTGTTCCCTTTGTCATCGGTATGTTACTTGTCCGAGATTCGATCATCCGTATCCAATACCTAGTTCAATCTCGTTACCGGCAAGTCTCTTTACTCGTTACGTAATGCATCATCCTGTAACTAACTCATTAGCTACATTGCTTGCAAGGCTTATAGTGATGTGCATTACCGAGAGGGCCCAGAGATACCTCTCCGACAATCGGAGTGACAAAACCTAATCTCGAAATACGCCAACCCAACATGTACCTTCGGAGACACCTGTAGAGCTCCTTTATAATCACCCAGTTACGTTGTGACGTTTGGTAGCACACAAAGTGTTCCTACGGTAAACAGGAGTTGCATAATCTCATAGTTACAGGAACATGTATAAGTCATGAAGAAAGCAATAGCAACATACTAAACGATCAAGTGCTAGGCTAACGGAATGGGTCATGTCAATCACATCATTCTCCTAATGATGTGATCCCTTTAATCAAATGACAACACATGTCTATGGTTAGGAAACATAACCATCTTTGATTAACGAGCTAGTCAAGTAGAGGCATACTAGTGACACTATGTTTGTCTATGTATTCACACATGTATTATGTTTCCGGATAAAACAATTCTAGCATGAATAATAAAAATTTATCATGAAATAAGGAAATAAATAATAACTTTATTATTGCCTCTAGGGCATATTTACTTTAGTCTCCCACTTGCACTAGAGTCAATAATCTTAGTTCACATCGCCATGTGATTTAACACCAATATTCATATCTGTATATGATTAACACCCATAGTTCACATCGTCATGTGACCAACACCAAAAGGGTTTACTAGAGTCAATAATCTAGTTCACATCGCTATGTGATTAACACCGAAAGAGTACTAAGGTGTGATCATGTTTAGCTCGTGAGAGAAGCTTAGTCAATGGGTCTGTCACATTCAGAGCCGTATGTATTTTGCAAATATTCTATGTCCACAATGCTCTGCATGGAGCTACTCTAGCTAATTGCTCCCACTTTCAATATGTATCCAGATTGAGACTTAGAGTCATCTGGATTGGTGTAAAAGTTTGCATCGTTGTAACTTTTTACGACGGGCTCTTTTATCACCTCCATAATCGAAAAACATCTCCTTAGTCCTCACTAAGGATATTCTTGACTGCTGTCCAGTGATCCACTCCTGGATTACTTTGGTACCTTCCTGCCAAGCTTATTGCTAAGCATACGTCAGGTATGGTACACAGCATTGCATACATGATAGAGCCTATGGCTGAAGCATAGGGAACATCTTTCATTTTCTCTCTATCTTCTACTGTGGTCAGGCATTGAGTTTGACTCAACTTCACACCTTGTAGTACGGGCAAGAACCCTTTCTTAGCCTGATCCATTTTGAACTTTTTCAAAATTTTATCAAGGTATGTGCTTTGTAAAAGTCCTATTAAGCGTCTTGATCTATCTCTATAAATATTGATGCCCAATATGTAAGCAACTTCACCGAGGTCTTTCATCGAAAAACTTTTATTCAAGTATCCCTTTATGCTATCCAGAAATTCTATATCATTTCCAATTAATAATATGTCATCTACATATAATATCAGAAATGCTACAGATCTCCCACTCACTTTCTTGTAAATACAGGCTTCTCCAAAAGTCTGTATAAAACCATATGCTTTGATCACACTGTCAAAGTGTTTATTCCAACTCCGAGATGCTTGCACTAGTCCATAAATGGATCGCTGGAGCTTGCACACTTTGTTAGCACCTTTTGGATCAACAAAACCTTCTGGCTGCATCATATACAACTCTTCTTCCAGAAATCTATTCAAGAATGCAGTTTTGACATCCATTTGCCAAATTTCATAATCATAAAATGCAGCAATAGCTAACATGATTCGGACAGACTTAAGCATCGCTACGGGTGAGAGAAAGTCTCATCGTAGTCAACCCCTTGAACTTGTCGAAAACCCTTCGCAACAAGTCGAGCTTTATAGACAGTTACATTACCATCAGCGTCAGTCTTCTTCTTAAAGATCCATTTATTATCAATGGCTTGCCGATCATCGGGCAAGTCAACCAAAGTCCATACTTTGTTCTCATACATGGATCCCATCTCAGATTTCATGGCCTCTAGCCATTTTGCGGAATCTAGGCTCATCATCGCTTCCTCATAGTTCGTAGGTTCGTCATGGTCAAGTAACATGACTTCCAGAATAGGATTACCGTACCACTCAGTGCGGATCTTACTCGTAGACCCACGAGGTTCAGTAGAAACTTGATCTGAAGTTTCATGATCAATATCATTAGCTTCCTCACTAATTGGTGTAGGTGTCACAGGAACCAATTTCTGTGATGAATTACTTTCCAATAAGGGAGCAGGTATAGTTACCTCATTAAGTTCTACTTTCCTCCCACTCACTTCTTTCGAGAGAAACTCCTTCTCTAGAAAGTATCCATTCTTAGCAACGAATGTTTTGCCTTCGGATCTGTGATAGAAGGTGTACCCAACAGTTTCCTTTGGGTATTATATGAAGACGCACTTCTCCGATTTGGGTTCGAGCTTATCAGTTGAAAACCTTTTTCATATAAGCATCACAACTCCAAATTTTAAGAAACAACGGCTTAGGTTTACTGCTAAACCATAGTTCATACGGTGTCGTCTCAACGGATTTAGATGGTGCCCTATTAAACGTGAATGCAGTTGTCTCTAATGCACAACCCCAAAATGATAGTGGTAAATCAGTAAGAGACATCATAGATCACACCATATCCAATAAAGTGCGGTTACGACATTCGGACACACCACAACATTGTGGTGTTCCAGGTGGCGTAAGCTGTGAAACTATTTCACATTGTTTTAATTGAAGACCAAACTCGTAACTCAAATATTCGTCTCCGCGATCAGATCGCAGAAACTTTATTTTCTTGTTATGATGATTTTTCCACTTCACTCTGAAATTCTTTGAACCTTTCAACTATCTCAGACTTATGTTTCATCAAGTAGATATACCCATATCTGCTCAAATCATCTTGTGAAGGTCAGAAAATAACGATACTTTCCATGAGCATCAACACTCATTGGATCGCATACATCGGTATGTATTATTTCCAATAAGTCAGTAGCTTGTTCCATTGTTCCGGAGAACGGAGTTTTAGTCATCTTGCCCAAAAGGCACGGTTCGCAAGCATCAAATGATTCATAACCAAGTGATTCCAAAAATCCATCTATATGGAGTTTCTTCATGCGCTTTACACCAATATGACCGAAACGGCAGTGCCACAAATAAGTTACACTATCATTATTAACTTTTCATCTTTTGGCATCAATATTATGAATATGTGTATCACTATGATCGAGATCCAACAAACTATGTTCATTGGGTGTATGACCATCGAAGGTATTATTCATGTAAACAGAATAATAATTTATTCTCTAACTTTAAATGAATAACCGTATTGCAATAAACATGATCAAATCATATTCATGCTCAACGCAAACGCCAAATAACATTTATTTAGGTTTAACACTAATCCCAAAAGTATAGGGAGTGTGCGATGATGATCATATCAATCTTGGAACTACTTCCAACAGTCATCGTCACTTCCCCTTCAACTAGTCTCTGTTTAATCTGTAACTCCTGTTTCGAGTTACTAATCTTAGGAACCGAACAAGTATCAAATACTCAGGGGCTACTATAAACACTAGTAAGGCACATATCAATAACCTGTATATCAAATATACCCTTGTTCACTTTGCCATCCTTCTTATCCACCAAATATTCAGTGGCATTTCCGCTTCAAAGGACTATTTCCTTTGCAAAGTAAGCACTCGGTTTCAGGCTATGGTCCAGCTTTGGGCTTCTTCGCAGGAGTGACAACTTGCTTGTATTTCCACTTGAAGTTCCCTTTCTTTCCCTTTGCCCTTCTCTTGAAACTAGCGGTCTTGTCAATCATCAACACTTGATGCTCTTTCTTGATTTCTACCTTCGTTGATTTCAACATCACGAAGAGCTCGGAATCGTTTTGTCATCCCTTGCATCTTGTAGTTCATCACGAAGTTCTAGTAACTTAGTGATGGTGACTAGAGAATTTCATCAATCACTATCTTAGCTGGAAGATTAACTCCCACTTGATTCAAGCGATTGAAGTACCTGCATAATCTGAGCACATGCTCACTAGTTGAGCGATTCTCCTCCATCTTTTAGCTATAGAACTTGTTGGAGACTTCATATCTCTCAACTCGGGTATTTACTTGAAATATTAACTTCAATACGGAACATATTATATGGTCCATGACATTGTAACGCCTTTGAAGTCCCGATTCTAAGCCGTTAAGCATGGTGCACTAAACTATCAAGTAGTCATCATATTGAGCTAGCCAAACGTTCATAACGCCCGCACCGCTGCCCTGCAATAGGTCCATCACCTAGCGGTGCATTAAGGACATAATTCTTACGTGCAAAGAATGAGGATAAACCTCGACACGGATCCAATCCGCATCATTGCTACTAACATCTTTCAACACAGTTTTTCTAGGAACATATCAAAATAAACATATGAAAGCAACAACACGAGCTATTGATCTACAACATAATTTGCAAAATACTACCAGGACTAAGTTCATGATAAATTTAAGTTCAATTAATCATATTACTTAAGAACTCCCACTTAGACAGACATCTCTCTAGTCATCTAAGTGATCACGTGATCCAAATCAACTAAACCATAACCGATCATCACGTGAGATGGAGTAGTTTTCAATGGTGAACATCACTATGTTGATCATATCTACTATATAATTCATGCTCGACCTTTCGGTCTTCGTGTTCCGAGGCCATATATGCATATGCTAGGCTCGTAAAGTTTAACCTGAGTATTCTGCATGTGCAAAACTGGCTTGCACCCGTTGTAGATGGACATAGAGCTTATCACACCCGATCATCACGTGGTGTCTGGGCATGACGAACTTTGGCAACGGTGCATACTCAGGGAGAACACTTCTTGATAAAATTTTAGTGAGAGATCATCTTAAAATGCTACCGTCAATCAAAGCAAGATAAGATGCATAAAGGATAAACATCACATGCAATCAATATAAGAGATATGATATGGCCATGATCATCTTGCGTCTTTGATCTCCATCTCCAAAGTACTGTCATGATCTCTATCGTCACCGGCACGACACCATGATCTTCATCATCTTGATCTATATCAATGTGTCGTCACATGGTTGTCTCACCAACTATTGATCTTGCAACTATTGCTATCGCATAGCGATAAAGTAAAGCAATTATTTGGCACTTGCATCTTTATGCAACAAAGAGACAACCATAGGGCTTCTGCCAGTTGTCGATAACTTCAACAAAACATGATCATCTCATACAATAAAATATAGCATCACGTCTTGACCATATCACATCACAACATGCCCTGCAAAAACAAGTTAGACATCCTCTACTTTGTTGTTGCAAATTTTACGTGGCTGCTACGGGCTGACCAAGAACCGTTCTTACCTGCGCATCAAAACCACAACGATAGTTCGTCAAGTTAGTGTTGTTTTAACCTTCGCAAGGACCGGGCGTAGCCACACTCGCTTCAACTAAAGTTGGAGAAACAGACACCCGCTAGTCACCTGTGTGCAAAGCACGGCGGTAAAACCAGTCTCACGTAAGCGTACGCGTAATGTCGGTCCGGGCCGCTTCATCCAACAATACCGCTGAACCAAAGTATGACATGCTGGTAAGCAGTATGACTTGTATCGCCCACAACTCACTTGTGTTCTACTCGTGCATATAATATCAACGCATAAAACCTAGGCTCTGATACCACTGTTGGGGAACGTAGTAATTTCAAAAAAAATCCTATGCACACGCAAGATCATGGTGATGCATTGCAACGAGAGGGGAGAGTGTGTCCACATACCCTCGTAGATCGAAAGCGGAAGCGTTATGACAACGCGGTTGATGTAGTCGTACGTCTTCACGATCCGACCGATCCAAGTACCGAACGTACGGCACCTCCGAGTTCAGCACACGTTCAGCTCAATGACGATCCCCGGGCTCCGATCCAGCAAATCGTCGGGGATGAGTTCCGTCAGCATGACGGCGTGGTGACGATGATGATGTTCTACCGGCGCAGGGCTTCGCCTAAACTCCGTGACGATATGACCGAGGTGGAATATGGTGGAGAGGGGCACCACACACGGCTTAGGAACGATCCGTAGATCAACTTGTGTGTCATGGGGTGCCCCCCTGCCCCCGTATATAAAGGAGCAAGGGGGAGGAGGCCAGCCCTAGGAGGGGGCGCGCCAAGTGTGGAGTCCTACTAGGACTCCCTAGTCCTAGATGAATTCCACCTCCCTTGTTGGAGTAGGAGAAGGGGAAAGAGGGGGAGAGGAAGAAGGAAAGGGGCTCGCCCTTGTCCAATTCGGACGGAGGGGCGCAGGCCTCCTTCCTTTGGCCTCTCTCCTCTATTCTGTATGGCCCAATAAGGCCCATATACTCCCGGCGAATTTCCGAAACTCTCGGTACTCGAAAAATACCGGATCACTTGGAACCTTTTGAACTCGAATATAGTCGTCCAATATATCGATCTTTACGTCTCGACCATTTCGAGACTCCTCGTCATGTACCCGATCTCATCTGGGACTCCGAACTCCTTCGGTACATCAAAACTCATAAACTCATAATATAACTATCATCGAAACCTTAAGCGTGCGGACCCTACGGGTTCGAGAACTATGTAGACATGACCTAGAACTATTCTTGGTCAATAACCAATAGCGGAACCTGGATGCCCATATTGGCTCCTACATATTCTACGAAGATCTTTATCGGTCAAACCGCATAACAACATACTTTGTTCCCTTTGTCATCGGTATGTTACTTGTCCGAGATTCGATCGTCGGTATCCAATACCTAGTTCAATCTCGTTACCGGCAAGTCTCTTTACTCGTTACGTAATGCATCATTCTGTAACTAACTCATTAGCTACATTGCTTGCAAGGCTTATAGTGATGTGCATTACCGAGAGGGCCCAGAGATACCTCTCCGACAATCGGAGTGACAAAACCTAATCTCGAAATACGCCAACCCAACTTGTACCTTCGGAGACACCTGTAGAGCTCCTTTATAATCACCCAATTACGTTGTGACGTTTGGTAGCACACAAAGTGTTCCTACGGTAAACGGGAGTTGCATAATCTCATAGTTACAGGAACATGTACAAGTCATGAAGAAAGCAATAGCAACATACTAAATGATCAAGTGCTAGGCTAACGGAATGGGTCATGTCAATCACATCATTCTCCTAATGATGTGATCCCTTTAATCAAATGACAACACATGTCTATGGTTAGGAAACATAACCATCTTTGATTAACGAGCTAGTCAAGTAGAGGCATACTAGTGACACTATGTTTGTCTATGTATTCACACATGTATTATGTTTCCGGTTAATACAATTCTAGCATGAATAATAAACATTTATCATGAAACAAGGAAATAAATAATAACTTTATTATTGCCTCTAGGGCATATTTCCTTCACTTCCTTCCCACACTGCATTGGTAAGTCGAATGGTTAATCTGGTAAGATGGTTTGTCCTTCATATGTTATATGTGGATGTGTAGTCAGACTAGTTGTAGCCAAACACATCACACTGGCTTTTACTGTATATTTCATGCGATTACATTTGGCATATCAAGATCTAAGCAATCTACAATAGGATGAAAAGACTGACATCCTTCACATTATTGGCGAACTCAGTTCATAGAAACAAGCAATTCAACCATTCTATGGGTAAATCAAAAGCGCCACTGGAATATTTTTCACTACCCCAATCATACATGCAAAAAGGGGCAACACACCGACGCCACCATAGGGGCTGGTATGGGCTGCCGCCTCGGGTGGCTGGAAAGTGTGCACCTAGTTTGAGTCATCCAGGTTGGCCCAGGCTAGTTTTGTTCGTCCCAACGCACGAGCAGGCAATGTAAAAAATGAAGAAAAATGTTTCAATTTGGATGGGCCAATAACATAAGTGCAAGGCAGGCCCTATAGCAGGCTCGCGGCCCAAACGAGCGCCTCCCATATTGATTGACAGCAGGAAAATTCGCAATTCATTCGCTCCAGCCTCCAGTCTGGTTCGCTCCTAACCTAGCCGCCGTTGGACAGACCGACACAGCACTTCCTCGCGCCCTCGTTGGAGGGCGGTTGCCTGGCTTCAAGCAAATGGAAGGACGAGAAGACGAAGATCCAACCCTGGGTGTAGCCTGCGTGGGAGGCAGCGGCAGCAGCACAGGCGTGGCATCAAGCTTGCGCAAACAGGCAGTTGCAGCTTGCAAGAGTAGCATGCGCAACGAGTAGGTACATCACATCCCTGATTATATCTAATTCAACTGTTCAATTTTTGGCCAATAGTTCAACCTGACGGTGTTGTAAAATTGCTTGTATGTAGGGAATCTATGAGAAAATGAAACCAATTTCTGCTTATTTTATAACTCCCCCAATCAATATTGAATTGACTGAATCTGATGTATCTAATCAAGTTTTCGGTGCAAACATACAATCTCATGTTGTTCTTGAGCCTGAAGTGTCTAATGAACAGACTGCTAATAAAGGATTTGATGCAAACGTTTTACATGCTCCTGGGATGAACATATAGTGTCTAATGAGGGATCTAATGCAAGCATTTTGCAAGCTCCCATTGAAGGATTTAGTTTCGTTATGTTGAGAGAGACAAAGAGAATTGCAAGCTTTGATGACAAGCAAATTATAGTGCATTTTCATGGCTTGAGGAAATGTCGAGTCCATCTACCAGAAAGTCCCTGTATCATGACAACGTAGCATAAATACTTTTATAATCTGTTGTTTGAAACTATTGGCATACTTGTGCAGGATAGATATATTGATATGCAGTTTGCGCACTGGTTATAGGTGCAATTACACTTTGATATTTTCAGCCAGAGAACAAATAATTCAAGCAGGTATAGACCATGTTTGTAGTCCTTGTACACCATGTTGCATTTTGTGTTTTTTGGTGCTTGCATCATTTAGTGTTTATAATATGAACTACTTTGGATCACTAGCTAGTTTTCAAAGTCCATGTAGCTTCACATTTCTCAAGTTATGTTGATTTCCGAAGTGCAAGTGCCTTTGTATTTTTTAAGTTAAATGTTCGCCCTAGGTAACTTGAATTCGTGGATCCGCCACTGCACACAAATCATACACACATGCTAGTACGAATTAAATGAAATGCAGGGACTTACTCTAGCTCGTTGTACAGGCTCACTGCAGCTCTGCTTGCACCTGGGATGTTCCATGTACAAGTCCATGTTACCACTTGCTTGGATGTGCAGGCCTTGTGCTCCTTGCATCCCCCTCTGCATTTTTGACACGGCGAATGGTTGATCAAATAAGAGGAATCGACCTTGCTGTAGTACCGGAGGACAGATACTTACAAGGTTATATGGGTGTGCAGGATGTGTACCAGATCCCGTAGCACCGTCATGCTTCGCTAAAAAATGGTTTTGCTTGTTTCAGATGATATCTCCGGAAGAAATAAGAGTTAAAGTCAGAGTTGCATAGGCGTGTAAGCTAAGAGAGCGATGAAAGGATATCCAAACATCATTGGAATAGTTCACAAGGGAGTGATGTGTGGATACATAGTTCGGGTCGGCGTTTGGGCATGCTCACCTAGCTAGAGTGCGGGTCACTTCAGAGCCGTTGAGGGCCATGCGCTGGCGTTGGCTGGCCGTGCACGAATGCAGATCTTGAGTGGCAGCGGAGCACTATGATGTGGTGGACGAGACCGTTGGTGAAGCCCCAACGGCCTCGGGGGCGGAGGTGCGACGATGTGCTCGGTGAAGTAGCCCCGGTGAGGTGGGAGATGGGGTCGGTGAAGCGCACCTGATGCGGTGGAAGTCGGTGTCTGTGAGGCACGTCGGTTGCGGCGGCCGACATTGTCGGTGGACCACCCGGTGCGGTGGACCACCCGGTGCGGTGGACGAGGGCGTAGATGAGGTAGCTCCGGTGCGGTGGTGAAGCACGACTGTCGTCTTCGTCGTTGTCGTCCGGCACAGAGGCGGGGAAAGAGAAGAGATGAGGGGCGATTCGAACTTTGCTTGGGTTGGCAGCGAATTAGGGATTTGAGCAATCTGGGTGCGGAAGGGGACGGTGGAGAAGGGAGATTTTGCAGGGCTGGAATCGAGGCCACCAGATATTTCAATCTGAAATGTGGAAGCGCGAACTTATTTTGTCGTTGTCCTTTTTTGGGGGGAGGGGGGAGGGAGGGGGTGGGTGGCTGGGGGCTAAGCATCCGTCGGACACATGCGACCACCACGACACAACCCTGGTCTGCCTGGTGCGCCTACATTTGAGAATGCAAACGACTCTTCTTTCATTTGCAAATTAATCTACCATGCCCGTGTTTTCCTTGCAAATAATTAGTCATTCGAAACGAGATACTATAAATTAATTAATGAGGAGTTATTTGAAAAAAAATTCGAAATGGTATCCACACTAACGTGGATTAGAGTGTGTGTCACATAATTAGTTATTTGAATTAGAGTGTGTGTCACATAGCGATCTCCAATTCTAACGTGGATTTCGCATTTCACTGTATCCATGCTACTTTTTTAATACAAATTCATATGTATATGATGAACACCATGGTAGTGAGAAAACTTTTGGATGGATTCAAACATATGACCTACAAAATAGCACAACAAATCGAGTCAATGTCAACTTTTCGAAACCTAGTATGGCACGAATTCGAAATAATTACCCATATGCATGGTCCTCAGTTCAAATCTTACAATGTACACCGAATTGAAACATCGATATTAAGTCTCGTACTATCTACATTCAAATGTTGTTTTTACCCCCCCCCCCCCCCGCACACACGCTACATACTTTCTGTATCGGTCAATCTTCCTCTCCTAACCACCTTAGGAAGCTATCGGTTTCCAGCACATGTCCATTCTTTCTCTCCATGTTTCGATCTCTAACTCTCTCAACTACACAACCCCCTTTTTCCACTCTGTTAACAAATGTATTTACCTCACACACCCGCCATTGCACCCCATGTCGAGCTCGAGCTCTCTCTCTCTCTCTCTCTCTCTCTCTCTCTCTCTCTCTCTCTCTCTCTCTCTCTCTCTCTCTCTCCTCCCTCCCTCCCTCCCACCCTCTCGCGCTAGATACATGCATTGCCTATGTAGCCCCCCAACCTCTCGTGCGCACGCACGCACGTTGTCCATCTAGGTCACTCCCTCGAGACTATCTCACTCTTTCTTCTGCACGGCGGGCCACACTCGCTCAATCTCGCTCTCTTTATCTGAGACTCGATTAAACTCGTTTTATTTCACACATAAATGATATATCTCCCTGTTCGGGCCTCGATCGACACACTTTATACTCTCTCATGCAGATTATCTATCTAGGTCAGTCCCTCCAAGCTGCCCCTACTCTTTCGACCTCATGGCGGGCCATGCTTGCTCAATCTCTCTCTCCCCCCCCCCTCTCTCTCTCTCTCTCTTTGTATGTCTCGATTGACCTTGCTCTTTCTTGGACAAAAACGATATATCACCATGTTTGAGCCTAATTCGACATATTCACATTGTATACTCTCTCACACACATTGTCTATCTAGGTCACTCTCTCCAACCTGTCTCACTCTTTCGATCGCACGACGACCCACACTCGCTCAATCTCTCTCCCTTTATATATGTAATTGATTGACCTCTGAAAGTGCAACTAATCCCCGGGTGGTTTTGGTAATTAATAACAACATATATATCATTGAACTAATAGTTTCTTGAGAACCATTTCAGAAAGTTCAGTGATATGGGTATGGCAAGGACTGAAGATGTGGACCCCTCAAAATGCTAAGGCAAGCATTGGCAAAAGCTCAAGACTCCATTTTTGGTTTAGTGATCCAAGATCACATTGAGTCTATAGGAAAGCCAATACTATTAAAAGGGATGAGGTTATGATAATGATCTGGTTGCTCAAAGTGCTTAGTGATACATCTCCTAAACTATCGCAACTCTCACTTCCATAATACACTCATAAGTAATCTCGGTCCCACCGATTTCCTAAACTCACCACACCGAGATGAACCACCTCACCATATAGCCAAACCCTAGAATTCTTGGATTTTCCGATTCGAACTCGGTCTCACCGAAACTTGTGTTGCCAAGCTTCAGAACCTTCGTCATCAAATCGGTGTCACCGAGATGATGAAGTCGGTCCCACCGAGATTGGCAAGCCCTAGTTTTACGAATCGGACTCACCGAGATTGTATTTTCGGTCCCACCGAAAATCCCAACGCTCACATGTTTTGAACTTTCGGTCTCACCGAGTTGTCAACTTCGGTCCGACCGAGATTGGTCAAATGTGTGTAACAGTTGGATTTGTGTGGAGGCTATAAATACCCTCCACCCCTCTTCACTCATGGAGAGAGCCATCGAAAGAACTACCACTCCTACCTTACATTTTCGAGAAGAAAACTACCTACCCTTGTGTTGAGATCAAGTTGCTCCACTCCCACCATATGAAGCTTGATCTCTAGCCTTCCCAAGTTGCTTTCCACTCAATCCTTTCTTCCACCACAGCCAAATCAGTGAGGAGAGTTGAGTGTTGGGGAGATTATCATTTGAAGCACAAGAGCAAGGAGTTCATCATCATCAACACCATCTATTACCTTTTGGAGGGTGGTGCCTCCTAGATTGGTTAGGTGTCGCTTGGGAGCCTCCGTCGAGATGTGGAGTTGAACCAAGAAGTTTGTAAGGGCAAGGAGATTGCCTACTTCGTGAAGATCTACCCCGAGTAAGGCTAGTCCTTCGTGGGCGTAGGCCATGATGGCATAGACAAGGTTGCTTCTTCGTGGACCCTTCGTGGGTGGAGCCCTCCGTGGACTCTCGCAGCCGTTACCCTCCGTGGGTTGAAGTCTCCATCAACGTGGATTGACGATAGCACCACCGATCGGAACCACGAGAAAAATCTCCATGTCTCCAAATTGCGTTTGCTCTTCTCCACCTCTCTTTACTACATGTGCAATTTACTTTCCGCTGCCTATACTCTAGAATTGCATGTGTAGGGTGATACTTGACTTGATCATCATTGTGAACTTGCCAAAAACTTGTCTTTTTCAAAAGGCTGAATTTTTATATTGTCAAGTAGTCTAATCACCCCCCCTCTAGACATACTTTCGATCCTACAAGTGGTATCAGAGCTTTGGTCTCCATTGTATTGGTTTCCATTGCATTGGACTCCATAAGCTTGGTTTCACAACCTAGGAGAGTATGGCGCCTAGTGAGGGTAATTTTCAGAGAGGTCCTTACTTTGATGGTTCAAACTTTGCTAGTTGGAAGCATAAAATGAAAATGCATATTCTTGGACATAACCCCGCCACATGGGGCATTATTTGTGTTGGTTTGCAAGGTGAGTTCTTCGAGGAAGGAAAAGTTCCGGATCATGGCTTACAACGGATGAATTGCGGATGTTGCAAAACAATGCTCAAGCTTGTGACATTCTCTTCAATGCTTTGTGTCCCGAGGAGTTCAACAAAATCAGCCGTCTTGAGAATGCAAAAGAGATTTGGGATACTTTGGTCGAAATGCACGAAGGTACCGAGTCCGTGAAGGAATCAAAGCTAGATGTTCTTCAAGGTCAACTTGACAAGTTCAAGATGAAGGAAGGTGAAGGAGTCGCTGAAATGTACTCTAGGCTTGCTCTCATCACAAATGAGATTGCCGGCTTAGGAAGCGAAGAAATGACCGATCGATTCATCATCAAGAAGATTCTCAGAGCTTTGGATGGAAAGTATGACACCGTGTGCACTTTGATCCAAATGATGCTAAACTACAAGAATCTCAAGCCAACCAAGTCATTGGAAGAATTGTTGCTCATGAGATGACACTTAAAGATAAGGAAGAGCTTCACAACAAGTCAAGTGGTGCTTACAAAGCTACAAGTGATGCTCCCACAACCTCAAGTGACAAGCTAGTTTCCAATGAAGAGATAAGCCTAATGGTGAAGAACTTCAACAAATTCTACAAGAGTAGAAGCAAAGAGAGAAGCTCAAAGTCTAGATCATATGATGAAAAGAGATCTTCTAGTCGTGATCGAAACTGCTACAACTGTGGAAGACCCGGACACTACTCAAATGAGTGTTCGGCTCCCCACAAGAGAAGAGAAGAATCTCCAAGAAGAAGAAGCTCAAGAGAAGAGTCACCTCGGAAAGAGAGAAGGAGTAGAGATGATTGTTATGAACGAAGACCCTCTCGGAGAAGCAAGGATTCGGAGAGGAAAGACAAGTCATCAAGAAGCTACACAAGAAGAAAACATCAAGCTCATGTAGGTGAATGGGTCTCCGGCTCCGACTCCGACAATCATTCCGAAAGAAGCTATCACTCCAACTCCGACTACAGTCAAGATGAAGGTGTTGCCGGTCTTGCTCTCGTATCCTCCAACTCCAACCCCTATGACTTGTTTGATTCACCAAATGAGGGAATTGGAAGATGCTTCATGGCTAAAGGCCCCAAGGTATCACACCCTGAATTTATTGACTTTGATAGTGATGAGGATGACTTGCTTGGTGAAGATGAGCTTTTACATGATAAATCTAGTGAGCCTAGTAATGATGAACATGCTAGTAGTCTTTATAGTCGAGAAGAGTCGAATGACAATGCTATGAAGGAGATTGAGCGTCTAACTAAAGAACTAAACACTCTTAAGTTAGCTCATGAAACAACTCAAGAAGATCATAGAGAGCTCCTAAGATCTCATGAGAAGCTACGCTTCGAGAAGCTCAATCTAGAGCAAGAACATGAGTTTCTAACAGCTATCAATGACGATCTTCGAAAGAAGAGTTCTTCATATCTTGCCAAACGACTTCTCTTGTCTAATTTCTTGCCACCTATTAAAACTAAGCATGACAAGCATAAGAAAAATTCTTCATCTAGAAGCAACAATATTGGTTCTAGTAGTTCTCTTGATTCCACTAACAATGTTTCAAGCCAAGCTACACTTGAGCAAGAAAATAGTTTATTGAAAGGGATTATAGAGAAAGGTGTCTACAAGAGCCTTGCCGGAAGCAAGAACTTTGAGGAAATTGTTCGCAAGCAAGGAAGACACCGAAGAATCAAGGAATTGGTTTTGAGCGAAAGTTCAACGCCGAGGGTGTTGAATGGGAAGAAGGTCAATATCCCACTCCAAAGTTTGTTTCTCAAAAGGAGAAGTACGATCCTACTTCTTCCAATGTGGAACAAGCTCAAGATGATCTTCCACCACAAGACCACAAGCTAAAAGGCAAGGACAAGCTTCAAGAGGAGATTGATGCATTTATTGAAGCATCTAAAGCCATGGTCAAGTGGGTTCCCAAGGAAACGTCAAGTTCTACTTCGTCAAGCTCAACTACAACCCCAAGGATTCCCATCAAGATGATGTGGATCCCGAAGAAGAAGAACTAGAGAGTTCTTGAGGGTGACTCCGCCAACATACTTCACTCACATTCATTTTGGCAAGAACTTGTGCAATCAACTTCCACATCTTGCACTAGTTCATGGAGTCACAAACCCTCTTGTTGGTAAGTCAAGGGACAAGGTAATCATTGCTCTCATGGACATCATCTTTTGTGTACTTCAATCTATGTCCATGGATATCCTTGTTTGTTCCTTGTGGGACTAACCCATGTAGGTATTGAAAGTGCCCGAATCCAAAGGATTGCTCCCAACTCTTGATGATCTTCATCAACATTGAGCATCCACATCTTCAACACCTACATGAAGTCTTCTACGACAACCCAAGGTTAGTTTGACCCTTTAAAAGGGGTTCTCACATCTAGGGGGAGCTTTGCTCTAAAGAATTGAGCTAAAGCATCTTCAAATGATGTGAACACATCAATGCTTTATGTAAAAGTGGTAACCCCACTTGTGCTTAAACGATGAGTATGACCTATGATCAAATGTTCTCATTTGACTCCTAAGTCAATATACTCATATAAAGATGACCTAGTCATCGACAAATTGTGTGATAGTAGCTAGAGTTTTGTTTGTGCATGTTTGACACATATTTCATTTGCTATCTTATTGTGTGAGCATGTTGGATGCATGATTTTATCCATTCAAGGACATCCATTTGTTGCTTTGGTCGTTTTGATTTTTTTGACCAAATGGATGGACAAGAATGCCTAAGTACCTCCCCTAGCTATCTATGCTTTCTTGTCTCAAATTCTATTCATGCTTATATCACAAACTTTGAACAAGTCATTTTGGACCCACCGAGTGAGGAGCACTCTGAGCCACCGATCCGTCAAGGGCTAACTTCCAAAACCTTCTAAGTGATTTGGTCGACCAACCCACTCAAACTCGATCAAACCAAAAGCATTTGGATTGATCTAGGTTTTCACCTCGGTGAAACCGAGTTGTGAATTCGGCGTGATCAAGTGTGTAATCGCCTGCGAGTTATCCATCTCGGTGCCACCGAAGTTTTACAACTCGGTCCCACCGACAACAAAGGGGTATATATGCTCGAGGGGCGCGCTGATTTCTACTTCAAAACGCCTCGCCTCACACCCTTCTTTGCCGCCGCCGTGGTCTCCGGATCGTCTCACGTCGTCGCTTTGCGCCCTCGCCGCAGTCTCCGTCGCCGTCAACGGACATCTTCTCCGCGCCGTTGCGCCGAGAGGAACTCCACCAAGTTAGGTGAGTTTCGATCCCACTCGTGCTCCTATCTCCGATTCAATGCACGTTTGGTTTGCCTAGCATCTTGCCACGCTTGAGATCTTCCTATACACCGATTAGTTCCTTTGAACGAAATTCGAGTAAAAGTTTTAGGTTAGGTTTCCGCCGAACACATCTCGGTGAGACCAATTTTACATTCTCGGTATGACCGATTTGGCCTCTCGCCATTGATCGCACCTTTCGGTCCAACCGAAGTTGTGCAAATCGGTGTGACCGAAATGAGGATTTAGTGAAACCCTAGTGTTTTCGGCAGATCGAAACCCACTTCGTCCAACCGAAAGTGGTGTAAATGGTTCTGTTTGAACACTTCGGATTCACCGAATTTTAAACTTGGTCGACCGAAATGTCTTTCGTGAAAACCTAAAACTGAAATTTGAACTCATTTGTTTGCAAAATCTTCGCAGTTTGTGATAACTCTTCTACTCGCCTACACCTTATCTATTCACAAAGTTGTCACCATGTCGATGCCGATGACAGCCGAACAGTCGAGTCACCTATTGAAGAAATTCCAGAGGCGGGCACTAGTCCCGAGCCCAGCAGCTCTTCAGATGATGGTGAGAGGAGCACACCTAGTGGTTTGCCTCCTGCAGCCACCAGGGCGTAAAGAAGAGGAACTCTGATGAAGAAGATTCTGATTTCATAGTTGAGGAAGAGGTCTCCTCCAAGCCAAAGAGAAAGGTTGTTGCCAAAGAGCCTCAAGGGCAGCAAACCAAGAAAGGCACCAGAAAAGTGAAGGAATCCACTGTTGCCAAGAAACTGAGTATGGAAGAGGAAACTTCAAGCAAGGTGAAGAAAACTTCCAAGAGGAAGAGGATTGTGCATGATGAAGCAACAGAGGAAGATGATGATGAGGAAGCACCCCAGCCTCCTCAAATGCCTAAGCTCATGGGTGATGCCATCAGGGCAGGAGCTACTTCTAAGTCCAAGCCATCTGCTCCAGTCAAGGCAGCTCAAGCCAAGCATGCTGCCAAGCCCAAGAAGACTGTCAGGAACATCCCTGCATCTGAAAAGAAGAAAGATGTTGTGCCACCAGCTGTGTCAGATGATGAGGCACCAGTTTTTTGAAACTTCGACGTAAACCGCCACTTCACAATGATGCTCATCCTCAAGCCGAGAACATGAAGGAAAGGAAGGATAGAGGTCTCGTGCTATGGAGACAAGCTGATCCATATGTGTGAGGAGAAGAACTGCTGTTGATCCAAGATTCCACACCGAGAGCAGCAGGACTTCTATGAGATCTGCTTGATGGACAAGAAGCCCATAGTTGCGGACACTCGCTACATTGATCGGGCATACATTGACAAAGTGAAGAGCACAGAGACTTCTTTCCACATGTGCATGAGAGCTTCACCGCATGTGGTGTTGCAGAGTTTGTTGGTCAAAGTTGACAAGTTGGAATGATGAAATGATTATGCAATTCTATGCCTGACTCATTTCTATCCGGATGGAAAGATCACATGGATGACTCAAGGCCAAAGATTCTCTTCAACTGTTGAAGAATGGGCAGCACTTCGAATGCTCCAAAGGCAGAGAGAGGATGATGTTGATGTCTATGGCATTCCCAAGAAGAACCATGAATCTATGAAGAACATGTACAAAGAGGTTCCACTAAGGATGTGGAGATCTGGAAGCTCGGCTCGATGTATCATCTCCGGCAGGTCTACCTACTACAAACACTATTCTGAGGCATACCTTGATGCCCAAGTCTAGAGATCATCGCATGATCAGAGGGTACTCTATCAACATGCTGCATATACTTGATGAGAAGGCACCTTTCAAGGTGATGGATTTGATAGTTGAGACCATCAAGAGGACTGCGGTGACCGTAAGAGGTCGTGTGGATTTGCCCGCACATTCAGATGCTTATCAATGCCAAGTTTGGCATGGGCACGTACTTGTTGGATAGACCACACTTGCCATCGCAGCTCGAGCATGAGGACAATGATGTTGTGATGGATGAGGAGGACCCAACGTCGGTTGAAGGTCAAGCAAAGACTGAAGCTGCCAAGAAAGCTAAAGCTGAGAAGGAAGCAGCAGCAGCAGCAGCTAAACCAAGAGTGTTGGAGAGCAGCTCCTTGAAGCTACCCAGAGGATTGAACAACGCTCGCCAGATTGTATGCAGCCTCGGGAGAGTCTTGAAAGGATTGTTCAAGACAAGATCCATGCTCGATGTGAAGTCGATCAAGTGCAAGTCACTATCAACAAGCTTGAGGCAGATATCGAGGAAGCAAAGAGGAGAAGGAAGAGCTCATGCGTGAGATGCAGGATGACCTAGCCCAGATGATTATCAACAACTGCTCCGGTTCCCACAAGACCCGATCACCGCTATTCCAAAGGATGACACTAGGACTACAGCCTCAAGGCACCTCCCACAGCTCCATCGGTTGCTCCGGCTCCAGCTCCGGTGACCACTCCTCCGGCTCCACGACATCAGCGAAGTCTTTGCAGATGCTGCCATCTCAACTCCAACATCAACCTGCATAGAGCCGCCAACAGAGTCCCCGGTGACGTTTAGCTCTATGCCTTTTCGAACTTTTTGGTAACTTGTTGCCAAAGGGGGAGAAATTGTATAGATCATAGGACTTCGAGAGAGAGAGTGCTTTGTCTTTGCGCTTTTGCTCTTTCGTTCTTTTGCGGTCTTTTTGAGATACTTTTGAGATTTTCGAGACATTTTGTGTGTTTGATACTACGTTTCATTCTACCTTAATGAGTGCTTGGTCGTACTATACTTTAATGTGTGCTTAATGCTTATCATATGCTATTCATATCTTGTATGACCATTTACTCATGTCTTGGTGATTGGGTGCATGCTATTCATTCTTATCATTTTGTGCGCTCCACCAAGATGTATGTGACATGGAAGAGTGACCCATGATCCTAATCGATTGTGCATTTGCATTCAAACGCAAATCTTAAATAATGCACAAATTTAGGGGGAGCTCTTGCTTATCACATACTTCTCAAAGCGATTTATATTATTCATTGATTATATCCTTTGTCGAAGCTTTGATCTATATGTTGTCATCAATTACCAAAAAGGGGGAGATTGAAAGTGCAACTAATCCCCGGGTGGTTTTGGTAATTAATAACAACATATATATCATTGAACTAATAGTTTCTTGAGAACCATTTCAGAAAGTTCGTTGATATGGGTATGGCAAGGACTCAAGATGTGGACCCTCAAAATGCTAAGGCAAGCATTGGCAAAAGCTCAAGACTCCATTTTTGGTTTAGTGATCCAAGATCACATTGAGTCTATAGGAAAGCCAATACTATTAAAAGGGGATGAGGTTATGATAATGATCTGGTTGCTCAAAGTGCTTAGTGATACATCTCCTAAACTATCAGCAACTCTCACTTCCATAATACACTCATAAGTAATCTCGGTCCCACTGATTTCCTAAACTCACCACACCGAGATGAACCACCTCACCATATAGCCAAACCCTAGAATTCTCGGATTTTCCGATTCTGAACTCGGTCTCACCGAAACTTGTGTTGCCAAGCTTCTGTAACCTTCTGTCATCAAATCGGTGTCACCGAGATGATGAAGTCGGTCCCACCGAGATTGGCAAGCCCTAGTTTTTACACGAATCGGACTCACCGAGATTGTATTTTCGGTCCCACCGAAAATCCCAACGTTCACATGTTTTGAACTTTCGGTCTCACCGAGTTGTCAACTTCGGTCCGACCGAGATTGGTCAAATGTGTAACGGTTGGATTTGTGTGGAGGCTATAAATACCCTCCACCCCTCTTCACTCGTGGAGAGAGCCATCGAAAGAACTACCACTCCTACCTTACATTTTCGAGAAGAAAACTACCTACCCTTGTGTTGAGATCAAGTTGCTCCACTCCCACCATATGAAGCTTGATCTCTAGCCTTCCCAAGTTGCTTTCCACTCAATCCTTTCTTCCACCACAGCCAAATCGGTGAGGAGAGTTGAGTGTTGGGGAGATTATCATTTGAAGCACAAGAGCAAGGAGTTCATCATCATCAACACCATCTATTACCTTTTGGAGGGTGGTGCCTCCTAGATTGGTTAGGTGTCGCTTGGGAGCCTCCGTCGAGATGTGGAGTTGAACCAAGAAGTTTGTAAGGGCAAGGAGATCGCCTACTTCGTGAAGATCTACCCCGAGTAAGGCTAGTCCTCCGTGGGCGTAGGCCATGATGGCATAGACAAGGTTGCTTCTTCGTGGACCCTTCGTGGGTGGAGCCCTCCGTGGACTCTCGCAGCCGTTACCCTCCGTGGGTTGAAGTCTCCATCAACATGGATTGACGATAGCACCACCTATCGGAACCACGAGAAAAATCTCTGTGTCTCCAAATTGCGTTTGCTCTTCTCCACCTCTCTTTACTACATGTGCAATTTACTTTCCGCTGCCTATACTCTAGAATTGCATGTGTAGGGTGATACTTGACTTGATCATCATTGTGAACTTGCCAAAAACTTGTCTTTTTCAAAAGGCTGAATTTTTATATTGTCAAGTAGTCTAATCACCCCCCCCTCTAGACATACTTTCGATCCTACAACCTCGCTTCCTCCCATGCACAAAATATGTCTACATGTCTGTGACTGGATCATCTCTCAAGCTCTATCTTAGAGCCATCACCCTTGCCAAAAGTTCAATCGGACAATATCTCTCCAAAGCATATATATCTGTTCAATGAATGTCGGACCACACTCACTTTGTCTCTCTATCTATATGTCTCTCAATTGACCTCGCTTTCTCACGCCGTATCTTCCACAAATTGAAGCTACCTCTCCATCCCTCGCAAAGTCGGAGCTATTTACATTGCAAGGGGCACTCCAACCTTGGATTAATTTGTGTAGGCATTTATTCCTGTGGGTTTAGATTATATTTTCGTAGCATTTGGCCCACAACTACTCCAAACACAGTTGCAACCCCGCACCTCCCCCAGTTGATTTCCCTCTGGCTTGATCATCGCTCTCTCGCATGTCCTTTCTCGCCTTCAACGTCGCACCATGGTATTATTGCAAGAAACTTTGTTGTTCTCTTTAATTATTATAAATAAGCTACAAAACTACACACCGATAGTCCACTTGGAATGGAACAAATTTCGACCCACAAATTAAAGTGCTACAAACTACACACCATGGGGCCCACCTGTCATGAAACAAATTTGGACCCATATACAAATTAAAAAATAAAGGACGAGGATCGAACATGCGACCAGGTCCTTCAAGCCGCACGTCAATAGGCAACATACGTAGAACAACAATGTTTGTTGTACCCCCCCCTTTGTTCATATAATGTCTTTATATTACCACAACCTATTTAATGGATAACATGTAATATTTTTTTAGTACATTAGTTGGACCGACTCGTTAGCACGTACTATTCGCCTTCACTTACTGGTGGGTTCCATGTGTGCTCTCTCTCTCTCTCTCCTCTCCTTTTGCGTTTACACGCACGTGCAAACACGAAAAACTCGCGGGCGATGTTACCGTCGACCATATCTGGACGCGTTCACAAGTTACGGCACTAGTTTCACGTACTAGTAGCACTAGTCAATGTGTACGTTCAATGCACGTTAATTTGAAAGTATATTAAGTGCATGCGGATATTAAGTAGGATGTTATTTGCGTGTTATTATGCGATTAGCACTATTTTTGGCATGAAATTAACTGCACGCTAAACATGGTGAGCGCTCGACATTGAAGCAGTCTAGGTTGTTGGATGACAAGGAATACATCTGGCTTGATGACGTTTTACATTTAATTTGATACGGCTCTAGCAGAACATTCAATCGATCAAACCATAGATTTCGTTCAGTCTCACTCCGACTTTAAATTATACGATGATCGATCTAAAATAAACGGAAATGATAAACATTCAGATTTTAAGCATGGCAATCCGAATGTTTTTCATGGCAAATTTACATTACACGGCGGCGGCGGGGGCGTCTTGCGGTGGGAAGCGGCTGCTCTGTCGTGCTCTGCGTGTCGTCGGGCCACTGATCAACGGTGACAGCAGCGTCTTGCGCCGTTGTTGGCGTACTCCTGGACGTTGGCCTAGCTTTAAGGAAGGCCAAAATGTTCTGGACTTCGGAGCGAGTCAACTGGCGGGAGGAGGCGGCTGGAGTTCGTGCAAGGAAGCGGTCGACGGCGGCCATCCATCCCGCTGAGGGGGGGCACTAGCACCCGCGCGGGGCCAGGCGCTGGCAACGGTGCGGCGGAGACATTCATGTGCACGGGCACCGTCACGGGCGCGTACGTCAGTGTATGCACAGGCAGGTGCACGGGCACCGGCACGGGCGTGCGCATCAGTGCATGTGCAGGCGCATGTGTTGGCTGGTGCACGGGCGCGTGGAAGTCGGCGGGGACCTCGTGGAACCCCGTGGCATCAAGCTCGGCGACAATGTGCGGCTCCCAGCACAGTAATGCCACGGGGATGGGCGCTGGCGCAGTCGGGGTGACGGGAGCCGGAACGGGAGCGCGGACAGGCACGGCGTCTTCTCGCAAGGCTAGTTCAAGCTTGTCCCAAAGCGCCTTATGTTCTTCAGACTCCGGCTGGGTGTCTTCCTCGGGAAACTGGAACACTAAGGGCGGACCATCATGATGCGGCATGGCGTACATTTAGGTCAGGCTAGTTGGAGGTAGATGACAGGAGAATCAGAGAGGAAGAGAGAAGATTGTAGCGATACCGGGTAGTGCAGGATTGATTTTAAAGTGCGGCGCTGACGACATTAAAAGTGGGAGCAGTTGGGACGAAGGTGGGCGGCGGAGCCTACTCAAAGGGCTCGCCTCCCGGTGAGCCTGCACAACAGTCTGTGCTAGCTCTTGAGCACTGCGTTGGTTTTCCCTTGAAGAGGAAAGGGTGATGCGGCAAAGTAGCGTAAGTATTTCCCTCAGTTTTTGAGAACCAAGGTATCAATCCAGTAGGAGGCTACACGCAAGTCCCTCGTACCTACACAAACAGACAAGAACCTCGCAACCAACGCGATAAAGGGGTTGTCAATCCCTTCACGACCACTTACGAAAGTGAGATCTGATAGAGATAGTAAGATAAGATAAATATTTTTGGTATTTTTATGATATAGACTGGAAAGTAAAGATTGCAAAATAAAGTAGATCGGAAACTTATATGAAGGAAAATAGACCCGGGGGCCATAGGTTTCACTAGTGGCTTCTCTCAAGATAGCATAAGTATTACGGTGGGTGAACAAATTACTGTCGAGCAATTGATAGAAAAGTGCATAGTTATGAGAATATCTAGGCATGATCATGTATATAGGCATCACGTCCGCGACAAGTAGATCGAATTCTTCATCTACTACTATTACTCCACACATCGACCGCTATCCAGCATGCATCTAGAGTATTAAGTTCATAAGAACATATTAACGCAATAGGCAAGATGACATGATGTAGAGGGATAAACTCAAGCAATATGATATGAACCCCGTCTTTTTATCCTCGATGGCAACAATACAATATGTGCCTTGCTGCCCCTGCTGTCACTGGGAAAGGACACCGCAAGATTGAACCCAAAGTGAAGCACTTCTCCCATTGCAAGAAAGATCAATCTAGTAGGACAAACCAAACTGATAATTCGAAGAGACTTGCAAAGATAACCAACCATACATAAAAGAATTCAGAGGAGATTAAAATATTTCTCATAGATAAACTTGATCATAAATCCACAATTCATTGGATCTCGACAAACACACCGCAAAAAGAGTTACATCGAATAGATCTCCAAGAAGATCGAGGAGAACTTTGTATTGAGGTTCAAAGAGAGAGAAGAAGCCATCTAGCTAATAACTATGGACCCGAAGGTCTGTGGTAAAATACTCACAACTCATCGGAGAGGCTTTGGCATTGATGTATAAGCCCTCCGTGATCGATTCCCCCTCCGGCGGAGCGCCGGAAAAGGCTCCAAGATGGGATCTCACGGGTACAGAAGGTTGCGGCGGTGGAAATAGGGTTTCGTGGTGCTCCTGGTTGTTTTAGGGGTACGTAGATATATATATATATAGGTGAAGGAAGTTGGTCAGGGAGCCACAAGGGGCCCACGAGGGTGGGGGTGCACCCACCCCCCTAGGGCGCGCCCTGGACCCTCGTGGCCGCCTCATTTACTTCTTGACGTCCACTCCAACACTACTAGGGAAAAGCCTAGCAAAGCTGCTGGTTTTGGGCCTATCGCCAGCTGGTAGGAGCCCCATCGATAAGGCGCATAGCCTAATGCTTAGCAATAATGCGTCTTGACCCACACTATGCTAAATTGACTTAGTAGCAGCTTCTTCGTAACATCGCTATGGTAATTAGTAGTAGCGCTTCTCCTCACCCGCTACTACTATTATTTAGTATTTTATTTCTTTTCTTTTCATGTTGTATTCATACACCTTTACACAAGTTTTTATACAACAGGAATTTAGAGATTGTTTTTACATCATAATGAGTTATTACATCATGGGGTGAAAGAACCGTGGACTAGTTTCAAGTGGGTGTCCATCCACTTGAAACTAATCATGTTCTTTCACCCAATGATATAATAATATCATCATCATCATCATCATATCATTAACAACTTAGCATCATAATACATCATTGTCATATGACACCTCCTCAAGATCATCGTTTTCATCATTGACATCACATAACACCTCCTCAAGATCATCATTATCAACTCTAACACATTACCACATAATAAACATATTGTACCTCATAGGACCTATTACATTCGATTAAGACCTACTACCATCTTCTGCACGGTCTTTGAAGAATCAAAATAAGCTGTCAATGGAAATAAGCTATCAACTATTTTGAAATAAACAATATAAATTAGTTAATAACTATGTTTGAGAAACTCAAATAGTGGTACAATCGGAAGCGTATCAACAAGGACCCAAATGTCCATATTGTCCTCCTTGCTGTCAGGATCACCAAGATCCATGGTGACAATCATACCCTCATAAAAACCATACATTTTGCAAAGTGCTTCCCAATTTTGGCAACCAAAATGGGTTACGCTCTGAGCATTGCACAGATTTACTTCAAAATCCATATCATGATGGGTCCTTAGGTGTATTTTCTTTGTTTCGAAATTTTCATGGTCTTCAAAACCCATCCTCTCCAAGACATAGCGTCTTGCATGGCATGGGATAAGCTAGTCGAATTGTAAAATATGAAAATTAGACGTTGAAATAGTTGAAGTCATGCTTAATTACGAAAAAACACTTGTCGTTGTTTGCGTGCCGTTTCACAATCGAAGGTCTCCTCGAGCTTAATCTTTGAAGTTACCGATCTTCGTCAGCCGAACGAACATGTCGCACATACCTCGATCATCGTGGCACCAGCTACACTCCCGGAGACTAAATGTCGTCCGAGTACGACATTTCCTACAATCATAATTCAAAGATTAAACTTGTACATATTCTAGCACAAGTCATGCAGAATTCACGACAAAATCCGGCATGACCTTTGCTAAAAAGGACATATCGGCGCCTGAAATTTGCCGGAACGGAAATTAATCAACACTCCGGCAAAACATAGGCCACTCGGAGATGTAAACTGAACATGAACGGCCACTTGGGCAACCACATATCCTATTTGAGCAACAACACAAGATATACAAGGATATTTGGCTGGTCTCACCTCGATGTCGGAGGGGGTCGGTGACTGGGAGGACGACGGGGATGTCGGAGGGGGTCGGTGACGGGGACGACGGAGGTCACCTGAAACCATATGAGTTATCACTAATACATCCCGAATAATTTCTTAAACTAAAAAATAACAACAAATATGACATGTTCAACTAGTTTTATTAATTCAACTAGTTCTTACTAAATATAAACTTACTATAAATAGAAAAAAACTAGTTCTTTCTAAAAATAAAGTAGTTCAACTAGTTATATTAATTATCTTACTAAAAATAGATTAGTTCTGTTAATTCTACTAGTTCAACTAGTTTATTAATTTACTTACTAAACTAGTTCAACTAGAACTATAGTTCAACTACCACTACTACTACTAAAAATCTAGTACTAACTAAGCAATATCTAGTACTAGCTAACCCTAAATTAACATCTACTACTACTAAATCTAGTACTAACTAGTGGCGGGGGTGGGGCGGCGAGAGGTAGCTAGGGGCGGCGAGGTCGAGGCGGTGGGAGGAGGCTGCCGGCGGAGGAGGGGCGGCCGCAGGCGGAGGGAGGAGGGCGACGGAGGAGGAGGAGGCGGCAGCAAAGGAGGGAGGATGTGCGAGGAGGATGGAGGAGGGACGGAAGGAGGAGTACCGGCGGCGGACGGACGAGGGCGGCGGCGGCGGCGACACGCATTTATTTCTGTTACGCTGGCGAGAGTGAGAGTGTGAGTGAGAGGGCCGGTCGTATGCGTGGGGATAAGGTAGGGATAGTTGTAGCGATTTGCAAAACGCGCTATGCCTAACTGAATAGCGAGAGGTTGTTTAGTAAAGTGCGCTACTACTATAACTAGCGGGGGGCGAGGTCATGGCAACTATAGCAGTAGCGTTGTATGCGGCGGATGCGCTACTGCTATTTTCCTGTCAGCAGCGCTTTTGGCGACACGCGCTGCTGCTAAATAGCAGTAGCGTGGTATTTTGAAGAGCGCTGCTGGTAAGATTTTGTGGATAGGCTTTTCCCTAGTAGTGCAAGTCTCCTGGATTGTGTTTGTTCCAAATATAACTCTCTCGAAGGTTTCATTCCGTTTGGATTCCGTTTGATATTCCTTTTCTGCGGAACACTGAAATAGGCAAAAAAACAGCAATTTGGGTTGGGCCTCCGGTTAATAGGTTAGTCCCAAAAATGGTATAAAAGTGTATAGTAAAGCCCATAAACATCCAGAACGGGTAATATAATAGCATGGAACAATCAAAAATTATAGATACATTGGATACGTGTCAGTTTGCTCAGACGCCTCCTGTCACCGGGCAAGAACGGCCTCGCTCAAGACACCTCCGTCGACTCACACGCTTGCTCGGACGGCACCTGCCGATGAGAAGCGGGACTCGTGGCGGTACATAAATGCCCACAATTTCAATAGTGAAAGCATTTGCCTTAACATGACACGTCTCTGTTCCAAAATACCTTGGCTCTTCATTTGTGCAACTTGTCATAAGCAGCTTGTCTCAAATTGAAGAAAAAATTACGAAGGAATATTTGTGCCATATCACATGACCATGCTCAGTTTCAAGAATTTCTGGTCACTTTGGATTTTCTGAAATTTAAAATCCAGGATTCGAAACAATATCATAACCTGCATCATGCAACTAATTTCCAAGCCATACATCTGTCTTGTTGTATTTCTTAAGAAAGGATTTTGTCAAACATTTTGCTTAGTTAGACTTTAGTTATATATGCAGAGTAAAAGGATAATCCCTCTGTACTAGTGCATTGCCTGATATATTAACTCAAGTACTAGGCACGAACAAACGGGCTCAATTCTGTGCTCATCCTGGTGTAGTAGTAGTACTAGGCAATGCAGTTGACAGGTGACCTTAGGGAGCGGCGACCGAGGGAATTGAACCGTGCTCGGCACAGTAGGTAACGTTGTCTAGTTACTAAAGCATCCCTCCATTGTTCATCGATAGTCATTATGGACCGGGGACATGAGGGGAATTTCCTAGGGCTGGAATTCTGGCCGCCAGATATTTCGACCCGAAATGCGAAGGCTTGACTGGTTGGGGTTGCCTAATGTGCGTACCACGCACGCCACCAGAAGGACACGAGCCCATTTTTTTAGGATCAACACGAAGCCAAGGTCTGGCTGGTACGCTGTTGGGTCCTACCATTCGAGAATATGAAAGGAATCTTTTAAATTGCCGAATGAATCTATGTGTATTGCAATGCCCGTATTTTCTTTGCAAATACTAATCTCAATGTGGTAATTGATTTATGATGAATTCTTGAATTAGCGTGAGTTTGTGATATAGTGATCTCAACGTGGATTTCACATTTCATGGTATCCCTAGTAAGTTTTTCATTGCAAATTCAAATTTAAAAGATGAACAATATGGAGGTGAGAAAACTTTGCATGTATCAAGCATATGACCACACACGCGCCCCCCCCCCCCACACACACACACACTAACACAACAACAATCCAATAAGTATAGTGCATCTATTTTTCCAAACCATGCATGTATGACACGAATTCAAAAATACTCCTTCAGTTCCTAAATATTAGTCTTTTAGAGATTTCAACAAGTGACTACATACGAAGCAAAATGAGTGAATCTACACTCTAAAATATGTCTATATACATCCGCATGTGCCAGTCCATTTGAAATCTCTGAAAAGACTAATATTTAGGAACGAAGGGAATAAAATGTAAGACATGCATGGTCCTCAATTCAATATTTAAAATGAACAGGAAACTGAAACATGAATATTAAGTCTAGTACTACAGTACATGCAAATGTTGTGTTTAGGCGGAGCTATGTAGATTGTCGGGGGTCAAACCCTCGACCTTGGATAAAATTGTGAAGCTCTATTTAGGGTTGTTTAGATTATATTTGTCCCCACCCTTCCAAACACTGATTGGTTGTGCACCCCCATCCCTCCTCCCTGGGAGAATAGCATGTGCCCCCATACCTTAGATACTATATGCCAATACGAGTTGCTTGGAGCTTGTAGATCTGAGATATAGCAGCTCACATGATGTCTTAATATTTTTACAGGAAGCCTTGATGAGTTTGAGAATTGCACACAATTTGTACAAAAACTACTCAGATGCCCTTGGATCCCATATCCAACGACCTCGAAGCTCGTATCATCGTAGCATCTAAGATGAAGAAGGACATGATATTCTCCTGTATGTAAGAATATCATGTGCTACCACACCTTAGATGCTTGGGTGATACAAGCTCTTCGGAGCCGTTGGATATGTGACCCAACAACTCCTCGGTGGTTCGAATGGTTTTCTGCAGAAAAGCCCCCAAAGAGTTCAGCCACTGCTTACAAGCACAAAGACTGCTTAGATGCCATTGGATCTCAGATCAAACAACCTCGAAGCTCGTATCACCGTAGCATCCAAGCTGCGAGAGCACCTTATGTTTTCTCGCACGGGAGAATATGAGGTGCTCCCGCACCGTAGATTCTATAGTGATACGAGTTCACGGAGATCTAACGGCCCACAGTAGGAGGTTGTCAGGACCCCGACTCAATGCCACATCGATCTAGCATGTAACACCTCATATCACTTTGCGGCCTCACGCACGGTATCCCCACGGGTGTCGCCTTACCTTTGCCCGGGACCGTTTGCGCCTTTTGGCACACGATATGATAGTGTCGCTAGCATCCATATGATAAGGAGCCCGGCTGACATGGCTAGTCGTAAACCCAAAGTGGCACTAACTTACAGGACAGCATACATGACCCAACAACGAACGTGTCGGTCATCACGAGTGAATTCGGGCTATAGCAACGGGCTAGCAGACTCGTAAATCGGGTCAGTAGCAGGCTAACAGACTCCGGTGAGACACCGCGTGACATTTCCCGACGAGACGGACATATAGGAACGAAGAAGGACACATGCCGGCCAGCCTAAGTGTTCGGAGCGGTAGCAAGCTACCAGGGCTCAATGGAAGCACTAGGAGACATTTCAAGAAGAGAGGCTACTAAGAATAAACAACTAGATAGTCGATCCCACACATAGCAATACACATTACACGACGCGTAACATGCAAGTATGTGCTGTACAACATGGCATCACAAAGATAACTCAACAACTCATATAGATAAAGGCTCAAGAGCCATCATAGCATTTATTGCAAACAGGGTCACAGGACCCATCATACGAGCATACAAGCAACAAGCGGAAGCATTACATGTCTGAGTACAGACATCTACAAATGAAAAAGGCTAAAGAGCCTGACTATCTACAACGTCCGATCAAGATCGTAGCTGAGGTACAAGCTACTTGTCGAAGCCCGCGAGAACACTAGTAAGACCGCAGTCTCCATTGCAAAAACATAAATAAAGCACCATGAGTACAAAGGTACTCAAGAAGACTTACATCGAGATCCTATCATACATGCATTTGTATCAAGAGGGTAATGTGGGGTTTAGTTGCAAGAAGCCAGCTTTGACTGTGGCTATCCCGCTCTATGACTACGAGCTTCTTTGAGGTGATATAGGCACACGAGTCCACTAATCACCACACAATACACTACTATGGATTCATCCCCGCCTCCCCACGAGAAGGCCATCCATAGCACTCACACTTGTCTTGAGCATTTTAGGTATCCACTTCAAGTTGTCTATGTACCATGTAAGCATCCAAGAAGTCCATATCCATGGACCCGGCTATTCAATAGATCATGTTAACCCGCAGGGTGTACTTCTTCACACACGCCTCGCCACTTACCGCCATGTACACGTCATGTATCTCGGCAACCTTCAAGCGAAGCTTTGGCGAGGGTGTCGGCCACGACCGACTAACCACGCAAGACTCTAGCCAGTGTTTATCGCCTATTCGGGTTCCATCCGCAAGGAGATCCGCCGGGTGTCGCCACGGCCCCAAACGATGTGTGCAGGGTTCCCGAGCCCACCATCCGGTGCCACTCGGTACACCAGTGCCACGTGTGCCTAGTCTGTCCCTAAGCCCACCTGCCGGGTGCCACTTGGTAGAAAAATAGCACTACCTACAAACACGTAAACTAGTTGCGACTCCTGGACAGAGATCAAGTTGGTTAATAAGTCGAGAGGGGCACTTAAGCATTCCAATGTGTGGTAGTATCGAGTCATTGGACAACATACACAGAACTCAGTGCTTAAGGACGGTTCCAGTGAGACAACCCACCATGTACTCCTACATGGTCTCTCACCGCTACCTTTACCAAATCGTGTTCACACGTTCACTCTCAGCATCAGAACATAGAGCATTGTACTCCAATTCATTCCCAATGAATCAGACCTGACACAACTCTAAGCAATAGCAGGCATAGCATGGTAGGCACACAACATGGCTCAATCAACTCCTACACATGCTAGTGGGTTTCAACTATTTACTGTGGCAATGACAGGTCATGCAGAGGAATGGGTTCAACTACCACAGCACAAAGTAGTAGATGAATCGTTGTTGTCCTAATGCAATAACTGAGAGCAGGAGCGAGAGAGTAGGATTGTATCGGAATGAACAAGGGGGTTTGCTTGCCTGGTAGATCGACAAGAAAGGCACTGCTTCATAGACAGGTACTCTCGAGCACTCTCCGGAGTAGGACCTATCGAGAAGGAACGGTGCCAACAATCAAAACACAAGCATATGCAACAATATGATGCATGATCATGGCATGTAGATGTGATGCTGTTTGAGCTAATGCAGCTAGCATTCCTTTGCTTGAAGTCCATTTGAATCAAGAATTCAAATGCAACTCCAAGCTAAGTCTTTATAAATGCCATTTATGTGTTTTCACCTATACAGCATGTATAGGTTGATTTGTCATGCATGAAACTAGTACAGATGGAAAGATTGCATTTTCTGATAATTTTTCATATATAAATTGTTTCAATCTGAGCTACGGTTGAATTTCTATGATTTTTGAAGTTTGGCTAATTTTCCGAATTCTGATTTAATTTAAATCCGGAAAATAAATAATTGCATCAAGATGACATCAAGACGACGTCAAGAGGTCAACGGGCTGACCAGGTCAAACCCGACGATGTGGGGACCACACGCCGCTGACACCGGGTTAACCCGAGTTAAACTCGGCTGATTAGCTTGACTAAGCCACAGGGCCCACGGTCGATCTCGGGGTGGGGGTAATTCAGAGGGGTCAAGCGCTAATTGCCGCCACGTCGGCGCCCGGAGTTGGCCGGCGGCGACTAAATGTGGCGGTGCGGTAAGCCACGGAACGCGCTTCTGGCGGAAAAGCGCGCGGGGACTACCAATCGGCAGCCCGCGCTCATCCACTTGGGCATAGGGGAGGTCGCGTGGACAGCGGAGCTCGCCGGAGCAGGGCTCGCGGCGGCGGCCGGAGCTCGGTTGATGCGGGGTAGGCACTGTAGGGCACTAGGGGGGCTGCGGTTAGGCGCGTTGGACTAGTGGGGGTGCGGTGAGCTCAGTGGTAAGCTTGGACGCGTGCTTGCACGGCCGTAGCTGCGGTGGCGACATGGCCGGCGGCGAGGAGCTACGCCCGCGGCGGGGAAACGGTGCTAGAGCGCGCGTTAGCAAGGGGAGAAGGGGGGTTCGGTAGAAGAGCTCACGGCGATTCGTCAGGCGTGCTCGGTGGCTCGGGCAGAGCCTGCAGCGCATTTAATCGAGTCGGCAATGGGCGGCGCCCGAGGTTGAAGACGATGGCGATGGCGGCATTCCATGGCGTCCGCGCGCCGCGCTCGTCGAGGAGCGCGAGCCCACAGCGGCAGAGCGCGTGGACACGACGGAGGGACGAGGGGGAGGCGAGGGCAGCGGCGCAGCGGCGGTGGCGTCGGCTGCGCTCGGGTGCGTGCGAGAGAGGGTGACAGAGGATAGGAGGAGCACGGGGGAGAGTGAGAGGGGGTAGGGTGGCTGTGTGGCGTCGCGTGGAGCATCCAGAGCGACGAGAGGAAGGACAGCAGGCGGGGAGGAGGAGGTGGCGCTGGCGGCGGTGCTTGTGGCGTCGGCACGCGCCCATCCTCTCTGCCGGGAGGAAGACGACAGAGGAGGGGGGGGGGGTGGGCTGGGCCTGCGTTCATACAGGCTGCGGGCCAAAGACAGAGCTGGGGCCTTGGTAGGTCTGTAAGGTTTTTCCCTTTTATTTCTTTTCTATTTTTCTGACATTTGTTTGGTTTAATAAAAATAATAAACCATTTTATTTTCTTATGCCAATTTTTGTAGGGGCTAGTGGCATTATTCCAGAGCTCCTCAACAACTGGCATAATTTTTGGGCATATATTAATATATATATAACTAATATATTTCCAATGCAAATATTTATGCATTAATTCCAAATGCCCAAAATAAATACTTATGAGTTCCTAAAAATATTGGTTTGATTTTTATCTCTGTCCAATATTTTCAGAGAGCAACATGAGCATTTTCTTGGACCCTTTTGGAGCAATTTTTATTTGGGTCATTTCCATAGATGATTCTGAGGGTTCACAAATCCTCATTTCAAATTTAAATGGAATTTAAACATGATGCACAAATGACTAGCTAGTCTAGGTCATACCAGAACTAGGGATGTGACAACTCGCCCCCACTTGAAAGAATCTCGTCCCGAGATTCAGGGGTCGACGGAAAGAAAGCGGGGTACTCCAGTCGAAGACGATCTTCTCGCTCCCAAGTAGCTTCTCTCTCGGAATGATGAGACCACTGAACCTTGAGTAACTTGATGTTATGACGTCGAGTGACATGCTCGCTGATCAAGAATGCTGGCTGGATACTCTCGATATGTGAGGTTATCTTGGAGATCAAGCGTTTCGTGGTCCACTCATGGATATGATCCGAGAAGCAATGCTCGAGTTGAGAGACGTGGAAGACATCATGAACTCGAGAAAGATGTGGGGTAGTTCCAACTGGTAGGCAACCTCTCCTCGCTTAGCGAGAATGCGAAAAGGACCAAGGTAACGAGGAGCCAACTTGCCCTTGATATCAAACGATGGGTACCCTTCAAAGGAGTAACCGAAGGTAAGCTTTGTCGCCAACTTCATAAGTCATATCCTTATGATGACGATCATACTGGCTCTTTTGGCGAGACTGGGCTGTTTTCAAATTCTCACGAATGATGCGAACTTGCTCTTCTGCCTCCTGGATCATGTCCGGTCCAAAGAATTGTCTTTCACCAGTTTCTGACCAGTTCAAAGGTGTTCGACATCTTCGTCCATAGAGAATCTCAAAAGGAGCTTTCTTGAGACTGGATTGATAGCTATTGTTATAGGCAAACTCAGCAAAAGGAAGACATTTCTCCCAATCCATACCGAATGAGATAATGCAAGCTCTAAGCATGTCTTCGAGAATTTGGTTGACCCGTTCCACCTGACCACTCGACTGAGGGTGGAAAGCGGTACTGAAGGAAAGATGGGTTCCCATGGCAGATTGGAAGCTTTCCCAGAAATGAGAAGTGAAAAGACTTCCACGGTCTGAATTGATCTCTAGTGGAACACCATGAAGTGACACTATTCGAGAAATATATAAGTCAGCGAGCTGACTAGCGGTGATATTCTCTCGAACAGGTAGGAAATGCGCCACTTTGGAGAGACGATCAATGACTACGAAGATAGCGTTATTCCCTTTCTTGGTCCTGGGAAAGCCGGTGATGAAGTCCATACCAACTTTATCCCATTTCCACTCAGGAATAGCTAAAGGCTGAAGGGTGCCAGCAGGCCTTTGATGCTCTGCCTTAACGCGACGACAAACGTCACATTTAGCAATGAACTCAGCGATTTCTCTCTTCATCCTAGTCCACCAGAACCTCTGGCGTAGGTCCTGATACATCTTGGTACTACCGGGATGAATTGTGAGAGGAGATTCATGCGCCTCCTTAAGAATCAATTGTCGTAGATGTTGATTCTTGGGAACCACCAAGCAATTCTCAAAGAAAACAACACCTCGATCATCCATACAGAAACATCCACCAACTCCCTTCTTAATGTTTCTCTTGATGCGGATAACACCCCTATCAAACTTCTGGTCAGTAATGATCTGATCCTCGAGGGTAGGTTTCGCCACCAAGGTAGAAAGGAATCCATGAGGAGCAATGTGAAGGTTAAGCTTACAGAATTCCTCATGGAGAAGTGGTTGGCCCTACTGCAACATGAGATTGTTGCAATAGGATTTACGGCTTAGCGCATCAGCCATGACATTAGCTTTGCCTGGAGTGTAGGTAATCCCTAGATCATAATCTGAGATCACTTCCAACCAACGTCTTTGCCTAAGGTTCAGATCTGGTTGGGTGAAGATATACGACTCTGGTGGTCGGTGTAGATCTAGCAACGTTTACCAAGGAGGTAATGTCGCCAGGTCTTGAGTGCATAGACTACGGCTGCAAGCTCTAGATCATGTGTAGGATAATTCTCCTCGTGTGGATGCAACTGACGAGATGCATAGCCAATCACATGATGATCCTGCATAAGAATGCAACCTAGTCCCTGTCGTGAGGCGTCGCAGTAGATAACAAAGTCTTTAGTGAAATCTGGTGGCACAAGTATGGGAGCAGAAGTCAGGCGTCTTTTCAGTTCCTGAAAACTGTACTCACACTGTGGGGACCACTCAAACTTTTTATCTTTCTTGAGAAGTTCCGTGAGGGGTTTAGCTACTTTGGAGAAGTTTTCAACAAAGCGGCGGCAATAGCTGGCTAGACCAAGGAAACTCTTAACTTGTTTAACGGTTTCAGGTGGAGTCCAATCAAGAACGGCCTTAACTCTCTCGGGATTGACAGCAATACCCTTGCCACATATCACGTGGCCCAGATAGGTCACTTCTAGCAACCAAAATTCACACTTGGAGAACTTGGCATAAAGGCGGCGCTCTCTGAGTTTTTCTAGCACAAGTCTAAGATGTTCGGCATGCTCTTCCTCGTTCTTCGAGTAAATAAGAATATCATCGAGGTAAACCACGACAAATTTATCTAAGTACTCCATGAAGATCGAGTTCATCAAGCGGGAGAATGTTGCTGGAGCGTTGGTTAGACCAAAGGACATGACGGTGTACTCGTACTGACCATAACGAGTGACAAAGGCTGTTTTAGGAATGTCCCCATTTCTGATCTTGATTTGGTGGTAGCCTAACCTCAAATCCATCTTGAGAAGACTAAGGATCCAAATGAGCTGATCATATGTGTCGTTGATCCCGGGAGCGGATACTTGTTCTTTATCGTGACCAAATTAACGGACGATAATCTACAACCATCCGTCCGTACCATCCTTCTTCTTGACGAAGAGGACGGGCAAGCCCAAGGAGAAGAACTAGGACGGATGAAACCCTTTTGCAAGGACTCATCAAGTTGTTTCTAAGCTCGGCTAGTTCTAACGGTGCCATCTTGTAAGGTCTCCTAGAGATTGGAGCGGTTCTCGGATAAGATCTATGATTTAACTCTACATCTCCGCTGTGGAACACTGGCAGTTCCTCTAGAAAGACATCCGGAAAGTCACGGACTACCGGATATCGTCAAGGTCCGGAAGAGGCTGGCATTAATGAATAGAGTCGACGCTTTGCAACTCTGGTGGAGACAAAGGACTATCTTGCCGATGGGTGTGTAAGCTGAACAGATCTGGTGTAACAATCAATCTTGGCATGATGAGCTGTCATCCGGTCCATACCCAAGATGATGTTAATATCTGAGGACTTGAGGGCTACAAGTGATGCGAGGAATACAAGTCTATCAACAAGGATTTCATTACCATAGCTGATTCTAGTGGTTTGCCATCTAGACCCTGGGGTTTGGATTTCAAGCAGAGTTGGCATATCACAAAATGACATGTCGTGCAAACGAGCATAGCCTTCAGAAATGAAGGAGTGAGATGCTCCGGTATCGAACAGAACCGATGCTGGGTGACAATTGACAAGGAGTGTACCAAGAACAACATCCAGATCATCATGAGCGTCTTTAGCTGAGACGTGATGCACACGTCCACGTTCAGTGGGGGCTGACTTAACACTGATCATCTTGCGTGATGGCTTACCATGGCCAACAGACTTCTCGGGCTGGGGTGGAGCATAGCTAGTCTGAGAGCAGTCACGTGCATAGTGTACTGGCTTCCCGCATGTGAAGCAAGTCCCTGAAGTTGGACGTGGACCCGCACTAACAAGCGGTCTACTAGTAGGCCTGGGTGGAACATACGACTGAGCTGGGTGAGGCACCACATGAGATGGCCTTGGTGAATATCCGAGAGGAAGAGCGGAGTTTGCAACCCAAATCCGGCGCTTCTGAGAACCAGAACCGGAAGAAGATCCCAAATCACGGGTGTGCTTACGAGACTCCTCGTAAGTGAGCTGAGCTGTCTCTGCATTAATGGCCTTGTTCACAAGAGCTTGGAATGTATCACAATGATGCAGGTGGAGATCACGACGCAACTTGGGGTTGAGACCCTTAGGAACCTAGCTCGCTTCTTGGCGCCCATGGACACTTCTTCGTGGCATAACGGGCGAGGTTCTCAAACTCTCTGTAAGCATCAACAGCCATCTTACTCGGGTGAAGCTACGTAACTCTTCTCTTGCGATCGATGAGGGCTGGGGAATGTGATGCTCGTGAAAAGCCTCAATGAAATCCCTCCAAGTAGGAATCTGGCCAGCTGGAAGCATAGCCTCATAGTTCTGCCACCAAAGACTAGCAGGACCTTCCAGGTGGTATGTGGCATAGGTGACCTTGTCATCTTCAGCTACGTTCGCAGAATGCAACTTATGAGTGATGCTACGGAGCCAATCATCTGCATCGAGTGGCTCAATAGAATGATGAAAGGTGGGTGGGTGCAAGCGGATGAAGTCATGAATGGTCACAGATCCTTTGAACTGATGTGCGGTGTTGTCCTCGATACGTGCCAACAAGCGGTTAGACTCACGCTTGTTTCTCTCCATCTCTAACATGAACTCTGTCAACGAAGGCTGGTCGGGAGGATCCTCATCCCTACCATCTCCGTGGTTCTGGCTACAAGCAACTGAACTTCGCTTAACTGATGACATCCTGAGAAACGAAACCAAGGACGGAATCAGCATCAGCTATAGGCTACAGAATGTAGGACAAGGAAATTAGTATCTCTCGAGCTCCCAGGGCACTTCCGGCAGCATAACGGCAGTAAAATGCTCAGAATGAGACATCCTGCTAAAAATGGAGTAGTAACATACTCAACATCATCACTCAAGGTTCTGAGATAGTACTAACCAGGCTATACCGGAAGTACTCGAAAACTAGAATATGACTCTGATCAACCAATCCTATGGGACTATGGAGTAGTAACACGTGATCCTGATAGACGGAAGAGAAGCCTAGTTCCTTAACCCCGTATGAAAGGTAGGATGACTCAGATCAGAAGGCCGTGAGGTATAAGGAGTAAAAAGAGCATTACGTTCCATCCCACAATCAATTCCCTTATATAACTAAAGAATTTCTAGACTCAACTTCGACCAGTTTGGCTTGGTAATCCTACAGGCAGTCAGGCTCTGATACCAAAGCTGTCAGGACCCCGACTCAATGCCACATCGATCTCGCATGTAACACCTCATATCACTTTGCGGCCTCACGCACGGTATCCCCACGGTGTCGCCTTACCTTTGCTCGGGACCGTTTGAGCCTTTTGGCACACGTATATGATAGTGTCGCTAGCATCCATATGATAAGGAGCCCGGGCTGACATGGCTAGTCGTAAACTCAAAGTGGCACTAACTTACAGGGACAGGCATACATGACCCAACAACGAACGTGTCGGTCATCAGCGAGTGAATCCGGGCTGTAGCAACTGGGCTAGCAGGACTCTGGTAAATCGGGCTGTAGCAGGCTAACAGGACTCCAGTAGACACCGCGTGACATTTCCCCAAAGGGACAGACACAGGAACGAAGAAGGACACATGCCGGTCAGCCTAAGTGCTCCGGAGCAGTAGCAAGCTACCAGGGCTCAGTGGAAGCACTAGGAGACATTTCCCAGTAAGAGAGGCTACTAAGAATAAACAACTAGATAGTCAGATCCCACACATAGCAATACACATTACACGTACGCATAACATGCAAGTATGTGCTGTACAACATGGCATCACAACATAACTCAACAACTCATATAGATAAAGGCTCAGAAGAGCCATCATAGCATTTATTGCAAATAGGGGTCACAGGACCCATCATACAGAGCATACAAGCAACAAGCGGAAGCATTACATGTCTGAGTACAAACATCTACAAATGAAAAAGGCTAAAGAGCCTGACTATCTACAACGTCCGATCAAGATCGTAGCTGAGGTACAAGCTACTTGTCGAAGCCCACGAGAACACTAGTAAGACCGAAGTCTCCGCTGCAAAAACATAAATAAAGCACCATGAGTACAAAGGTACTCAGCAAGACTTACATCGATCCTATCATACATGCATTTGTATCAAGAGGGTAATGTGGGGTTTAGTTGCAAAGAAGCCAGCTTTGACTCTGTGGCTATCCCGCTCTACGACTACAGAGCTTCTTTGAGGTGATATGGCGCACACGAGTCCACTAATCACCACACAATACACTACTATGGATTCATCCCGCCTCCCCACGAGAAGGCCATCCATAGCACTCACACTTGTCTTGAGTATTTTAGGTATCCACTTCAAGTTGTCTATGTACCATGTAAGCATCCAAGAAGTCCATATCCATGACCCGCTATTCAATAGATCATGTTAACCCCGCAGGGTGTACTTCTTCACACACGCCTCGCCACTTACCGCCATGTACACGTCATGTATCTCGGCAACCTTCAAGCGGAAGCTTTGGCGAGGTGTCGGCCACGACCGACTAACCACACAAGACTCTAGCCTGTGTTTATCGCCTATTCGGGTTCCATCCGCAAGGAGATCCGCCGGGTGTCGCCACGGCCCCAAACGATGTGTGCAGGGTTCCCGAGCCCACCATCCGGGTGCCACTCGGTACACCAGGCCACGTGTGCCTAGTCTGTCCCAAGCCCACCCTGCCGGGTGCCACTTGGTAGAAAAATAGCACTACCTACAAACACCAGAAACTAGTTGCAACTCCTGGACAGAGATCAAGTTGGTTAATAAGTCGAGAGGGGCACTTAAGCATTCCAATGTGTGGTAGTATCGAGTCATTGGACAACATACACAGAACTCAGTGCTTAAGGACGGTTCCAGTGAGACAACCCACCATGTACTCCTACATGGCCTCTCACCGCAACCTTTACCAAATCGTGTTCACATGTTCACTCTCAGCATCAGAACATAGAGCATTGTACTCCAATTCATTCCCAATGAATCAGACCTGACACAACTCTAAGCAATAGCAGGCATAGCATGGTAGGCACACAACATGGCTCAATCAAGTCCTACACATGCTAGTGGGTTTCAACTATTTACTGTGGCAATGACAGGTCATGCAGAGGTATGGGTTCAACTACCGCAGCACAAAGTAGCAGATGAATCATTGTTGTCCTAATGCAATAACATAGAGCAGGAGCGAGAGAGTAGGATTGTATCGGAATGAACAAGGGGGTTTGCTTGCCTGGTAGATCGACAAGAAAGGCACTGCTTCATAGACAGGTACTCTCGAGCACTCTCCGGAGCAGGACCTATCGAGAAGGAACAGTGCCAACAATCAAAACACAAGCATATGCAACAATATGATGCATGATCATGGCATGTATATGTGATGTTGTTTGAGCTAATGCAGCTAGCATTCATTTGCTTGAAGTCCATTTGAATCAAGAATTCAAATGCAACTCCAAGCTAAGTCTTTATAAATGCCATTTATGTGTTTTCACCTATACAGCATGTATAGGTTGATTTGTCATGCATGAAACTAGTACAGATGGAAAGATTGCATTTTTCTGATAATTTTTCATATATAAATTGTTTCAATCTAAGCTACGGTTGAATTTCTATGATTTTTTGAAGTTTGGCTAATTCTCTGGAATTCCTGATTTAATTTAAATCCAGAAAATAAATAATTGCATCAGCATGACATCAGCACGACGTCAGCGGGTCAACCGGGGTTGACCAGGGTCAAACCTAACGTGTGGGGACCACACGTCAATGACACTGGGGTTAACCCCGAGTCAAACCTGGGCTGATTAGCTTTGATTAAGCCCTGGGGCCCACTGGTCAGTCTCAGGGGGGGTAATTCCTAGGGGGTTAAGCGCTAATTAAGCCGCCACGTCAGCGCCCGCCGGAGTTGGCCGGCGGCGACCAAACTGCTGGCGGTGCTAAGCCACGAACGCCGCACAGCGGCGGAAAAAGCGCGCGGGGACTACCAATCGGCAGCCTGCGCTCGACCGCATCCACCTGGGCATAGGGGAGGTCGCGGGGACGGCGGAGCTCGCCGGAGCAGGGCTCGCGGCGGCGGCCGGAGCTTGGTTGATGCGGGGTAGGCACTGTAGGGCACTAGGGGAGCTGCGGTTAGGCGCGTTCGACTAGTGGGGGTGCGGTGAGCTCAGTGGTAAGCTTGGACGCGTGCTTGCACGACGTAGCCACGGTGGCAACATGGCCGGCGGCGAGGAGCTACGGCCGCGGCGGGGAAACGGTGCTAGAGCGCGCGTTAGCAAGGGGGAGAAGGGGCGTTCGGTAGAAGAGCTCACGGCGATTCGTCAGGCGTGCTCGGTGGCTCGGGGCAGGCCCTGCAGGCTACGAATCGGAGTCGGCAGTCGGCGGCGTCCGAGGTTGAAGACGATGGCGATGGCGGCATTCAGGCGCCCGCGCCAGGCGTCTCGCCGAGGAGGTAGCCCACAGCGGCGGAGCGCGTGGACACGACGGAGGGATGAGGGGGAGGCAGTGGCCGCGGCAACGGCGAGCGGTGGCGTCGGCTGCGCTCGGGTGCGTGCGAGAGAGGGTGACAGAGGAGAGGAGGAGCACGGGGGAGAGTGAGAGGGGTAGGGGTGGCTGCATGGCGTAGCGTGGAGCATCCAGAGCGACGAGAGGAAGGACGGGCAGGCAGGGAGGGAGGACGTGGAGCGGCGCGGCGGTCCGCGCGCGTCGGGCACGCGCCCATCCTCCTGTCGGGGAGGAAGACGACAGAGGAGGGGGGGGGTGGGTGGGCACACATGCACATGTGTGCCGGCCAAAGACAGAGCTGGGCCGCAGTAGGTCCTGTAAGGTTTTTCCCCTTTTATTTCTTTTCTATTTTTCTGACATTTGTTTGGTTTAATAAAAATAATAAACCATTTTATTTTCTTATGCCAATTTTTGTAGGGGCTAGTGGCATTATTCCAGAGCTCCTCAACAACTGGCATAATTTTTGGACATATATTAATATATATAACTAATATATTTCCAATGCAAATATTTATGCATTAATTCCAAATGCCCAAAATAAATACTTATGAGTTCCTAAAAATATTGGTTTGATTTTTATCTCTGTCCAATATTTTCATAGAGCAACATGAGCATTTTCTTGGACCCTTTTGGAGCAATTTTTATTTGGGTCATTTCCATAGATGATTCTGAGGGTTCACAAATCCTCATTTCAAATTTAAATGGAATTTAAACATGATGCACAAATGACTAGCTAGTCTAGGTCATACCAGAACTAGGGATGTGATAGAGGTTTGAATGTTTTTGCAATATACGACTGAGAGAGTTTGGGAATTGCGCAGAAAGTACAAGTACTACGCATGTGCCATCTGATCACTGATCATACGACCTAGATGCTTGTATCACCGTAGCGGGTAATTAAGCTATAGGGAGCACCTAATATGAGCAACGGGGAGCTGTTGGATCCAAGATGCAGCGGCACACACGAGGCCTGAATGTTTTATTGGCAAAAAAACCTTTGAAGAGTTTGGAAATTGCGCATGATTACAAAGACTACTCCCAAGCCATTGGTTCTCACTTCCAACGATGTAAAAACTCGTATCACCATAGCATCTAAGCTGCGAGGTGGATGTGATATTCTATGCTGCTGTCATTTTTGTTTGTAAACTTGCAAAATACATGTAACTTGTGCCGTTACTTGTCTAACCGCGCAAAGTGTTTGTTCAAAAAAACCATCCTACACTAAAATATCGGAACAACACACGAGGGTCCCACTTGTCATTAATCAAATTTGGACCTAAAACTAACAAATTTGAAAGACGAGATTCGAACTGGCAACCTGGACTACAAAGCGTAAGTCGATAGCCTGAAACAACAATGGTTGTTGGCTTTGTCCCATAACTTGAATCTACATAGTATTACGTTGAGTAGAGTAGAGGGAGTGCCTCGTCAACACGTGCATGACCGTTGACTCACTTACTGGTGGTCCCATGTTTGTGATCTCTCTCCCCTCTCCATCGTCTAGCTTTTGCACGGGCACACACGAAGAGCAGCGCTAGCTTGTCGTGGTGTTATTATAACTAAAAAAAGCTTGGAAAATAGAAGAATCGCCTAGAACAAGAGACGTTGTGGTTGGTCGAGATGGATCTAACCACACCTATCCTCGTGCCACGTTAGCATGATGAAGTTGTGTGGCTAGTGGGGTGTTTTCGACCGACTGGCTGGGTCCCGAGGTCGAACCAGAGGTACATACAGTATATTTTTACACGCACAATTTTCCTCCATGCTGAGATGTGGCACACCCTACCGCGCGGTTTCGGGGTCCTCCCGGGTGGTGCACGCATATATTCTTCCTAACATGGGACGCCCTACCGCGCGTTTTCTGGGTACTCCTCGGTTGTAGCGCTAAAGTGATGACCCACAAGTATAGGGGATCTATCGTAGTCCTTTCGATAAGTAAGAGTGTCGAACCCAACAAGGAGCAGAAGGAAATGACAAGCGGTTTTCAGTAAGGTATTCTCTGCAAGCACTGAAATTGCAGGTAACAAATAGTTTTGTGATAAGATAATTTGTAACGGGTAACAAGCAATGAAAGTAAATAAGGTGCAGCAAGGTGGTCCAATCCCTTTTGTAACAAAGGACATGCCTGGACAAATTCTTATAATGAGAAAAGCGCTCCCGAGGACACATGGGAATTATCGTCAAGCTAGTTTTCATCACGCTCATATGATTCGCGTTCGTTACTTTGATAATTTGATATGTGGGTGGACCGGTGCTTGGGTGCTGTCCTTTCTTGGACAAGCATCCCACTTATGATTAACCCCTATTGCAAGCATCCGCAACTACAAAAGAAGTATTAAGGTAAACCTAACCACAACATGAGACATATGGATCCAAATCAGCCCTTACGAAGCAACTTATAAACTAGGGTTTAAGCTTCTGTCACTCTAGCAACCCATCATCTACTTATTCATTCCGAATGCCTTCCTCTAGGCCCAAATAATGGTGAAGTGTCATGTAGTCGACATTCACATAACACCACTAGAGGAGAGACAACATACATCTCATCAAAATATCAAACGAATACCAAATTCACATGACTACTAATAGCAAGACTTCACCCATGTCCTCAGGAACAAACATAACTACTCACAAAGCATATTCATGTTCATAATCAGAGGGGTATTAATATGCATTAAGGATCTGAACAAATAATCTTCCACCGGATAAACCAACTAGCATCAACTACAAGGAGTAATCAACACTACTAGCAACCCACAAGTACCAATCTGAGGTTTTGGTACAAAGATTGGATACAAGAGATGAACTAGGGTTTGAGAGGAGATGGTGATGGTGAAGATGTTGATGGAGATTGACCCCCTTCCGATGACAGGATCGTTGGTGATGACGATGGTGATGATTTCCCCCTCCCAGAGGGAAGTTTCCCGGCAGAACAGCTCACGAGCCCTAGATTGGTTCCGCAAGGTTCGCCTCGTGGCGGCGGAGTTTCATCCCGAAAGCTTGCTTATGATTTTTTCAGGGTAAAAGACTTCATATAGCAGAAGATGGGCATAGGAGGGCCACCAGGGGACCCACGAGGCAGGGGGGCGCGCCCTGTAAGGGTGGGCGCACCCCCACCCTCGTGGCTAGGGTGTGGGGCCCCTCTGGTACTTCTTTCACTCAATAATTATCATTAATTCCAAAAATGACTTTCGTGGAGTTTCAGGACTTTTGGAGCTGTGCAGAATAGGTTTCCAATTTTGCTCCTTTTCCAGCCCAAAATCCCAGCTGCCGGCATTCTCCCTCTTCATGTTAAACCTTGTAAAATAAGAGAGAATAGCCATAAGTATTGTGACATAACGTGTAATAACAGCCCATAATGCAATAAATATCAATATAAAAGCATGATGCGAAATGGACGTATCATGAAGCAAGTAAATGAGTCGTCAAATCATGAAAGATCACCTTTCCCGTCGACTACATGAGTGAAGCATGGTGGCTAGCTAGTTGGGCTAGTCGACCAATTAGCTAGGCCGCCGCCACATTTTTTTTTCACCCCTTTTTTTATCTCCTTGCCGGCAGGTAAATTTAAATATCCACTGCGGCATTGCTCTGGTGTTTGGGTGCGGCAGGATTTTTAATTATTTGATTGACGGGAGCAGGCGCGGCAGGATTTTTAATTTTTTGATTGATGGGAGGAGGTGCGGCATCAATTAGTCACGATGACTCCACCTGTAAAACCCACTGCTCCCTGATGTGAGAAGTCGTCGACTGGTGTTTTACCATGGTGAAAACCAAAAGATTCCCCACTCCCCGGCTGGCTCCCTCCGCCTTCCTGTAGATTGCATTGCCTTTCGGCCGTTTCGCCCCCTTTGCTTCCTCTCCCCATTGTTTCTACCTGGTGCCATGGCGGCGCAGCAGATCACGGAGTCCGAGGTGAGGCGCCTGACACGGGAGCTCCAGGCCAAGGATGCTGAGCTCAGGGCCAAGGACATGAGCTCCGTGAGCTCAAGGAAGAGATGTGCCATGCTCCTCCGTTATGTGAGGGAGTTCACGGAGCTTCAAAAGCGGCACGCGTCCACCACAAAGATGCTCGAGGCGTTGGCGGTGTTGCTGTAGAAAGCGGGAGATACGATAGGTTGTCAGGGGAGCCGGCTGGAGCGCGAGCGGGCCGATCGTGACGAGGTCCAGGATCGCCTCAGCCACTTGGTGAACCAAGTTGCCACGCACGTGTTGCGGCTGCGCGATGCCTACCGTCGTGCCAGCACGACCATGCCGGCCGGCGGGCTAAACCCGGTTGAGTTCAACAAGCTGCGGCTTCCTGACCTGGTCTCCTTCTTCACCTATATCTCCAAGGAGCTGAGCCGTCTCCGCACGATAGTGGGGGTGGAGCTAGACAAGGAGGGGTTGCAGGCTGCCGTCACAATTGCCGGGTGAATCCTTTCAGGGCTCCATCACCGGAATCCATTCGTGCCATTGGACGCCGTCTTTGACGAGCCGGCTCCCGTCGACCGGGAGCGGGCGCTGTGGGCGGTTGCACCCTGCATCACCAACGTCGTGCGCCTCGAGAAGCAGAGGGACTTCGGTGGTTATTAGGCGCCCTCTGCATGGCCATGTCCATGTCTCAGTGCAACATGGCCGTTGGATCAAACTCAGACGATGCAGATCAGTCACTGTAGCACAAAGCGTGTGGGTGTGTTTGGTTGCATTCTCATCTCAATATAGTTGTTCCCTCTTCGTGTATTTGTGTTAACCTACGTGTGGACTCTGTTGGGGAACGTAGTAATTTCAAAAAATTTCCTACGCACACGCAAGATCATGGTGATGCATAGCAACGAGAGGGAAAGTGTTGTCTACGCACCCTCAGAGACCGAAGCGAAGCGATCACAACGTAGAGGAAGTAGTCGACGTTCTCCTCGCGATCCGACCGATCCCGGCGCCGTTACTCTGGCGCCCCGAGTTCTTGACACACGACAGCTTGATGACGCCCTCGTACTCGATCCAGCCGAGTGTCGAGGAGAGTTCCGTCAAGCGACGACGGCGTGGGACGATCTTGATGTGTTACGGGCGAGGGCTTCGCCTAAGCGCGCCCCCCCCTCCTTGTCCTATTCGGACTCCACGGGGGCGCCACCACCTCTGTGCGGCCTCTCTCCCCTCTTGGCCCACTAAGGCCCATAACTTCCCGGGGTTCCGTAACCCTCCCGGCACTCCGTTTTCTCCGAAACTTCCGAACCTTTCCGTGTCCGAATATAGCCGCCCAATATATCAATCTTTATGTCTCGACCATTTCGAGACTCCTCGTCATGTCCGTGATCACATCCGGACTCAACTTCTTGGTACATCAAAATACATAAACTCATAATAAATACCATCGAAACCTTAAGCGTGCGGACCCTACGGTTTGAGAACAATGTAGACATGACCGAGACACGCCTCGGTCAATAACCAATAGCGGGACCTGGATGCCCATATTGGCTCCTACATATTCTACGAAGATCTTTATCGGTCAGACCGCATAACAACATACGTTGTTCCCTTTGTCATCGGTATGTTACTTGCCCGAGATTCGATCGTCGGTATCCAATACCTAGTTCAATCTCGTTATCGCAAGTCTCTTTACTCGTCCGTAATACATCATCTCACAACTAACTCATTAGTTGCAATGCTTGCAAGGCTTAAGTGATGTGTATTACCGAGAGGGCCAGAGATACCTCTCCGACAATCGGAGTGACAAAACCTAATCTCAAATACGCCAACCCAACATCTCGCCTTTGGAGACACCTGTAGTACTCCTTTATAATCACCCGATTCACGTTGTGACGTTTGGTAGCACCCAAAGTGTTCCTCCGTAAACGGAGTTGCATAATCTCATAGTTACAGAGGAACATGTATATGTCATGGATAAAAGCAAGAGCAACATACTAAACGATCGTGTGCTAAGCTAATGGAATGGGTCATGTCAATCGATCATTCTTCTAATGATGTGACCTTGTTAATCAAATAACAACTCATTGTTCATGGTTAGAAACATAACCATCTTTGATTAACAAGCTAGTCTAGTAGAGGCATACTAGTGACATCTTGTTTGTCTATACATTCACACATGTATCATGTTTCCGGTTAATACAATTCTAGCATGAATGATAAACATTTATCATGAAATAAGGAAATAAATAATAACTTTATTATTGCCTCTAGGGCATATTTCCTTCAGTCTCCCACTTGCACTAGAGTCAATAATCTAGATCACATCACCATGTGATTAACATCGATAATTCACATCATCATGTGATTAACACCCATAGTTCACATCGCCATGTGACCAACACACAAAGAGTACTAAGGTGTGATCATGTTTTGCTTGTGAGATAATTTTAGTCAATGGGTCTGTTATATTCAGATCCGTAAGTATTTTGCAAATTTCTATGTCAACAATACTCCGCACATAGCTACTCTAGCTGATTGCTCCCACTTTCAATATGTATCTAGACCGAGACTTAGAGTCATCTAGATTGGTGTCAAAACTTGCATCGACGTAACCCTTTTACGACGAACCTTTTGTCACCTCCATAATCGAGAAACATATCCTTATTCCACTAAGGATAATTTTGACCGCTGTCCTCGTGATCTACTCCTAGATCACTATTGTACTCCTTGCTTAACTCAAATTGTAGGGTATACAACAGATCCGGTACACAAGATAGCATACTTTATAGAACCTATGGCCAAGGCATAGGGAATGACTTTCATTCTCTTTCTATCTTCTGCCGTGGTCGGGTTTTGAGTCTTACTCAACTTCACACCTTGTAACACGTGCAAGAACTCTTTCTTTGACTGCTCCATTTTGAACTACTTCAAAATCTTGTCAAGGTATGTTCTCATTGAAAAAGAACTTATCAAGCGTCTTGATCTATCTCTATAGATATTGATGCTCAATATGTAAGCAGCTTCACCGAGGTCTTCCTTTGAAAAACTCCTTTCAAACACTCCTTTGTGCTTTACGAATAATTCTACATTATTTCGATCCACAATATGTCATACATATACTTATCGAAATGTTGTAGTGTTCCCACTCACTTTCTTGTAAATCAAGGCTTCTCGCAAGTCTCAGATAAAACTATATGCTTTGATCAACTTATCAAAGCGTGTATTCCAACTCCGAGATGCTTGCACGGTCCATAGATGGATCATTTGGAGTTGCATATTTTGTTAGCACCTTTAGGATTGACAAAACCTTTTGGTTGCATCATATACAACTCTTCTTTAATAAATCCATTAAGGATTGCAGTTTTGTTATCCATTTGTCAGATTTCATAAAGTGTGGCAATTGCTAACATGATTCGGACAGACTTAAGCATAGATACGTGTGAGAAACTCTCATCGTAGTCAACACCTTGAAGTTGTCGAAAACCCCTTTTGCGACAATTCTAGCTTTGTAGATAGTAACACTACTATCAGCGTCCGTCTTCCTCTTGAAAATCCATTTAATTTCAATGGCTTGCCGATCATCGGGCAAGTCAACCAAAGTCCATACTTTGTTCTCATATATGGATCCCATCTCAGATTTCATGGCCTCAAACCATTTCGCGGAATCTGGGCTCACCATCGCTTCTTCATAGTTCGCAAGTTCATCATGGTCTAGTAACATGACTTCCGAACAGGATTACCGTACTACTCAGTGCGGATCTCACTCTGGTTTACCTACGAGGTTCGGTAGTAACTTGATCGAAGTTACATGATCATCATCATTAGCTTCCTCACTAATTGGTGTAGTAGTCACAAGAACAGATTTCTGTGATGAACTACTTTCCAATAAGGGAGAAGGTACAATTACCTTATCAAGTTTTCTACTTTCCTCCCACTCACTTCTTTCGAGAGAAACTCCTTCTCTAGAAAGGATCCATTCTCAGCAACGAATATCTTGCCTTCGGATCTGTGATAGAAGGTGTACCCAATGATCTCCTTTGGGTATCCTATGAAGACATATTTCTCGATTTGGGTTTGAGCTTATTAGGATGAAACCTTTTCATACAAGCATCACAATCCCAAACTTTAAGAAACGACAACTTTGGTTTCTTGCCAAACCACATTTCATATTGTGTCGTCTCAACGGACTTTAGATGGTGCCCCTTTTTAACGTGAATGCAGCTGTCTCTAATGCATATCCCCAAAACTATAGTGGTAAATCGGTAAGAAACATCATAGATTGTACTATATCCAATAAAGTACGGTTATGACGTTCGGACACACCATTACACTGTGGTGTTCCAGGTGGCGTGAGTAGTGAAACTATTTCACATTGTTTTAACTGAAGGCCAAACTCGTAACTCAAATATTTTACCTCTGCGATTATATCGTAGAAACTTTTATTTTCTTGTTACGATGATTCTCTACTTCACTCTGAAATTCTTTGAACTTTTCAAATGTTTCAGACTTATGTTTCATCAAGTAGATATACCTATATCTGCTCAAATCATCTGTGAAGGTCAGAAAATAATGATACTTGTCGGGAGCCTTAATATTCATCGGACCACATACATCAGTATGTATGATTTCCAACAAATCTGTTGCTCGCTCCAATGTTCCGGAGAACGGCGTTTTAGTCATCTTGCCCAAGAGGCATGATTCGCAAGCATCAAGTGATTCATAATCAAGTGATTCCAAAATCCCATCAGCATGGAGTTTCTTCTTGCGCTTTACACCAATATGACTTAAACAAAGATTGCCACAAATAAGTTGCACTATCATTATTAACTTTGCATCTTTTGGTTTCAATATTATGAATATGTGTATCACTACGATCGAGATCCAACAAACCATTTTTGTTGGTGTGTATGACCATAGAAGGTTTTATTCATGTAAATAGAACAACAATTGTTCTCTAACTTAAATGAATAACCGTATTGCAATAAACATGATCAAATCATATTTATGCTCAACGCAGACACCAAATAACACTTATTTAGTTTCAACACTAATCCCGAAAGTATAGGAGAGTGTGATGATGATCATATCAATCTTGAAACTACTTTCAACACACATCGTCACTTCACCCTTAACTAGTTTACATTTTATTCGCAACTCCGCTTTGAGTTACTACTCTTAGCAACCGAACCAGTACCAAATACCGAGGGGTTGCTATAAACACTAGTAAAGTACACATCAATAACATGTATATCAAATATACCTTTGTTTACTTTGCCATCCTTCTTATCCGCCAAATACTTGGGCTAGTTCCGCTTCGAAGAACTTTGTCCTTTGCGGTGTAAGCACTTAGTTTTAGGCTTTGGTTCAGCTTTGGGCTTCTTCGTGGGAGTGACAACTTGCTTGTCAATCTACTTGAAGTTCCCTTTCTTTCCCTTTGCCCTTTTCTTGAAACTAGTGATCTTGTCAACCATCAACACTTGATGCTCTTTCTTGATTTCTACCTTAAATCGATTTCAACATCACGAAGAGCTCGGGAATCATTTTCGTCATCCCTTGCATACTATAGTTCATCACGAAGTTCTACTAACTTGGTGATGGTGACTAGAGAATTTCATCAATCACTATCTTATCTGGAAGATTAACTCCCACTTGATTCAAGCGATTGTAGTACCTGGACAATCGAGCACATGCTCACTAGTTGAGCGATTCTCCTCCATCTTTTAGCTATAGAACTTGTTGGAGACTTCATATCTCTCAACTCGGGTATTTGCTTGAAATATTAACTTCAACTCCTGGAACATCTCATATGGTCCATGACGTTCAAAACGTCTTTGAAGTCCCGATTCTAAGCCATTAAGCATGGTGCACTTAAACTATCAAGTAGTCATCATATTGAGCTAGCCAAACGTTCATAACGTCTGCATCTAGCGGTGCATCAAGGACATAATTCTTCTGCGCAGCAGTGAGGATAAACCTCAGATCACGGATCAAATCCGCATCATTGCTACTAACATTTTTCAACACAATTTTCTCTAGGAACATATCAAAATAAACATATGAAAGCAACAACGCGAGCTATTGATCTTACAACATAATTTGCAAAATACTACCAGGACTAAGTTCATGATAAATTTAAGTTCAATTAATCATATTACTTAAGAACTCCCACTTAGACAGACATCTCTCTAGTCATCTAAGTGATCACGTGATCCAAATCAACTAAACCATAACCGATCATCACGTGAGATGGAGTAGTTTTCAATGGTGAACATCTTATGTTGATCATATCTACTATATGATTCACGCTCGACCTTTCGGTCTCCGTGTTCCGAGGCCATATCTGCATATGCTAGGCTCGTCAAGTATAACCCGAGTATTCGTGTGTGCAAAACTGGCTTGCACCCGTTGTAGATGGACGAGAGCTTATCACACCCGATCATCACGTGGTGTCTGGGCACGACGAACTTTGGCAACGGTGCATACTCAGGGAGAACACTTCTTGATAATTTAGTGAGAGATCATCTTATAATGCTACCGTCAATCAAAGCAAGATAAGATGCATAAAAGATAAACATCACATGCAAATCAATATAAGTGATATGATATGGTCATCATCATCTTGTGCTTCGTGATCTCCATCTCTGCAGCACCACCATGATCACCATCGTCACCGCGCGACACCTTGATCTCCATCGTAGCATCGTTGTCGTCTCGCCAATCTAATGCTTCTCGACTATCGCTACCGCTTAGTGATAAAGTAAAGCATTACAGTAGCGATGCATTTCATACAATAAGCGACAACCATATGGCTCCCGCCATTGCCGATAACCGGTTACAAAACATGATCATCTCATACAATAAAATATAGCATCACGTCTTGACCATATCACATCACAACATGCCTTGCAAAAACAAGTTAGGCGTCCTCTACTTTGTTGTTGCAAATTTTACGTGGCTGCTACGGGCTTAAGCAAGAACCAGTCTCACCTACGCATCAAAACCACAACGATACTTTGTCAAATAGACTCCGTTTTAACCTTCTCAAGGACCGGCGTAGCCACACTCGGTTCAACTAAAGTGAGAGAGACAGACACCCGCCGGTCACCTTTAAGCAACGAGTGCTCGTAGCGGTGAAACCAGTCTCGCGAAGCGTCTGGCGTAATGTCGGTCCGGGCCGCTTCATCTCACAATACCGCTGAACCAAAGTATGACATCTTTGGTAGGTAGTATGACTTGTATCGCCCACAACTCACTTGTGTTCTACTCGTGCAAAACATCAAACCATAAAAACCTAGGCTCGGATGCCCTTTGTTGGGGAGCGTAGTAATTTCAAAAAATTCCCTACGCACACGCAAGATCATGGTGATGCATAGCAACGAGAGGGGAAAGTGTTGTCTCACGCCCTCGAGACCGAGCGGAAGCGATCACAGCGTAGAGGAAGTAGTCGACGTTCTCCTCGCGATCCGACCGATCCCGCGCCGTTACTCCGGCGCCCAGAGTTCTTGACACACGACAGCTCGATGGCGTCCCTCGTACTCGATCCAGCCGAGTGTCGAGGGAGAGTTCGTCAAGACGACGGCGTGGTGACGATCTTGATGTGTTATCAAGCAGGCTTCGCCTAAGCTTTGCACGATATGACCGAGGTGGAATATGGTGGAGGGGGGCACCGCACACGGCTAAGGAACGATCCGTATATCAAACTTGTGTGTCCTAGGGTGCCCCCCTGCCCCCGTATATAAAGGAGCAAGGGGAGGCGGCCGCCCTAGGGGCGCCAAGAGGGGGAGTCCTCCTCCTAGTGGGAGTAGGACTCCCTTTCCTAGTCCAACTAGGAAGGAGGAAGGGGAAGGAAGGAGAGGAGAGGAGAGGGGGGCGCCGCCTCCTTGTCCTATTCGGACTCCCGGGGGCGCGCCACCTCCTGGTGCGCCCTCTCTCTCCCTCTTGGCCCACTAAGGCCCATAACTTCCCGGGGTTCCGGTAACCTCCGGCACTCCGGTTTTCTCCGAAACTTAGGAACCTTTCCGTTGTCCGAATATAGCCGTCCAATATATCAATCTTTATGTCTCGACCATTTCGAGACTCCTCGTCATGTCCGTGATCACATCCGGACTCGAACTTCTTGGTACATCAAAATACATAAACTCATAATAATGATCATCGAAACCTTAAGCGTGCGGACCCTACGGTTCGAGAACAATGTAGACATGACCGAGACACGTCTCGGTCAATAACCAATAGCGGGACCTGGATGCCCATATTGGCTCCTACATATTCTCGAAGATCTTTATCGGTCGGACCGCATAACAACATCGTTGTTCCTTTGTCATCGGTATGTTACTTGCCCGAGATTCGATCGTCGGTATCCAATACCTAGTTCAATCTCGTTACGGCAAGTCTCTTTACTCGTTCCGTAATACATCATCTCACAACTAACTCATTAGTTGCAATGCTTGGAAGGCTTAAGTGATGTGTATTACCGAGAGGGCCCAGAGATACCTCTCCGACAATCGGAGTGACAAAACCTAATCTCGAAATCGCCAACCCAACATCGCCTTTGGAGACACCTGTAGTACTCCTTTATAATCACCCGATTCACGTTGTGACGTTTGGTAGCACCAAAGTGTTCCTCCGTAAGCGGAGTTGCATAATCTCATAGTTACAGGAACATGTATATGTCATGGATAAAAGCAGTAGCAACATACTAAACGATCGTGTGCTAAGCTAATGGAATGGGTCATGTCAATCAGATCATTCTTCTAATGATGTGACCTTGTTAATCAAATAACAACTCATTGTTCATGGTCAGGAAACATAACCATCTTTGATTAACAAGCTAGTCTAGTAGAGGCATACTAGTGACATCTTGTTTGTCTATACATTCACACATGTATCATGTTTCCGGTTAATACAATTCTAGCATGAATGATAAACATTTATCATGAAATAAGGAAATAAATAATAACTTTATTATTGCCTCTAGGGCATATTTCCTTCAGACTCATGCACCCTTCATGCACTCTGCCAAACACCCAAAAGTGGGTCGAGAAGGGAAGTTTTGCTCCCATCCCGTGCACCCTTCATACACCCTGCCTAACACTGATTCGTGCTTCATATGGTTCATGTTTCGTGGAGTACTGTAGCACCGTACTCTCCGTGCACTGTATACCTAGTTATGTCAACATTGATCTCACCGTTCATTCTCGATCGGACAATCGAAAAAGCGGTACTATGTTACTACATTACTGTTCATATAGTTGACATGCACACAACATCATTTGTTATCGTCGTATCTTACTACACTAGCAACAAGATTATGTAGTACCAACGTATGAACCACTGCACATGCCTGGTAGTAGGAGCACTATGTATGTTCAAGTGGCTGTCGTGTTTTGCATTCATCCGTCGTAAGAGTGGAAACACTTGTTGTAATCATTTTTTTTCTTTAGAAAAATAGTGGACACGCTCTACCACACAGATCCTCCTCCAGCCATGCACTAAATTACTCACTTTCACCGACATGTGGGACAACCAGCATCGGGGTCCACCAGCCATGCACTAAATTACTCCGTAGTAGAGTGACGGTAGACTACCCCGATCGAAGCGCCACAGTAATGCCCAATGAGCCGTCAAATCACAAACCCCCTCCTTTCCAGCAGTAAGTTGGACGGACGAAGCAACCATCATTTCACTCTTCTCTCTCAACTTCCTCTCTTGAAGAAAACCCCCAATCGCTTCACTTCTCCCTCATCTTGTTCCTCATTTCACTCTTCTCTCTCAGCTTCCTATCTTGGATGGACGCTAGAGCACCGGCCGACGTGATGTCTATGGCTCTGGCCAAAACCGTCGAGGCTCATGGTACGAAGAAGCGCAAGCACCCCGCCGAGACTACCGCAGACAAGCTCAAAGCCATCACCCTGTCCAAGCCCCCCTCTCCGAGATCCCTCATTAAGCAAGTCCAGGTAATATCTCTTCTTGACGATCTTTTTCTTGATCTTGATCGTCTTTTTTCATCTAACACGCAGTACTAGTACTAGTAGTACAACTTTTTGGGTGATCTTGGATGTGATTTTTGTGTGCCAAATGACGGTTCTAAATTCCTCTTTTGACCAAAACATGCGAGAGGTTGACACTGATTTCTTATAGATTACTTTCAACTACTCCCTCTGTCCCAAAATTCTTGTCTTAGATTTGTCTAGATATAGATGTATCTAATACTAAAATGTGACTTGATACATCTGTATCTAGACAAATCTAAGACAAGAATTTTGGGACGAAGGAATACTTTATAATTTATCAATGCTACCTTTGAAGAGGGTATATTTGCCTCAGTAACTTGTGTTATGGATATTGCAAGTAATCCCTCTACTCTCATGCCTTTGAAGACATGTTCTAGTGTCTTTGTTCACTCATTTCTGTGCTTATATGTAGTCATATATGGAGTATAATATCGAAAATCATCTTATATTTCTGAATGGAGGTAGTAATAAAATATGGTTTTCGTTTGAATTAGAACCAGGTCTGCGGTGGAGATGAAGTTCTCAATGTCATGCCCTATGAACTGGAAGACCTGAGGATGAGTTCTACTGCTAAACTATCCAGCTGTTGTGTCCTTGTTGCCACGTGTCCTGAACTAGTGTTTTCCTGTAGCATTGTTGTCAGGCATGTTCTCAAGGCTGTACTTGACCACAACAATTTCCTGGTTGTGCCTTCAATTACGAAGGGTGTGGTTCTTGTAAAGCTTACCGACAAATCTGATGCGGCATGCCTTCATCATCATGTTTATGAGTGGAAAGACCACTCTGTTAGGTTCTCCAAGGTTGACGAGATGGTGATGATGCAGGTAGACATCTCTCATGAAGTCCATGGCCTAGTTAGTTATGCGGGGTTCATCTCATAGGTCAGTGGCAAGAAATAGTCTGCAGAGTTTAATTAGTGCAACTTTGCTTCTCTGTAGTAAGTACTATTGTTCAGTACTTGATTTGTGTTTGTGAACCCTGTATTGTTTAGTACTACTGCTTTTGGTGTGCAGTGAGTCCTGAGAATAGTCTATGTTAATGTTTGTCCACTCAATTCAGTCTGTATATTTTGAAGTATCTAGATCATCTTCTTTGTGAGGACGGTTTATCAATTATGGTTACACTCCAATATCTGTATGCATTGCAGGGTTTATCGCACCCACCAGGATTTCCAGTCCCATGGATGTTCGGTCCATACAATTTGTCACGACCTTTGGACTGTCTTGCTTGTGGGAGTAGCCGGGGGCCCTGCATGCCACCCATAGTTGGACGATCAATCTTCTGTTTAGTACATCAACATAGTGATTTCCTGGTAAGGATTCACTCGTGTCACATCAAGTAAATCTTATTGATTTATTGTCTAAATCTTATTGATTTAATGTCATGTTTTCTTTCTTTTCCTGCAATTTTATGATGTAGGTTTTGCCATGTGACATTCATCACAGAATAAACCGTTTGGTTTGCTCTATGATGGCTACTTTTGCAGGTTTCACTTCTTATTTCGTGTCAGTAACGAAGGCACTGTCCATCACTTATATTACTGGAAAAAATTGGATTAGTCTGTTGTCTGAGTACAAGCTGAATCCCTATGATGAACTGCAGTTTGGTTTAACAAAAACACCACAATTAGTCCTTCTCGTGTTTAAAAGAAATGAAGAAAAAAATTGGCACACGGTCACGGAGCCTAGTCAAGTTAGAAAGCCGATCATAGTAGACCAGACACGATCACCGTTGCCTCGCACATCGGTACCACCTTCAGCAACGATCGAGCACCGGCAGTTGCTCTAGCACTGACAGCGGCAGCAGCTCGATCTGATCCAGCTGAGGATTGGGCACCGACCGCGCCAACGGATCAGGCTCATCTACCGGAGGATCGGGCATCAACACCAGCACCTGCTCCGACACCGGCACCAGCTCTACAAGGAGCACCATCTCCGGAAGCAGCGGCGGCACTACCAGTCGCACTGGCATGGGCACCAGCAACGGCTTTGACACCTGCACCAACACTTGCACTTGCATCTGCTCTGGCCCCAGCGGCAACCGAATGAGCAGTTGCACCGGCAACAGACTGGGTTGCAGTTCGCACTTCATATACCAAAGTCCTTACAAAAACCGACATGTCCACCTTCTTGGTAAGCATTGGCCACCCAAGTGCTTCGTTCTTTTTTCTTTCCATGTTGTTTCACATGATTCACTATGTTGATCTAACTATTTGTGTACGTCTTCTTGTTTGCAAACAGAGAATTCCTAGAGCAACGAGGGAGTTGTTCAACAATCCGGGCGACTGTGGCCAAGTTTCTCTTACCATGCGCAGCCTTGGTGTGAATGAACCTGCTCAATATACCGTAAGTACAATGGATGGTCTCATGATGATTAATGCTAAAGGATGTTCAAGGTTCAAATCTAAATCATATCTTGCGGTAGGGGATGATGTCAAGATCGAACTTTCTCGGCAAGGAGAGCTGGTCCAAATCAACTTTGAAATTCTTGAGAGCGAGACGCAATCGCCGAACTGATCTATCCTCCGAGAGATTTTGATGTAATAATCTGGCATGGTGACATAAGTGTCATGTGTGTATAAGTAGTACTGACAAGTATTATTTATCACATGGTATATCATTGATAAATTGCAACTCTCATCTTTGGTTAGGAGCGTAGTTCGATTTCATTCCAACAGTTGTCGTGCTTTATTCAATTTTGTGTATTCGCCTTGCGACGGCATCTAAAACCAGCGTCGTACCGATCGCTTGCAATATGAAAAGCGCTAAGGTAGAACACATGGGCCCACAAACATGCAAGGTGGGCCTGCGGCCCAAAGTCCAGAACCGTGAGCCTGTCTGAGCATTCTATTCTCAGTTGAACCCCCATAATGCCCGTGTGTTGCACGTAACATCAAGATGCATTTGTATGAGTATTTTATCTTGTGAGAGAAAAGGATGAACAAGGGAAGGCCTTATTTGCAAATGTGGAGAGGTGTGTGGGTACCTTTTTGCAAAATTGCCATAGTTTCCTTCCTATCCGTCAGATATAAATCGGACGACCTATATTGCAGGATGGCAGGCACACCATCATCACCAACTCATCTATACTGTGTTAAAAACAACTCTGTTTTTTATAATTACATATGTTATATATATTCCCCTATATTTTTCTTATGTATAAAGTTGTGATATAAAAGATTTTTATATTTCTTTACAGAGGGAGTATCTCTCTGTCAAAAATATATTTATGTGTAACTAGTTACTCCTATCTTTATACTTCCTTTCACTAATATGTGGGGCATCCGGCAACGGGGTCCATGTGCCATATGCACCAAATTAGAGTGCACAACTGCACGGTAGACACACCCCGGTCGTAGCGCCACAGTAATGCCCAATGAGCCGTCAAATCACAAACCCCCCTTTCCAGCTTTAGCAGTAAGCTGGACGAACGAAGCGGCAATATTTCACTGGGCCTGAATCCCCTTCTCCCTCGTCTACTTGTTCAGAGAAAAACCCCTCTCGGCGATTGCATAGGGTTTTCTTATGGAGAACCAGGTATGAATTCTTCATCCATCCCCGATAAATCAATGTCCCTTGGTCGCGGGTAATCCTAGGATAGCCGCTGCCGCCGTTGATGCATTTTTCTTCCTACTGAATCTAGTGTGTTTCATTTGCAGTGCCCAAAGTGTGAGGACCCTACAGGTTGATGCGCCCTCGGCGAGATGCCACACTTGTTCCTTCTCATCCTAACACAGGATTTTAAAACGCGCACAGTATGTTCCTAGAATCCTCTTTTCTATCCGGGAGGGTGGGGTTTTTGAAGCTGTCGACTAATTTGGAAATTTGGATTGCTATATTTTGATAAAAGGTACTACTAGTACGATGGTCAACACTGACGTGAAGGACGAAATTATTTCTAGATTTGGATAGGGAATACATTGTGTTCTCGTATTATTGTCCCTGCAGTGCATTATTTGCTCTGCCAGAACACATGTACTCAAGATGCTCGGTGAGGGAGTCCTGGACTAGGGGGTGTCCGGATAGCCGGACTATCATCATCGGCCGGACTCCAAGACTATGAAGATACAAGATTGAAGACTTCGTCCCGTGTCCGGATGGGACTTTCCTTAGCGTGGAAGGCAAGCTTGGCGATACGGATATGTAGATCTCCTACCATTGTAACCGACTCTGTGTAACCCTAGCCCTCTCCGGTGTCTATATAAACCGGAGGGTTTTAGTCCATAGGACGAACAACCATTACAACAATCATACCATAGGCTAGCTTCTAGGGTTTAGCCTCCTTGATCTCGTGGTAGATCCACTCTTGTACTACCCATATCATCAATATCAATCAAGCGGGAGTAGGGTTTACCTCCATCGAGAGGGCCGAACCTAGGTAAAAACATCGTGTCCCTTGTCTCCTGTTACCATCCGCCTAGACGCACAGTTCGGGACCCCCTACCCGAGATCCACCGGTTTTGACACCGACATTGGTGCTTTCATTGAGAGTTCCTCTGTGCTGTCACCGATAGGAAGGATGCCTCTTCCCGCCTTTAAAGACGGAACCATTACCAAAGGAGCTTTGGCCGCCGGCCAAACTATCCGGCTAGGTGGTTTTCTTATGACCGCCTGTTCGACCACCGCTTCAACGACGACCTCTCGGGTCATCAAAAGCAATCTTCACGTCAACTCGGAATTCACCGAGCAGCTGGATCAATAGAGCTCTCGTCCGTAAACGAGCTCTTGGATCGCATCGCCGCCCTGGGAGTCGCTACAGACTAAAATCAGATTGGGCTTAAAACCGATCTGAGAGGGATTAACTCTCCCTAGGTTACCCACCACGTTGCGGTGGTAGAGGAACGACGCGGCGAATCTTCTTCTATATTGAAAACTAGTCATGTCCGGACTCCCAAACCCTCCATGCCGGATTCCCGCAGAGGAACGGACGTCGATCAAGCACTGAACCTAAAGTCAGACATCGGACCAGACTCGTTGGACAACGTCCAGCAATCCAAGCTTCCAAATTCGGATACTTTTCGGCCCTTGAGCCTCAAGATGGGTAGGGTTCCGAACTTAATTCCACCCACCCACCCAGACATATGCGATCTATCTCAAATCCGGCAAGAGCCCGCTGAAACAGTACATCATTACTGGGCCAAATTGCTCCTGGTTATGGACAGGATAAGGGACTGCCGTGAGGAAAACGCAATTTCAATTTTCTGCAATAATTGCACGGACGAGGGAATCTTGAACGCCGTCAGCCGTCACGAAATTACACGCTTCGCCGATCTGACGTCCATAGTACGAAAGTACTGTGCGATGGAGAGTTCCCGGAAAACCGAAACTAAGTTTTGGGACAATCCGGCCCCGAATACAACCCTAGTCCGAAACAAAAGGGTGCATCACACTCAGGCACCAGGTACAAAAACCAAAAAGCAAAAACCCCATAAAGGGCACGGATCCGTACTGGAGAGATGGCTCAGCGGACCCTGTAAAATTCATAGTACGGAAGGCGCCACTCCAACACACAGCCTTCGAGCATGTTGGATACTACGGCAGGTCGCCAAAAGTGGTGAAGAGCTTCTAGCCCCGGAAAGACACTCCAACAGTACCAGTACGGTGTCAACAGTCTTTGAAACTTTCGCATCAATAATATGCGGAAACGAACAATCCGCAGCCTCGCCGAAGTCTACCAAGTAGCAACAACAAATCCATGGAGCGACACGGCCATCACCTTCAACGCCAGCGACGAACCTAAATTCCGAACAGCCCGAGCACCAGCCGCATTGGTCCTCAGTCCGATAGTGGACAGCTTTTGCCTTACTAAGGTACTCATGGATGGCGGCAGCGGATTAAACCTCATCTACGAGGAAACTCTTCAAAAAATGGAAATAGACTAGAGCCGCATTGAGCGAAGCAGCACAACCTTTAGAGGAATAATCCTCCGGGAAGCGCTGCCTTTGGAAAAATCACACTTGATGTGGTGTTCGCTCACGGACAATTACAGTCGAAGAGGTCACGTTCCAAGTGGCCCCGTTTAGTAGTGGATATCACGCTATATTGGGACGGAGGCATTCACAATTTTTCAAGCCATACCCCATTACGGGTACATGAAGCTTAAGATGCCCGGGCCCGGCGGAATAATCACTCTCGTTAGTGATCCGGACACAGCACTCCGTGCCGAAAACAAAACAGCCGCATTAGCCCTGGAGGCACTATCCGAAGCCCTAGCTGCATAGGAACTCACTGCGCTGCGCTCTACGGTGAATAGGGATGATGTGATACTCGATAAGAGATCCAAGTCCGCCTCCTTTAAACCAGCTGACGAAATAGTCAAGTTCCAGGTCCATCCAACGGACCCAACAAAGACGGCCTCCATCGGGCACGCAGTTAAACCACGATGTAGACGCCGACTACGAGAATTCGCCGGAAAATTGGGACATCTTTGCCTCGCACCCTTCAGATATGCCAGGAATCCCACGCAGATTACAAGAACACAGCCTCAACATCCTAAAGGGATTCAAGCTAGTCAAGCAGGCTCTTGGCGATTTTCGAACCCAAAAGACAGGCAATGGGAGAGGAGCTAGCCAAACTACTGGAAGCCGGATTCATCAGAGACATCAAACATCCGGACTGACTAGCAAACCTGGTAATGGTACCAAAGAAGGATAAATCCTGGCGCCTATGTGTCGATTTTAAAGACCTCAACAAGGCCTGCCCAAAGGATCCCTTCCCCCTCCCCCGCATCGACCAAATAATCGATGCTACCGCAGGACACGATTCATTGTGCTTCCTTGACGCATACTCCGGCTACCATCAAATTAAGATGGCGGAAGCGGACCAAGCCGCAACGGCATTCATTACTCCATATGGACCATTCTGCTTTAACACGATGCCCTTCGGACTCAAAAACGCGGCGCAACATATCAGCGCATGATTCAGACATGTCTGGCTACCCAGATCGGCAAAACAGTAGAGGCATACGTAGACGACATAGTCGTCAAAACCAAACACGTCGAAACTCTAATAGACGATTTGAGGCTCACATTCGACAACCTCCGAGCATATGACATCAAGCTGAATCCGGAAAAATGCGTTTTCGGCGTACCAGCCGGAAAGCTCCTGGGCTTCATTGTATCCGGTAGAGGAATTGAAGCAAACCCAACCAAGATCCGAGCTCTGTCACAGCTGGATATTCCAAAAGACCTCAAACAAATACAAAAATTGACTAGATGCGTGGCGGCCTTAAGCCGCTTCATCTCCCGTTTGGGAGAAAAGGCATTGCCCCTCTATCGCCTCCTCGGTATGCCGAACACTTTGTGGACCGGACGCGCCTTCTTGGGACTCGAAGAAATAAAAGCCATATTGGCAACAAATCTGGTCCTAGCTGTGCCGAACCTGGGCGAACCAATGTTGTTATATATCGCGGCAACACATCAAGTTGTAAGCGCGGTGCTCGTCGTTGAACGAGAAACAGAAGGGCAAAATTTCCCTCTTCAAAAACCAGTGTACTACGTATCCACTGTCTTAACCCCCTGCAAGTCCCGTTACCCGCACTATCAAAAGATAGCGTACGCGGTGTTCATGGCATCCCGGAAGCTCCGACACTACTTTCAAGAGTGTTCGATAACAGTGGCCTCCGAAGTGCCCCTCAACGACATTATAAACAACCGCGACGCGACGGGCAGGATTGCAAAATGGGCGATTGAGCTCTTACCATTCGATATAACTTACAAACCTCGGCGAGCCATAAAGTTGCAAGTCTTGGCTGACTTTGTCGCTGAATGGACTGAAGCCAAACTCCCTAAAGAGTACAGCGCATACTCCAATTGGATTATGCATTTAACGGCTCCAAAATGTTGGCGGCTTGAAATTTGGCGTCGTATTGACGTCCCCAACCGGGGATACAGTCCAATACGTACTTCAGATAATTTACATGGACTCCAACAATGCAGCCGAATATGAGGCCCTCCTACATGGCCTCCGGATGGCAATCTCCATGGGCATTCAACGCCTAGAGGTGTGCGGGGATTCAAACCTTGCAATATCCCAAGTAAATGGAGACTTTGACGCCAAGGATCCGAAAATGGCAGCCTATCGTAACGCTATTCTAAAAATGTTAGCTCGGTTCGAAGGACTCGAATTCCACCACGTAGCCCGGGATAATAACCAAGCAGCCGACGTATTGGCACGCATCGGCGCGAAACGCGACGCTGTCCCTCCTAATATCTTCCTGGAACGGCTCTTTAAGCCATCCGTACTATGGGAAGAGGAGTCCGGAAATAACAACCCGGAAGCAACCGCACCACCCAACACAGAACAGTCTGACATAATCGGCAGTCCAGCCAATGAAATAACGCCTTATTACGAAATAATGGCGATAATTGCCCGTGGGCAGAACCATTCCTAGCCTACTTGATTAGGCAGAGCTTCCCAAGACCAAAAGCGAGGCTCGTTGCATAGTTCGGCGGTCTAAAGCCTACAAGGTCCACGAGGAGAACTTTATAAGAAAAGCACAACGGAGTCCTTCAAAGGTGTATCTCCAAGAGGAAGGGCGAAACCTTCCGGCTGAAATTCATGCGGACTAGGCGGACACCACGCCGCAGCCCGGGCCCTTGTAGGCAAGGCATTCCGACAGATTTTATTGGCCGGCGGCCGGCGGATGCTCGGGACTTAGTCCAAAGATCGTCGGTTGTCGGCTCTTTGCTAATCGAGCCATATGCCACCCACCGCCCTCAAAACTATACCCATTACTTGGCGTTCGCGGTGCTGGGGCTTGACATGGTTGGACCCCTTAAAGGGGGAACCCACAAGCAAAGGTACCTATTGGTCATGGTGGACAAATTCACCAAATGGATAGAGGCCAAGCCAGTTAGAACGGCAGAGTCCGGACCAGTGATAGACTTCATATCCGGGGTAGTACACCGTTATGGCGTCCCCCATAGCATCATCACCGACAACGGCACGAACTTCACGGCCGACGAGGTCAAACTCTGGTGCAAAAATATGGGCATCAAGCTCGATTACGCTTTAGTCTATCACCCTCAAACCAATGGTCAAGTTGAGCGAGCAAATGGTCTAATAAGGAGCGGCATCAAACCCAGACTAGTGCGGTCCCTTACGGAATCCAATACGCACTGGGTAGAGGAGCTTGACTCCGTACTCTGGGGACTGCGGACCACGCCAAACCGTACTACCGGATTCACACCATTCTTTATGGTATACGGCGCAGAGGCAGTTTGCCTGCAACATAATTCATGACTCACCTCGAGTGCGCATATGCGAAGAAAGAGAAGCCGAGCTGGATCGGCAAGACAGCTTGGACGCATTGGAGGAAGAACGTGATGTGGCAAAGGCCCGTTCCGCATTCTATCAGCAGCAGGCTCGAAGATATCAAAGCAGAGAAGTACGGGCCAAAACTTACAACGTTGGCGAACTAGTTCTACGCCTGCCGGATAAGAAAAAGGACAAACTCAAGCCCAAATGGGAGGGTCCCTTCATCATCGACCAAGTCCTGACCGGCGGAGCATACCGTCTGCGAAATGCTTCGGACAACCGACTCGAGCCGAACCCATGGAATGCGGCGCGCCTCCGAAGATTTTACGCCTAGCGCCGGACTAAGAGTTCATTTCCTTCCTCCGTCCATATTTTTACAATTCAGTAGTCTTTTCATTTCTCTCTTTTCTCTCACCTTTTACATAACAGCCCTTAGAGGCCTATTTGCGCATTGTTCGCACACACTTGATGTGCCATCTGCACTCATTATACCTGGGGGCTTCTTTACCAGAAGCTTACTTATCCGAGCTTCATGCCCAGCACATGTGTCAAACTTCCACATGTACCTTTTATTCACCATTATATGCATCGATATGACTTAAGTTTTGGCCAAGCTGGGTTGCCTGGCTCCTGTGCTTACCCCTACATTCCCGATCGTTCGGCTAGGAGGTAAAGGGAGCACCTTTGTGATTGTTACTGTCAGGTCAGCCGGATGTGTACCTTAGACTGGGTGAAGCCGAAAGCTAGCGTTCTTAAGAGAATATTCGGTCGGTGACTTGAAAGACGATTTTTTACATATTTATCTATCTGCCCCTGATGTTTTCTGCTTTTTCGCAGATCGGACATGCACTTTAGGGCATGCCTCGAGGAAAGGAACCCTTAACGGAACTATTCTCCTGGAAGATGTTTCTTACTAACCATGTAATATAACATAACTAGTTGGGCACTTATGCGATAAAGCACTAATGGCCCCTACGCTGGTCTCCATGCATGCCCCGGTTTTGTCATAACCGAGAAGGTATTCGGACACACTCAGGACTCTAGGGTCCCGAGGTCGGCTTAAAAGGACGGCAAAGACAAGCGATCTACAATCCGCTAGAAGGCATTTTACATGTCATTTTAAATACATCGTCAAATTGACCGATTGTACTCCTCCTCAATCTCGCCTAACAGCTGTCTAATTCTGATCCATTAGGAATACTTAGCGGCCAACTCTACTTGGCGTACACTAAGCTCACAGGATCTCCTTCCCATCGGGCCCCACGGGTCCGACCTCGGCCATGTGGTTTGGATCTGCCTTCTTGTACCGCATCTTCACCATGGCCCAGGCCTCCCTGGCACCTTGACGGCAGGCCAATATCTTCCATAAGCGGAAGCGCTGCCGTACTCCCTGAAGCTTCTCCGCAAGCTCTCCAAGGCCCTCGGGTAGGGAGACGGATGGCCATAGGGCCTGGACGACGCCACTCATCGCCTGCCGAACACGTTCGAGCAGTTGCACCAGCTCAGGAAGTTGGTCACCCGTTGAAACGGGCATTTCCTCCGCAAGGCGACCTGTGAGCGCACCTACAAGGCATATTTCTGTCAATAGGCTTCCTCGCCGAACTCTTCTTTTCAAAAGAATTCGCTCAAGCACTTACCATAGATGCCGCGACGAAGCCGCTGATTCTCCTTCACGGAGCCAGACAGCTCGGCCCGAACACCTTTTAGCTCTTCCCCAAGCTGGGTGTGGGCATCCTAGAGTTTGTTCCTCTCCTGCTGTACCTTCATAAGCACCCTCTCGCCGGCCTTCAGCTGGCGCAGTAGGTGTTGCTTGTCCGCATCCAGTCCGGCAACATCTGCAATATCAAAGTCAGACTTACACGCACGCCGCACACCGCTTATCTTTTTGAAATAATGTGTTACCGGGAGGGGTCTCTGTGTCTCCTCCTCGGCGGAATGAAGTGCGGCCTCAAGTTGGGCCTTGCACTCTTGCAACTCCTGGGACAATTGGGCATTCTTCTCTGTAAGATCCTGCAAATCATATGATCCTTAAATCAGTTACTTTAACTACTTTAAGTCTCGAGGGCTACTGGCATATATAACCATTAAAATCTCTTACCCTTATGTCTTTGACATATTGCTCCATGGCTCTGGTTAAACCATCCCGAGCAGCACGGAGGTGCGCGTCTCCCGCGTTAAAGGCATTCAACGCCTCTGGGGAGAAACACGCGTCATGCAGAACTGTCTGGCGACGCCTATGATTCATGGCGCTCTCCACCTCAGACCTGGTGGCGGACAGCCGGTCGGCATCCTCCACTAGAGGAGAATCCGGCTCGCGCCTTGCGCTCGCCTCCCCCCGGACCAGGTGTTGGAACCTGGCGGGCGGAGGCTTGGTTGGCAACCTCTCCGGACACCGTCCGACGAGTGCTCTTTCTCCTGGAAAGGTCATGAGCGTTAATACGCCTCCTGGAAATCCTTTTCCACAATAACAAGACGCGGGCTATACCGCTGCGGTGACATTTCGACCCGCGCCGCACTCCTCTTCCGCCTGCGGGGCCGGACTGACCCTTGTTGGTCAGCCGCCGTGGGCTCGGCTTCCTGCCTTGAAGGCACCTCCTGCGAGACACCATTATATACGGTGGTCGAAATGCGAAAGGGCGAAATGATGGTGTCGGGACTTGGTCATATTCACAGGAAGCGGGGTTAGGCAGGGGTAGTCGGCCGTGATGGCGACTAAAGCATTGTCCATCTTGAGCTGGTGGACCACCCGTCGATTAGCTCCACCTTTATGTCGGATCCTCTTGGAGGCGGATCAAGGATCTTCCCGGATCCTCGGGTTGTGGGACCGGACTATGTATGCTCTCCACAGTCCGGCGCAGTTCCTGCGTCAAACCCATAAAGTGAGGTACTTAACTTTGAAAGCACGGGTTGGATAAATGAACGTCCGCTTACCCAGCTCCGAGGGTTATTCATTGAGAATCCATTCAATGGGCTCGTCTGGAGGAAGTCTTCCTTCTCCCCTTGTACAGGCCGGACAGAATCTTCACCAGATCTTCGGCCGACTCCGGCCCTTTGCGGCCGTGACGGGTTGCATCATTTTCCCTGTTGAAATCCCACATGGGGTGGCCCCTGTATTGCAGCGGCTGCACCCCCCGCATTATGCACGTGGCCATGACTCCAATCATGGTCAATCCGGAATGGGCCAGCAATCTTATCCGGCCCATCAGATAATGGACGCCCTTGTCTTCCTCCAGGTGAGGGCTCCGCGGGCGCCAGCTTAGGCGTTTCTTCAATGGAGCCCCGCTAAACTCTGGGAGGCCGATCCGACTGGGTTCGGCAGTGGAGCGTCCTCTACATAGAACCATTCCGAAGACCAGTCTTCGGACGCCTTCTTCGGGGTTACGGATGGGTATCCGGTCCCGGCGATGCGCCATATTTAGGCACCGCCCACTTGATATATTGACCCCTCGTGAGAACGGGGTACAAGGCAGAATAGCCTCTTCCACAGCGCGAAATGGGGCTCGATGCCCAGGAATAGCTCGCAAAGAGCTACAAAACCCGCGATATGCAGAATAGAGGCGGGCGTGAGGTGATGGAGCTGGAGTCCGTAGAACTCCGAGGAGCCCGCGGAGGAACGGATGTCTGGAAATCGAGGCCCCTTATCGAGATAGGGGCCAAGCACACCCGCTCTCCTTTAGAGGGGCTAGGGGTGGCCTCCGCTTGCTTCCCACCTTTGTAGGTGGCCAGCCCGGCTCGAACCGGGACCATAAAGGCCGGAGGAAGATATCCCTCCGCTTGAAGCTTCACCAGCTCGTTGTGCGGAACCGAGCATCTCCTCCAATCTCCTGGCGGAGGGCTGGGAGCGCGAGAGGAGGAGCCGCGTCGACGGTCCATGATGGAATGGGTTTTAGGTCAAAAGCGCTCCGATGAGTACTCGCGGAGGGAAGATGGTGTGATTTGGATCTGGATTCTTATCTCTCTTATAGGCAGATTATTTGCGCAGCTAGGGGGTAAAACATAAAAAATACCCTGGCTTTTCGCATTCGTGCGACGCGTGGAAGAGGGCCATTATTGGGCGTGGAAGCCAAGGAGTGCAACATTTGTGAGGGAGCCGGACACTATTCGGCAAACACATGGAATTTGGAGGAGAACCCGCCTTGCAACGCCGAAGACCATATACGCGCTGGACTCGTCGTCATTAAAGCCTGGTTCGGGGCTCTTGAGGAGTCTGGACTAGGGGTGTCCGGATAGCGGACTATCATCATCGGCGGACTCCAAGACTATGAAGATACAAGATTGAAGACTTCGCCCGTGTCCGGATGGGACTTTCCTTGGCGTGGAAGGCAAGCTTGGATATGGATATGTAGATCTCCTACCATTGTAACCGACTCTGTGTAACCCTAGCCCTCTCCGGTGTCTATATAAGCCGGAGGGTTTTAGTCCATAGGACGAACAACCATTACAACAATCATACCATAGGCTAGCTTCTAGGGTTTAGCCTCCTTGATCTCGTGGTAGATCCACTCTTGTACTACCCATATCATCAATATCAATCAAGCAGAGTAGGGTTTTACCTCCATCGAGAGGGCGAACACAGGTAAAAACATCGTGTCCCTTGTCTCCTGTTACCATCCGCCTAGACGCACAGTTCGGGACCCCCTACCCGAGATCCGCCGGTTTTGACACTGACACTCGGCCTTGCAATAACTGAATACACCAGTTTAATGGTCAAAAGTTGGCGCACGAATGTTGATGGAAATAGTAGAACATGGTCTCATCTTCACTGTGATCTTCCATCCCGACGTCGTTCCAATTGTTCATCTATGTTAGTTTTGTATCTGGTTCTTACTTGTTGCCTCGATTACTTCTTAATCCACTATTCTGTCTAACTAATCACAATTTAACTTTAGAAGTAGCAACGAATCTCTCACGAAGATGCTACTTCTAACTAATATTTTCTTATAACTGGTGGCACGTGTAGGTTTTTTCGGAGTTAAGTAGGCTGCTCGTTTGTTATTCTGTAAGAACTCGACTGTTACTGATGGCACTGAAGTTGACTGGGACGACATTCACAAGTTCCTACACTTTATTGATTGTCTTGAGGTACTTGTGGGGCATTTCAATGGTGGAAGGCCACGTGGGATATGTGTGCCATTGCTGCACTCGTTGAACAGGTCCAACTTTGTCGAGAAACTTATGGTACGAGCTGTTTTTTGTTATATATGTTGTTCATAAACTATTGCTTATACATAGTTTCTGGTGTGATCTTCTTGAAGCGAAGCGCCCGATTCTATTGTTCCTATCTACGATGCGACCATGGTGGTCGGTCTTCTTGCTTGGTCACAACATGATGTTTCGTCGACCTACTCCATTCCTTGGAGGTGAAAAGATACTTATTCATGGGTGGTCTCAAATAATGAAGGCCGCCCATCTTAGAGAAATAGGATGAAGATTATGTTCTGCTTTTCCATGGCTCTAAAGCGAATATCCTGTTTATTGACCACATTGCGAGATGAAGCCACTTCGAGAAGGTTGTGGATCTTGTGGGTGGCGCTGGGCCTTGTCACGGGGCTTGGCGGCCTCACCCTTGGTTAATTGTAGGCAAAGTAGCCTTTGTTAGAGGTGTGCTTTATGCGGTTGAACTCAGATACGTACTCATAATGCTTTCGGCTATGGTTGTTAAGTGCCCTGCTGGTTTGATTAAGGTTGTTAAGTACTCATCTTTGCTTTTACTGATGCATCGTGTTTCTTCAGTCATGTCTTCCTCCAACCGCCAAAACCAAACTAGCGTCAGCGGGGCTGCCTGCTTCCGCCTCCCATGGCTAGCTGCGTCTTAGCGCACGCATCACCGCCCCACCATCTCCTAAATCATTAACGCCGACGTCCGAGGCCTCGCCGTCGTCCTCCACGCGCTTTGGTGCACTCGCCGCGGTGCCGCCCTCTCCGTTGTCAACATGGTCAACAAACAACATGAATCATCAGAAGTACGTGGAGAGGATGACACATGACAGTAGGGGCCCACCATGTCAGCGTATGGAAAAAGAAAATGCTTCCTCCTAGTGGTTTCCTGACATCTAGGACCCACGACATTGTGAGCATATATTGTCAATAGACAAGAGAACAACACAAGATCGGTGACACTGGGCGAGTTGCTCGGCGATATTTTTTATTATTGTTGAGATGGAGCAGGGTTTGAACTGGGCTGTGGCCCGTCTAGCCCAGGCTTATCTTTAATGTTCACCATGTGACCAACCCAGCTATTTTTTCTTTGTGCAAATGAGCCCAGTTTATTTTTTTCTGAAGAATACCCAGTCCAGGCCTACTTATTTTTCTACGCCTGATGGGCTGCAACTCTTTCAAGATGCCCGCAAACCTTGAAAGTAATATGAAATGGGTTGTTAATATAAGAACAGATGACAAATTGGCAATTACTTTATAATTTCTGAATTTTTTCACATTTTCAGATTCCTAGTTCACTGGGCTTTAACCTAATTTAAATATATCTTTAAAGTACTTTAAATCTAGCTCGACATTTCGGTATTAAAAATAGTTTGGAACCCACAGAAATATGCGATGTTTAAATTTTTAACCCTTGCCCTGGCCAACAAAAAAATGGACTACAATAAATTGCATAAGAAGTTGCAATGAGCTATATATAAGTTATTAAAAAAAGAGGGAATGGTCTGACTTGTGGGCTTATTAAGTTGACGCGTATGCAAGATATTTTTAGTTATTATATACGTCAACAAACGATTCTAGCATACGTAACCGTTGGATGTCAATCCAACGGCCGTAAATCATTTCTTCAATCTCGATCTTCTTGCTCCGACCACCAAATCCGGGCCGGTGGGACCGCTGCTCCGCCACCGTGGCGGTGTCTTGCCACAGGCCTCACTGCCCCCTACTACTCCCACCGCTAGCCAGGGCATCCCTCTAATCACCCACACCCCCTGTTATTCTGCGGCGACGATAGCCTCACACCGCAGCCGAACTAGTGAACCCTCGTACTCCTCTCTGCGCGGGCTTCCACTGCCGCATCTTCCCCGGCTCCATGTCGTCCCCTTCCTAGGCCTCACCGTCATCCACCGCCCTGGTGCTCTCGGTGCGGCATAGTCGGCTATGGTCGAGCGACTTCCATCGGAAGAAATCTTGACGATGGAGAGGTCGACATTTGGGTCCATGGCGGCCACAAGGAAATGCCTCCTTATTACGCGAATAATTATTCCTCCACCTGACAACAGGGACCCACCGGACGACCACCGTATTTCATGAAAAAAAACGTTTCCCCTTGACTGCTGGGACCCACCAGCTACATCTTTGCACGCAGGGAAGTGCGTCCATATTACGGGCAAAAAAATGATTCGCCCCCCTGACTCACCAGCTACATCTTTGCACACAAGGAAGTGCCTGACAGTCGGGACCGACCTGGTCGAAGCGTATGTAGCGTTGTCATTCTGGTCCCGAACATGTACATACATACTGGTCGATGTAGAGGCGCGCACGTGTCGTAGTAGAGGCACGCACGTAGCATGTACACGTACATACAATGGCCATTGTGCAAGAAAGAAAATATAGCCACATACATACATACGGGCGGGGTCTCGAACGCCTACTCGCGCAAACATACAGCCAGGGCTCGTGTACATGGCTGGGTCGGAACGGAGAAACTGCGTCATCGTCCTGTTCATGGGGAGCCAACCGGCTGAGTCAGAACGGAATGCGTCGTCGTGTTCACCGGGAGGGCTTGGACGGAACAAACGATGGAAACGAGGCCTGCCGTACCGCACAATGGAGGAAACAGCCTTGTGTCGACCGACCATGGTCCAAACGGGATCATGTTCATTGGGAGGGGTCTGGCGTACCACAAAACAGAGGAAACTGACTTCTGTTGGACCTCCTACGGTCGAAACGGGGTCCTGTTGATCGGGAGAGGTGTGGCATACCGCAAAACGGAGGAAACAGACTTGTGTTGGAGCGCTACGGTCGAAACGGGGGTCTTGTTCATCAGGAGGGGTGTGGCGTACCGCAAAACCGAACTCCACGGGATACTGTTCATCTCCACCGTCGACCTCCTCCAGCCTCCACGGGCTACTGTTCATCCACCGCCGACCTCCTCCAGCCTCCACCTGCGACTGTTAATCCACGGGCTCCTGTTCATCCAGCCTCCACCGCGCGCTACTCCATCAGCTACTGTTCAACCAAGCCCTCTCCACGGGCTCCTGTTCAACCAGCCCTCTCCACGGGCTCCTGTTCAACCACCCCTCCATAGGCTACTGTTCATCCAGCCCTCCACCGACTACTATTCAACCAGCCCTCCACCAGCTACTGTTCAACCTTCCCTCCATGGGGTCCTGTTCATCCAGCCCTCCACGGGGTCCTGTTCATCCATGCCCAACCGGCTCGATCGATCGGGGTCCTTTTCATCCAGCGGCAACACCGCGGGGTCCTATTCATCCAACCCCCACCGGGAACTGTTCATCCACCCCCCCCCCAGCAATGCTCACCGTTCATCCAGAGGCAGCATCGATCGGCTTCAGTTAGCAGCAGTAGCGAAGGAATCGCTCGATCGCTTGGGTTTAGTTACATGTAGCCTGCAGTGCAATCGCTCGGGTTCAGTTAGGCGACGCCTTGCTCGGGTTCATTTAGAGCCCAATGCCTTGCACCCACGCGCGTACGGTACGAGAGAAACACGCATCACTCGCCCCCCGACCACCCACCGTAACCGGGAACTCCCCAATATTTTCCTCGCCCTTGCTTCTACCACGGTTTTTTCCGTCATGGACGGCCCAAAGAATGTCATGCAGCTGCATCTACGGCCCGCCCAGGACGAAAAGCCCATTTTCTGTCATGATTTTTTGTCATAGAAGTAGGAGCCCACCACATCTATGATGATACCGGGTTTTGTCACAATTATCGTCATAGAAGTGTCATAAGTATGGCCCAAAATGTCACGGATGTGTCTTTTTTTGTAGTGCCTACTTGCTAGATGGTTGTTGTAGGAGATCCTTTTAAGGCTAGCGTTTCCCAACCATCCAACACTCCTATCAAAGGACTAATTACTAAGGAGAAATGGCGCAGACATGCGGCAGGGCATCACTGGAGTTTCTTTTTCAAACTATGATCTTTAGGCCCTGTGTTAGACTTTCCCTTAGGTAAAGCCTTTTCTTTTTCTCTTTGGGCATGTAATATGAACTTAACATTAAACGGCATTGTCTGTCATCGACGTATCAATAAAGATATAAATGAAGCAGATGATTATCACCCTCTTGGTTGGATCCTGATATTACCTTGTCATTTGTGTTCTCCCTTACGTTCGACTGACATATGTGGTTCGGCACGGCCTTCACACCAGGGGCTCTATTCGGCCCCGCACAATTTTTAAGTCCAAACACCTATAGGGAACTCTTCGGCATCCTGGATATTGCATTATATGCATCGGCTCCGAATCATGTCTTTGGTCTATAGTTGGGTTGCCCGGCTCCTGTGTTTGCCACCTTACGTTCCGCAAGTTCGGCTAAGGTAGTAAAGGGAGAACTACTGCGATTGTATTTCTGGCCCGTCCGGCTAAGTACCTCATTAGAGAAAGCCGAAAACTGACTGTCATGATAGGTGAGAGCGGGCCAGCTATCCGGTAAATCAGTGTTATACTACAAATCGTTCGCGATTTATGCCGTGTTATACGATGGGCTGGGCTCTCGACTAGCCATGTTGCGAAGGCGTCGTACTCCGGATTGCCGTTCACACAACAAGGAGCTAGTACTTAGCGCCACCAATGGACTCTTATGGCTAAGTGAAAGTACTAAATCCGCATAGTCTGATTGCCTAGTTCACCTCGTAGGCCGCCTCCTACATCAGACCAAGACGTTGGATAAAGTGCGGTCATGCGTTTCCGAACACCCCTGTAATATTTACGTGGGGGATGAAGCCGACGACTGGTAAACTTTCAGACATATAAACAGTAGAATAGGAGGATAAACTAATCATAAAGCATAAGCATACCTATTATACATCATGAGTTCATTACACGACTCTTACAAACCGGACTCAACTATTCAAATATGACGTCCTTTGAGCACTGGCACTCTACAATGCGGGCTCCTTCGAGGACCTCGTCAAAGTACCTCTCCGACCGTCGGTACTCCTTGCCTTCAGGTGGCCCTATGGTGGAAATCTCGGTGGCCTTCATCTTCGCCCATTGCACCTTGACGCGGGCAAAGGCCATCCGAGCACCTTCTATGCAGGACGACCACTTGAGGGTGTCGAGCCGAGGAAGCGCATCTACCAGCTGCTTCACGAGGCCAAAGTGGCTGCTAGGTATGGCCTCGGCCGGCCATAGACAGACTATTACATCCTTCATGGCCAGTCCGGACACCCTGTGTAGCTCGGACAGCTGCTTCAGCTGGTCACTCAGGGGCACTGGAAGTTCTGGCGCAAGGTACTACGACCAAAACAACTTCTCTGTCGAGCTCCCCTCTTCGGCTCGAAAGAATGCGGCGGCATCCGCAATACTCCTTGGCAGATCCGCAAAGGCGCCTGGAGAACTCCAAACTTGGGTCAGTAAAATATATCTCTTGCTAGTAAATCTACTATGCATGATAAAGGCCTTACTAGCCGCAATCTGCCTCGCCTCTTAGATCTCCTGGCGAGCGCCCTGGGCATCAATCCGGGCCTCCTTCATACTCTCAAGAGCTTTGGTGAGCCCGAAGGCCTGTTCCGAACTCTTTTGCTCCAAGGACTCGCACTTGGCGATGGCGTCCTTGATCTCCTGTTCGACCTCCTCCACTCGTGCCTCATGTCTGTGGCGGGCGGTTCGCTCCACCTCCATCTCCTCGACCACTTTGTCCGCGGTCGCCTTGCACGCCTCTGCCTCCTTCTTGGCTTTGGCAAGGGTGCTCTTGAGGGACTCGACCTCAGTTGTGCCAACTGCAAGCATATTTATGACATTTTTTGTCAGTTTCAAATGACTAACACACATATAATTTTCGGATATGCCGTAATACCGCATACCTTGGTTTTGCTGAACCGCTTGTTGATGCGGTCGAGATTCTCATCGGATAGCCGAAGCTTCCGATTGAGCTCAGCAATCTCTGCGGCCTGAGCAGTAGCCGCCAGCATAGAAGCCTGTCAAATAACATAAACAGTGCATTATTACTTGTTTGTGATCCTCTGTTCGGATTGTTCTAATCCGGACAGAGACTCAGGGGCTACTGTCTACACATGGGTTTCGCCTCACACACACACACACACACACACACACACACATATATATATATATATACATACGAAAAAACTTGTGAAGAATATTACGTCGCTTACCTCGAAGCCTGTCAGTAGGCTGTTGAAAGCTTCGCTTAGTTCGCTCTTCGCGGACCGAACCTTCTCCATAACCACACCCATCAGAGTGCGGTGTTCCTCTATGATGGAAGCGCGTTGCAGCGCTTCCTATAGAGTGTCAGCGGCATCCGGATTGACAGAGGCCACCGACGGAGCTCCTGCTCCTCCCCCCTCTTTCAAAGGGGGGTGTTGGTCCGAACCCGGAGCCGTACTGGACTCCAGGACGGTGTTCGGTGGAGGCCTGAACTGTTGAAGCCCCCCATCCTTGCTGGTCATGGGGGTTGTTGTGCCCTGCTCTACGGCGTCCGAGGTGTTGTCCTCGGGCGCCCTCTGGATGGTCTCGTCCGCCCCTCCCCGTCCAGGAGATGGCATTTGGGATGACACCTCGGTGTCCTCCATGGCAGGGGGAGGGAGAAGGCGTGAGATGGCCCATCACTCTCCGCCTCTCCAGGGGCTAGAGAGTTCCCTTCTGAAGTGGAAGGAATCGGGATCTCGCACGAAGGGCTGAAAAGTAGAGAAAGACTTGATATGACAGAGGCGGGTTAAGTAATAATTGAACGGGTAAGTCTTTGATACTTACATCTTGGCCAGGGGCTTCTCCCTTTGGACCCTCTCCGGGTTGTGTTCGGACTCCAAGTCTGAACTATCTGAGAGGACCACCCTCCCCTTCTTCGGGGTCACCCCCTCCAGGTTCTCGGAGGCTGTCCTCTTTCCCCTCCTCATCTTGAGGGGGAGTCAGTCTCCACCTCCTCTTCCTCCTCCTCCTCCTCTTTGTCCTCGTGGGAGGAGACGGGCTCGGTCTCTCGGGACACTGCTTTTGTTGGGGAACGTAGTAATTTCAAAAAAATTCCTACGCACATGCAAGATCATGGTGATGGCATAGCAACGAGAGGGGAGAGTGTTGTCCACGTACCCTCGTAGACCGTAAGCGGAAGCGTTAGCACAACGCGGTTGATGTAGTCGTACGTCTTCACGATCCGACCGATCCAAGCACGAGCGTCACGGTACCTCCGAGTTCAAAGACACGTTCAGCTCGATGACGATCTCCGGCCTCGATCCAGCAAAGCTCGAAGATGAGTTCCACAAGACGACGGCATGGTGACAATGATGATGTTCTATCGTGAGGGCTTCGCCTAAACTCATGACGATATGACCGAGGTGGAATATGGTGGATGGGGGCACCGACACGGCTAAGGAATGATCCGTAGATCAACTTGTGTGTCTATGGGGTGCCCCGCCCCAGATATAAAGGAGCGGGGGAGGAGGCGCCGCCAAGGAGGCGCGCCAAGGGGGAGTCCTACTCCCACCGAGAGTAGGACTCCCTTCTTTCCAAGTAGAAGTAGGAGAAGGGGGAAAGAGGAGGAAGAGAGAAAGGAACGGGGGGGCGCCGCCCCCCTTCCCTTGTCCTATTTGGACTAGGAAGGGGAGGGGTGCACGGCCCCCTCCTGGCTCCTTCCCTCTTCTCCCTCGAGGCCCATGTAGGCCCAATAACCCCCCGGGGGGTTCCGGTAACCTCCCGGTACTCCGGTAAAATGCCGATTTCACCGGAACGATTCCGATGTCCAAATAAGGCTTCCAATATATCGATCATTATGTCTCTACCATTTCGAGACTCCTCGTCATGTCCGTGATCACATCCGGGACTCCGAACAAACTTTGGTACATCAAAACTTATAAACTCATAATAAAACTGTCATCGTAACGTTAAGCGTGCAGACCCTACGGGTTCGAGAACTATGTAGACATGACCTAGAACCATTCTCGGTCAATAACCAACAGCGGGACCTGGATGCCCATATTGGTTCCTACATATTCTACGAAGATCTTTATCGGTCAAACCGCATAACAACATACGTTATTCCCTTTGTCATCGGTATGTTACTTGCCCGAGATTTGATCGTTGGTATCCAATACCTAGTTCAATCTCGTTACTGGCAAGTCTCTTTACTCGTTCTGTAATGCATCATCCCGTAACCATCTCATTGGTCACACTGCTTGCAAGGCTTATAATGATGTGCATTACCGAGAGGGCCCAGAGATACCTCTCCGACGATCGGAGTGACAAAACCTAATCTCGAAATACGCCAACTCAACATGTACCTTCGGAGACACCTGTAGTACTCCTTTATAATCACCCAGTTATGTTGTGACGTTTGGTAGTACCCAAAGTGTTCCTTCGGTAAATGGGAGTTGCATAATTCTCATAGTTACAGGAACATGTATAAGTCATGAAGAAAGCAATAGCAGTATACTAAACGATCAAGTGCTAGGCTAACAGAATGGCTCATGTCAATCACATCATTCTTCTAATGATGTGATCCCACTAATCAAATGACAACACATGTCTATGGTTAGGAAACATAACCATCTTTGATTAATGAGCTAGTCAAGTAGAGGCATACTAGTGACTATAGTTTTGTCTATGTATTCACACATGTATCATGTTTCCGGTTAATACAATTCTAGCATGAATAATAAACATTTATCATGATATGAGGAAATAAATAATAACTTTATTATTGCCTCTAGGGCATATTTCCTTCAGTCTCCCACTTGCACTAGAGTCAATAATCTAGTTCACATCGCCATGTGATTTAACACCAATATTCATATCTGTATATGATTAACACCCATAGTTCACATCGTCATGTGACCAACACCCAAAGGGTTTACTAGAGTCAATAATCTAGTTCACATCACTATGTGAAAAACACCCAAAGCGTACTAAGGTGTGATCATGTTTTGCTCGTGAGAGAAGCTTAGTCAACGGGTTTGTCATATTCAGAGCCGTATGTATTTTGCAAATATTCTATGTCTACAATGTTCTGCACGGAGCTACTCTAGCAAATTGCTCCCACTTTCAATATGTATCCAAATTAAGACTTAGAGTCATCTGGATCAGTGCCAAAACTTGTATCGACGTAACCTTTTACGACGAACCTTTTTGTCACCTCCATAATTGAGAAACATATCCTTATTCCACTAAGGATAATTTTGACCAATGTCTAGTGATCTACTCCTAGATCACTATTGTACTCCCTTGCCAAACCAGGGCAGAGTATGCAATAGGTCTGGTCCATAGCATGGCATACTTTTATAAAACCTATGACTGAGGCGTAGGGAATGACTTTCATTCTCTTTTCTATTTTCTGCTATGGTCGGGATTTGAGTCTTACTCAATTTCACACCTTTGCAACACAGGCAAGAACCTTTTCTTTGACTGTTCCATTTTGTACTACTTCAAAATCTTGACAAGGTATGTACTTATTGAAAAACTTATCAAGCGTCTTGATCTATCTCAATAGATCTTGATGCTCAATATGTAAGTAGCTTTACTGAGGTCTTTCTTTTAAAGAACTCCTTTCAAACACTCCTTTATGCTTTGAAGAATAATTCTACATTATTTCCGATCAACAATATGTCATTCACATATACTTATCAGAAATGTTGTAGTGCTCCCACTCACTTTCTTGTAAATACAGCTTCACCGTAAGTGCAGATAAAACTATATGCTTTGATCAACTCATCAAAGCGTATATTCCAACTCTGAGATGCTTGCACCAGTCCATAGATGGATCGCTGGAGCATGCACATTTTGTTAGCACCTTTAGGATTGACAAAACCTTCTGGTTGCATCATATACAACTTTTCTTTAAGAAAACCATTAAGGAATGCAGTTTTGACATCCATTCGCCAGATTTCATAAAATGTGGCAATTGCTAACATGATTCGGACAGACTTAAGCATCACTATAGTTGAGAAAATCTCATTGTAGTCAACACCTTGAACTTGTCAAAAAACTTTTTTGCGACAAGTCGAGCTTTGTAGATAGTAACACTACTATCAATGTCCGTCTTCCTCTTGAAGATCCACTTATTTTCTATGGCTTGCCGATCATCGGGCAAGTCAGTCAAAGTCCATACTTTGTTTTCATACATGGATCCCATCTCAGATTTCATGGCCTCCAGCCATTTTGCAGAATCTGGGCTCATCATCGCTTCCTCATAGTTCGTAGGTTTATCATGGTCTAGTAACATGACTTTCAAAACAGGATTACCGTACCACTCTGGTGCGGACTGTACTCTGGAAGACCTACGAGGTTCTATAGTAACTTGATCAGAAGTTTCATGATCATCATCATTAGCTTCCTCACTAATTGGTGTAGGAATCACTGGAACTAATTTCTATGATGAACTACTTTCCAATTCGGGAGAAGGTACAAATTACCTTATCAAGCTCTACTTTCCTCCCACTCACTTATTTCGAGAGAAACTCCTTCTCTAGAAAGGATCCATTTTTAGCATCGAATGTTTTGCCTTTGGATCTATGATAGAAGGTGTACCCAACAGTTTCCTCTGGGTATTCTATGAAGACGCACTTCTCCGATTTGGGTTTGAGCTTATCAGGATGAAACTTTTTCACATAAGCATCGTAGCCCCAAACTTTAAGAAATGACAACTTGGGTTTCTTTGCTAAACCACAGTTCATATGGTGTCGTCTCAACGGATTTAGATGGTGCCCTTTTTAAACGTGAATGCAGTTGTCTCTAATGCATAACCCCAAAACGATAGTGGTAAACCGATAAGAGACATCATAGATCGCACCATATCCAGTAAAGTACGATTATGACGTTCGGACACACCATTACATTGTGGTGTTCCAGGTGGCGTGAGTTTGTGAAACTATTCCACATTGTTTTAATTGAAGACCAAACTCGTAACTCAAATATTCGTCTCATGATCGATCGCGAAACTTTATTTTCTTGTTACGATGATTTTCCACTTCACTCTGAAATTCTTTGAACCTTTCAACTATTTCAGACTTATGTTTCATCAAGTAGATATACCCATATTTGCTCAAATCATCTTGTGAAGGTTAGAAAATAACGATACTTGCCACGAGCATCAACACTCATTGGATCGCATACATCGGTATGTATTATTTCCAATAAGTCAATAGCTTGTTCCATTGTTTGAGGAGAACGGAGTTTTAGTCATCTTGCCCAAAAGGCACGGTTCGCAAGCATCAAATGATTCATAACCAAGTGATTCCAAAATCCATCCTTATGGAGTTTCTTCATCGCTTTACAATCGATATGACCCAAGCGGCGGTGCCACAAATAAGTTGCACTATCATTATTAACTTTTCATCTTTTGGCATCAATATTATGAATATGTGTATCATCACGATCGAGATCCAACAAACTATTTTCATTGGGTGTATGACCATTGAAGGTTTTATTCATGTAAATGAATAACAATTATTCTTTAACTTTAAATGAATAACCGTATTGCAATAAACATGATCAAATCATATTCATGCTCAACATAAGCGCCAAATAACATTTATTTAGGTTTAACACTAATCCGAAAGTATAGGAGTGCGATGATGATCATATCAATCTTGGAACTACTTCCAACAATCATCGTCACTTCCCTTCAACTAGTCTCTGTTTATACGTAACTCTGTTTGAGTTACTAATCTTAGCAACCGAACAAGTACCAAATACTCGGGGCTACTATAAACACTAGCAAGGCAAACATTAATAACTTGTATATCAAATATACCCTTGTTCACTTTGCCATCCTTCTTATCTACCAAATATTCGGGGCATTTCCGCTTCGGTGACTATTTCCTTGCGAGTAAGCACTTTCGGTTTGAGCTATGGTCCAGCTTTGGGCTTCTTCGCGGGAGTGACAACTTGCTTGTCTTTCCACTTGAAGTTCCTTTCTTTCCCTTTGCCCTTCTCTTGAAACTAGCGGTCTTGTCAATCATCAACACTTGATGCTCTTTCTTGATTTCTACCTTCGTCGATTTCAACATCACGAAGAGCTCGGGAATCGTTTTTATCATCCCTTGCATACTATAGTTCATCACGAAGTTCTAGTAACTTAGTGATGGTGACTAGAGAATTCTGTCAATCACTATCTTATTTGGAAGATTAACTCCCACTTGATTCAAGCGATTGAAGTACCCAGACAATCTAAGCACATGCTCACTAGTTGAGCGATTCTCCTCCATCTTTTTGCTATAGAACTTGTTGGAGACTTCATATCTCTCCACTCGGGTATTTGCTTGAAATATTAACTTCAATACCTGGAACATCTTATATGATCCATGACGTTCAAAACGTCTTTGAAGTCCCGATTCTAAGCCGTTAAGCATGGTGCACTAAACTATCAAGTAGTCATCATATTGAGCTAGCCAAACGTTCATAACGTATGCATCTGCTCCTGCAATAGGTTTGTCACCTAGCGGTGCATTAGGACATAATTCTTACGTGCGGCAATGAGGATAAACCTCGGATCACGGATCCAATCCGCATCATTGCTACTAACATTTTTCAACACAATTTTCCCTAGGAACATATCAAAATAAACATATGAAAGCAACAACGCGAGCTATTGATCTACAACATAATTTGCAAAATACTACCAGGACTAAGTTCATGATAAATTTAAGTTCAATTAATCATATTACTTAAGAACTCCCACTTAGACAGACATCTCTCTAGTCATCTAAGTGATCACGTGATCCAAATCAACTAAACCATGTCCGATCATCACGTGAGATGGAGTAGTTTCAATGGTGAACATCACTGTGTTGATCATATCTACTATATGATTCACGTTCGACCTTTCGGTCTCCATGTTCCGAGGCCATATCTGTATATGCTAGGCTCGTCAAGTATGACTGAGTATTCGCGTGTGCAACTGTTTTGCACCCATTGTATTTGAACGTAGAGTCTATCACACCCGATCATCACGTGGTGTCTCAGCACGAAGAACTTTCGCAATGGTGCATACTCAGGGAGAACACTTCTTGATTATTAGTGAGAGATCATCTTAAAATGCTACCGTCAATCAAAGCAAGATAAGATGCATAAAGGATAAACATCACATGCAATCAATATAAGTGATATGATATGGCCATCGTAATCTTGTGCTTGTGATCTCCATCTTCGAAGCACCATCGTGATCACCATCGTCACCCGCGCGACACCTTGATCTCCATCGTAGCATCGTTGTCGTTCGCCATCTATTGCTTCTCGACTATCGCTACGCTTAGTGATAAAGTAAAGCAATTACTGAAGCGTTGCATTTCATACAATAAGCGACAACCATATGGCTCTGCGCGATTGCCGATATCTTGGTTACAAAACATGATCATCTTATACAATAAAATATAGCATTACGTCTTGACCATATCACATCACAACATGCCTGCAAAAACAAGTTAGGCGTCCTCTACTTTGTTGTTGCAAATTTTACGTGGCTGCTACGGGCTTAGCAAGAACCGTTCTTACCTCGCATCAAAACCACAGCGATAGTTCGTCAAGTTAGTGTTGTTTTAACCTTCGCAAGGACGGGCGTATGCCTCAATTCAGCTAAAGTGAGAGAGAGAGACACCCTTGACCACCTTTAAGCACGAGTGCTCATAGCAGTGAAACCGGTCTCGCGTAAGCGTCTGGCGTAATGTCGGTCGGGCGCTTCATCTCACAATACCGCCGAACCAAAGTATGACATCTTTGGTAGCGGTATGACTTATATCGCCCACAACTCACTTGTGTTCTACTCGTGCATATGACATCTCGCATAAAACCTAGGCTCGATGCCTTTGTTGGGGAGCGTAGTAATTTCAAAAAATTCCTACGCACACGCAAGATCATGGTGATGGCATAGCAGCGAGAGGGAGAGTGTTGTCCATGTACCCTCGTAGGCCGTAAGCGGGCGTTAACACAACGCGGTTGATGTAGTCGTCGTCTTCACGATCCGACCAATCCAAGCACCGAGCGTCACGGTACCTCCGAGTTCAGCACACGTTCAGCTCGATGACGATCTCCGGCCTCCGATCCAGCAAAGCTCCGGAGATGAGTTCCGTCAGCACGACGGCGTGGTTACGATGATGATGTTCTACCGGCGCAAGGCTTCGTCTAAACTTCGTGACGATATGATCGAGGTGGAATATGGTGGAGGGGGGCACCGCACACGGCTAAGGAACGATCCGTAGATCAACTTTTGTGTCTATGGGGTTCCCCCCGCCCCCGTATATAAAGGAGCCAGGGGGGAGGAGGCGGCCGGCCAAGGAGGGCACGGCAAGGGGGGAGTCCTACTCCCACCGGGAGTAGGACTCCCTTCTTTCCAAGTAGGAGTAGGAGAAGGGGGAAAGAGGAGGAAGAGAGAAAATAAAGGGGGGGCGCCGCCCCCCTTCTCTTGTCCTATTTGGACTAGGAATGGGAGGGGCGCGCGGCCCCCTCCTGGCTCCTTCCCTCTTCTCCCTCGAGGCCCATGTAGGCCCAAAACCCGGGGGTTCAGGTAACCTCCGGTACTCGGTAAAATGCCGATTTCACGGAGCGATTAGATGTCAAATATAGGCTTCCAATATATCGATCTTTATGTCTCTACCATTTGAGACTCCTCGTCATGTCGTGATCACATCGGGGACTCGAACAAACGGTACAACTTATAAACTCATAATAAAAGCTGTCATCGTAGCGTTAAGCGTGCGGACCCTACGGGTTCGAGAACTATGTAGACATGACCTAGAACCATTCTCGATTCGATAACCAATAGCGGGACACGGATGCCCATATTGGTTCCTACATATTCTATGAAGATCTTTATCGATCAAACCGCATAACAACATCGTTATTCCTTTGTCGGTATGTTACTTGCGAGATTTGATCGTCGGTATCAATACCTAGTTCAATCTCGTTCTTGGCAAGTCTCTTTACTCGATTACGTAATGCATCATCCGTAACCATCTCATTGGTCACATTGCTTGCAAGGCTTATAATGATGTGCATTACCGAGAGGGCCGAGAGATACCTCTCCGACGATCGGAGTGACAAAACCTAATCTCGAAATCGCCAACTCAACATGTACCTTCGGAGACACTGTAGTACTCCTTTATAATCACCCGATTCACGTTGTGATGTTTGGTAGTACCCAAAGTGTTCCTCAAGTAAGCAGGAGTTGCATAATTCTCATAGTTACAGGAACATGTATAAGTCATGAAGAAAGCAATAGCAGTATACTAAACGATCAAGTGCTAGGCTAACGAAATGGGTCATGTCAATCACATCATTCTTCTAAGGATGTGATCCCACTAATCAAATGACAACACATGTCTACGGTTAGGAAACATAACCATCTTTGATTAATGAGCTAGTCAAGTAGAGGCATACTAGTGACTATAGTTTTGTCTATGTATTCACACATGTATCATGTTTCCGGTTAATACAATTCTAGCATGAATAATAAACATTTATCATGATATGAGGAAATAAATAATAACTTTATTATTGCCTCTAGGGCATATTTCCTTCAGATTCCGGAGGACCTTTGCAGCGGGGCCCGTCCTTGGGCCCCTTGGCCTTCTTCTCCGGCGGCTTATAAGGCACCAGGACCAGCATCTCCTCCAGTTGAGGAGTGACTGGGTCTTCAGGCAGCGGAGCCGGACTCTTGATCTGCTCCAACTTCTTGGTACAGCCCTGTAAAGGATGGGTCAATGAGTTTTGTATTGACCGAACATATGAACCATATATATCTTTGGAAGGTTAGAATACTTACAGGAGAGGCCGGATTTTGAGGCCGACGTCTTTGGTCTCCATGGGCCAGCTCTTCTGCGCCTTGAAGAGCAGCTTCCACATCCCTCGTACGTGGTGCTGAGGAAATGTTGTAGCATTCGCAGCTCCTCCGGCTTGAATTCCCACACGAGGGAAGCTCGGCGCTGGCAGGGAAGAATGCGGCGGAAGAGCATGATCTGAACCACGTTGGTTAGACCAACGTTCTTCCCCAGCACGTGAAGGAAATATGCCCTAGAGGCAATAATAAAGTTATTAGTTATTTCCTCATATCATGATAAATGTTTATTATTCATGCTAGAATTGTATTAACCGGAAACATAATACATGTGTGAATACATAGACAAATATAGTGTCACTAGTATGCCTCTACTTGACTAGCTCGTTAATCAAAGATGGTTATGTTTCCTAACCATAGACATGTGTTGTTATTTGATTAACGGGATCACATCATTAGGAGAATGATGTGATTGACCTGACCCATTCCGTTAGCTTAGCACTTGATCATTTAGTATGTTGCTATTGCTTTCTTCATGACTTATACATGTTCCTATGACTATGAGATTATGTAACTCCTGTTTACCAGAGGAACACTTTGTGTGCTACCAAACGTCACAACATAACTGGGTGATTATAAAGGTGCTCTACAAGTGTCTCCAAAGGTACTTGTTGAGTTGACGTATTTCAAGATTAGGATTTGTCACTCCGATTGTCGGAGAGGTATCTCTGGGCCCTCTCGGTAATGCACATCACTATAAGCCTTGCAAGCAATGTAGCTAGTGAGTTAGTTATGGAATGATGCATTACATAACGAGTAAAGAGACTTGCCGGTAACGAGATTGAACTAGGTATTGAGATACCGACGATCGAATCTCGGGCAAGTAACATACCAATGACAAAGGGAACAACGTATGTTGTTATGCGGTTTGACCGATAAGGATCTTCATAGAATATGCAGGAGCCAATATGAGCATCCAGGTTCCGCTATTGGTTATTGACCGGAAACAGTTCTAGGTCATGTCTACATAGTTCTCGAACCCGTAGGGTCTGCACGCTTAACGTTACAATGACAGTTATAATATGAGTTTATAGTTTTTGATGTACCAAAGGTTGTTCGGAGTCCCGGATGTGATCACGGACATGACGAGGAGTCTCGAAATGGTCGAGACATAAAGATCGATATATTGGACGACTATATTTGGACACCAGAAAGGTTCCGCGTGAGATTGGGACTATACCAGAGCTCCGGGAGGTTACCGGAACCCCCCGGTAGGTATATGGGCCTTATTGGGCCTTAGTGGAAAGGAGGAAGAAGGAGCAAAGGAGGGGGCGCCCCCCCAAGCCCAATCCGAATTGGGAAGTGGGCCGGCCCCCCCTTTCCTTCTTCCCTCCCCTCTCTTTCCTTCCCTCTCCTACTCCTAATAGGAAAGGGGGGCCAAACCTACTTGGAGTAGGATTGCCCCCCTAGGGCGCGCCTCTCCCCTTGGCCGGCCCCCTCCTCCTCCTCCCTTTATATACGGAGGAGGGGGCACCTCATAGATGCACAAGTTGATCTTCGTGATCGTTCCTTAGCCGTGTGCGGTGCCCCCCTCCACCATATTCCACCTCGGTCATATCATAGCGGTGCTTAGGCGAAGCCCTACGTTGGTAGAACATCATCATCGTCACCACGCCGTTGTGCTGACGTAACTCATCCCCGACACCCTGCTGGATCGGAGTCCGGGGATCATCATCGAGCTGAACGTGTGTTGAACTCGGAGGTGCCGTACGTTCGGTACTTGGATCGGTCGGATCGTGAAGACGTACGACTACATCAATCGCGTTGTTCTAACGCTTCCGCTTTCGGTCTACGAGGGTACATGGACAACACTCTCCCCTCTCGTTGCTATGCATCACCATGATCTTGCGTGTGTGTAGGAATTTTTTTGAAATTACTATGTTCCCCAACAGTGGCATCCGAGCCTAGGTTTTATGCATTGATGTTATTTGCACGAGTAGAACACAAGTGAGTTGTGGGCGATACAAGTCATACTGCTTACCAGCATGTCATACTTTGGTTCAACGGTATTGTTGGATGAAGCGGCCTGGACCGACATTACGCGTACGCTTACGCGAGACTGGTTTTACCGCCGTGCTTTGCACATAGGTGACTAGCGGGTGTATGTTTCTCCAACTTTAGTTGAACCGAGTGTGGCTACGCTCGGTCCTTGTGAAGGTTAAAACATCACTAACTTGACGAACTATCGTTGTGGTTTTGATGCGTAGGTAAGAATGGTTCTTGCTCAGCCCGGAGCAGCCACGTAAAACTTGCAACAACAAAGTAGAGGACGTCTAACTTGTTTTTGCAGGGCATGTTGTGATGTGATATGGTCAAGACATGATGCTATATTTTTATTGTATGAGATGATCATGTTTTGTAACCGAGTTATCGGCAACTGGCAGGAGCCATATGGTTGTCGCTTTATTGTATGAAATGCAATCACCCTGTAATTGCTTTACTTTATTACTAAGCGGTAGCGATAGTCGTATAAGCAATAGTTGGCAAGACGACAACGATGCTACGATGGAGATCAAGGTGTCGCGCCGGTGACGATGGTGGTCATGACGGTGCTTCAGATGAAGATCACAAGCACAAGATGATGATGGCCATATCATATCACTTATATTGATTGCATGTGATGTTTATCTTTTATGCATCTTATCTTGCTTTGATTGACGGTAGCATTATAAGATGATCTCTCACTAAATTTCAAGATAAAAGTGTTCTCCCTGAGTATGCATCATTGCCAAAGTTCGTCGTGCCCAGACACCACGTGATGATCGGGTGTGATAAGCTCTACGTCCATCTACAACGGGTGCAAGCAAGTTTTGCACACGCAGAATACTCAGGTTAAACTTGACGAGCCTAGCATATGCAGATATGGCCTTGGAACACTGATACCGAAAGGTCGAGCGTGAATCATATAGTAGATATGATCAACATAGTGATGTTCACCATTGAAAACTACTCCATTTCACGTGATGATCGGTTATGGTTTAGTTGATTTGGATCGCATGATCACTTAGATGATTAGAGAGATGTCTATCTAAGTGGGAGTTCTTAAGTAATATGATTAACTGAACTTAAATTTATCATGAACTTAGTACCTGATGTATTTTGCTTATCTATGTTTGTTGTAGATAGATGGCTCGTGCTGTTGTTCCGTTGAATTTTAATGCGTTCCTTGAGAAAGAAAAGTTGAAAGATGATGGTAGCAATTACACGGACTGGGTCCGTAACTTGAGGATTATCCTCATTGCTGCACGAAGAATTACGCCCCTGGAAGCACCATTGGGTGCCAAACCTCTTCTGCAGAGCAACACCATGTTGTGAACGCTGGCGAGCAAAGGCGATGACTATTCGATAGTTCAATTGTGCCATGCTTTACGACTTAGAACCGGGACTTCAACGACATTTTGAACATCATGGAGCATATGAGATGTTCCAGGAGTTGAAGTTAATATTTCAAGCAAATGCCGGATTGAGAGATATGAAGTCTCCAATAAGTTGTATAGCTGCAAGATGGAGGAGAATAGTTACGTCGGTGAGCATATACTCGAATGTCCGGGTATAACAATCACTTGATTCAACCGGGAGTTAATCTTCGGATGATAGCGTCATTGATGTAATTCTTCAATCACTACCACCAAGCTACAAAAGCTTCGTGATGAACTATAATATGCAAGGGATGGAAAAGACAATTCCCGAGCTCTTCGCAATGCTAAAAGCTGCGGAGGTAGAAATCAAGAAGGAGCATCAAGTGTTGATGGTTAATAAGACCACCAGTTTCAAGAAAAAGGGCAAAGGGAAAAAGAAGGGGAACTTCAAGAAGAACAACAAACAAGTTGTTGCTCAGAGAAGAAACCCAAGTGCGGACCTAAGCTCGAGGATCGAGTGCTTCTACTGCAAGCAAACTGGTCACTGGAAGCGGAACTGCCCCAAGTATTTGGCGGATAAGAAGGATGGCAAGGTGAACAAAGGTATATGTGATATACATGTTATTTATGTGTACCTTACCAGAGCTTGCAGTAGCACCTGGGTATTTGATACTGGTTCTGTTGCTAATATTTGCAACTCAAAACAGGGACTACAGATTAAGCGGACACTGGCTAAGGACGAGGTGACGATGCGGGTGAGAAATGATTCCAAAGACGATGTGATCGCCGTCGGCACGCTACCTCTACATCTACCTTCGGGATTAGTTTTAGACCTAAATAATTGTTATTTGGTGCCAGCGTTGAGCATGAACATTATATCTGGATCTTGTTTGATGCGAGACGGTTATTCATTTAAATCTGAGAATAATGGTTGTTCTATTTTTATGAGTAATATCTTTTATGGTCATGCACCTTTAAAGAGTGGTCTATTTTTGATGAATCTCGATAGTAGTGATACACATATTCATAATGTCGAAACCAAAAGATGCAGAGTTGATAATAGTGCAACTTATTTGTGGCACTACCGTTTAGGTCATATTGGTGTAAAGCGCATGAAGAAACTCCATACTGATGGACTTTTGGAATCACTTGATTATGAACACTTGGTACTTGCGAACCATGCCTCATGGGCAAGATGACTAAAACACCGTTCTCCGGTACTATGGAGAGAGCCACTAATTTGTTGGAAATCATACATACTGATGTATGTGGTCCAATGAATGTTGAGGCTCGTGGCGGATATCGTTATTTTCTCACCTTCACAGATGATTTGAGCAGATATGGGTATATCTACTTTATGAAACATAAGTCTGAAACATTTGAAAAGTTCAAAGAATTTCAGAGTGAAGTTGAAAATCATCGTAACAAGAAAATAAAGTTTCTGCAATCTGATCGTGGAGGAGAATATTTGAGTTACGAGTTTGGTTTACATTTGAAGCAATGTGGAATAGTTTCGCAACTCATGCCACCCGGAACACCACAGCGTAATGGTGTGTCCGAACGTCGTAATCGTACTTTACTGGATATGGTACGATCTATGAAGTCTCTTACCGATTTACCGCTATCGTTTTGGGGTTATGCTTTAGAGATGGTCGCATTCACGTTAAATAGGGCACCATCAAAATCCGTTGAGACGACGCCTTATGAACTATGGTTTGGCAAGAAACCAAAGTTGTTGTTTCTTAAAGTTTGGGGCTGCGATGCTTGTGTGAAAAAGCTTCAACCTGATAAGCTCGAACCCAAATCAGAGAAATGTGTCTTCATAGGATACCCAAAGGAAACTGTTGGGTACACCTTCTATCACAAATCCGAAGGCAAGACATTTGTTGCAAAGAATGGATCCTTTCTAGAGAAGGAGTTTCTCTCGAAAGAAGTGAGTGGGAGGAAAGTAGAACTTGATGAGGTAATCATACTGCTCCTTTATTGGAAAATAGTTCATCACGTAAACCGGTCCTGTGACGACTACACCAATAAGTGAGGAAGCTAATGATGATGATCATGAAACTTCAGAACAAGTTACTACAGAACCTCGTAGGTCAACCAGAGTAAGATCCGCACAAAAGTGGTACGGTAATCCTATTTTGGAGGTCATGTTACTTGACCAAGGCGAACCTACGAACTATGAGGAAGCGATGATGAGCCCAGATTCTGCAAAATGGCATGAAGCCATGAAATCTGAGATGGGATCCATGTATGAGAACAAAGTGTGGACTTTGGTTGACCTACCCGATGATCGTCAAGCCATCGAGAATAAATGGATTTTTAAGAAGAAGACTAATGCTGATGGTAATGTTACTGTCTACAAAGCTCGACTTGTTGCAAAAGGTTTTCGACAAGTTCAAGGGGTTGACTATGATGAGACTTTCTCACCTGTAGCGATGCTTAAGTCTGTCCAAATCATGTTAGCAATTGCCGCATTTTATGATTATGAAATTTGGAAAATGGATGTCAAAAGCGCATTCTGAATGGATTTACGGAAGAAGAGTTGTATATGATGCACGGTACGGAAGGTTTTGTCGATCAAAAGGTGCTAACAAAGTGTGCAAGCTCCAATGATCCATCTATGGACTGGTGCAAGCATCTCGGAGTTGGAATAAATGCTTTGATAGTGTGATCAAAGCATATGGTTTTCTGAGACTTTTGGAGAAGCATGTATTTACAAGAAAGTGAGTGGGAGCTCTGTAACATTTCTGATATTATATGTAGATGACATATTGTTAATTGGAAATGATATAGAATTTCTGGATAGCATAAAGGGATACTTGAATAAAAGTTTTTCGATGAAAGACCTCGGTGAAGCTGCTTACATATTGGGCATCAAGATCTATAGAGATAGATCAAGACGCTTGATTGGACTTTCACAAAGCACATACCTTGATAAAGTTTTGAAAAAGTTCAAAATGGATAAGGCAAAGAAAGGATTCTTGCCTATATTACAAGGTGTGAAGTTGAGTCGGACTCAATGCCCAACCACTGCAGAAGATAGAGAGAAAATGAAAGGAGTTCCCTATGCTTCAATCATAGGCTCTATCATGTATGCAATCTTTGTGTACCGGACTGATGTGTGCCTTGCTATTAGTTTAGCGAGGAGGTACCAAAGTAATCCAGAGTGGATCCTTTGGATAGCGGTCAAGAACATCTGAAATATCCGAAAAGGACTAAGGATATGTTTCTCGTTTATGGAGGTGACAAAGAGCTAGTCGTAAATGGTTACGTCGATGCAAGCTTTGACAGCGATCAGGATGATTCTAAATCACAAACCGGATCGTGTTTATATTAAGCGGTGGAGCTGTCGGTTGGTGCGATTTTAAACAAAGCGTCATAGCGGGATCTACATGTGAAGCGGAGTACATAGCTGCTACAAGCGACAAATGAAGGAGTCTGGATGAAGGGGTTCATTTCTGATCTAGGTGTCATACCTAATGCATCGGGACCAATGAAGATCTTCTGTGACAATACTGGTCCAATTGCCTTGGCAAAGGAATCCAGATTTCACAAGAGGACCAAGCACATCAAGAGACGTTTCAATTCGATCCGGGACCAAGTCCAGGTGGGAGACATAGAGATTTGCAAGATACATACGAATCTGAATGTTGCAGACCCGTTGACTAAGCCTCTTCCACGAGCAAAACATAATCAGCACCAAGACTCCATGGGTGTTAGAATCATTACTGTGTAATCTAGATTATTGACTCTAGTGCAAGTGGGAGACTGAAGGAAATATGCCCTAAAGGCAATAATAAAGTTATTAGTTATTTCCTCATATCATGATAAATGTTTATTATTCATGCTAGAATTGTATTAACCGGAAACATAATACATGTGTGATACATAGACAAACATAGTGTCACTAGTATGCCTCTACTTGACTAGCTCGTTAATCAAAGATGGTTATGTTTCCTAACCATAGACATGTGTTGTTATTTGATTAACGGGATCACATCATTAGGAGAATGATGTGATTGACCTGACCCATTCCGTTAGCTTAGTACTTGATCGTTTAGTATGTTGCTATTGCATTCTTCATGACTTATACATGTTCCTATGACTATGAGATTATGTAACTCCCGTTTACCAGAGGAACACTTTGTGTGCTACCAAACGTCACAACGTAACTGGGTGATTATAAAGGTGCTCTACAGGTGTCTCCAAAGGTACTTATTGAGTTGACGTATTTCGAGATTAGGATTTGTCACTCCGATTGTCGGAGAGGTATCTCTGGGCCCTCTCGGTAATGCACATCACTATAAGCCTTGCAAGCAATGTAGCTAATGAGTTAGTTACGGAATGATGCATTACGTAACGAGTACAGAGACTTGCCGGTAACGAGATTGAACTAGGTATTGAGATACCGACGATCAAATCTCGGGCAAGTAACATACCGATGACAAAGGGAACAACGTATGTTGTTATGCAGTTTGACCGATAAAGATCTTTGTAGAATATGTAGGAGCCAATATGAGCATCCAGGTTCCGCTATTGGTTATTGACCGGAAACAGTTCTAGGTCATGTCTACATAGTTCTCGAACCCGTAGGGTCCGCACGCTTAACGTTATGATGACAGTTATAATATGAGTTTATAGTTTTTGATGTACCAAAGGTTGTTCGGAGTCTCGGATGTGATCACGGACATGACGAGGAGTCTCAAAATGGTCGAGACATAAAGATCGATATATTGGATGACTATATTTGGACACCAGAAAGGTTCCGAGTGAGATTGGGACTATACCGGAGCTCCGAGAGGTTACCGGACCCCGGTAGGTATATGGGCCTTATTGGGCCTTAGTGGAAAGGAGGGAGAAGGAGCAAAGGAGGGGGCGCGCCCCCCAAGCCCAATCCGAATTGGGAAGTGGGTCGCCCCCCTCCCCTTTCCTTCTTCCCTCCCCTCTCTTTCCTTCCCTCTCCTACTCCTAATAGGAAAGGGGGGGGCAAACCTACTTGGAGTAGGATTGCCCCCCCTAGGGCGCGCCTCTCCCCTTGGCCGGCCCCCTCCTCCTTCCCCCTTTATATACGGAGGAGGGGGCACCTCATAGACACACAAGTTTATCTTCGTGATCGTTCCTTAGCCGTGTGCGGTGCCCCCCTCCACCATATTCCACCTCGGTCATATCATAGCGGTGCTTAGGCGAAGCCCTGCGTCGGTAGAACATCATCACCGTCACCACGCCATCGTCTCGTGAAACTCATCCCCGACACCCTCTTTGGATCGAGTCCGGGATCGTCATCGAGCTGAACGTGTGCTGAACTCGGAGGTGCCGTACGTTCGGTACTTGGATCGATCGGATCGTGAAGACGTACGACTACATCAGCCGCATTGTTCTAACGCTTCCGCTTTCGGTCTACGAGGGTACGTGGACAACACTCTCCCCTCTCGTTGCTATGCATCACCATGATCTTGCGTGTGTGTAGGAATTTTTTTGAAATTACTACGTTCCCCAACAGCATGTTGGTGATGCGCATTTGCAGTGCCTGCACCTCCGTCTGGGACCCCCAGTCAAGGCCCTTCGCGTTCTAGGAGGTGAGCCTCATGGGGGGTCCGTATCTGAACTCTGGAATGGCCGCCCACTTAGTGCGGCGCGACTCAGTGATGTAGAACCACTCCCGTTGCCAGATCTTCACGGTCTCCATGAAGGCCCCCTTGGGCCATGTGGTGTTCGACAGCTTGCTAATCATAGCTCCGCCGCAGTCTGCGTGCTGCCCGTCGACCACCTTCGGCTTCACGTTGAAGACCTTGAGCCATAGGCCGAAGTGTGGGTGGACGCAGAGGAGAGCCTCACACATGACGATGAACGCCGAGATGTGGAGGAAAGAGTTCGGGGCTAGATCGTGGAAATCTAGCCCGTAGTAGTACATGAGTCCACGGACGAACGGGTGGAGTGTGAAACCTAACCCTCTAAGGAAGTGGGGAAGTAAGTGATGTCTACTACGTAACCTTCTTCTTGTAAACATTGTTGGGCCTCCAAGTGCAGAGGTTTGTAGGACAGTAGCAAATTTCCCTCAAGTGGATGACCTCAGGTTTATCAATCCGTGGGAGGCCTAGGATGAAGATGGTCTCTCTCAAACAACTGCAACCAAATAGCAAAGAGTCTCTTGTGTCACACCCAATACAATGGTAAATTATATAGGTGCACTAGTTCGGCGGAGAGATGGTGATACAAGTGCAATATGGATGATAGATATAGGTTTTTGTAATATGAAATTATAGAAACAGCAAGGTAGCAAGTAACAAAAGTGAGCGAGAACGGTATTGCAATGCTTCAAAACAAGGCCTAGGGTTTTCACTAGTGCAAGTTCTCTCAACAAGGATAACATAATTAGATCATATAACAATCCCTCAACATGCAACAAAGAGTCACTCCAAAGTCACTAATAGCGGAGAACAAACAAAGAGATTATTGTAGGGCACGAAACCAACTCAAAGTTATTCTTTTCGATCAATCCATTGGGCTATTCCTATAAGTGTCACAAACAGCCTAGAGTTCATAGTAAAATAACACCTTAAGACACAAATCAACCAAAACCCTAATGTCACCTAGATACTCCAATGTCACCACAAGTATCCGTGGGTATGATTATACGATATGCATCACACAATCTCGGATTCATCTATTCAACCAAGACAAAAAACTTCAAAGAGTGCCCCAAAGTTTCTACCGGAGAGTCAAGACGAAAACGTGTGCCAACCCCTATGGATAAGTTCACAAGGTCATAGAACCCGTAAGTTGATCACCAAAACATAGATCAAGTAGATCACGTGAATATTCCATTGTCACCGCAGATAAACACATGCAAGACATACATCAAGTGTTCTCAAATCCTTAAAGACTCAATTTGATAAGATAACAACTAAGGGAAAACCCAATCAATTACAAGAAGGTAGAGGGGGAGAAACATCATAAGATCCAACCAAAGCTCGCGGTACATCAAGATCGTGCCAAATCAAGAACATGAGAGAGGGAGAGGTCAAACACATAGCTACTGGTACATACCCTCAGGCCCGAGGGTGAAATACTCCCTCCTTGTCATGGAGAGCGCCGGGATGATGAAGATGGCCACCGGTGATGATTCCCCCCTTCAGTAGGGTGCCGGAACAGGGCCCCGATTGGTTTTTGGTGGCTGCAGAGGCTTGCGACGGCGGAACTCCCGATCTAGGTTTCTTTTCTGGGGTTTCTATATTTATAGGAATTTTTGGCGTCGGGAACAAGTCAGGGGGGTCTCCGAGTCAGCCACGAGGTAGGGGGCGCACCTAGGGGGGTAGGGCGCGCCCTCCACCCTCTTGGATGACTTGGGACTCTTCTGGCCCAACTCTTTTGCTTCGGGGGCTTATTCTGGTCCATAAAAAATCCACAAAAATTGGCATGTCCATTGGACTCCGTTTGGTATTCTTTTTCTGTAAAACTCAAAAACAAGGAAAAAACTGAAACTGGCACTGGGCTCTAGGTTAATAGGTTAGCCCCAAAAATCATATAAAATAGCATATAAAAACATCCAAAACAGATAATATAATAGCATGGAACAATCAAAAATTATAGATACGTTGGAGACGTATCAGGAAGACGACCCGTTCACCGGGCTCCAGAGTGGGAATGACTTGACCTTCGAGAGGAAGCCTATGCTTGATGTTGGTGGAGAGGTATCCCGCACTCTGGAGATCTTTTATCTCCTCCGTCACGGAGGAGGCCTCCCACTTGCCTTTGGAGTCGGCTCCGGCCATGGTCGGAGGAGGTGGTGGTGGTGGTGGTGAGTAAGACGGAAACTTTGCGGGCGCAGAGAGATTTGGAGATTGGAAGGCTGAGGAGATGTGAAGGTGTGGGGGAGAAAGTAAAGATCCATTGCCCTCTTATAGGCAGTAAAAATGCCAACCGCCCCCCCCCCCACTCGTGCCTTGAATCTCGCCTATTCCCAATGAAAGCGTGCACCGCAAACGGTTGGATTACCCAAATATCATTGATGTGCAATCCCATATTAAGCGGGCACAATCTCTGTTTGACAGGACGTGCAAACGGTTCAAAATGCCGAAGGGTCAAGTCTGACGCTTCACCGAAAAAGTTGTCAGTAAAAGACATTGTTCTTATATTTTATATATCCTGCCTTCGCAGCTAAGGGTTGTGTTTATAATGAGAAGTCAGATACAATTCTTTTACAGAGGAAAGCCGATGTGTATTCTTCAAGGAACCCACCTTGGAATGCCGTCAAATAAATCATCATTGAAGACTGGTTCAGGGGCTACTGTGGGAGTCCTGGACTAGGGGGTCCTTGGGCGTCTGGTCTATTGGATATGGGCCGGACTGATGGGCCGGACTGATGGGCCGTCGAGATACAAGACAGAAGATCACCTTTCGTGTCTGGAAGGGACTCGCGTGTGCGTGGATGGCAAGTATAGGTGTCCGGATATGTCATTCCTTTCTGTAAAACTGACTTTGTACAACCCAAAGCCCCTCCGGTGTCTATATAAACCGGAGGGTAGATCGGAGGCAGGATCACAACATTGCTAGGCTAGCTAATCTAGGGCTAGCCAATTCGTTCTCGTGGTAGATAAACTCTTGTAACCCCTATACCCTCAAATATAATCAAGCATGAGTAAGATTTTACCTCCATTAAGAGGGCCTGAACCTGGGTAAACACTGTGTCCTTTGTCCATAGTTACCATTGGTCCTCAGACATACAGCTTGGGCCCCCTACCCGAGATCTGTCGGTTTTGACACCGACATTGACCTCGGCCATGATGACCACCTCTTCGGCCCTCGTCATGTTGACATCGAGGGCCAGGGTGGATGCACCTTCCCTAGCCCGTCATGCACTAGGGAAGGGGCGGTGGGCTCTGGAGTCCAGCTGGTGGATGGCAACCCGCTTGACGAACCGCTAGGGACCGCCTTCGGTGGGCTGTGTGAGAAAAAAACCTATTAGTTTACCTTTAATAAAGAAAATTGGTCGAATAAAAGACAAGAGATGAAGACGATGGCTTACCCCATCGCGAGGAGGTCTTCTTCTGAGTCGCCATAGAGTTCAACTCTCTCCGGTAACTTGCCAGCTGTCTTGGCCGAGGTTCTCCTCGACCTCTTTGAGCCCTGGGGCTGCATGCCAGCTGCGGCCTCCTCCGACGCCGTCCTCTTCCCCCTTGGGGGAGGGAGCTCTTCAACATCATTCTCCTCTGCATCGCCGTCATGGGCGGCGGAGGCGTGGGTCTCCTTGGACCGGTGGCCGAGGTCTCCCGGGTCTGAGCACGAGGATTGCCCTTCTAGGACTTCGTCCCTTTGGGGATAACCACGTGTGTCTCCAGGGTCAGAAGTGCCGAGAGGAGCGGAGTCGCGAGCTGCTCTGGCAGTGGAGCGGGGCAGCGCACTCCTTCTACCCAGGCCCGCCACTTTTGCAAAGCGTCAAGCATAGCATTCGTTAAAATCCACTCCTTGGAAGATGGGAATGTTAAACTTGTGAGTAAGGTCACTTAACGGGGGGCTTCACAGCCGTCCTCGAGGCCGCGGTCCTCAAACTCCTTGGGGATCTTGTCCTTGGCCAGCTTCATGAGCTTAGTCCACATGACAACCAAGGTGGAGCGGAAGAAGGCGATGAGGGGTCCCATGTCCTTGGGCTTTTGCGCCCACATCGGAGTAGCCCGAAGTTGGTGAGGGAGCTTGTGGCGGTTGAGCATGACGTTGATGACGTCTGCGAGCTCGACCTTCTCGGTGGTGGACCCCCGTTTGACCCTGTTGACCAAGGTCTCCGCCTCCTTCTGGTCCCCCCAGGCGACGCCCTTCTCCTTCTAGGACTTAAGCTTCTTGGGAGGCCCGACCGAGAATGCTGGGACTTCGGCCTGGCCAGGGGCAAGCGGTTCGGTGATGTAAAACCAATCCCGCTATCGCCCCTTCACCGTTTTGATGAAGGTGCCCTTGAACCATTCGGGCCCTTGGTTTTTGCTGATCATGCCCCCCCCCCTGCACACCCCGCGAGGTCGGAGCCACTGGATTTCAGCTTGATGCCGAAGATCTTCAGCCACAGGCCGAAGTGTGGCTCACAGCGAGGAAAGCCTCACAGACTGTGAGGAAGGCAGCAAGATGGAGGATGGAGTTCGGGGCTAGATGATGAAAATCCAGCCTGTAGTAGTACACGACCCCGTGCATAAAAGGGTGCAGCGGAACCCCAACCCTTAGATGAGGTGGGGGATAAAGACTACCCGCTCCCCAACATTGGGAGCAGGCACTTGCTGGCCAGCGGCAGAAGCATGAGCAGCAATGTCGATGGACAGGTACCCCACATTGCACAGCTCCTAGAGGTCTCCTCGGTCACGATGGAGCCACCACAGTGCCCTTGGAGGGTCTCGGCCATGGCTGCCAAAGGAAGATGGACTCGCTGAAGAGAAAGGGGTGTGGGATCGGATCTGGCCGCTGGAGCTAGACGAAACAATGTAAGGGAAGATTGGGAGCGTGGCTAGTGGCGCTATCCTTCCTTTTGCTCTTATAAGCCCGTGAAAGGCCAAGAGCCCCCCCCCCTTGTTGTGCCGATAATCTCGCCACTCCTATCAAAGATGCCGTTGAGCGTACAGGGGAAACAAAATCTTGATGATATCCCTGATAAAACGGGCACACTTTCTGCTTCGAAGGGACGTGCCAGTAAAAAGTTTGCCTCGGGCCGCAATTCAAGGGAAGCAGTAACTGCTCGACCTGTCGCGCGGTGGGTCGTTTCGATAAAGTGGTCAGATGAAGTGGAACCGCCCACGCCGAGGTGCTTAGTCTTCGAGGCTAAGGTACCCAATCTCTTCGGGCAGAAGGAACATGGCCGATTAGGCACTGGTTGGCATGAGGGGGTGGTTTGAAAATTACAGGGAGGAACTCGTCTGTCGAGCCATGGACTCCGAATCCGAGGTTATTGTCATCGGGAAGATCGTCCTTGGTGTCGAAGACCAGCTCGGGGCTACTGACAGTGTCTTGGAATAGGGTGTACTAACCCGGCCAACCCATTCTCCTCGGGATAGGCCGAGAAGCCCTCATTCATGGTCGAGGAGGACTCAAGGGCGCATGCAGGAGGCGTGTCCAAGATTACCTCTCCCAAAGACTTGACGTATACTCCAAGATCTCTGTCGCCGCCTAGCTCCTAGTTACTGACCTTGTAACCCTAGACACCCTCCCTAACGTGTATATAAGCTATAGGGTTTAGCCCGGAGAGGGAACATCAACACAACATCATTCACCTAGACCTAGAGTTAGACCACACATTACGATCTCGAGGTAGATCAACTCTGTATTTGATATATCTCCATCAGTATAAACAAGAGTAGGGCGTAGGGTTTTACCTCTTGTAGGATCAAAAGTATGTCTAGAGGGGGGATGACTAGACTACTTGACCAAATAAAAACTTAAACTTTTCCCAATTTTAGTTCTTGACAGATTTTAGCAACTTAGCACAAGTCAAGCAATCCCAACACAATTCAAGCAAGCATGCAAAGAGTATATGGGCAGCGGAAAGTAAATCATGCAACTTGCAAGAAATTAAATGGGAGGAGTTTGGAGGGAGCAAACGCAATGTTGACACGAAGATTTTTGGCGTGATTCCGATAGGTGGTGCTTTCATACATCCGCGTTGATGGAGACTTCAACCCACGAAGGGTAACGGCTGCGCGAGTCCACGGAGGGCAACACCCATGAAGGGTCCATGAAGAAGCAACCTTATCTATCCCACCATGGCCAACGCCCACGAAAGACTTGCCTCACTAGGGTAGATCATCGTGAAGTAGGCGATCTCATTGCCCTTACAAACTCCTTGGTTCAACTCCACAATCTTGACGGAGGCTCCCAAGTGACCCCTAACCAATCTAGGAGACACCACTCTCCAAAAGGTAATAGATGGTGTGTTGATGATGAACTCCTTGCTCTTATGCTTCAAATGATAGTCTCCCCAACACTCAACTCTCTCTCACAGATTTGGCTATGGTGGAATGTAAGTGCATCTAGTGCCCCTTAGTGATTTTGGTGTATTGAAGACTTATAGGTTAAGGGACTAATGCGTTTGTGAGTGTACACAGGTCTATAAGTCTATGAGGAGTTTGATATTTACAGAGAAAGTCGACCCCTAAAATGAAGTTCTTCGACTGAAGACTTTGATATTCTGAAGACTTTCTGAAGACTTTGAAAGTGAAGAAATTGGTGTGACCTTGAAGACTTGGTATTCATTTGTGGAACATGAAGCGTGAAGACTTTTGTTTTCGTAGTTTCATTTTCTCTTTCTTGAGTCATAGGAAACACCGCATCGTTAAAGGGGTCGAGGAAATACTAAGGAAAATTTTCCATGTGATGCTCCACTCAAAATCCTACACCTACCAATCCCTTCGAGTGAAGCCTTTGAAATCTCATACAGATTCAGTCACTTTCTTGATGATGAGACGAAGTTCTTCAGTCATTGATGAATTTGTTCGACTAAGGAGTTAGGAATTCGCCGATGTGAATTGCCTACAAGTGAGGAACATGATAGCCCCGAGGAATTTGAGAGTCAAATTTCCGATCATTCTTTGTCTTCGCGCCACTGTCCCAAAATATCTTATCCACCTAACGGTCATATCATTGAAGGGCATTTATGTCTTATCATGTCGGGCTGCTCCCTAGGCTATAAATAGCCGCCCCCTACAACCACTAGCTGGTTGGCTGCTCCGAGAGAACTTGACACTTGTCATTTGAGAGCAACCCATCCTCCGAGGACTTTGAGCGAAAATCATCGAGTGAGGAAAAACCCAAAACCAAACCCCTACAAACCCAAAGTGATTGAGCATCACTGAAGAAATTGATCTTGAGTGGATCCGACGCTTGTTACCTTTGAAGAGTGTGCTTCTTCCAGACGGTTAGGCGTCATGGTCTAGAGCATCCAAGAGGAATTGTGGATCGCCGAGTGACCAAGTCTGTGAAGGTTTGGAAATCGCCTGAAGACTTACCACGAGTGATTGGACGAGGTCTGTGTGACCTTAGTTCAAGGAGAATACGGTGAGGACTGGGTGTCCTGAGCTGCGTGCTTTCACGATCGGGTGTCCGGATGTGTGTCCTCGAGTTTAAATACTCGGCCGCTCCAACAGACGTATAACCGAGACAAAGCAGCTTGGAACTGGTCTACCAAATCATTGTCTTCACCAACCTAATCGGTTCTATTTCCTCAACCCTTTCATTTCCTCATTCTTCGTGTTGAGTGTTTGTTCATATCTCGTGCTTGAAGACTTTGATCAAGACTTTCTCAATTTCCTCGGTTCAATTTCTTCATCGTTTGTCTTCATCTTGTGTTATCCTCGTGATTACGCTTTTCGTACTCGTGCTTGTCTTCATTTCATCATGATGACCATGCTTGTATTCTGTTATGCTTACTTCGAGTACTTATTCCATCGCTAGTAGTTCTTCGCCAAGGAATTTCCTCACCGCAAATTCCTCGGTGAAGAATTCATAAAATCGCCTATTCACCCCCTCTAGTCGATATAACGACTTTCAATTGGTATCGAGCAAGGTACTCCTTGTTACGTGTGATTTTGGTTTAACCACGGAGTTTTAGTTATGTCGACCGCAGGTATGAAGAAAGTGACATGCCCTATCTTTGACGGTCATGATTATCCCAAGTGGAAGGCCATGATGAGGAAGCGCCTCATGGCAATGAACAGCGATCTATGGACCGTCATTGAGATTGGTCTTACTGATCTATGCAAGATGGCGGACGCTGATGATATTCGCAAGTACACTCGACTAGACATCTTGGCGAAGGATATCATCTGTTCCTGCCTATCCAGAGATGAATTCAGGTGCATTATGCATCTTTGCAATGCGAAGCTCATCTGGGACCAAATCTCTGATGTCTATGAAGGTCATCGAACCTGTCATGATCCCTGGTTTGAGGACTTCAAGGAATCTCTCAAAACGATGACTTTCGAACCAGAATCATCATCTTCTGCATCATGTCTCATGGCAAAGGGTGACAAGGTAACGAATGTTCCTCATCCGAAGTTACGTGACTCTGAATCTGATGATGATGAATCTGATGATGACATTGAACCTAGTTATACCAAACTTGTTTACATTGCCACTAAACAACAAACGGCTTTGGAAAAGGTTCAAAACATGCTAGACAAAAGTGATGATATGTTGGGTGAAGAAATGGATCGCACTAAAGCCCCGATCGAAAATCTTCAGAGACTTGGTCTAGGTTTGATAACCTTCAAAGTCATCATAACACTCTCTTATCGATCATGAGAAACTTTCTTATGAATTTCTTCAAAGAAAGCAAGATCTTGAGAAGCTAAGAGTGAGTTATGAAGATCTTCGAAGGAGCGCGATTCATTACTAGCTCAACAAATCAGCGCTTCTCGGAAGAATTTGTTCCTCCATGCTTAAAGTGCATTGAACGTGAATCGCTAATTCTTCACCAATGTTCAAATGCTTCAATTGTTGCAAATTCTTCACCGCCTCTGCTATCACTAATTCCTCATCCGAGGACATTGCTAGTATCATTGACAATGCAGGTCTGAAGGAATTGTATATGACAGGCATGTACAAAAGCCTCAAAGGGCATCAGACTCTTTGTGATGTGCTTAAAAAGCAGATCCTCAACAAAAAGCCTAGAAAAGAGGGTATTGCCTTTGAGAGGAAACTTAATGCTGATGGAACATATTGGAAGCCTGAGTAGTACCCCAAAACCTCATGGGATACACATTGTTACTTACAAACATGAAGTGCAGGAAGTCTTTGAACGTTTTTCCTCGAGGGCTTCAACCAACTTTGGTGTGAAGATCAAGCACATCAGAAGTGACAATGGAACTGAGTTCAAGAATTCCGGTCTTGATGACTATCTTGATGAACTTGGTATTACTCATGAGTTATCTGCTCCCTATACTCCTAAGCAAAATGGCGTCGTGGAGCGCAAGAACAGAACTCTTGTTGAGATGGCTCGCACTATGTTTGATGAATACAAAATGCCTCGTCGTTTTTGGATTGATGCAATTGATACTGCGAGCCACATCATCAACAGAGTATATCTTCACAAATTCTTCAAGAAGACGGCCTATGAACTCCTCACTGACAAGAAACCCAATGTGAGTTATTTCAAAGTCTTCGGTGCTAAATGTTGGATTAGAGATCCTCACCACAATTCTAAATTTGCACGAAAGCACATGAAGGTTTTATGCTTGGTTACGGAAGGACTCGCACACCTACTGAGTCTTCAACATTGTTCTTCACAAGATTGTTGACATTGTAGATGTGCGGTTCGATGAAACTAATGGCTTGCAAAGAGAGCACCTACCTTCGTGTTAGATGAACCAGACCGAGGATTCTATCAAGTTCAAGGCAACTAAGGATGTCATTCCTCTTGAAGAATCTCTGAAGAATTCATTCCAGTTCATGAAGAACGTCGAGTGATGCACTGAAGAAAATCTTGAGGAAAATGGTGTGAAGAAAATGCTGATCAAACTCCTCGCGACAACCAGCTCATCCTCGCGTTGCAAAAGAAGTGCAAGTGGAGAAGATCATCGATGACATTAGAGCACGAGTCCTCTCACACGCTCAAAAGCTTCACATTTATCTAACTTTTGTGGGCACTATGCTTTTGTCTCTATCACAGAGCCCACTAAGGTAGATGAAGCATTTTGGAGCCGGAGTGGATTCGAGCTATGCAAGAAGAATTACATCGATTCGAGCTCAACAATGTCAGGAACTGGTCAAACGTCGAGATCCTCGCAAGCATAATATCATTGGCACAAAGTGGATCTACCGCAACAAGCAAGATGAAAATGGCCTTGTGGTGAGGAATAAGGCATGATTGGTAGCTCAAGGCTACACAGGTTGAAGGAATTGATTTCGATGAAACTTTTGCACTGTTGCTAGACTTGAGGCTATTCGATATTACTTGCTTATGCTAACCATCATGGTATCATCTTATATCAAATGGATGTGAAAAGTGCATTCCTCAATGGTAAGCTTGAGGAAGAAGTATATGTTGCTCAACCCCGGTTTTGAAGATCCAAAGAATCTCGACAAAGTCTTCAGACTTAATAAGGCCCTCTATGGCCTCAAGCAAGCCCCTCGGCGTGGTATGATACATGAAGGAATTCTTCGTGAAGAATGGCTTCACACCAGTTCACTCGACCCTACTCTCTTTACTAAATCTTATGATGGTGAACTGTCGTGTGCCAAATATCGTTGATGATATTATCTTTGGCTATCTTGACCAACGTTATGATGATGAATTTGCCTATATGATGAGTGAAGAATATCAAATGTCTATGATGGGAGAGTTGAAATTCTTCTTAGGTCTTCAAATTCGTCAACAATAAGAATGGCATATTCATATCTCGGAGAAATACCTCAAAGATGTACCGAGGAAATTTGGCATGCAAGATTGCAAAGGCGCTAAAATTCCTATGCCCACAAATGGCCATCTATGCATCGATGAAAATGGTATTGACTTGATCACAAGGTATACCGCTCCATGATTGGTTCTTTATTGTACTTATGTGCATCTAGGCAGATATAATGCTTAGTGTTTGCATGTGTGCCCGATTTCAAGCTGCAGAAGGAATCACACCATAAGGTGTGAAGCATATTCTTCGATATCTAGCTCACACACCAACACTAGGATTATGGTACCCCAAGGGCTCTGCTTTTGATCTCATTGGATATTCGACTCGACTATCTTTGGTGATTGTGTGGACCGCAAGTCTACATCCGCACATGTCATTTCCTCGGACGATCTTTGGTCCGTTGGTCCTCGAAGAAAGCAGAATGCGTATCACCGCTTCTCTGCGGAAGCTGAATACATTGTTGTTGGCTCTTCTTGTGCTCAAGCGCTTTGGATGAAGCAAACACTCAAGGACTATGGCGTCAGCGTGAAGAATGTGCCTCTCTCTGCGACAATGAGAATGCCATCAAGATTGCTCACAACCCGTTCAAAGACTCGGAGACAAAGCACATTCAGATTTGTCATCATTTTCTTCGTGATCATGTGTTCAAGGCGACATCTCCATCGAGCACGTGAAGACCAAGAACAACTAGCTGATATCTTCACTAAGCCCTTGGATGAGAAGAGATTTAGCAAGTTGCGGTGTGAGCTAAATATCTTAGAATCTTGAATGTTCTTTGAAAAGGACACACACCACGACACTTATGCAAAATTGATGACTTAGATGTGCAACACATGAAGAAACGTTTTCTTCAATCAATGAAGAATAACACTCTAAGTGTGAAGAAATTAATGAGGAATTTGATTCTCGAACCCCACGACAATTGTACGCGTGTGCGAAATCATCATTCTTATCTGGTGGGTCACGCCACCACAAAAAGTTGAAAATCTTCAATTTAAGTTTTTCCTCAGTTTTGAAATTCTTCAGTTTTTCAAATTCTTCAACTTTGCAAAATCTTCACTATTTCCATCGTTTTTCTTCATTGGCTATATGTATATGAGTTCATGTCCTCTACAGCATTCACTTATAGCTATTTCTTCAAGTTGCTTTTTCTACTAAGTGAATGTGATCGAACCCTTCCCCCTCTATGCTATACTCAACCCAATCTATTCACAAATTCTTCATGTGCGTTCTATTTGAAACTCGTTCAGAATCTTCACTGTGTCCTTGTCAGCTGAAGAAATTGCGAACGAAACTTTAAAACAAATCTTATCCAAATTTTCGGTTTTGTCGCTCAAACCGTTCCGCATCCCACAATGCATTATTCTATTCACCCACGATTGTACACGATCTCAACTACACAGTACGTGGGTGACACATGTCGCGAGAAGGAGAAAGGGCAGGGGCACGTTCGTCCCAAATCTTCGGGCGAACAGTTTTTACCGTGTCTATAAATACCCCTCTCCCCTTCCTCACTTCATTTACTCCGCTCGATCGCTACTCTCTCACTCGAGCTCCTCAAACCCTAGCACCGCTGCTACTCCATTGTCGCCGATGAGGAAGAGCTTCGCTGCCTCGACCTCGTCGCCGTCGTACTCACGCCGACCGCGGAAATCTTCACTCCGCCGCCGCCGTAGTTGTCTTCCTCTGCCAAGTTAGGGCGTGGGAGATCTAACCTGACGAACTTCACATCTGTTCTTCTCAGTTCCTCGTGTTCTTCATTTCGGGTAATTAAAAGTTACTTTTATTACTCACTTTGATTCTCAAACTTTCCTGAAAATCTTCAAAGGTGTTTATTCTTCAAATCTTCACACATATGAACACCTCACACATCATATGATCTTGAACTGTTTCTCTAAGCAATCATTTTCTTCAAGATTCCCTAATTGTGTGGATCTTGATCTGCATAACTCAGAACCTAAGACAAGAACGCTTAGTGAAATTCCTCAAGGTTCATCTGGTCAAATTCCTCAAAACTTGTTCTTTTAGAAAACCTTACGAGAACGCATATGACCTCTCCAAATTCCTCGCACCTATACTCTGTTCACATGTACTCATGTCTGCTGCTTTGAATCACTAGGTTCTCATCAACTTAACTCATTTGCAGCATTCCTCGAAGAAAATCGCATACTTCTTGAGAGAATTCGATTGTTCAAATTCCTCAATTGAAGAATATGGCGATGGTAAGAAGTCAGAGAAAGGAGGAAAGAAACACGAGGTTATGACTGCGTTTGAAATCCTTGAGGAAATTTATCTTGACTATTGCACACCGATGAAGCAAATTTTGGCAAAGATAACAAAAATCAGCGCAAGGTGCGATCAGAGGATTGAGCGGAGATGGGCAAGGGAATGGAGGAATCTGATATGTGACTCCAAAGTACATGAGGAAATTAGCCTCAATCCTCCATGCCCAAGAGCTCCATTGGCACTGGCCAAGTCAGGCGACCCCACCAAACATCAAGCGTGGTGAGGACTTTCTGAAGAATGGGCTAAGCGCCAAGCTAAATTGGCAAGACAAGCCAAGGAGGCGGTGAAGAAATTCAATGAGGATTACGCCATCGCTATCACATCGAGGCCTCGGTCAAACCGAGGAAATCCATGCCAAAGAAGCACGCTCGTAAGCCAAGTGCTTCACCAACAGCGCCCTCACGGCCAAGTTCTCAAAGAATGCCCTCACGGCAAATTCCTCACACTGCCATTGCTCCACCAAAGTCCTCGGCAGCTCCTTCAAAGTTCTTAGCAGCTCCTTCAAAGTCCTCAGCTCCTGTGCATCTGGGTACATGTCAAAGGACTGCTGGTTTCTCGATTGCCTCTGGTGTCTCGGCAAGTTCCTCACCGCACCAATTTCCTCATCAGCCCCACTTTGTTGAAGACTAAAGCAACAATGGGCGAGGTCCTCGGCCAAGTCCAAAGAAGAAACAGGTTGCATTCCATGTGCCTTCTGATGATGAAGCTTCTGATGATGAACTTGCATAAATCATCAGAGACAGACAGGTGAAGGCCGCTAGAGCCAAAGGCACATCTGTGCCACTGCTTTTGGATCCAAGGAAAATCCTCGATTACATTGATCTCTAGCACAAGGATCCAAACACCCCAATGCCTGATTTTCATCTGACTCCTGGTCAAAGTCACATGCTGACCCATTTCATCACTGAGGAGAAATGGAAGTTTGAAAAGGCAAGAGAGATCAAGAAAGCGCAATCTGAAAGGAGAAGCTCTGAAGAAAAATGTTGTCGAATGACACGAGGAACTTCTCGAGCTCGATCGAAATTCAAGCCCAAGAAAGACTTTGATGCCTACTATCTTTGATTGGCAAGGAGCTAAAGTAAGATTCATCAATCGATGAAGAAATTCACAAATGTTGCAGCCCCATCGCAACAAGAAAATCTTCAGTCAGACTCGCTCGGCTCTTTGAAGAACATGCCAAGATCACGATGACTTTCACTTTGTGAAGAAAATGCTAGTTCGGTGGTGAAGAAATTCCACCATTGAAGAAATTGCCGTGGCATCCACTAGTGGTGCGCTCAAGAAAGCGAAGAGATCGAGCAAGCTCGCATCGCCATACCAAGAAAATGAACCATTCCTCGGCTCCTCCGCGCCTACACCAACTCCAATTCTTCCATCGCATCGATGAAGAAGACCAAGGCTGCAGAGCGAGCTGCAGTGAAGAAACGGAAGGCATCAACTGCGTCAAATTCTTCGGCTGCGAAGAAAATGAAGCCAATGACCAGCTCATTTGAAAATCCTATTGATGTTGTTCCAATTTCCTCCATGCCATCAAAGGACCTTGTTCCTTTTGGAGAAGACTGTGAGATCCCAAGCGGATCTGGTGAAGGAAATCATTCTGCTGCTTCGTCAGAGCAGATGGATGAAGAAATTGAAGTGGATGAAATCCCTTCAACGCAAATCATTTCCTCACCTATGCCTCAGTTCACAGCTGAAGAGGCTGGTGTTGAGGAAATTGAAGATGAAGATGTGGATATAGGATGCACCACACCTGTGATGAATGATGACTTTTGGGAAAGTCAACATCCCAAGACTCTCTCTTCACACCTATCCAACAGATTCACGAGTCCCTGCACCAACAGTTCAAATGGGCTCAAGAAACTCAACCCACTCCCTCGTGCATGAAGACATTCCGGCCGCTAGTCTTTGAAGAACTCTTCTTCTTGATCCTCGGGTTGCAAAAGAAGAGGAACCGAAATTCCTCACTGAAGAACTGAGCTCGCGATTCGAGGTGATGATGCAACTCATCGACACCCTCTCGCCAAAGCCAAAGAATCCGTTCTCAAGCAAATAGAAGTTCAAGGTGAAGACTTCTTTTCCGAGCATGTATTCTTCATCGACTACAACCCCTATGACTCTGCTCGCATAAGGAAGAGGCGGTTCGGACGCTAGTCAAGCCAACTTCTATTCCTCTGTCTTTGTTTGACAAAGACAAAATCTTCGATCATGCACATATTCCTCACGTGGACATGGAATCTCTGCCATGCTTCGAGCTAGTCCTCAGTGTTCTTCACGATTCAGGATTACTAAATTTCTCCACGGACATTTGCGATTGGGATGAAGAACTCATTCTTCAGTTCTACGCGACATCGCATATCTTTCGAGACGTCAAGATGTCAACTCATGGGTGTTGGATGGATGATGAAAACACTCACTACAAGGCACCAAAGAATTGAATTGCTTCATGTCCTTCCTCTCAATCCTTCCCATGACGAAGGCACGTTGCATCTACAAATGACCTCGAATCGACAAATCACTATATGCAAGTGCTCATGAAGCCTTTGAAGTTCGGCAGGCCCCACTAACCAAATTCCTCGTCAAGGAATTACTCTATGTGCCTCGGATGTCTATCGCATTTTAGCGAAGACAATGAGTCCTATCAAAGGCCATGACTCAAATGATGAAGAAGTCGTTGGCATCATGAAGAATATGCTTTTCAACATCATTCATGGCATTCCCGTCAACTTCCATGATTTCTTCATGAGGACTCGGGCAATATTGCTATGTCACCATTCGATTTGAAGCCCTATGCGCCTTGGATTATGAGATTCATCAGGCAAGATCTTCTTTGAATTATAAAGTCGACACTGAACCACGGTAGCTACTTGCCTCCCATTGAAGTCCTCAAGCGGATAGTTTCATCAGATGATGATAAAGGCAAGGCATTCTTGTGATCAATGAAGGCATTCGTCCATTGGATGGTCAATTTCGCAAGGCTACATCTTACTCTACCAATGACGACTCGCCACACATGACTCTGCCGAAATACCTCACCAAGCAAAATCCTCAAGCCCAAAGACCTGTGGTGATGATCGACCGTGAGTTACTTCTCGGTCTTCATCGGAAGGTTGATCGCAATCACAAATGGGTAAAGCATCGTTTGGTGCACTTCTTCACAATATGACCTCAACACACAATCTTGTGAAGAAGAACCAATACTACCTTCATGAAACCTTCAACCGCTTTGGGTTGTCCTCACTCATGTCTATAGCGCCAAGAACTCGAAGACTATGGGTCTCAAGGAAGAATTTGGTGGTCCGCACCTCCTCAGAAGAAATTCAAGAGGGTCAAAATTCCTCCACTGGTGGCCAGCTCTTATTCTTCATCGCGTGACACTGATGAGAATGAAGATTTGGATGACACTGCGGCAGGCCCTGCTACAACAAACAACCCCGACAACGCTGGCGCTCCTCCATCGACTTGAAATTCTTCAGGGGCGTTAGTCCTCAGTTTCAATCCTTTTGGTCATTTGATGACAAAGGGGGAGAAATCTGAGTTAGTCTTCAAGCGGGTCTATATTAAGGGCATTTTTTTTAAGTTACAACTCTCGTTCTTCTGAAACTTTTATTTGGATCGAGTTGTAATCTTAAACCCGATGGTGCGCTGATACTTTTGTTGCATTATGCTTTGCATGCTTATTCCTCATTAATGACATTGCACGCATACTGAATCTCATCAGGCACCATATTTCATCATGCATTTCAAATTCTTCATATTTCATCATGCATTTCAAATTCTTCATATTATATATCAAATGCATGTATGAATTACAAGATATAGGGGGAGATCTCCATGATTCAACTCTTCAAATGTGCATTGCCTCAAACGCAAATTCCTCACTATGCACATCTTCAGGGGGAGTTCTTCTATATCTTGCTATCAAATTCCTAAATATCAGTATTTACACTTCAAACATTTATCCCCGCTGAAAACTTAACCTATATTGTCATCAATCACCAAAAAGGGGGACATTGTAAGTGCATCTAGTGCCCCTTAGTGATTTTGGTGTATTGAAGACTTATAGGTTAAGGGACTAATGCGTTTGTGAGTGTACACAGGTCTATAAGTCTATGAGGAGTTTGATATTTACAGAGAAAGTCGACCCTAAAATGAAGTTCTTCGATGAAGACTTTGATATTCTGAAGACTTTCTGAAGACTTTGAAAGTGAAGAAATTGGTGTGACCTTGAAGACTTGGTATTCATTTGTGGAACATGAAGCGTGAAGTCTTTTGTTTTCGTAGTTTCATTTTCTCTTTCTTGAGTCATAGGAAACACCGTACTGTTAAAGGGGGTCGAGGAAATACTAAGGAAAATTTTTCATGTGATGCTCAACTCAAAATCCTACACCTACCAATCCCTTCGAGTGAAGCCTTTGGAAATCTCATACAGATTCAGTCACTTTCTTGATGATGAGACGAAGTTCTTCCGTCGTGATGAATTTGTTCCGACCGAGGAGTTAGGAATTCGCCAGTCTTGAATTGCCTACACGATGAGGAACATGATAGCCCCGAGGAATTTGAGAGTCAAATTTCCGACCATTCTTTGTCTTCAAGGCTTGTTGTCCCAAAATATCTTATCCACCTAACGGTCATATCATTGAAGGGCATTTATGTCTTATCATGTCGGGCTGCTCCCTAGGCTATAAATAGCCGCCCCTACAACCACTAGCTGGTTGGCTGCTCCGAGAGAACTTGACACTTGTCATTTGAGAGCAACCCATCCTCCGAGGACTTTGAGCGAAAATCATCGAGTGAGGAAAAACCCAAAACCAAACCCCTACAAACCCAAAGTGATTAAGCATCACTGAAGAAATTGATCCTGAGTGGATCCGACGCTTGTTACCTTTGAAGACTGTGCTTCTTCCAGATGGTTAGGCGTCATGGTCTAGAGCATCCAAGAGGAATTGTGGATCGCCGAGTGACCAAGTCTGTGAAGGTTTGGAAGTCGCCTGAAGACTTACCACGAGTGATTGGACGAGGTCTGTGTGACCTTAGTTCAAGGAGAATACGGTGAGGATGGGTGTCCTAAGCTGCGTGCTTTCGCCGATCGGGTGTCCGGACTGTGTCCTCGAGTTTAAATACTCGGCCGCTCCAACCAGACGTATAACCGAGAGGCAGAGCTTGAACTGGTCTACCAAATCATTGTCTTCACCAACCTAATCGGTTCTGTTTCCTCAACCCTTTCATTTCCTCATTCTTGTGTTGAGTGTTTGTTCATATGTGTGCTTGAAGACTTTGTTGGAGACTTCCTCAATTTCCTCAGTTCAATTTCTTGATCGTTTGTCTTCATCTTGTGTTATCCTGTGATTACGCTTTTCGTACTCTGTGCTTGTCTTCATTTCATCATGATGACCATGCTTGTATCTCGTTATGCTTACTTCGAGTACTTATTCATTGCTAGTAGTTCTTCGCCAAGGAATTTCCTCACCGGCAAATTCCTCAGTGAAGAATTCATAAAAATCGCCTATTCACCCCCCCTCTAGTCGATATAACGCACTTTCATGGAAAAATGAGTTGAGTGGAAAGCAACTTGGGGATGGCTAGAGATCAAGATTCTTGTGGTTGGATCGGAATATCTTGGTCTCGACACATGAGTAGGTGGTTCTCTTTCAGAAAATGAATGCTGGAAGTGTAGGCACGTTCTGATGGCTCTCTCCACAAATGAAGAATGGGTGGAGGGGTATATATAGCCTCCACACAAAATCTAACCGTTACACACAGATTCCCAAACTCGACGGGACCGAATGGTGAAACTCGGTCAGACCGATTCAGGTCAAAATATGAACGTTAGGCTTTTCGATGGGACCGACACAGTCATCTCGGTGGGACCGATATGTTAGGGTTAGGGCATAACGTAATCTCGGTGCGACCGATTACATAAACTCGGTGGGACCGATTTCAGTAATAGGCACATAGAGAGTTGGTCAGGCAAACTCGATGGGACCAATCCGTTCACTTCGGTGGGACCAAAGTGTTACGAAAGGGAAACAATGAGTTTGCATTGCAAACTCGGTGGGACCGATTCGCTCATCTCGATTGGACCGAAATGTTACAAAATGGAAACAGTGAGTTTGCAATCCCATCTCGGTGAGACCGAGATCCCTATCGGTGAGACCGAAGTGACTAGGTTTTGTGGTAGCGGCTATGTCAAGTGAAACTCAGTGGCGCCGAATAGATCAAATCGGTGGGGCCGAATTTGACTTTTAGGTTTAGGACATATGTGGAAATGAGAAAGTGGTTGAGGGTTTTGGAGCATATCACTAAGCATTTTGAGCAAGTAAGCAATTAAGCAACACCTCATCCCCTTTTAATAGTATTGGCTTTCCTATTGACTCAATGTGATCTTGGATCACTTAAGTGAAAAAGAAGAGTCTTGAGCTTCTTGCCAATATGTGTCCTTAGCATTTTGAGGGGTCCACATCTCTAGTCCATGCCATGCCAATCATTGAACTTTCTGAAATGATCATCTTGAAAGAGCATTAGTTCAATGAATTATATGTTGTTAAGAATTACCAAAACCACCCAGGGATTAGTTGCACCTTCACCTCTATCGAGAGGGCCCGAACCTGGGTAAACACCATCTCCTTCGTTCCTGTTACCCTTGATCCGAGATCCACAACTCGGGACCCCCATCTCGAGGTCTGCCGGTTTTGACACCGACAATCTTGCTTGTAGTAGTATTACCGGAGATAGGTTGTAGTTATTTATTACTGTTGCTTGTTTACTTTTTGTGCAAGACTAATGTTGCAGGAGCACATCATTACAGTAATAAACCAGAAACTAAATAAGAACCTCCTCTAGTCTGGGTAAGTCATTTGCCACGGAACCGAACTCACCTATATGACCACATTTGCTTGAGTGGGAAGGCCTTGTTTCGTTTGTAGTTATGTCTCTTTCGCGTGTCTCCAAAGAGGGAAGCTAGGACGAGTAGACTTCCTTGGCCGGGAAGTTGTCGTGTAGTCACGAAAGCTCGGTGAAAGAGCATGATACCCTCATGTTTGATTTTTCCAATTAATGACAATCCCTACAGACTAATGATTGCCTTGAGTTATATTTGAAGGGTTTGTCCATAGGCATTTCTTGAAGACCATTCCTTGGTTTCAAGGTTATAAGAAGAAGATTATGTGTTGACCAAGGTGCTATTTAAGGAGTTATTCAAAGATTGATCATGTGTGTGTCGAGCCTATTGCAAGCATGCATTGAAGAAGAACATTGTGTGAACATTCATGTTTACTTTCAAGACATCATCTTTATGAAGAGAGAAGATTGGATAGAAGGTTAATCAGGACTAAATACAAAAAGTAGATTCAAGTTAATCAACACAAAAGCGTAGAAGATGTACCGAGTGAGATAAATGATCCCATGGTATGACACACATTGTCCATTATGCTTTGTGCACTAACTCGTGGTGTTCTGTTGTTTGGAACTCTTTTTTCTTAGTCAGTTTGAAACTCTTTTGAAATCTATCGTTTGAATATTTTGAAGTCTACCGTCTTCTCGGCCTTCGATGGCGTCGCACAATTCTTAGGCCCTGTTTATTTGGACTTTTGCTTCTGCTTTTGCATTTTTTTCACTTTGACAAAAAAGCCAAAAAACTCCCAAACATGTGTTTTTTCTTCGGCTTTGGCTTATACCATCATATAAAAACCAAAAAAGCTCCTGAGTGCAAAAAGTCTCTATTTAGAAGCTTTTGTGACCTTTTTGCCAAAACAAAAATACTGCAAAAGCAGCAAAATCAGAAGCAAAATCCCAAACAAAGAGGCCATAATTCGTGAACATAACTGGCCACTTGGCCCGGTTGGCTGCGCAATCCATCACCCACCTGTCGCGCTACATCGGCGTTTCCTGATTTCGCTCACCTTTTTTTCCCCACCAGAGCTCGACAGAACACCGCTCGCCACCGCCTTCGCCTTCGCCCCTGCTCTCGCAGCCTCGGGCTCGTGCTCGCAGAGGCAAACCCAACCCTGAGAGCGACACCCGCCGTTCGCTGTCCGCGAGATGATCCCCTTCAATTCCGCCGTCGCCGACGAGGTCCGCTCCCTCGTCCAGGGCGCCGACGACTCTACCGTCGACTCCATCTACCGCGAGCTCTGCCAGGTTACGAGATGCCCCCGTCCCCTCTCCTCCCTGCTCGAAGCGGATTCGTTTCTCCCGACGCATGCCTCTGGTGATCGATTCATGTTCTGCTCGTCTGGATCCAAGGATCCGCCCCGTGATGGATTCGTGCTTAGGAACGCTTCTATCTCAGGACCAATCTAGGGTTTTGCGGATTCAGCTGTCTTACGCTCGTACTTTTGCACGATTTTAACCGAAAATTTGGTTGGGATAACGTGAACACTCTTGATCGGATCCATTAGGGTGCATAAGTTTCCAAAATATGTGGCGAAATTCACTCCCATGCGCCATTTAAGCTTTAGGATATAGATATATAGTGAACAAAATTCTTCTTAGTCCTTTCCTCATTTTTTTTGCTTCTTAGTCCGTTCGTTTAGATTTGGTGTTTACAGTGCACATTATGGTGAAGGGCACATTCGGTTTTTGTTAACACAAAGAGCCCCTGAGAAGAATACAGGAGGTTTTCACATGGGGCTTGTTGTTAAGTTGCATCTGTTTGCGGCCCTTTGCATCTTTTTCCTTGGAATTGCTTCAGAGACGAGATAGTTGAACTGTGCATTTTACAACCAATCGTTGGAAGAATGCTTTCAAATATCTTTGCTTATATTTCAACAGAAAAAGGAGATCTTGTGAGATGTATTCAGCAACTTCCTGATTGAATCTTGAAAGATATGCTCCCTTAGTAATTTCCTTACATTCATCTGATCCCAGCTAGTTTTACTTTGTCTGAACTTATGGATTATAGCCATCCTAATATGTTTTTTTGTTTCACTTTTGCTGTCTTTCAGTTAGCTGACTGCAGTCCTGATGGTTGCATTTTACTGCTTCAAGTTTGTTTGGATGAGGTGCTGCTGAATGCCGGGGTGGCAAAAAACTCTCAATCGAAACAAGATCTTTTATCCACCGTTTTCAGATATTGTCTGGATAAACCATACTTCAGCACCTGTTTTTGTGAAGCACTGAGGACTTTATCTGTCAGTGATGTTTTCCTTGAAACGTTGTCAAATGAACTTGATCTATCGAGAGCTGAGAGGGTTGGCATTGGACTTGCCCTGTCAGATTCCGAGAATATAGGCTTGAATCTGAAAGGTATGTGTCCTGGAAAACAGAATTTGTTGGTCTGATCAGTTTTTATAGGTACTTATTTGCACCTTATTTATTTGTTTTGCAGGCCAAAGATTTTCAATTGCTCAGATCGAGGAGTTATGTAACAATCCTGCACAGTCTATATCGAATGACCAAATTCATGATATTGTTGTGTTTCTTCACCAGACTGATGGCCTCTCGAAGCATATGGATTCTTTTACTAACATTATCTCCCTATTCAAAGTCAAAGAGATGCCATTCCATGTCCCTGTCCTTGTTCAGGAGAGCAATGTTCGGCCAGCTTCAAGGTTTTCAGGATTTTTCCAACTTGTGTTTTAGCATATCTTCTATGATGCTCTATTCATGTGCATGTCCTTGCTCTTTTGTGTCTTACAGCCACATGGAGATGTACATCGGCAGCTTTGATGATGATTTTGATTCCCTTTTATCTGAAATCGGGAAGGAGATAAGCATGGCTGACATCATTACTGAATTGGGTTATGGATGTACTACTGATATTGCACATTGTAAAGATACATTATCACTTTTTGAGCCTCTCGATGATTTGGGAATATCTAAGTTGCTTGGGGCTGTTGTCACTACTGCCACTGGTCTTGGTGAGGCTCAGAACACATATTCAACATTCATTTCGGCTTTTGGCAACAGCCAAACAAATGACTCATTTCAGTCAACGGCATGGGATATAGATGTTCTCGTGGACTCAATCAATGAAATTGTGAGTTTCTTTTTGTTATATTTGCCTGTTGTTTCTGTTCTTCCTTTTGATGATCCAATAACCTGTTTATGGTTGCAAACTTAGGCCCCACGAACAAATTGGACCAGTGTAATGGAAAGCCTGGACCACGAGGGTTTCAGTATCCCTGATGAAGGGGCTTTCCATCTATTGATGTCTATATATTCTCGGGCTTGCAAGGTATGTATACATGCGTTATAGTTCCTGGAACTGAATTAACTGAATTCCTGAGCGTGTAATTGACTAGTTCATTGAACCATACAGGATCCATTTCCGCTTCATGCCATCTGTGGGTCACTGTGGAAGAATTTAGACGGGCAATTGTCATTCTTGAAACATGCAGTGGCTGCCCCAGCAGATACATTTACATTTAAACATTCTTCCAGGAAGCTGGTATTTTCTATATCCTGTCAGCTTGTCTTACTCGTAGTAAACATCTTTCTCTTTTTGGGGTCAAACGTAGTAAGCATCTTTTATTCACATACTTCTAACCTTCTTTTAAAATCTTCCTTAGGTATTTCCAGACTTGGCTAGTCATATCCAAGGCAATCAGGCTTGGTACTGCCTAGACCTTTTGGAGGTGTTATGCCAGCTTTCTGACCTTGGCTATGCAACATTAGTGCGACCACTGCTGGACTACCCACTCAGTCATTGTCCAGACGTCTTACTTCTTGGTGTTAGCCAAATCAATGTATACTTTCTGTTCCTAGAACTGCAGAACTTTTTTCTCCAAATACTGCATATTTCTCACCTACCTGGAAATTTATTCCGTGCTTGCAGACTGCATATAATCTCCTCCAGTATGAAGTATTGTCATGTGTATTCCCTGCTTTATTGAAGGACACTAAAAATAGCAGTCTAATGAACTATCTCTGGCATCTCAACTCTTCCCTTACTCTCCGAGGATTTGTTGATGCCCATTCTGATATAATTTGTCTTTTGAGAACTGTTGATATATGTCAAGACCTAAAGGTAACACAATTATGCCTATCTGATGCAGTGACTTTTGAGTTGCAACTGAGTAACATTATTGTATTTTTGTATCTTTGAATTTTAATACCTGCTGTTGAGTTGCATGTATTTTCAATCAATCCATGCTAGGTAAATAGATTTGTATTGTGTACTTAGTAATATGTTCTGGGTTTTATTGGACAGCATACTGAAATTTCAACCCAATTAAAGATTAATGATTTTTTAGAAGTTATTAGTGGCTGCTAAGCTACTTTAATGCTTAGAAAGGCAAACTTAGCTGGCTAAAGCGATGAATTCTTAAGTTTGAACTAGGAAGCACAAACTGGATTATGTCTTTACCACAGTTATGGGTCTGATTGCATACTTCTGTCATGTGTGGTGCCAGTAATGGATTATACTTGTTGAAACTTAGCCAGTCTTGTGTTGAAGCGAATATCTTTGTCTGTGGACCTATCTGCAAAGCTTAATATTCAATGGAAGCAGGCACTATCTGCCGTTGACTTTTTGCTATACAATAAAGGGATTTTATTCATGGGGCTGTATTTCAACTTTGATATCAGTTGAATATGTTTATATCATTATATCGCTTTCATGCCTATAATGAATAGGCCATTCTGGTATTAATGGGCTCTGTTAGTGCTTGCTTCATCACCCTTTCACTTCTTATGAAACAGATCCTATCCGCTGTCCTTGATTCCACTCCCTTAGCATTTAGCATCAGACTTGCCACAGTTTCCTTTCAAAACGATCATAGCAATCTAGAGAAATGGATGACTGAGAAGTTAAGTGCACACAGAGAGGCTTTTATTGAGGTAATATACATGAATTTCCCTACACCACTACATCATGCAGATTGTACCTCTTAAGTACTTTCACTTTAGTTCGGTGTTGTGCTCTTAACTTGCACATTCTAACATTTTGCACTTCCAGGAATGTATTAAATTCTTGAAAGAAAGTGTGGTCAACACAACTCATGATGCTGCAGAGGGTGTCATCCAACAACCTCAAGCTACTATCACGAATATTTGCTGGGAATCATGTCCTTTATTTATGAAGGTTCTGACTACGCCCTGTTCATTCTGTGGCTGTTGTACATTATGGTGGTACCTTCTTTGCATGGATGTAAATATATGTACAAATGGCGTGTCATTGGCAGGTTCTTCAGTCTCATTCTGGACAGCTATTGACTAACCAACTGGTGGATGACCTAAATAGAGTGGAAGCAGCGTATGAATCAAGGACTCAAGGTTCTCTTGGAAGGGACATTCCTACTTCCGAGGGAGGTTCTGATGACATTGAAGCACAGGCAAATATATATTTTCACCAGATGTTTTCTGAACAGATAAGCGTTGATGCTATGATACAAATGCTTGTACGCTTCAAAGAGTCTACAAACAAAAGGTGCTTTCCATACTCTCTGCTTAATCTGTTACCTGATCGACCCGTCTTGATAAAGTCTCAAGATGTGATAGGAAGAAGCAATAGTAGGCACGGCTTATATCTGTGCCATCTGTTCTTTTCTTTCTCCTCTGGCCTAACTTGTTCATCTTGCCTAGATCCCTTTTTTCTTTTCCAAATGTGACCTTGTATGTTGTGTTGACCAATGTGCTATTGCAATTCCGCTCTTGTCACTGAGTTCTCTCACTGCATTCAGCTTCCCACCTGTGTCAGAAACAAAAGTACCCCTTGTTATTATAGTTGCTAAATAACACCTTTCATTCACAGATGATACGAGGCAATCCTGTAAATTAGTTGGCTGAATTCCTTCTCAGTATAACCCATCATTAGCATCTTTTGTACCTTCATTTTTTCGTGATGCCTTTAGAATTTGAGTTGTCTGTACTCTGTTTCTTCACCTACTTATCTTTGGATTCTTAATGTTATCAATGACCAGGGAGCTAGCAATTTTCAACTGCATGATCTCAAACTTGTTCGAAGAGTACAAGTTCTTCCCAAAGTATCCAGATACACAGCTTAAGCTAGCTGCTGTTCTTATGGGTAAGTGATCTTTGCTGAAGTTGCCCAGATTCCAGATGCTGTGGGCATTACTTTGTTGTAACCAACTCAAAGTTTTCCATTATGTTGACTGGTGAACTTATATGCACACAACACTGTTAAATTGTTTGTCAGATATGTTCTGGTTCGAATTTGTGGATGGTTTTTATTGGAAGTGTTCATTGTTCTCTATGACCGCCACTTCCAAAGTTACGTAGTATATAGGAAGGCGGGGCTGCAGTTATGAGTGGTAATCAAGATAGAGGATTCCAGTTTTTTGTTCTGTTGTGGAATCTACTGAGTTTGATTTTGAAGTATAATATTTTTAGTATTTTTACAAGTATGCATTTGCTTGTTCTGCTGGGCAGTCTAAATGGGCGATTTTTCTTTTTTTGCTGATTTGTGTGTATTTCACCCACTCATTTTTTAAAGTAATGGAAGATACTGCTGTATTTAAGTACCACACAATTGTATAGCTGGGCTTAAAATGTTGTTCTACCAAATTGAGGCATGATATACTGCCGATTCGTTGTAATTTTGTTTGCTTTTCTGCTTAATGCAAAGCTTTTGTATCTTCCCTAAAAAGAAGTTATGATTTACCGTGATATATTAGTTTTGATGTAGTTTCATGTTTGAAATAGGCTCTCTCATTAAACATCAACTTGTGGCTCACCTGGGACTTGGAGTTGCTCTACGTAGTGTTCTTGATGCCCTGCGTAAATCTATTGATTCAAAGGTTAGCTGGTATTACTTGATGAATCTTTATATTGTCTCCATTATGTCAGTCAACTTTTATGTAACTTCTGGATTGTTGGTTGCTTGATGGTTGCAGATGTTTATGTTCGGTACGACAGCGCTTGAGCAGTTTATGGATCGTGTAATAGAGTGGCCGCAATACTGCAACCATATATTGCAGATCTCACATCTTCGTGGAACACATGCCGAGTTAGTCTCTGCAATTGAGCAGGCACTTGCCAAGATATCATCAAGTCAAAACGAACCAAATATTGGCAACATATTTTCTGTGGATCCGCATGGTTCTGGTTCACCATCTATCGGAAACACAGAGGTATACTCACATTGCATTTCAAGAAGTAAAGTCATGCTGGAAATCTTGTAATTGCTTGGATCATGAACTGACTCTTGCGACATATTATCTGACATTCTTAAATACAACGATTTATTTGGCATGCTAATTTGTGTACTAGTACCGACTTCCCTTATATGAAAGAGATGTCTGGCTTATGTAGGTTTCTGACCCATCATGGCAGTTCACCAATCCGACTGCAACACAGCTTGAACGGTCACCTTCTTTTCCACTGCAACAGAGGTACCAGGGTTTTCTTGGGGAGAGGTCCAAAGGTTCTACAAACAGCGTCCAAGCTAAGAACATTCTATCTATCAGTCAACCTATTGCTTCAACACCTGGTGATTTGTCTATGGCTCCGAAGGTATTAGGATCAAATTAACTTTCTTCATCTTTTGACGCTTGACAGATGTACTCCCTCCGTTCACTTTTATAAGATGTTTAGACAATTCAGACAATGCCCAAAACAGTTCAATGTCAGCTGTCTAAAACGTCTTATAAAAAAGAACGGAGGGAGTAGTAAATTTTCCATTTACGTCTTGTATATCAAATTTATCACAATGTGTCTTTAATCTCTTGCAAATTATGATCAATTGTAGGTTACTGCACCACCATCCTTACAAGCTTCTCCTCATCATTCTGCCACTATTTCAGCCTCTTCACAATCCACTAATTTTCTGAGGCCTAGAAGTTCAGCTCCTTCAGGTTACTTCTGGCTTACATATTGGAGTTTGATATTAACCAGAAATATGTTAGTAACTGTAGTAGTGATGGTTCACTGCTCTGGAATTTATAGCATGACTATAGTTCAATGATATTATTTTGTTAGGCACTCGATCTCCATACACTACAGGATTTGGAGCTGCTTTAAATATTGAAACTCTTGTTGCTGCAGCAGAGCGAAGAGATACATCAGTTGAGGTTTGTTTAGTCTTCCAAAGTGAACTTTACTACATTATAGTGTGAGAACTGAAGTGGTACAGTAGGCGAGGTTTTTTAGGCGTCTAGTGTAGTTCTATCACTTCATTTGAATATAGTCACAGTGAGTTAACAACTTAATTTAATTATTTCTACCTCACATAGGCCCCTCCTTCTGAAGTTCAAGACAAGATTTTCTTCATGATCAACAATATTTCCAATTCTAATTTGGATGCTAAGGCAAGGGAATTTAATGAGGTTTCTCAGGATCAGTATTATCCTTGGTTTGCGCAATACATGGTCATGAAAAGGTACTCCTGATGACCAACACACTTTTTTTTATGCAACAACTTTCTACTTGTCAGATCCCAAAAGCATATGCAAAATTTTACAGGGCAAGCATCGAACCGAATTTTCATGACCTGTATTTGAAGTTCTTCGACAAAGTTAACTCAAAAACGTTGAATAAGGAAATGGTGAAAGCAACATATGAGAACTGCAAGGTCTTGCATTACTTATGTATTCCTTGTGTTTTTTTTGAGGGATGTCTTCCTTTCTTGTTCTGCCAATCTATAGTTAAAAACTTGAAATTGTTTTTCTGCAGGCTTTGTTACAATCAGATCTTATCAAATCAAGTTCCGAAGAGCGGTCATTGCTAAAAAATCTGGGTAGTTGGCTAGGAAAGCTCACTATAGGAAGGAATCAAACATTACGAGCGAAGGAAATTGATCCCAAAATTCTTATAGTTGAGGTAGTACTTCGAAATTAGCTCATTTGAGTCCGTTCTTTATCGTAATGTTGTCTCATACCCAAACCAGAGAGATACAGTATCATTTTTGGACTTCTGTTTGTTCATTACTGCAAGTCTGCAACTAATATTGAAGCCTCTGGATTTGCTGTTACTTTTAACAGAACAGTACTTGTTGCTATACTGAACAGTACTTGTTGCTATACTTTTGTTTTGGGTGCTGAATTTGGCATTGTGTGAGTTGTATGTATTGGTGAAATAATTATATGTTCCAGATATGCCACTTTGACTTTTATCTCGTGTCTGAGGCATGTAGACTTGTGCGGCACGTTTTGAGTTGTATAGATAAGGTTTTAGTCAAGCATTATATATAGGTAAATATATATAACGTTTCTTCTTGTGCTGACATTTTTCATTCTGATTTTTTTGAAGGCATATGAAAGGGGGCTGATGATTGCAGTCATTCCGTTCACTTCAAAGGTTCTGCTTTTTATGTTAATCTGATTTAAAAGAATCCTTTGTTTTGTGGTGATTGTCGTAATGACAGATGGTGCTTTACAGATTCTTGAACCTTGCCATTCAAGTATAGCATATCGTCCTCCAAATCCATGGACAATGGGTATTCTTAGCCTACTTGCTGAGATCTATAATCTACCTAATCTCAAGATGAACCTGAAGTTTGACATTGAGGTTCTTGCTATTCTTTATTCTATTCTTTTGGTGCTGTCAACATATCTGGCTTAGAATTGCGCAAGCTAATTGTGGTTATTTGAGGTTGTAGGTCTTGTTTAAGAACCTCAGTGTGGACATGAAAGATGTAAAACCATCTTCTCTTCTTAAAGATCGTACTCGTCAACTTGAAGGAAATCCGGATTTTTCTAATAAAGATGTCACTGCATCTCAAATACCAGTCGTTGCAGAGGTTTCCACTGGTATGATCCCAGCAAAAAATGTTGCTGAAGTGCAACCAGAGTTAACTAGTACCTCACGGGCTACTAGCATCCCAAATATGTTAAACCAGGTTGATTTGTGGATTTTGTGTGCACATAACTAATTAGTACTTATGAAGTGGAAACCTTTTTGTTCTCTACTCATCTGGATACCTTTATTCTGCAGTATGCACCACCTCTTCGTCTTCCTCCAAACAGCATGGTTGAAGATGATAAGGTTGCTTTAATAATGCCCGATCAGGTTTCACCATCTCAAACGCCATCTCCGTTACCTGCTCTGTTTACTCTTAGTCAGGTTTGCCCTTGTTTTAATTTTTTTATTTTCCAACTTTGCTTTTTCTGTACCCGACTTTGTTTTCTTATATGTTTTTTTACAGCTTATGGCAGCAATACCTCGCGCGGATATATATTTTAGAATTAATGAAAAGCTTAGTTCTCTTGGCTCACTGCAGTATAGCAAGTATGTCTTTTACAAGACAAGTTTAGCTGACTTTCAGTTTATTTTACTGACGGTCTACTAACGCTCTTGCTCATCATAGAATCATGGATGTTGCTTTGGATAAGGCTATTAAAGAAATTATAGGCCCTGTTATTCAAAGAAGTGTTACAATAGCTACCCGAACTACTAAGGAGCTTATTCTTAAGGTGAACGCCTGGACTATTTCCCTATCTGTACATGTTCATTAGCCATTTGTCTTGCTGTAGTCGAAAGTTTCTGATATGCTGGCATATTTTTCCTGCAGGATTTAGCAATGGAATCTGATGATAGCGCGGTATCTCGCGCTGCACATTTGATGGTTGGCACGCTAGCTGGGAGTTTAGCTCATGTAACTTCCAAGGTATTTTTGCATAAGGCTCTTAGATGTAGTTTGCAGGCGTAGTTACAGTCCCAGCGCGTTGATTAGTAGATTCATTTAGGTTTAGATTTATGTATGATGCCATATTCAATTGTCCTGTCTTCTGCTGGCAGGAGCCTCTTCGTGTTGCTTTGTCGTCTCATCTTCGAAGTCTCATTCAGAACCTGAACAATAACAGTGAAACCACCGAGCAGATTGTTCATATTCTGATCAATGATAATCTAGATCTTGGATGTGCGCTAATAGAGACTGTTGCGACACGCAAGGTATCTCTTCATGTTCCATTAATTTTGCTTATATACCTGGCAATTGCTGGCTTTTCTATTTCTATTTTTTTGCTTCCGTAAATGTGATGGGAAGTAGCCATTGGTATAGTGTTGCTTCACTTACTATGCTATCAGCCGTTTTTGGACCTTTTAACTTTTGCTACCAAAGGTATACGCTCAGCAGTATAGCAGGAAATATGGAATGTTCTGTTACAGCATCACAACATAAATGAGAATCTTGCAGGCTGTTGAGATGATCGATGGAGAAATCAAGCAGCCTTTTTCACAGCTAAGGAGGCAAAAGGAGTTGCTTGGTTCTGGATATTATGATGCTTTTCCTTACACTCAAGGTCTTGCACGTGTCCCGGATGCACTTCGTCCAAAGCCTACTGGCCATTTATGTGCTACCCAACAACGAGTGTATGAGGTGAAGTGGCTGAGCGTAAATTTCTCTTTGTTCTACAATCTTTTTGGTTCCTAGCACAATTGACTGTCTAAATCATGGTTAACTGTTGAATTCAGGACTTCATTACTGTATGGCACAGCCAGAGTAGTCAAAATGCTGGAGCTACCACTTCTGCTACAGCCGTGACTGCTGCCCCGGGCAATTCCAGTATACCTCGACTTTATAGCCCAAATTTGGTACAACAAGTAGATCTGCTTCCTGAAGAGTCAGATCATGGTACCACGCAACTGTTAAGGTAACAACACATACATCCATTTTTGTCTGCTCTTATTGGAGCATCTTGTTCTGATGCATTAGATATCTTCTGTCTTCTGCAGTGTTTCCACACAAATTGGTACAAGTGACACTTTTGCCCAAGCCGGTGGAACTACTAACATTTCATCTGTTTTCCCCCCTATGCCATCTAATGATATTCCAGTGGGTGAACAAACAGCTGGAACTAAAGTCAGTGACTTCTACACTTTCCTTTGCATTAATAAAGCACAGTGACGAATCGGAAGTTAATTTCCTAACTTGTAAAACCCTGCTACCAGGATCTTGGCTGTACGGCGCCTCTTTCACCTACGACTGCTGTTGACCGTATGGAATCTGTTTTCACTGAACCTTTGAGTACTGACAGCGGATTAGACAGATACCATCAAGTTGCACAGAAGGTAATGCTCATTGTTATATCTGAAGGTAGCTGTATTTGAGCCTAGCTGCTGTACCATGGAGGAATGACATGGTCTATGGTAGCGTGCTACTACCTAAAGTGAACCTAGAAATGTATGATTTCTTGCTGCATTGTTCAGGAAGTCCCCGCTAACTACGAAACTTTGCATGTCAATTACTAAGCGGGGTTTATTGTCATTGATATATGCAGAGTCTTTACTCTAAATGCTGTCACTGAGCTAACTTTATTCTATCTTACTTTCAGCTTGAAGCCTTGATTGCCAATGATGGTAAAGATGTAGAAATTCAGGTCAGCTATACTGCTATGTCAGCATTTCCTTTAATGATTCATTTTTCGGTTTCCTTTTCCTTTTTATATAATTGTTAGACTGGATTTTTAATTTAGTAATTGTGCTTATCTTGACACAATATGACCTTAATGTTGGGTTATTGTTCTGTTCAGTCTGTTATTGCAGAAGTTCCTGATATTTTACACAGATGTGTTAAGCGGGATGAAGCTGCATTATTGATTGCACAAAAGGTTTGCCATCTTTTTCTCCTTCATAATTATGTATTTATTTTTTTAGTTCTCAATTTCTTTTGTACCTGGTTATGTTTGTTCCAGGTTTTCAGAAGTTTGTATGAAAATGCATCAAAGAGTACTTATGTCACATGGCTTCTGGCAACTTTAGCTGCAATACGTGATGTTTGCAAACTTATCGATAAAGAGATAACAGGCTGGGTATGTTTCTTCAGTCTTCACAGTGGCATCTGTTTTTATTGCCCACTTATAATATTTGGCAGAAGCTCTTTTAGCTCCTCTGTAAGATCTGATTCTATTCATAAGCATAGTTCAAAAAAGCGCTAGGCGTCAATTGTGCGTTTTGCCACTGCCTTGCGCTTTACTGACCAAAGCACAGATTAAGCGTAGTTATGCACAGATTAAGCGTAGTTATGCGCAATGCATTTTGCCAATGCCTAGAGCCTAGGTGCGCTTAAGCGCTTGCTTAGGCGCGCCTTTTTTAACTATGTTCGTAAGAAGCACCTTTACCTCGTTTGTTCTTCTGTTTGATGGTATATATCCTGTATGCACATTGTATTTAAATTTAATGAAGTTTTTTGTGTTGTACCTTTATTTATGTCATTTTGTGTTCCATTTTATCTTTACCTACATTTTCCTGCATGATCGATATGGTATAATTGTGAAACAATATTTTGTATGGACATTTTTGTTATGCTAAATTTCCTATTTATACTTCTAGTACTGTTTGATTCTTGACTGGGCTGTTTATGTATGAAGATTTTTGTTTATGTTGTATATAGCTGAGATTGACGCGTACTAGGCTACTACTGTAGAACTCCTTTCCATGCATTTAGTTAGATATTGAACGTCATGTTTCATATTATTTTTAAAGAAGCTAAGTTCCATATGAGTTACTGGCAGATGTCTGTTATATTGCATGCTGAGGCAACTGTCAGTTGTTATTTAAGAACATGTGTTGGAGGTCCATAAACATGAAGTTAAGTTTCATTTATCTGACTGGATAGATAGGAGTCTTTGGCTTTTTGATGTTCAGTTCTGATCTTTTTTTTGGGCGTTTGGTTAGCACCATCCTTTGTAGATTTACTCCATTTTAGCAATCAGATACAAGTGACACACACTTTGACGCATGTTAAGCAGAAGTTTATGTGAAAATTAACCTGCTCATTCAAACTTGCATAGTACTCAAGTCTTATTGATATATTGAGAAGCGTCCTCCTTAGCCTGTAGGCGTCAGTGGTTTAATTTTTTGGTAGTAGCCTGCATGTGGACGTTTGAGTTTTTTTTTTTTGGCCCTTTTCCCATTCAAAACAAACTTTCTCTGTAATTATGCTTCACTTCTAATTAAATAGGCAGCGCTCCTGCCAGTTTTCTCAGGGGGAAAGTGTGGTATATGTGGTGTTAAACCATGAAACTGGGATCCTTAAATAGGTGATACTCCCTCCGTTCCAAAATAGATGACTCAACTTTGTACTAACTTTGTTCTATAGTTAGTACAAAGTTGAGTCATCTATTTTGGAACGGAGGGAGTATATGTGACTGCAACCACCTTGTCAGTATTTCACAGCTGCTTGATTACTTCAAACTAACTAAAAAGAAAAATGTTCACGTCAATATGCTGATCAAGTGCAGATTCCAACTGCTGTCAATCGATGCTGTGTCTACTTAGTTTTTTGTTTGTTAATGGCATAATTTTGGTATTAATTTATGGGGCACACATATTTTATTAACTTAATTAAATTTTTTTGTGCAGGTAATTTATTCTGAGGAAGAAAATAAGTTTAACCTCGACATAGTTACAGGACTAATTCGTTCTGAGATTCTTAATCTTGGGGATTATGATGTTCATCTAGCAAAGATCATTGATAGTGGAAGAAACAGTAAGTTGAAACATGTATTTCTGTATTTGAATATTTAAGAAAGAAAAAAAAGAGAACAAAAAGAAATACTAGACAAATACTAGACAATGTGGAATGGCCCCTAAATTAAATATAGCTATCACATAAAGCATGTATTACCCATGTGATTTCACCAGCTCAAGTATTTTGACTTTTTAACAGAGTAAGTGTAGGAATTTGGACCTTAGAATCTCTGGCATCTATTGTCACAAAAGGAACTGTGTACTGTGTAGCATGCATGTAACACAGAGAAGCACAAACAGGAAAATGATCCTAGTCCTTCACTCTGTTCTTGGTCTTTTGAAACTAATAACCAAAACTGTAGTACCTGAATGATGAGTATTCACTGATTTGTTCAACAAATTGCTCAAGGAAGTGTAATACATGCTTTTAAATGGGCATGCCAATAATATTAAAAAAGGATAATGTATTTCTACCCACACCCATGGTAATGATGGAAGGATTAAATCGTGAAACTCCAATCACTTGCCTAATTGTCATTTGCCCTTGTTACAAAGAACTTTTTGCTGCAGCGAAGGTATTACCATGTCAGCTTATAACGTAGTAGAAGGCACTGTCAATTGATTAAGGATGTATGCAGAAATATAAAAGCAAAATGTAGAAAAAAAAACCCGCCGCAATGCAAAACATGTAAGCCATATTACATGTTTAGGCATTCAGGAGTCTAATCTAATCTTTAAGCAATGCTATCCGCTACTTTGTAACTTTAGAGTATCATCATCAAGTATTTATGTGCTCACCTCTATCCACCAAATCTTCAGAGAATGCAACAGAGTTCGCTATATCACTTGTCCAGACATTGATTACCCAAGAACCCAGTGGCATTTCTGAGCTTTGTAATGTTGTTGATGCATTATCGAAGGTAGGCCATTTTTTGCAAATGTTGTATACTTTGATCTAATCACCATCTATTTTTGCTTATTCATAAGTGGTAATACTTTCTGTGTTACAGCTTGCAATCAGGCCTGGTTCACCTGAATCATTGCAGCAGTTGATTGAGATTGCAAGGAGTAATTTCAAGAATGCTGCTAGCTTTGCTGCCATGAAGGATGAAAAGGTTAGGCATGCAACGGATAACAAGGTTTGGATGTTTATGCATGGTCAAGTTTCTCTGTTCCTATAGGTATATGTTTACTGACTTGATGATTAATTTCTGTCATTGATTGCAGGTTTTATCTGGCCGTCCTTCAATATATAAAGAAGAAAATGATTCTGCTTTTGCAGATGCTGTTAGTTTTCAAGACCAGGTAGGAAACACGACATCCTATTTTGTTGTACACCATGCATCATACTCCCTTCGTTCCTAAATATAGGTCTTTTTAGAGATTTCAATAAGTGACTACATACGGAGCAAAATGAGTAAATCTACACTTTAAAATATATCTATATACATCCGTATGTGATAGTCCATTTGAAATCTCTAAAAAGACTTGTATTTAGGAACGGAGGGAGTACATTTCACACAAGAATTTTATTATGAGGGTGTATTGACGATAAACATTAATGATACTGTTTCTTTGTGTACCTCCATCCCGAATTACTTGTCGCGGAAATGAATGTATCTAGACGTAATTTTAGTACTAGATACATCCATTTCTGCGACAAGTAATTCGAGACGGAGGGAGTATTTGGTATTAATAGCTCTTTTTTCATTCCATTTTCCATACTTTGTGTGGCAAAATTTTGGTTGTGTAATTTTACCATTGTACTGTTCAGTATAGTAATGATGCCATTTATCTAAGTGTGTTCAAAAACATATACGCACTCAACACAATAACATTCCTATTTTCCACGCTGAAATCAGTTGTTATTGCCAGAAGAGTGCAACAAATGCAACTTGCAGTGTCACCTTTCACATATAAATTAATATGTTGATGACTTGATTATTTTATCCAATCATACAGTCGTAATGCAAACCAAGTGTCTCTATGCATTTAATTTAATTTGCATCAGCGCATTTTTTTGTCTCTTCCAAGTATATAGTTGATTTGAATATGCTCCAGTCATTTGTATTTATATTGATGTATTGAAGTTTGAACATTGTAGAAAGCTAATTTGGTTGATGTACAGGTTGCAGTTTTATTCTCGGACTGGTGTCACATATGTGATCATCCAACTATGGGTGATTCAGCATATAGTCATTACATTGTGCAGTTGCAACAACATGGCTTGCTTAAGGGAGATGATTTGACTGACCGCTTCTTCCATACTCTCACGGTGATTCTTCTACCCAGTATCAACTTTATACTGATCTTCGTGATATGTGAGGTCTAATACTTAAAACAACGCAGGAACTTGCCATCACACATGCTGTTGTCTCTGATCATGTTATTGCTCCTGGTGGGATGTCTCAGCAGCCGGCCCAGCAACTCCAGATTTCGTATTTCTCAATTGATTCATATTCGAAGCTTGTGACTTTAATGTTCAAGGTATATTTAATGTTTTTATTCCAAGGAGGGCTTGTTTTATTGCATTAATCCTGCAAAAATTGATGCATAGTATTTCCTTGAACTCCTATTTTCTCTTGTCAATAATCAACTTTAGGCCTTGCCAAGGCTTTGTGCGAGTCCTTTTGCTACTGCCAGGTTCATCGCAGTGTTTAGACAAGCTAAACTGCTTGTTTGTTTATTAACATAGCGAGCACTTTCAGTCAAGATAGGTCTGCTGCTTCCCAGTTCCAACAACTTTTGGGAAAGCTGCAAGTAATCCTTTGAACCTTATTCGAGACATGTCAACAATTCAACATAAAAGGAAATGTTAACATACATTATACTATGTGGTCAAGTGTTGATGCAGTACCTGTTGATTGCACACCCAAGATATTTTTGGTACATCAGCTGATATCTTGTTACAGTAACTTTACTTACTGTTCTTTTTACAATCTTCAGTATGGCGTGGATTTAGGACCAAACAAAGGCAGCCTTCTTCCGAAGGTCAGTGTTTACCCTTTAGCTCTTAGGGAATTTGAGCCTACTAAGGTGCCTATTCGCTAAAAGGTTTCCTTTTTACTGGTCTGCAGATTCTCTCCATAACCACTAGGATCATTCAGAGAGATGCTGAAGAAAAGAAAGTTTCTTTCAATCCTCGGCCATATTTTAGATTATTTATAAATTTGCTAAGTGAGCTTAGCACTGCTGACCTTCATGATGGTGCTAGTTTTCAGGTATATGCTATGTATATTTAACTTATTTGCACAAATTATACTCCCTCCATAAAGAAATATAAGAGCGTTTAGATCACTAAAAGTAGTGATCTAAACACTCTTATATTTCTTTAGAGAGGGAGTATATGTTTTAACATAATATCAGATTTGCATGGCTTGCTTGCACTATTTTTTTGCTGACAACGGTTTTATGCATCAGGTTTTGACTGCATTTGCAAATGCTTTCCATGTGCTTCAACCCTTGAGAGTTCCTGCATGGAGGTTTGCCATCTCGTGATTTTTCTTAATATTTGTGATTGCCTTCTATGTTTTTTCTTTCAAGCTTCATGGGCACAAAATAGTGTTCTCCTTCCAATACCTAGTGTTGCAACTGAAACTCTCAAATATACAATTCAAAAACCATCGATGTATGCTCTCTTCCACAAATTGATAAACATCCATGCTTGCTGAAAACAATGAGTTGTTAGGTCTGAAGGGGTGGGTCTTGTCCTAGAATCATCTGATCCTTATTAAAAAACACCTTATTATTTTGTTTTGACATATATATGAATTTGACCATCACCATGCCAGTCAAACTTCCCCATGGTCTCAATTCGATTAGAATATGAGGAATCAGGCCCCTTGCAACAATTTTTTTGAGGGACCAACCATCCTATTAAGGTGATTAACGACAGACATTAAATTGATTCAAGCTCTGCAAAATTGTGTAAGAAAAAAACAGAAGTTATCACAATAAAATGATAGAATGTTCAAATTCGTTGTTATATGTATGATAATCTTTCTCTCCCCAAGTCTGAATCACATCACTGTATTGTTTTTTTAGAGTAGCGAAGTTATGAAATTAGCCTGTTTGGTGTTTTTTAAAATAATTTAAGTACTCCCTCCGATCCGTATTAATTTTCGCTGATTTAGTAACAAAAGTACACATTGTTTTTTACTAAATCAGCGACAATTAATATAGATCAGAGGGAGTGGTGAAATTACAATGTACTTTTGTTACTTGCCAACTAAATGCCTTTTCCACTGTAGTTTTGCTTGGCTTGAATTGGTAAGCCATAGAAGCTTCATGCCGAGGTTGTTGCTGTGCAATTCACAAAAAGGTTGGCCATTCTTCCAGAGGCTGCTTGGTGATTTGTTCAAATTTATGGAACCATATCTAAGAAACGCTGAGCTGGGACAGCCTGTAAGTTCTATCCCTGCACCTTCGGTTGCAGTTGTCTTATATACAGTATGTGTTGCACTTTTATGTACTTTGTACCTTTTCTTTTTGTAGATTCAGCTTTTATACAAAGGAACTTTGAGAGTGCTGCTTGTTCTACTCCATGACTTTCCCGAGTTCCTCTGTGACTACCACTTCAGTTTCTGTGATGTGATTCCTCCAAGCTGCATCCAAATGCGTAATGTTATTCTTAGTGCTTTTCCACGCAATATGAGACTTCCTGATCCCTCTACTCCTAATTTAAAGGTATTTACCGACTGCTAGTACATGCTACCTACAAACTCCCCTGGGTTTTGTATGTTTATTGAGCTCCAGCTGTTTCTTGTAATACAGATTGACCTGCTAGCTGAAATTTCAGTAGCTCCAAGAATCATGTCTGATGTGGAAGGTGCTTTGAAGGCAAAGCAAATGAAGACCCAGGTTGACGAGTACCTCAAGGTAAATCATGTCTGCATTCTCTAATGTAACGGCAGCTTGCAGTCTAGACAATTCTTTAAGCTGGTCCGAGTCATTCATAGAGTATATTGTTGAAACCTTAAAAAGAAATGGTATTACATAATGTTTGTTCTTTCTCTCTCATTTGCGTTCTTGCAGAGACCAGAAGGTTCATCCTTTTTAACTGATTTAAAGCAGAAGTTAGTGCTGCCTCCAAATGAAGCGAATGTTGCTGGGACTCGTTATAATGTTCCCTTAATTAATTCACTTGTCGTCTATGTTGGCATCCAGGTGAGTTTCTATATGTAATATGTTTGTGTGCGATTGTTTTTTCCATTACATGTTAGAAATGCTTTTTATACCCTAATATTGCGTCCAAATAGCCAAGTGAAGAAGATATTATCATTTTTTATCAGCAATTTTTCATAGTATTTCAGCATTGGTTAACATAGGTACTGTATTTAGTTTTCTGTTTGTGTGTTTTCAGACAGATAGCAAGTTTGTGACTGTTTTGGTTTTGTTCCCAAATTTAGGATCTGAAAACCAGCCAAATCAGCTGGCCATGTTTCTTTTGTTAAGTTTGGCTCCAGAAATACGTAGTTACAAAATCTTCTTTCCAAACTTTTCTCGCCGAACCAATCGGCAGCCAATTTTTTTCCGAAGTGACCAAATTTTGGCTCTCAGTGGCATTAAATCAAACAGCCATGTCATGTTTTGAATCTGCATGGACCCTATGGGTCTCTACAGTTACAGTATGAAGTACCTCTACCTTCTTTGCTTGTTTTTTATCACTTTTCTTGGCATGCATGAACACTCTATAACGGTGTCTAAATTGTAAATGTAGGCTGTGCAACAGTTGCAGCATAACAAGGCGAATGCATCAGCTTCAGCGCAGCAAATGAACCAAAGTCCTCAGGTGGATGTTTTTCAGATTGAAACAGCCACTGAGGTATTCAGAAATCTTATAGTGAATATGGATACCGAAGGCCGTTACCTCCTCCTGAACGCGATTGCTAACCAGCTACGCTATCCAAACAATCATACTCACTACTTCTCCTTCATCATTTTGTACTTGTTTGCTGAGGCAACACAGGTAACTTGATGAGTTCCATCTTTTCGGGTTTTGGTGCGATACCCATATGCATCTATGAAATACCTCCTGACATCGTCCAATTGAAATTTGAAACTTGCAGGATATCGTACAAGAGCAGATAACTAGAGTTCTTTTAGAGCGCCTAATAGTTAATCGTCCTCATCCCTGGGGATTACTTATTACTTTCATTGAGCTCATAAAGGTATGCTACCATGACCACTTGAAAGAATTTTTTGGCAAGGAATAGGTCTAATACAGGGTTGCCTTCTGCAGAATCCACGCTATAGCTTCTGGGCTCGATCCTTTACACGCTGCGCGCCGGAGATTGAGAGGCTGTTTGAGTCTGTTGCAAGGTCTTGTGGAGGTAAAGCTGCGGAAGAGGGAGTTCTCGCTGATGGTGGTCACTAAGAGAATGTTTTAGGCGTACTGTGAGCTGTTTGTGTTACGAGTGTGGAGGACTCTTTGGGACAGTCTGTTTTGTTTTAGTTTTGCTGTAAATTTTCGTGAGCTCTTGCTCTTAACATGTCGAGCACCTCAGGTTAATCTAGCGGTACAATGCATGTCAGATGATCTATAATGCTGTCCTGAAGGCTGACCATTCCCAGTGGGATAATTAAAGGTTTTTATTGGAGACATCTGTACTTGAACTTCTTGAGTAACATGAATATGTGGGTTGTTAAGTATGCCGGAGCATGCCGTCCGGCCAGATCCTAAACGATGCGTGCCAGGACTAGAGAGGTGAAGGAAATGGCATCCCAGACCCAAAATGTCGGGTCACAACTCAATTGAGCAGTAGTATATGAAGAGTGTCGAGACTAATGCCCCTGTGCCCCTCCTGTCAGTGCGTGTTTGGGTGGGATATGCCATTGGCCTTACCTAGACGAGGGAGATGGGAACCAACCGACTCAACTAGATCTGGCGCCGTTGTTAAGGCGGCCAACTCCAATGCACGACGATTAGGTCATTTAGTAAGTTCATAACAATTTATGTAAAGCAAGGGGCAAAGCTTCCCCTCATTGCCATCGTCGGCCTTCCCCAGCTCCCCTCCTTCGTCGCTTCTGGCTAAGCATCTTTCGGCGGAGGAAAGGAGGCGACTAGTCGCTTTTGGCGAAGCAGCGAGTTCATGAGCAAGTGAATGAACGAGCAGCGAGTGAAGTGCAACAGTTGTAAGTAAGGCTCGCCATGTTCCTCTTTTCTTCCCTTCTACTGACACTGCAGCAAGCATAGGCAATAGTTTCCATAGGGGTGGGGCGCAAGCAAGCATTTTCAGTTTCAGGCTCCGCTAGCTAGCGTACTCTTCGACGTCTGTGTTTGTTTGTTTGGGCCACTCTAATGCACGACCCCATCTTGCCCGTGTTTGTTTGTTTGTGTCCAAACGGATAGACGGCATGGCATAACGAGCGGTTGGATCCATATTTTTTGTCCGTTTGCGGTCGCATCCACATTTTTTGTCCGTTTCAGCACACGCTTTCTCGTCCACGTACCTCTATCACCTAGTATAAGGGATCACAACAGTTTTCGAGGGTATACTATTCAACCCAAATTTATTGATTCGACAAAAGGGGAGCCAAAGAATATTCTCTTGTATTAGCAGTTGAGTTGTCAATTCAACCACACCTGAAAGATTTAATATCTGCAACAAAGTATTTAGTAGCAAAGTAGTATGGAAGTAACAATAACGGTGACAAAAGTAACAGTAGCAGTTTTGAAGCAATTGTAACAATAGCAACGGCAAAGTAACGTAGCAAAGATCAATATGTGAAAACCTCATAGGCAATGGATCAACGATGGATAATTGTGTCGGATGGCATTTATCATGCAACAGTTAAAACCTAGGGTGACACAGAACTAACCCCAATTCATCAATATAATGTAGGCATGTATTTCGAATATAGTCATACATGCTTATGAAAAAGAACTTGCATGACATCTTTTGTCCTATCCTCCCGTGGCAGCAGAGTCCTAATGGAAACTAAGGGATATTAAGGTCTCCTTTAATAGAGAACTAGAACAAAGCATTAGCACTAAGTGAATACATGAACTCCTCAAACTACGGTAATCACCGGAAAGAATCCCAATTATTGTCACCTTTGGATATGCGGATCATAACTCGTAATAGGTGTCTACAACTTGCAAGATCAGATCAAGAACACAAATATATTCATGAAAACATAAAGAATTCAGATCTGAATTCATGGCACTTGGGCCCTAGTGACAAGCATTAAGCATAGCAAAGTCATAACAACATCAATCTCAGAACATAGTGAATACTAGGGATCAAACCCTAACAAAACTAACTCGATTACATGATAAATCTCATCCAACCCATCACCGTCCAGCAAGTCTACGATGGAATTACTCACGCACGGCGGTGAGCATCATGAAATTGGTGATGGAGGATGGTTGATGATGATGACGACGACGGATTCCCCTCTCTGAAGCCTCGAACGGACTCCAGATCTGCCCTCCCGATGAAGAACAGGAGGCGGCGACGACTTCATATCGTAAAACGTGATGAATCCTTCTATCTGATTTTTCCCCAAACATGAATATATGGAGTTGGAGTTGAGGTCGATGGAGGTCCAAGGGACCCACAAGGCAGGGGGCGCGCCCTAGGAGGATGGGCACACCCTCCACCCTTGTGGACAACAGGTGGGCCCCCCTCGGTTGATTCTTTCGCCAATATTTTTTTTAATTCCAAAAATTTTCTCTGTGAATTTTCAGGTCATTCCGAAAACTTTTATTTCTCCACAAAAATAACACCTTGGCAATTCTGCTGAAACAACGTCAGTTCGGGTTAGTTCCATTCAAATCATGCAAATTAGAGTCCAAAATAAGGCCAAACGAGTTTGGAAAAGTAGATACGATGGAGACGTATCAACTCCCCCAAGCTTAACCCATTGCTTGTCCTCAAGCTATTTAGTTGATAAATTGAAAGTGATAAAGAGAAACTTTTACAAACTTTGTTTGATCTTGTTGTTGCAAATATGTATAGCCAGCATTCAGGTTTTCAGCAAAGATTATGAACTAACCATATTCACAATAACATTTAGGTCTCACGTTTACTCATATCAATGTCATAATCAACTGGCGAGCAATAATAATAAATCTCCGATGATAACTCTTTTTCAAAACAATCATGATATGATATAACAAAATGGTATCTTGCTAGGCCTTTCTGAGACCGTAAAATATAAATGCAGAGCACCCCTGAAGATCAAGGATTGACTACACATTGCAATTCATGGTAAAAGAGATCCAGTCACGGTCATACTCAATATTAATTAATAAAAATGCATAAAAATGACAGTGGTGCTCTCTAACTGGTGTTTTTTATAAGAGGATGACGACTCAGTAATAAAAGTAAATAGATAGGCCCTTCGCAGAGGGAACCAGAGATTTGCAGAGGTGCCAGAGCTCGGGCTTTTGAAACAGAGGTAAATAATATTTTGAGCGGTATGCTTTCATTGTCAACATAACAACCAAGAGATCTCGGTATCTTCCATATACTAGATACATTATAGGCGGTTCCCAAACAGAATGGTAACGTTTTTACTCCGCCACCACCAACAAGCACACTCCACGGCTGGTCCAAAACAACGGGTACCGTCCAACTAACAACAATCGTGGGGGAGTTTTGTTTGAAGTTATGTTTTGATTTGATTTGAGCATGGAACTGGGCATCCCAATTACCAGCCATTTTCTCGTGAATGACGAGCGAAGTCCACTCATCGTGAGAATAACCCACCTAGCATGGAAGATACTGACGTCCCCCAGTTGCTACATGAGCGATTCAGGCTTACAAAACAAATTATCGTTTGAAGGTTTAGAGTTTGGCACATGCAAATTTACTTGGAACAGCAGGTAAATACCGCATATAGGTAGGTATGGTGGACTCATATGGAACTTTGGGTTTATGGAAGTGGATGCACAAGCAGTATTCCCGCTTAGTACAAGTGAAGGCTAGCAAGATATTGAGGAGCGACCAACTAGAGAGCGACAACGATCATAAACATGCACTGAGATTAACCAACAATGAGTGCAAGCATGAGTAGGATATAAATCACCATGAACATAAATATTGTGGGGGCTATGTTGATTTTGTTTCAACTACATGCGTGAACATGTGCCAAGTCAAGCCACTCGCATCATTCAAAGGAGGATACCATCCTATCATGCTAAATCAACCATTTTAAAAGCATGTTGGCACGCAAGGTAAACCATTATAAACTCCTAGCTAATTAAGCATGGCATGAGTAACTATAATCTCTAATTGTCATTGCAAACATGTTCAATTCATAATAGTTTGAATCAAGAACGATGAACTAATCATATTTACAAAAACAAGATAGGTCGAGTTTATACCAACTTTTCCTCATCTCAATCGTTTCATCATATATCATCATTATCGCCTTTCACTTGCACGACCGAACGGTGTGAATAATAATAATAGTGTACATGCATTGAACTAAGCTGAAATCTACAAACATTTATTGAAAAGAGAAGACAAGGTAATATGGGCTCTTTGTTAGATCATCAATAATGCATAAGAGAGCCACTCATCATTTTCATCGTGGTCTTCTCCTCTCGACCCCCAAAGAAAAGAAAAATAATTTCAAAGAAACACATTGAAATGTTTTTAGAGTTTTTGTTTTTCTGAAGAAAGTAAAACAAGAACGATAAAAGCTATTTACACGGGAAAGCTCCCAACAAGCAAAAGAAGAACGAGAAATCTTTTTGGTTTTCTTTAATATTACTACTATATAAGCATGGAAAGGAAACTAAACAGAAACTACAACTATTTTTTAGCTTTTCTCAAAGTTTTTCAAACACACAAGAAGAAAGCGGGAAAAAGTTAATAAACTAGCATGTATAATACAATGAAAAAGTATGAACAACGACAACTGGAATGAGTGTGTGAACATGAATGTAATGTCGGTAAGAAATACGTACTCCCCTAAGCTTAGGCTTTTAGCCTAAGCTGGTCTACGCCCATGGATCAAAGTAGCCCTCTCCGATGTACTGAGGAGGATCCTGGGGGTTCCACTAGTTAGCGAGCTCCTGCGACTCTCACAGATAAATAGACTCCTGATATGGATCAGGTGATGGCTCTGGCTTAGGAACTGGGGATCGCATCCGCTCCCAGTATGCATAAATATCCACGGGCATGATGGTGTACCTGCCTGAATGAATATCGAACAAAGAAGGTGCAGGCAAGGTAATAATCTGACAAGTCTTCTCGCTAAATACCAGGTTATATTTGAGTCTCTTGTCATCGCCTTTCCTAATAAAATCATGTAAGACCATACTATTATAGTCTAGGTAAATAGTGGGTAGTATCATCTCCTCTTCCTCATCATGCCTAATAGGTATCTCAAAGCGTTTAGCGAGGCGTGAGGCATAGATACCCGCAAAGATAGGACCCCTCGAATGGTTTAAACTCAACCGTCGAGCAACCATAGCGCCCAAGCTAAAAGTTCTATCGCGAAGTAAAGCATGGCACAAAATAGCCAGGTCAGGAGCACTAAGGCATCCGCTCTCCCCGCAACCGATTAAACATCTCCCAACAAATAATGAGTAGTAGCGTAAAACAGGAAAAATGTAAACTAGCCACTCTCGCTTCCGACACCCTTCTCCTTTCTCCTATGGTAACTTTATCAATAAAATCTTCCACATCTCTAGGACGTGGTTCCTTGATGCTACCCTCAAAAGGTATTTTACAAACCTCACAAAAATCATAAAGCGTCATCTCCTCATACTCATCCCTTTATATACAGAGGTCGATGCCCAGTGGCTTACAGAGTCCCGGCCAGTTCATAAACATCGTCCGACTCGGTCTCTTAACTATTCTTGCCTTACAATACAAGTCACGCACATATGGCGGTTTATCACTACGGGCCTTAAGTTGCCTCTGGGCTTTGGGCCCTTAATGGAACCGCCATCTTTATCCTGGGTCTTGGGCTTTACGAATATTTGTAAGTATAACCCGGCCCCTCCTGGGCGGGTCATACCAATAGTTATATCCCCAACATTAGGCCCCAGATTGATTTGAACTGGTTCATGTCAATCTCCGACACTTAAGAAAAAATCTTCTGCCATTATAGAATTTTTGTAACCCGCCATGACGTCATCCTCTAGATTTGTGGTAACCCGCCATGACGTCACCTGTCATAAAAGCATGTTTTATTTAATGCATCCCAACGAATCTTTGTCTTGATGACCATCCCGAAAATCAAGGCGTCCTTGTAGTTGGATAATTTATATTTTCGGCCTCCTCGTTTTTCGCGCTCTTTTAGTGGCCCTTCCTTATAAATAGACCTGACTAGGTCTTCCTCATTCTTCCCTTTCCGCGTCTTCTTCCTCTCGCCCCCATCTGTCACTGGAGCTCCGCCGCCGCCGCCGCAGCACATCTCGTCTCCGTCGACCTTGGCCGCTGCATCGACCTGAACTTGACCAGAAAACGGCGGCGCCCCTCCGCGGCGGATCTACCGCAGTAAGTTTTCCCCTTTCTGCACCATAGATCCATGCTAGGGCTAGCGTGTTCATCTGCACAATTCCTCGTTCATCCCAGTTCTTCACATTTGCTTCTGTCGTGGTTTCTTTGATCCAACAGTAGCGTAAATCTCGTGCGGTAGTTGCTTCGCATCCATTTTCAGCACTAGCAGATCTTCTTTCTTTGTAAAGAATCCTCAGTACAATGCATGAACTTCTCTGCACCATGTTTTTAGGTCTAGAAATATTTCTTTTCTGAACGTCTGTTTGATCAAAAATAGTAGCTGCAGTTTGTGAAACTTGTTTATGCAACACTTAGGCAAAAATCTGCACTTGTTAGATTCATCTAGCCATGGCGACTCTGATCACCGGCTTCAAAGAGGCAATGCTCAATTGATAACTTGAACCACCCATGCCGGTTTAAATAGAGCTGACGGCTTATAGAACCTATGGCGGCTTAAATAACCTTGACATGATTATCCTTATACCATTAGGCCCCTTCGTAAGACGCCATCTGGAATATGCACTGTAATATTTTTTCCTACCCGGCTTAAATTTGAACCGGTACTTTTTACTCTGTCTTAGGCTTTCAACATAATGGCACCAAAGGCACCCACTTCCTGCAACTGGGTTAAATCCATTGTCACAGACAGTACTCTTGACGACCTTGTGAAGACCGGCTATCTGCCGAAGAAAGAAATCATGACTTATCATGCTCCTAACACGGAGGAGGAATTTCCTCAGCCCAAAGAAGGAGAAGTTGTTGTTTTCACGGATCACATGAACCGGGGTTTCACTCCACCCGACTCAAAATTCTTCAGAGACATGTTGCATTTCTTTGATCTTCACCCACAAGACATCGGACCCAATTTCGTGTCTCTGCAACTTCCAAGTATTCAGTGAAGTATACCTTGGAGAAGAACCCAACCTGCTGCTCTTCAGAGAGCTATTTTATTTGAACCGCCAGAGTGAGTGTGCTAGTGGTCAGAGCTTAGAGCTTGGTGGTGTCTCAATCCAGCATCGTAGGGACGTAATCTTTCCTTACACCTGAAAGTGCGTTATATCGACTAGAGGGGGGTGAATAGGCGATTTTTATGAATTCTTCACTGAGGAATTTGCTGGCGAGGAAATTCCTTAGCGAAGAACTACTTGCAGCGGAATATGTACTCAGAAGTAAACATAACAGGATACACACATAGTCAGCATGATGAAATGAAGACTAAAACAGAGTACGAAAAGCGTAAACACAGGATAGCAAGATGAAGACAAATAGATCAAGAAATTGAACTGAGGAATTTGTGAAAGTCTTCATCAAAGTCTTCAAGCACGATATGAACAACATTCAACACAAGAACGAGGAAATGAAAGAGTTGAGGAAATAGAACCGGTCGGTTGGTGAAGACAATGATTTGGTAAACCAGTTCCAACCATGTCTCGGTTGTATGTCCGGTTGGAGCGGTGAGTATTTAAACTCGAGACACACGATCCGGACACCCGATCTCGAGCCGCAACTCGGGACACCCATCCTCACCGTATTCTCCTTGAACTAAGACCACGCAGCCTCGTCCAATCACTCGTGGTAAGTCTTCAGTGACTTCAAACCTTCACAGACTTGGTCACTCGGCGATCCACAATTCCTCTTGGATGCTCTAGACCTTGACGCCTAACCGTCTGGAAGAAGCACAGTCTTCAAAGGTAACAAGCGTCGGATCCACGCAGATCAATTTCTTGATGATGCTCAATCACTTTGGGTTTGTGGGGTTTAGTTTTGGGATTTTCCTCACTTGATGATTTTCGCTCAAAGTCCTCGGAGGATGGGTTGCTCTCAAATGACAAGTGTCAAGTTCTCTCGGAGCAGCCAACCAGCTAGTGATTGTAGGGGCGGCTATTTATAGCCTAGGAGCAGCCCGACATGATAAGACATAAATGCCCTTCAATGATATGACCGTTAGGTGGATAAGATATTTTGGGACAGCCGACGCAAGAACACAAAGAACGGTCGGAAATTTGACTCTCAAATTCCTCGGGGCTATCATGTTCCTCATGTGTAGGCAATTCGCATTGGCGAATTCCTAACTCCTCGATCCAGCAAAGTCATCGATGACGTAAGAACTGCGTCTCACATCAAGAATTTGGTGAATCGTATGAGATTTCAATGGCTTCACTCGAAGGGATTGGTAGGTTTAGGATTTTGAGTTGAGCATCACATGGAAATTTTTCCTTAGTATTTCCTCGACCGCTTTAATAAAGACGGTGTTTCCTATGACTCAAGAAAGAGAAAATGAAACTACGAAAACAAAAGTCTTCACGCTTCATATTCCTCGAATGAATATCAAGTCTTCAAGGTCACACCAATTTCTTCACTTTCAAAGTCTTTGAAAGTCTTTAGAATATCAAAGTCTTGATTGAAGAACTTCATTTTTAGGGTCGACTTTCTCTGTAAATATCAAACTCCTCATAGACTTATAGACACATGTACACTCACAAGCACGATCGATTACTTAACCTATAAGTCTTCAATACACCAAAATCACTAAGGGGCACTAGATAAACTTACAATCTCCCCTTTTGGTGATTGATGACAAGGTTAAGTTTTCAACGGGATAAACATATGAAGTGTAAATCTGATATTGAGGAATTTGATTGCAAGATATAGAAGAACTCCCCCGAATATGTGCATAGTGAGGAATTTGCTTTTGAGGCAATGCACATTTGAAGAATTGAATCATGGAGATCTCCCCTATATCTTGTAATTCATACACGCATTTGATATATAATATGAAGAATTTGAAATGCATAATGAAATATGGTGCTGATGAGATTCAAACATGCGTGCAATAATATTAACAAGGAATAAGCATGCGGAATAGCACATCAAAGTTTGAGCTCGAGCATCAAAAGCATCGAGCACCGACCAAAAGTATCAAGGCACCATCGGATTTAAGATTAGAACTCGATCCAATAAAAGTTTGGAAGAACGAGAGTTGTAACTTAATAAAACGCCCATAATATAAACCCGCTTGAAGACTAACTCAGATTTCTCCCCTTTGTCATCAAATGACCAAAAGGATCGGCGAGGACTAACGCCTCAAGATTTTCAAGTCGATGGAGGGCGCCGGCGTTGTCGGGGTTGGTTGTTGAAGTAGGGCTGCCGCAGATGTCGCCCAAATCTTCATGTTCATCGGTGTCACGCGATGAAGAATAAGAACTCGCCACCGATCGGGAACTTTGACTCTCTTGAATTTCTTGAGGTGGTGCGGACCGGTCAAAAGCTTCACGGAGACCCATAGTCTTCAATTCTTCCGCAGAATATACATGATTGAGAACAGCCCAGTGCGGTTGAGGATTTCATGAAGATAGTCTGATTTTTCTTCTTTGCATTATGTGTTGAGGTCATGTTGTGAAGAATTGCAGCAAATTGACGCTTCACCCATTTCGATTGCGTTCAACCTTCCGATGAAGGCGAGGAGTAACTCAAGGTCATCATCACCACAGGTGTTGTTGCTTGAGGCTTTTGCTTGGCCGAGGTATTTTTGGCGAGTCATGTGTTGCGAATCGTCATTGGTGGAGTAAGATGTAGCTAGACGGAATTGACCATCCAATGGACGAGTGCCTTCATCAATCACAAGAATCGCCTTGCCCTTATCATCGATGATGAAACCGGTCGCTTGAGGACTTCAATAGGCGGCAAGTAGCTACCATGGTTTGAGTGTCGACCTTGTAATTTAGTGAAGATCTTGCCCTTATGAATCTCATAATCCAAGGCGCATATGGCTTCAGCTCAAAAGGTGACATTGCAACATTAGCCAGAGTCCTCATGAAGAAATCATGGAAGTTGACGGGAATGCCATGAATGATGTTGAAAAGCATGTTCTTCATGATGCCAACGACATCTTCATCATTTGAGTCGTGGCCTTTGATGGGACTCATTGTCTTCGTCAGAATTCGATAGACAGTCCGAGGCACATACAGCAGTTCCTTGACGAGGAATTTGGTTCGAGGGGCCTGCCCTGGCTTCAAAGGCTTCATGAGCACTTGCATATAATGATCAGTCAGTTCGCGGTCATTGTAGATGCAACGTGCACTTTCATGGGGAGGATCAAGAGGAAGGACACGAAGCAATTCATTCTTTGGTGCCTTGTAGTGAGTGTTTTCAGTCATCCAATCTAGCACCCATGAATTGACATCTTCAGCATCGCCTGTGATATGCAAAGTGGCATAGAACTGAAGAATGAGTTCTTCATTCTACTCACAGATATCAGTGCAAAAATGTAGGAGTCCTGCATCATGAATAACTCGGAGTACTGGCTCGAAGCACGACAGAGATTCCATATCCACATGAGGAATATGCTCATGATCGAAGATCTTGTCCTTGTCAAAGAGCACTGAGGAATAAAAGTTTGCTTGAGTAGGAGTCCAGAAGCGTCTTTTCCTCATGCGAGCAGAGTCATATGGATTGTAAGCAGTGAAGAACACATGCTCAGAAAAGAAGTCTTCAGCCTTGAATTTTTGCTTGCTCGAGAACGGATTCTTTGGTTTGGGCAGAGGAATGTCAGTGATTTGCAGCACAACCTCAGGAATCACGATCTCAGGTGCTTCAGGCTGAGGATTTCTGGTTCCTCTTCTTGTGCAGTTTGGGGATCAAGAAGAGTTCTTCAAAGACTAGCGGCTGGAATTTCTTCATGAATGTAAGATGTGGGATGAGTTTCTTGAGCCCAATTGAATAGTTGTAGCCGGGACCGAGGTATTTGTTGAATTGGAGTGAAGAGAGGAGTATTGGGATGCCGACTTTCCCAAAAGTCATCGCTCATCACCGTGTAGTGCATCCAATATCCACGTCTTCATCTTCTTTTTCAATTTCCTCAACACCAGCCTCTTCAGCTGTGAACTGAGGCATGGGTGAGGAAAAAACTGGCGGTGAAGGGAATGCTTCCACTTCAATTTCTTCATCAAACTGTTCTGAGGTAGCAACAGATTGATCATCTTCATTAGATCTGCTTGGGATCTTGTAGTCTTCTCCATAAGGAACAATTTCCTTAGATGATATGGAGGAAATGGGAACGACATCAATGGGATTTTCAATCGAGTTGGTCATTTGCTTCATTTTCTTCCCAGCCGAAGAATTTGACGCAGCAGATGCCTTCCTCTTCTTCACTGCAGCTCGTTCTGCAGCCTTTGTCTTCTTCACTTCATAAGCAGAAGGAAGGATTGGAGTTGGTGTTGGCGCGAGAGGAGCCGAGGACGTGGTTCGGTTTCTTGGTAGAATCGTGCGATTGCTCGATCTCTTGATTTCTTCAGCGCACCACTAGTGGATGCCACAGGAATTTCTTCGGTGGTGGAATAGAGTCATCAGCCACGAACTTGTATTCTCATCGCCAGGTGAGAGTCATCAGCGATCTTGGCATGTTCTTCAAAGCAGGTGAGCAGAGTCTTCACTGAGGATTTTCTTGTTGCGATGGGGCTGCAATAGCTTGTCATTTTCTTCGTCAAATTGACGAATCTCACCTTGGCTCCTTGCCAATCAGCATTGTAAGCATCGAAATCCTTGCAGAGGGCTTGGATTTCAGATTGAGCTTTGAGAAGTTCTTCAGGAGTCAGGTTGACAATGTTCTTCCTCAGAAGCTTCTCCTTTCTGGCTTGTGTTCTCTTTATCTCACGAGCCTTTTCAAATTTCCATTTCTCTTCAGCGATGAAATGGTTCAGCATATGACTTTGACCAGGAGTCAGTGGCAGATCAGGAATGAGAGTGTTTGGATCTTGATGCCATAGGTCGATGAAGTCAAGGATCTTCTTCGGATCCAAAAGCAGAGGCACAGTTGTTCCTTTGGCTCTAGCGGCCTTTGTCAGTCTGTCTCTGATGATTTCTGCAAGTTCTTCATCAGAAGCTTCATCATCAGAGGGCACGTTGAAGGCAACCTGTTTCTTTCTAGGACTTGGCCGAGGACCGCGTCCAGCAGTTGCTTTTGTCTTCAGCAGAGGTTGGCCTGATGAGGACATTGGTGCAGCTGAGGAACTTGCTGAGACACCATAAGCAATCGAGAAACCCTGAGTCCTTTGACAGGTAGCCAGATGCATAGGAGTTGAGGACTTGGAAGGAGCTGCTGAGCATTTTGAGGGAGCAGCAGCAGTCTGAGGAGTTTGCCGTGAGGGCGCGGCTGAGGAACTGGGCCGTGAGGGCGCTGATGGTGAAGCACTTGGCTGCGAAAGGCTTCTTTGACATTGATTTCCTCGGCTTGACCGAGGTCTCAAGCAGCAGCAGAATCCTCATTGAATTTCCTCACCGCCTCCTTGGCCTGTCTTGCCGATTTGGCTTGGCGCTGGACCATTCTTCAGAAAGTCTTCACCACGCTTGATCTTTGGTGGGATCGACTTGGCGGTGCCAAATGAGCTCTTGGGCATGGAGGGTTTAAGGCGAATTTCTTCATGTACTTGGGAGTAACATAGCGATATTCCTCCACTCTCGTGCCCATCTTCGTTCTATCCTCCTGGATCGCACTTTGCGCTGATTTTTGGTCTCCTTGCCAAACTTGGCTTCATCGGGTGTGCAGTAATCTTTGTAAATTTCATCAGGGATCTCAAAGGCAGTCATGACCTCCGGTTTCTTTCCTCCCTTCTGCGGTCTCTTGCCTTCTGCCATTTTCTTTAGATGAGGAATTTGAACAATAGAACACTCAAGAAGTATGCAGTTTTTCTTCGAGGAACGCTGCAAATGAGTTAAGTTGATGAGAACCTAGTGATTCAAAGGCGGACATGAGTACTGTGAGCAGAGTGTAGGTGCGAGGAATTTGGAGAGGTCATATGTTCTCGCAACGATTTTTCAAAAGGAACAAGTTTTGAGGAATTTGACCAGTTGAGCCTTGAGGAATTTCACTAAGCGTTTTGTCTTAGGTTCCAGAGTTGTACAGATTGAAAATCCGCACAATTGAGGAATCTTGAAGAAATGAATGCTTAGAGAGATAAATCAAGATCATACAGTGTGTGAGGTGTTCATATGTGAAGATTTGAAGGACAAAAACACCTTTGAAGATTTTCAGAAAAGATTTGAGAATCAAAGTGAGTAACAAAAATGAATTTTAATTACCCGAACTGAAGAACACGACGAACGGAGATGAACCGTGGTGAAGTTCGTCACGTTAGATCTCCCACGCCCTAACTTGGCAGAGGGAGACAGCTACAACGGTGGCGGAGTGAAGATTTCCGCGGCCGGCGCGAGTACGACGGCGACGAGGTCGAGGCAGTGAAGCTCTTCCTCACCGACGGCAATGGAGTAGCGGCGGCGCTAGGGTTTGAGGAGAGCTCGAGCGAGAGACAATGACCGAAAGCGAGTAAATGAAGTAAGGAAGGGAGAGGGTATTTATAGCCACGGTGAAAAACTGTTCGCTCAAGATTTTGGGACTAACATGCCTCGCCCTTTCTCCTTCACGCGACATGTGTCACCCACGTCATCGTGAGATGAGATCGTAAGATCGTGGGTGAATAAACTAATGTATCGTGGGAAGCGGAATGGTTTGAGCGGTAAAACCGAAAATCTGGATAAGATTTGTTTTAAAATTTCGTTCGCAATTTCTTCAGTTGTCAAGGACACACTGAAGACTTTGAACGAGTTTCAATCAGAACGCACATGAAGAATTTGTGAATAGATTGGGTTGAGTATAGCATAGAGGGGGAAGGGTCTGATCACATTCACTTAGCGGAAATCACAACTTGAAGAAATAGCAATAAGTGAATGCTGTAGAGGACATAAACTTATATATTATATATATAGCCAATGAAGAAAAACGACGGAAACATTGAAGATTTTGCAAAGTTGAAGAATTTGAAAAACTGAGGAATTTCAAAAATGAGGAAAAACTCAAATTGAAGATTTTCAACTTTTGTGGTGGCGTAGCCCACCGTATAAGAATGATGATTTCAGACATCGCGTACAATTGTCGTAGGGTTCTGAAAATCAAATTCTTCATTAATTCCTTCACACTTAGAATGTTATTCTTCATTGATTGAAGAAAAACGTTTTCTTCATGTGTTGCACATCTAAGTCATCAATTCTGCATAACGGTTAGGATGTGTGTCCTTTTCAAAGAACATTCGAAGATTCTAAGATATTTAGCTCACACCGCAACTTGCTAAATCTCTTCTCATCCAAGGGCTTAGTGAAGATATCAGCTAGCTGTTCTTCAGTCTTCACATGCTCGATGGAGAAATCGCCTTCAACACATGATCACGAAGAAAATGATGACGAATCTGGATGTGCTTAGTCTTTGAGTGCTGAACTGGGTTGTGAGCAATCTTGATGGCACTCTCATTGTCGCAGAGGAGAGGCACATTCTTCACGCTGACGCCATAGTCCTTGAGGGTTTGCTTATCCAAAGCGCTTGAGCACAAGATGAGCAAGAGCAATGTATTCACTTCAGCAGAAGACGGTGATACGATGCTGTTTCTTAGAGGACCAATGGACCAAAGATCGTCGAGGAAATGACAAGTGCCGATGTTGACTTGCGGTCCACACGATCACCAGAGTCGAATATCCAATTAGATCAAAAGCGAGCCCTTGGGGTACCATAATCCTAGTGTTGGTGTGTGAGCTAGATATCAAGAATATGCTTCACAGCCTTATGGTGTGATTCCTTGGTGCAGCTTGAAATCGGGCACACATGCAAACACTAAGCATTATATTTGGCCTAGATGCACATAAGTATAATAAAGAACCAATCATGGAGCGGTATACCTTGTGATCGAAGTCAATACCATTTTCATCAGTGCATAGATGGCCATTTGTGGGCATAGGAATTTTGATACCTTTGCAATCTTGCATGCCGAATTTCCTCAAGACATCTTTGAGGTATTTCTCCGAGATATGAATATGCCATTGTCAGCCGATTTAATTTGAAGACCTAAGAAGAATTTCAATTCTCCCATCATAGACATTTGATATTCTTCACTCATCATATAGGCAAATTCATCACTATATCGTTGGTTAGTACAGCCAAAAATAATATCATCAACATATATTTGGCACACAAACAATTCACCATCATATGATTTAGTAAATAGAGTAGGGTTGAGTGAACCGGGTGTGAAGCCATTCTTCACGAGAATTCCTTCAATGTGTCATACCACGCCCGAGGGGCTTGCTTGAGGCCATAGAGGGCCTTATTGAGTCTGAAGACTTTGTCGATTTTGGGATCTTCAAAACACGGGGTTGAGCAACATATACTTCTTCCTCAAGCTTACCATTGAGGAATGCACTTTTCACATCCATTTGATATAAGATGATATCATGATGGTTAGCATAGGCAAGTAAAATGCGAATAGCCTCAAGTCTAGCAACAGTACAAAAGTTTCATCGAAATCAATTCCTTCAACTGTGTGTAGCCTTGAGCTACTAGTCGTGCCTTATTCCTCACCACAAGGCCATTTTCATCTTGCTTGTTGCGGTAGATCCACTTTGTGCCAATGATATTATGCTTGCGAGGATCAGGCGATTGACCAATTCCGGACATTGTTCAACTCGAATCGATGTAATTCTTCTTGCATAGCTTTGAATCCACTCCGGCCCGTAAATGCTTCATCTACCTTAGTGGGCTCGGAGATAGAGACAAAAGCATAGTGCCCACAAAAGTTAGATAAGTGTGAAGCTTTTGAGCATGTGAGAGGACACGTGCGCTAATGTCATCGATGATCTTCTCCACTTGCACTTCTTTTGCAACGCGTGGATGAGTTGGTTGTCACGAGGATTTTGATCAGCATTTTCTTGAGACCATTTTCCTCATCATGTTCTTCGTGCATCACTCGATGTTCTTCATGAACAGGAATAAATTCTTCAGCAGATTCTTCAAGAGGAATGACATCCTCGGTTGCCTTGAGCTTGATAGCATCCTCGGTGCTGGTTCATCTAACACAAAAGGTAGGTGCTCTCTTTGCGAGCCATTAGTTTCATCGAACCGCACATCTCAAAGGTCAACAATCTTGTGAAGAACAATGTTGAAGACTCTGAGGTGTGCGTAGTCCTTTCCGTAACCAAGCATAAAACCTTCATGTGCTTTTTGCAAATTTAGAGTTGTGGTGAGGATCTCTAATCCAACATTTAGCAATCAAGACTTTGAAATAACTCACATTGGGTTTCTTGTCGTTGAGGAGCTCATAGGCGATCTTCTTGAAGAATTTGTGAAGATATACTCTGATGATGATGTGGCAGTATCAATTGCATCAATCCGTAAACGCCGAGGCGTTTTGTATTCATCAAGCATAGTGCGAGCCATCTCAACAAGAGTTACTGTTCTTGCGCTCCACGACGCCATTCTGCTGAGGAGTATAGGAGCAGATAACTCATGAGTAATACCAAGTTCATCAAGATAGGCATCAAGACCAATTCTTGAACTCGGGCCCATTGTCACTTCGATATGCTTGATCTTCACACCAAAGTTGGTTGAAGCCCTCGAGAAAATCGTTTGAAGACTTCCCGCACTTCATGTTTGTAAGTAACAATGTGTACCCATGTATATCGAGAATAATCATCAACAATGACAAAACCATATAAAGATGCATCATTAGTATTTGCTGAATAATGATTAGGTCCGAAGAGGTCCATGTGAAGCAATTGAATGGACGGGTAGTGGTCATGATAGTCTTATTTGGATGCTTGGCCTTGGTCATTTTTCCGGCTTCACATGCTCCGCATAAGTGATCCTTGAGGAATTTTACATTCTCAATGCCAATGACATGCTTCTTCTTCTCGAGCGTGTTCAAATTCCTCATGCCTGCATGACCAAGTCGTCGATGCCATAGCCAGCCTTCTGAGGCTTTTGCAAGTAGACACACGGCTGGTTGTGGTCCTGTAGAGAAATCAACAATATCTGAGATCTCCTCTCCTAAAGCCTTCAAGACTTTGGAATTGTCACTTCCATAATCACAACACAGCGATATTTGCGAAGACAACAACCATATCAAGATCACAAAGCATCGAGATCGACATAAGATTGTATCCTAAGGACTCAACAAGCATGACTTTGTCCATGTGCTTATCCTTAGAGATAGCAACCTTACCAAGACCCAATACCTGATTTTTGCCTTTGTCAGCAAAGATGATATGCTTCAGAGGTGACGGTGATAAGGGAACATCCATCAATAGATTCTTGTCACCAGTCATGTGATTTGTACATCCACTATCGAGGACCCATTCAGTAGTTTTGGGTTGATCATCCTTAGCTCCTTTTGCCATGAAGCAATAGGTGGGAGCGTAGCCATCATTATCTTCATCCGGCTTGTCGGTGGAGTCAGTTTCTTCAGTGTTGAAGATGGACTTGTGTAAAGCAAGAGTAACGGCCGGACTCGCCACACACGCACTCAGATTCTTGGACTCCTCCTCTTCATCATTTTCCTCAGATTCAGCTTCAGAGTCCACTTCCTTGCCAATGAATGCCCGAGCTTTCTTGGAGCTACCCTTCTTGTGAGATGAAGACTTTGAGGGTTTTGATGACGAAGATTTTGACGATTTCTTCTTCTTCTTCATATCATCAGAACTGTAATCCTTGTATTTCTTCTTCTTCATTTCCTTTTCCCACTGAGGACAATCTTGAATATAGTGACCAGGCTTCTTGCATTTGTGGCAAAGTCTTCTCTTGTAGTCACTGGATGAGGAATCATTTCCTCTTGAGGGTTTTTGTAACGCCCTCGATGCGGCTATATCTCCCACGTGTCGAAGCACGACTTAGAGGCATAACCGCATTGAAAGCAATGTCGAAAGTGGCATATTATGAAACTAGATGAAATTCTAAGCATTTTACATATAAAGTTTGTTTTAAACCGATGCACGGTTGTGAAGTTATTTTATGCATGAACATTAGGGGTTTTTCTGTAAAACAGTAATTCACTGGAAAAGGTTAAAATCACAGCCTCGAAAAGCAGACATGGGCGAATCAGAGCCCGCCCAACAGGAACAGCGCTGGGGCATCTCACCATGGGCTTCGGCCCGGTCGGGGAGGCAGAGGAGGCCGGCCATCGCTGGGCCTCATGGGCCGGCTCGGAGAGGAGGAGGCCAGGCCTTGGCGGCGACGAACAGCACAGGGGCGACGCTGTCAACGGAGCGGGCAAGGAAGGAGCTGCTCGCAAGAATGTAGCAGCAGACAAGTCGAGGCAGAGGCAGCTTGGCGGGCGGCTTGGCGCGGGCAGGGCTCCGGCGAGCGAGGCGAAAAGGGCGGCGAGGTGAGGGACTCCGGGACGGCGCGGAATCGGCAGCCAGGCGGCGGGATCCGGCCAGGAAGGCCGTGGCGGAGGCGGAACCAGCCGGATCCGAGGCAGAGGAGGGCGCGGACGGCGTCGGTGAGGAGCACGGCGATGGGGCGTGATGCAGCTTCGGCGGTGGCGCGGAGCACGCGCGAGGTGAGGTTCGAGCGGGCGCAGAAGAGGACGGGGTCGAGCTCGTTCGATGCAGAGGATGACGGCGCTGTTGCTCCTGTGCACAAGGGAAAGACAGAGCAGAGAGGGATGTGAGACGAGAGAAGGGAGAGACGGGAGAGGAAGAAAGGGAAGGGCAGAGGGGCGGCCTGCGATGCTCCGGCGTCGTGCTTGCCGGCGCGCGAGGGAAAAGGCCGAGCGCTCTGCCGGGCCTCGGGCAGCTTCACGATCCAAGGGATCGAGGGAGGAGAGGTGGCCGAGCGCTGGGAAGAAGCAGCGGAGCTCGGTCGATTTGGATCGGGAGGAGGAGGCTGCGGCGGATCGATGGATGGAAGGGACTGGGTTGGCTCGCGCTGAAAACTGTGGGGTGGTCGGGAGACTCGGATGAGTCGGGCAAGATCCCGAGGAAAAAAGAAGTGGCGGCGGCGATAGGATAGGGGAGGAATGGATGAGACAGACTAGGGTTAGACTATTTAAATATAGCGAGTGGGTAGGCTTAGGGTCATTTGGTCCCTCCGATTAAAATCGGACGGTCGCGAATAAAACAGTTAGGGAGCCCAAATAACAAAACGGAGATGTTTTGTAGACGTTAGGGGATGATCCGGACCCAACGGTAACGACAGACCGGTTCGAGTCCGGGACAACTTTCGGACGCGCGCGAGGAGGGCTGCGGCTGACGAGAGGGGTTAAATTGGCCTGGCGGATTGTGAAGAGCGGGTTGGTCTGAGAGAAGAGGGGAGAGATGCAGCCCGGCACGGTTTTCGGAGACCGAAATCACCCGACGAATATACCGACTATAACGCGGTTATATATTTAACGGTTGGGCAGACAAACGAACTCCGAATGCGACGAAACTTGGCAGGCGGCCTGTCTACACTATAATAAGACCGCACGACAAGTTGCATCCCATTCCGAGAACATTTTCCGGCCACTTATAAAATAATATTTCGGAGGTGCCGCGGGCGCGTGCCAGTGTGGTTGGACTGAGAACGGACAACGGAGAGAACTAAGAGACCGGGACGGATGCAAGTTTTTAAAACATGATGATGCAATGCGGATGATGACATGGCAAGATGCAACATGCAAGCGGATGACAAAGCAACAACAGCGAAATAACTGGAGGACAACTGGCGCATCGGATCCGGGGCGTCACAGTTTTCCAAAGCGACCACGTCTTGTGAACTTCTGGAATTTCTTCACAAGCAGAGCTAGATCCTGGCTTAGTTCTTCAGGATCACCAAGGCTACTACCAGAATCCTCACATTCAGAGTCAGACACAACCTTAGCCTTCAGGGCACGTGGTTTGCCATAGTTTGAGCCATAGAGATCTCTTTTTTCAGCAAGCTGGAACTCGTGAGTGTTTAGCCTTTCGAGGATATCAGCAGGATCAAGCGACTTGTAGTCAGCACGTTCTTGTATCATCAGTCCCAGAGTATCAAATGAGGAATCAAGCGATCTCAGCAGTTTCTTCACAACTTCATGATCAGTGATGTCAGTGGCACCGAGGGCTTGAAGCTCATTTGAGATGTCAGTGAGGCGATCGAAGGTTTGTTGGACATTCTCATTGTCGAGTCTTTTGAAGTGGTTGAAGAGATTCCGAAGAACATCGACTCGAGAGTCACGCTGAGTTGAAACTCCTTCATTTACTTTGGACAGCCTATCCCAGATAAGCTTAGCAGTTTCAAAGCACTCACTCTTCCATCTTGTCCTTTGCTCGAGATGACCACATATGATATTCTTCGCTTGAGAATTGAGTTGTTTGAATCTCTTCACATCGGTAGCGGTCGGTGTTTGATGATGAGGGACACCATTTTCCACAACATACCGTAGATCATTGTCAATTGCCTCAAGATGCATTCGCATCTTGTTCTTCGAAAGAGGGGTAGTCCGTTCCATCAAAGGTAGGACACCCACCGAGACCTTGGTCATACTGCGGTCGACATAACTAAAACTCGGTGGTTAAACCAAAATCACACGAACAAGGAGTACCTTGCTCGATACCAATTGAAAGTGCGTTATATCAACTAGAGGGGGGTGAATAGGCGATTTTTATGAATTCTTCACTGAGGAATTTGCTGGTGAGAAAATTCCTTAGTGAAGAACTACTTGCAGCGGAATATGTACTCAGAAGTAAACATAACAGGATACACACATAGTCAGCATGATGAAATGAGACTAAAATAGAGTACGGAAAGCGTAAACACAGGATAGCAAGATGAAGACAAACAGACTGAAGAAATTGAACTAAGGAATTTGTGAAAGTCTTCAGTCAAAGTCTTCAAGCACAGATATGAACAACATTCAACACAGTAATGAGGAAATGAAAGAGTTGAGGAAATAGAACGGTCGGTTGGTGAAGACAATGATTTGGTAAACCAGTTCCAACTCTTTGTCTCGGTTTGTACGTCTGGTTGAGCGGCCGAGTATTTAAACTCGAGGACACAGTCCGGACACCCATCTCGAGCCGCAACTCAGGACACCCAGTCCTCACCGTATTCTCCTTGAACTAAGACCATGCAGGCCTCGTCCAATCACTCGTGGTAAGTCTTGGTGACTTCCAAACCTTCACAGACTTGGTCACTCGGCGATCCACAATTCCTCTTGGATGCTCTAGACCTTGACGCCTAACCGTCGGGAAGAAGCACAGTCTTCAAAGGTAATAAGCGTCGGATCCACATGATCAATTTCTTGATGATGCTCAATCACTTTGGGTTTGTGGGGTTTGGTTTTGGGATTTTCCTCACTTGATGATTTTCGCTCAAAGTCCTCGGAGGATGGGTTGCTCTCAAATGACAAGTGTCAAGTTCTCTCGGAGCAGCCAACCAGCTAGTGGTTGTAGGGGCGGCTATTTATAGCCTAGGAGCAGCCCGACATGATAAGACATAAATGCCCTTCAATATATGACCATTAGGTGGATAAGATATTTTGGGACAGCCACAAGAAGACAAGAACGGTCGGAAATTTGACTCTCAAATTCCTCGGGGCTATCATGTTCCTCCTTTGTGTAGGCAATTCGCAGACATGGCGAATTCCTAACTCTCGATCGAGACAAAGTCATCGATGACGTAAGAACTGCGTCTCATCCATCAAGAATTTGATTGAATCTGTATGAGATTTCCAATGGCTTCACTCAAGGGATTGGTAGGTTTAGGATTTTGAGTTGAGCATCACATGGAAATTTTTCCTTAGTATTTCCTCGACCCCTTTAACGAAGACGGTGTTTCCTATGACTCAAGAAAGAGAAAATGAAACTACGAAAACAAAAGTCTTCACGCTTCATATTCCTCGAATGAATATCAAGTCTTCAAGGTCACACCAATTTCTTCACTTTCAAAGTCTTGAAAGTCTTGAATATCAAAGTCTTGAGTTGAAGAACTTCATTTTAGGGTTGACTTTCTCTGTAAATATCAAACTCCTCATAGACTTATAGACCTGTGTACACTCACAAACGCATCAGTTACTTAACCTATAAGTCTTCAATACACCAAAATCACTAAGGGGCACTAGATGCACTTACAACGCCAACCCGCCGAGCCACCCAAAAGACTGGAATCAAACGTGGTTTTACTGGCAAGACACCTCTACAGCTGGTGAAAACCCTCTGCCTGGCTTTCGTGCTCTTCATCTTGGGCCCAACCACCATCTGCCTGACAAGATTACAGCCGCCCAACGCAAATCACTCGCCCCCACTTTAGCCAAGATCAAAGCTCTTCTGGGGAATGGTTTAACCGGCATCGACTTAGTCCGGGTTTGGCTTGCCTGGCGGGTAATTCCATTGAGCCGCCGCCCCGGCTTGATGTGCGATTATACGGGTGCAAAGGATGACCCTCTACGACACAACCCTGATGACTTGCCTGAAGATGTCATCGATGATATGACCAACTCTCTTTTGAACGAGAGCCTGGCAGACTATGGTAAGGTGGGCTTAGCCCCCTTCTGCAAAGCTAACCTGGCTCCAAAGGTAAACCGCCCATATGAATAAATTACATTGATTTTTACATGTTTTCACCCATATTTATACCTCTGCTAACTCTTACAGATGGGTGATAAATTCTGGAAGGTCAAATATGACCGTGATGCTGCCAAGAAAGCCAGGAAGGAGAAGAAAGCTGCCAGGAAAGAGGCTGCCAAGAAGAAGGGCAAAAAAGCCACCGCCTCTGACCTGCTTCGGCTAGCAGACTCTTCTGAGTCGGAGGTAGCCCTTGACTCCCTTGGCTCCTTTTTTAACCATCTTATTGACTCTGATTATCAGCAGGAGGGCACAGGAGCCAGCCGTAACAAGGCTGAAGAGGTAACTATCATTTTCTCTGACTCCGAGCCTTTGCCAAGACAGAAAATCTGAAGAATAACCCAGAAAGTAAGATTTTCACATCCCTTAGCTTATCAAGATCCTCAATTTCTTTTGAAGCGACAGATTCATGAGAGCCGGAGGCAGACCTAGACTAGCAAGGACGCGGAGCTCTCCTCCGGCTTGCCAAACACCCCAAAGAACCGTCGGAACAAGGTCACTTCTAACTTAACTTACTTTTATCCTATGGCGGGTCTCACTCGCCGACTGCTCAATTCCTCTAACTCGGATTACCAGGAAACTTCCCCTTCCTCCGACGACTCAATGCAGTCCAACCTGCCGGCTTTCAAGACTGCACCAGGGTAATAATAATCTGCTTATCTTGTATTTATTTTAATCCCTTGCATCTGTACTAACCTTTTGTTTTGACGTAGTGGAGAAGCCGCCCAGCAAATTGATTAGGAAGAGAAAGACGGCTGAAGACACGGTCGTGATCGAGCCGGTTCTTGAAACAGCTGCACCGGACTCGTCAACTCATGAGCTGCCATCTGAACCAGTTCAAGATATACCAACTCCCGCTGCTGACACGCCTGCTGAACGAGCCGCTGTTGACTTAGAAAATCCAGAAGCCCCTAGCCCGGTCAGGACAGACGATCCACTAAACTCTGATGTTGAGATCACCAGAACCGGCTTTGTTGAGCCGGGAAGGCCAACTGCGTTGGCCAAGTGTCCCGCCAAGGAGGAACTTCTGGAACACCACCGAGTCAAGCTTGACGTTGTGAACTATGCTCATATGAGTATTGGAGACATCCTTTCTGGCTACATGAGCCAAGTGCACAGTAGCCGGAACCTCGAGATTGACATGGTGAAGCAGATGCACCAAAAAATCCGAGGTATAACCCTTTCTCTCTTATTCAATAATCTTTACTACGCTAGCCCCCAAGTCTATTGCTTATGATGTTTACGCTGTAGACTTAGAAACAAATTTAGTGACATTAGTAACATAAATGGATAAGACATGCAAGAAGCCCGACTTACTCTGTAGTCCCCAAGGTGCGGCTTAACCAACATGGTTGAGCCGGTCCTTAAAATGGTTATATAAAAACAATACTCACAGAGCTTTGAAGAGCAATATACATTGGCCCCCAAGTGCCAAGTATTATTGTTTGCAAAATGCTTGGGACTTACTGTTATGAATCGCCGCTGAAAGTAAAATTCTTCGCTAAACATTAGCCCCCAAGTGCCAAGCGTTTTTGCTGGCAAAAGGCTTGGGACTTTAATATTGCATAAAAATTGGCTTGATTTTGATCTTGTATTTGTATAGGCCGCCATGGGTAAACTCGAATCAGAGGTGACTGATCTGAAGAAACGCCTTGAGGCCCAAGAGACGGAAATCCAAAAGGCTGACACCAAGTTCAAATTCAGCATTTCTGAGCAAGAAAAACTGAAGAAAGAATTTGAAACTGAAAAGAAGGCTTGGGATGATGAAAAAACTGCATTGATTAACCGAGCTGAGAAGGCAGAGGCGGCTCTGGAAGAAGCAACCGGTGAATTAACCGGCTTAAAGCGCCATGTCTCTCAGATGGTCTCGGCGATCTTTGGTAAGTCTCCCTGCAAGTGTTTAAATATTTGAACCTTTCAGTTGATCATATAATTGGAATTGATTCACCTGATCATGTTTATGCAGGCCCCAAAAGCTCAAATCTGAACCAAGATATGCTGATCAAGCTGAAGGTAGTTTACACACTGGTGGAACAATTGTACACCGGGTCTCAACGTGCATTAGCCACGGTGGCTTTGTCAAATGAAGTGCCTACCCTCCTGGTAGAGGTCTTGAAGAAGCTTTCCGTGCTACCCCAATGGTTCAATGAACTGAGGCGGTCAGCTGCAAGAGCCAGAGCAGTAAATGCTTTAAGCCAGGCCAAGGCTTGGCTACCAGAGTTAGACCCGGCCGACATTGCCACTGGCTATCCAAGCTTGAAGGAGGATGGCACTCCTTTTGAAGAAACAGACTTTACCGCTTGTGTAAAGGAGATACGCCCCGTGGCTACTCTGATAGCGAACGAAGTGGATCTTACCAAGTACCAGGCGGGTTATGACGCAGAGAACCGGAGAATTCCAATGCCTCACTATGAAGTGACCAGTCTGATCCCTCCACTCCGTAAGCACACCTTCGCCCCTGAAGTTGACCCGGCTGGTCTAGTTGATGATGAAGCTGAATTTGAAGCTTTGAACAACATTGGCTGGTCATCGTCAACCTTCCAAGAAAGGGAACAGGGCGAATACACGGAGAGGGCTAACTCGGACGCTTCAGGCCAACATGAAGGTTAACCTGTCGTGGCGGCTCACACCTGTGATGTGTTGAAAAACAATGTGAATCATTTGGACTCAGGGAGTCATGTAATAAAATGGAAATAACTTTGTTTTGGCCGTGCCATCGTGCACATTTTGATGTTTAATGTCATTAAGCTGCCGTGTTATATTCACCCGTGTTTACTTTTCATCTGCTTTCCGTATGCTTGACTAAACCTTTTAACTGTCCTGCACATAAAAACAAACCACAAGATCGCTTGGCGGCTTACCGCCAGGCGGGTCATAATAACTTAATATAAGAAGAATCATAGATAAGCTTGTTGTAACATATAATGTTTAAAACACAACTATAATCTTACACCTGTGACCTTTTGAATTTGCACCGCCAGCTCATATGACCCGGTTAGTAAGGGCGATAACCCAATCTTTGGACACCAATATTTCCAAAGGTATAATGATGCTCATATATTGGCGACTTATCAGTCAATATGAAGCCGGGTTAAAATTAACCATGCTTGTATTTGTAAACCTCAGAAAAGTCTCAAGTCAAATAGAGGGTGCTTCCAAAGAAAACTTAAACCAAATAGCAAACATTCAAGGCTGCTAATTCGAATACGATCAGTAAACTGTTCCAGAGGGGTTAAGCTAGGATTCGAATACGATCATGTAGCCTCCAATGGCTTTGGCGTTGCACCGATCAAGATGGTACCGGCAGCTATGTTCTCTTTGGTTCGAATACGACCTATGTTTGAACAGGAAGCCCCCTAATAACCTTGAGAGTTTTTTAACGACTCTGATTTGAATACGATCAAAGTCGGTTCCCAAAAGGGGTTGAGCTATGATTCGAATACAATCAAGAAGCCCCCTAGTGAGCTCGGCAGTGTGCCAATCAAAAGGGTACCGACAGCTATGTTCTCTTTGGTTCGAATACGACCTATGTTTGAACAAGAAGCCCCCTAGTGATCATAAATTTTCACAGCGAGATTCGAATACGATCATAGGCCAGATCAAGCGGGTTAAGCTGGATCGAATACGATCAGCCCCCAAGTTCGGACGACGAAGAAATTCGACACAGCCGCACTTCCTTCAAAGGAGTTACGTCCGGCCCTTACGCCAGGTGCACAGGCTCGATATTACTCGAAGTCGTATTCGGATCACCGAACAATTTCCGACGAGAAAAGTTAATTTTCCATATCGTCCCATTTAAAAGTGAACATCAAGCACTATTAGGACGAAAGGCTTTTGTCCGCTTCAACGCCATACCGCATTACGCGTCTCTTACACTTAAGATGCCCGGTCCACATGGCACCATTTCAGTGCGAGGGTCACTTAAAGACCCCGGATTCGGATAGACGAATCCGGACTCAGCAGGCTAGGGGCTCCCTAGCCGCATACCCTTTCACAAGGGGCTGCGCGCACAACTAACATCAGTTTCATATAAACCTAGCTTTAATTATTTACGCTTATTCTTTTGCATTATTTTCGCACGAACTGTTTTTGAAATGTTCCTCTCTTTCCTACAGATGAACAACGTGCGTACCCGTCCAGGACAACGGCACAACGGAGACACAGGCGCAGACGTGCAGTAGGGACCCGTCGCAAGGATTCTTTTCAGATTAAGACCCTACGTAGACCTTTTTATTACTGTCTCTTGTTGCTAAATCGGCCTCGGCTTCTTCCTATAGCCGAGGCGGAGCCTGACGCTTTGGCATTGGCCGCGTCAGAAGACAATGCCCGTACCTGGGCACAAGGTGCTTAGGGCATAATTCTGCCCATTATCTTAAAGTCCGAACACCTCAGGGAGTGTTCGGCGTCTCAAGTTGGGCACTATATGCATCAGCTCCGAATCATGTCTTTGGTCAAATGTTGGGTTTGCCCGGCTCCTGTGTTTTGCTGCCTTACGTTCCGTATCACCCGCTAACGCGGCACCGGAGAACTATCTGCGATTGTGCCCCGTTCGGCTGGGTGAGCGCCTCGAGAGAAAGCCAAAACTGATCTGTCATGATATAGCGAGAGTCCGTCACCACTTGATCGACTATGGAATGTTTAGAATTTCGCTTGACGAAGGGCGCTTCGGTCAGCACATACGCACCCGAATCCGGAGATGTGCGGTGCCATTAGGGCTATATCGTAGCCCCACCCTCGAGCTCCATTGGCTAAGTGAAAGAGATAAAGCATTATAGTCCGGATTGCCCTGTTCGCTCGCTACCACCTCCTTATAACAGACCGAGACGTCGGATTAAAGTGTGAAAAAGCGCTATTTTGCGAACACCCCAGCACCTTGTGCAAGGGGTGAAGTCAAGATCGCATCTTTCAAAGTTATACACAAGTATACTTAAACGGCCGCAAGGAGAAGTATTACAACTTGGAAGCGAAGTATAAAAGCATTCATACTATAATCATTCATAAACAAGTTAATGCGTTCAATCGAACGTTACATTCTTCGAAAGCATCTGCGACTCTATTATCTGGCGCCACGCATAACTTCCCGAAATAATGTTGGCAGAAGCCGGTTCCCATCCGAACCTGGCAAGCAACAACGGTGGCATCCATCTCCGGACACTGCGCTTTACACGGGCGAGCCATCGCGCCCTCGATGCAGCCGACCGCTTCATCTCCTTGATATGCGGCACCGCCCCAAGGAACTCGCTGCGAGAGGCCAAAATAGCTCGTCGCTTGGACCTCTCTCGCCATACATGGGCCACGATGTCGATCATAGCCAGCCCGGACAGTCTATTCAGTTCGCCCATTCGCCAACTCGTCTGACGGCGGAAGAGGGCGATCCGGATTGTGGAATTGAGTCCAATATAACTCTTCCACCTCGTGATCCCCCTGGCTCCGGAAGTGCTTAACGGCGTCAGCCGCACTCGCAGCCAAGTCCATGTAAGGATCTTCTGAACTCCACTGCTTTCCAAATTTGGCATACTTGGCATCCATAAACCGTCGACGCATAAGAAACGGCTTGCCAGCCGTGATCTCTCCGGCTTGGCGCAGCTCCTCTTTCATAGCCCGCATTGCAGAGCGGGCATCCTTGGTCTCAGCGGTGGCCTTCTTCAGGTCTTCCCGCTCTAGTAGGCGCTCCTTTTCAAGAGCCTCGCTACGGTCGGTAGCATCCTTTAAATCCTTGGCCAATCCGGCCACCTCCGCCCTGCTTAGGCAATGCGCAGCCTTTTGACCTTCAACTCCTCGGCGCCCTCGCAGCAACAGATCACTCCTTCGGCTTGCTCCTTGGCTTGTGCAAGCTCGGCCCAAGTCTCTCCACAAAGCAAAGACTGTGCGGATAAACAGCATATAACTTATCAAGAGGAGGGCTTTAACCCACTTAATAAAGCGGCTATGGAGAATTTATTTACCTTGCGACTCGTCAAGTCGCTGATTGACAAGTGCTATGTCAAGATCGCCATGTCCATTGCCGACTCGATTAAGCAAACTGATCGATCCGGCTGGCCTGGACTATCCGCCACATGTCGAACGGCGATATTCATTACCCGAGATATTTAGATTTTCGATCCTAAGACGCTGTCGTCTTCGACAACCTACCGAGTCTCGTGGGCTACTATCTATACAGGCGCATTTTTAATGCACAACTGTTAAACAACAAAAGTGCGCTATTTTCGCAGATACCTCAAATCCCGCCAAACAAGCTCATGGCAGCATCACGCAATCCGCTTTCGGCGGACGAAATCCTTCCAATCACCATACGCATTAACGCACGGTGATCTTCTGAAATGGACGCCCTCTCAAGCAAATTCTTCAGTTCTCCCGGCCGGCTCGGTGGGTGTTGAACTCTCTGGGCCCTCCGGATTCGGGGATGCCCTCCGCGACGATACTTCGGGCTCGTCTGCCTCATCCGGCAGCGCGGCAGACGGAGGCGTATCGCTCTCCATCATCTCCGGAAGGAGATCCCCCGAGGATGAACTCACCTGAGACGGCTGCAGATCCGAACTGCGACATAAATATTTCGGTTACCTAAAGAAGCATAAACGAAGGTACTATCCGATTAAGGTTTCTTCTTTCATACTCACGGCTCGTTGGAGGGCTGGTCCTTGGGCGATGATTGCGCGTCCGGATTCTCTCCGGACGCCGGACCCCCCGGTGGGGATTTCTTCCCACGCTTAGGGGCTGGGACCTCTGGATCTTCGGAGGCGGTCCTCTTCTCCCCCTGAAGGGAGGGATCCTTGGTTCCCTCCTCTTTAGTCGCCCCTTTGGGCGAAGTATTAGCTCCTTTATTTCCCCCGTCGCCCCCCTTTGTGGGCGCAACCTCCAACATTCTGACCAGCACGGGCTCCAATGCGGTCTCTGGGAGGGGGGCCGGACACCTTATCAGCCTTGATCGCGCCACCCATTCCTGTAAAAGAACAAAGGGTCAGGAGATGATCTCTTGAAAGGCATACGAAACAGGATGTCCGGGCTTCGAGCTATTTACCTGAGTATCCGGGCGATTGCGGCTTAGTCCAGCATCCTCGGCCGAATCTGGACACGCCACTTGCGGTCCGAAAAACAGCTCGTACATCTCCAAGGGTGTCGCGCCCATGAAATGCTGGAGGATACGAGGTCCCTCCGGATCGAACTCCCATAAACGGAGAGGACGACGTTTGCAGGGTAGGAGGTGCCTAGTTAGCATGACCTGCGTCACCTTGACCAGATCAATCTCCCTTGTTTGGAGGTCCCGAATCCGGCCCTGCAGTGCGGGCACGTCCTCGGACGGGCCCCAGTTGAGCCCTTGGTTGACCCACGACATCAGTTGCTGTGGAGGTCCCGGGCGGAAGGAGGGCGGCGACTTCGCTATTGCCCCTTGGAGCGGTGAAGTAGAACCACCTGCTGCCACAATCCTGTTCCTCTTGGAAGGAACCTTCGAGCCACGGGCATCGACCTTCTTGCTTATGGTCGCCCCGCCACACTCCGCTCGACGCCCCCCGATCATCTTCGGCTCCACCTTGAATGTTTTCAGCCACAGGCCGAAGTGGGGGACGACGCGGAGGAAGGCTTCGCAGACAATAATGAATGCGGAGATATGGAGGATGGACTTCGGAGCCAAGTCGTGGAAGTCCAGCCCGTAGAAGAACAGGAGCCCCCTCACGAAAGGATCCGTCGGGAAGCCTAATCCCCGACGGAGGTGAGATGCGTAAACGACATATTCGCCGGGCTCGGGGGCTGGCACGGCCTGCCTAGGGGCAGGCAACCTGTGCGAGACTTCGTAGGCCAGGTACTTGGCCTCATGCAACTTCAATATGTCCTCCTCCGTGACGGAGGAGGGCACCCACCGGCCCTGGAGGTCGGAGCCGGACATTGCTGTGGATCCAAAGTGCTCGAGTCTGAAGCTCTTGGTGTTGGAGCTGGGAGCAGAGGAAAGATTCGATGCGAGGTTGAAAGACAAGGACAGGCCTTGGTCCTCTTATAAAGGGGAAATAATACCAAGGGCCGTCTCCATAACCGTTTGAGATTCCCCTTCGATAGAGGAGGCGTGGCGACGGGAACGGTTGGGTTACCCACGCACATATTGATGAGGATCTCGGAATAAAGGGAACACGATCTCGCTCGACGGGGCGTGCCAAGAAAGCCGCCGCTAAGCGTACTGAGGCGGAATAATAAAAACGATTCAAACGAGGGCTTGGCTGCGGCGTGACATCACGCTGCGTAATACGTCAGCAGATTGAATTAAGTGTGTGTTTTATTCTCTCTACGTTGGAATGTGGAAATTATTTTGCAGAGCCGGACACTATCCTGGTGTTCATTATCTTCTCCGGATTATTCAAGGGAGGAACCCACCTTGCAATGCCGAACATTATGCACGCCGGACTTATCGTCATTGAAGACTGGTTCAGGGGCTACTGAGGGAGTCCTGGACTAGGGGGTGTCCGGATAGCCGGACTATCAATATCCGCCGGACTCCAAGACTACGAAGATAGAAGATTGAAGACTCCGGCTCGTGTCCGGAAGGTACTTTACTTGGCGTGGAAGGCAAGCTTGGCAATACGGATATGTAGATCTCCTACCATTGTAACCGACTCTGTGTAACCCTAGCCTCTCCGGTGTCTATATAAACCGGAGGGCTTTAGTCCGTAGGACACAACATTACATCTCAACAATCATACCATAGGCTAGCCTCTAGGGTTTAGCCTCATTGATCTCGTGGTAGATCTACTCTTGTACTACCCATATCATCAATATTAATCAAGCAGGACGTAGGGTATTACCTCCATCGAGAGGGCCTGAACCTGGGTAAAAACATTGTGTCCCTCGTCTCCTGTTACCATCCGCCTAGACGCACAGTTCGGGACCCCCTACCCGAGATCCGCCGGTTTTGACACCGACAACGATGATAATAATAATAACACATCTACCTTTGAGGGAAAAAAGTACAAAGGTCCTGCTTTATTATTTATCATAATATATACATTGTCAAAATATGTACATCATGAGAGCCGGTGGCTCAAGTGTAGTAAGGCCGAAGATGAGCGATATTCCATGGCCGGCGGGTCTCCTCCTCCGACTTACGTGAGTCTTTGTGCTCTCGAACATCGATAAGGTAGTATGACCCATTGTTCAAGTTCTTGCTGACCACAAAGGGCCCTTCCCAAGGTGGGGATAACTTGTGTGCATCAGTTTGATCCTGGATGAGCCGGAGCACCAAATCACCTTCCTGAAAGGCTCTAGACTTAACCCATCGGCTGTGATAGTGGTGCAAGTCCTGTTGGTAAATTGCCGAACGATCTGCTGCCAAGTCCCGCTTTTCATCTAACAGGTCAAGAGCATCCTGACGCGCCTGTTCATTGTCCGCCTCAGCATAAGCCACCACGCGGGGTGAGTCATGATGGATGTCACTAGGGAGAACCGCCTCAGCTCCGTAGACCATGAAGAAAGGCATATAACCCGTAGATCTATTGGGAGTAGTGTTGATGCTCCATATTACAAAGGGTAACCCCTCAACCCAACAACCCGGCGTCCGCTGCAGGGGGACCAAAAGCCGGGGCTTGATACCTTTCAAGATCTCCTGATTGGCTCTCTCGGCTTGACCATTGGATTGGGGGTGAGCCACAAATGAAACATCAAGCCGAATATGCTCACATTGACAAAATTCTTCCATGGCGCCTTTAGATAGATTAGTGCCATTGTCAGTTATAATGATGTGTGGAAAGCCGAAGCAAAATATCACCTTTTTCATGAACTGAACTGCCGTAGCTGCATCACACTTCCTGATTGGCTCGGCCTCAACCCACTGTAAATTTATCAACTGCCGCCAAAAGGTGGGTCTTTTTTATCTTTGGACCTTTTGAAAGGCCCAACCATGTCAAGCCCCCAGACTGCAAACGGCCAAGTAATTGGAATCATCCTCAACTCTTGAGCCGGCACACGAGCCCGTCTTGAGAACTTCTGACAACCGTCACATTTACTAACCAGGTCCTCTGCATCAGCATGAGCCGTCAGCCAATAGAATCCATGACGGAAAGCCTTGGCCACAAGGGATTTTGACCCGGCGTGAACGACCACCACAATCCCCTTCATGAATCTCACGTAGAATTTCTCGGCCTTCTTCAGGGGAGACGCAATGCTGAAACGCCCCTGTAACACTGCGATGATGCAACTCGCCACTGACAATCGTCATTGACTTAGACCGCCGGGTTATCTGCCTGGCCAAGGTTTCATCCTCAGGCAACTTGCCCCGGGTCATGTAAGCCAAATATGGCACTGTCCAATCTGGGATAACATGAAGAGCCGCCACCAATTGTGCTTCCGGGTCAGGAACAACCAAGTCTTCCTCTGTAGGTAACTTGACAGAAGGGTTATGTGGAATATCCAAGAAAGTATTAGGCGGCACCGACTTACGCTGAGAGCCCAGCCGGCTTAAGGCATCAGTGGCCTTGTTCTTTCTGCGGTCAATGTGCTCCACTTGGTAACCCTTAAAATGTCCAACAATGGCATCAACTTCACGGCGATAAGACGCCATGAGAGGATCTTTGGAATCCCACTTGCCTGATACTTGTTGAGCCACCAAATCTGAGTCGCCAAAACACCTTACCCGGCTTAAACTCATCTCCTTAGCCATCCGAAGACCGTGGAGTAAGGCCTCATACTCAGCTGCATTGTTAGTACAGGGAAACATCAACTGTAGCACATAACAAAATTTGTCACCTCGAGGGGAAGCTAAAACAACTCCAGCCCCCGAGCCCTCCAATTGCCAGGACCCGTCAAAGTGAATAGTCCAATACGTGTTGTCTGGCTTCTCTTCAGGAATCTGCAGCTCTGTCCAATTGTTGATAAAATCTACAAGTGCCTGAGATTTGATAGCAGTGCGTGGCACATACTTTAAACCATGAGGCCGAAGTTCAATGGCCCACTTGGCGACTCGTCCTGTAGCTTCTCTGTTTTGAATTATATCTCCTAAAGGAGCAGAACTAACCATAGTGATGGGGTGGCCCAGGAAATATTGCTTAAGCTTCCGGCTTGCCATGAACACCCCATAAACGAGCTTCTGCCAATGTGGATACCGTTGCTTGGAATCAATAAGTACCTCACTGATGTAGTAGACCGGCCGCTGAACTGGATGCTCCTTGCTAGCCTCCTTGCGCTCCACCACGATGGCCACGCTAAGAGCGCGTGTATTAGCAGCCACATATAACAATAAGGGCTCCTTATCAATGGGAGCAGCAAGAACCGGTGGCTCAGCCAGCTGTCTCTTCAAATCTTCAAAGGCAGCGTTGGCAGCGTCACTCCAGATGAAGTCATTTGTCTTCTTCATCATTTGATACAATGGTATGGCCTTCTCGCCTAACCGGCTTATGATCCGGCTTAAAGCAGTGATACAACCCACCAAACGCTGAACATCATTGATACACGCCGGCTTAGCCAGAGAGGTGATGGCCTAGATCTTCTCCGGGTTAGCCTCGATGCCCCTGTTAGAAACCAGAAAACCCAAAAGCTTGCCTGCAGGCACGCCAAAAACACACTTGGCCGGGCTAAGCATCATCTTGTAGACCCGGAGATTGTCCAAGGTTTCCTACAGATCATCTATCAAGGTCTCCTTCTCTCTGGATTTCACCACAATGTCGTTCACATAAGCATGAACATTGCACCCAATTTGATTATGAAGACAATTCTGCACACACCGCTGGTAAGTCGCCTAGGCACTCTTGAGCCCGAAAGGCATAGATACATAGCAGAAGGCTCCAAACAAAGTAATGAACGCTATCTTCTCCTGGTCCTTAACTACCATCTTGATCTGATGATAACCAGAGTAAGCATCCAAAAAACTCAAGCGTTCACAACCCGTCGTAGCATCAATAATTTGATCAATACGAGGGAGAGCAAATGGATCAGCCGGGCAAGCTTTGTTTAAGTACATATAATCCACACACATGCGCCATGTGCCGTTCTTCTTGAGCACGAGCACTGGGTTTGCCAACCACTCTAGATGAAAAACTTCAACGATGAACCCAGCCGCCAAGAGCCGGGCCACTTCCTCACCAATGGCCTTACGCCTTTCCTCATTGAACTGCCGAAGAAACTGCTTGACCGGTTTAAACTTTGGATCAATATTAATAGTGTGCTCAACGAGTTCTCTCGGTACACCCGGCATGTCAGAAGGTTTCCATACAAAGATGTCCCGGTTCTCACGGATGAACTTGATGAGCACGCTTTCCTATTTGGGATCCAAATTAGTGCTGATACTGAACTGCTTGGATGAGTCGCCTGGAATAAAGTCAACAAGCTTAGTATCATCGGCCAACTTAAATTTAATGACCGACTCATGCTCTATGGTTGGCTTTTTCAAGGACATCATATCTGCCGGATCAACATTGTCCTTGTAGAACTTCAACTCTTCTGTTGCACAGACTGACTCAGCATAAGCCGCATCGCCTTCCTCACATTCCAAGGCTACCTTCCGGCTCCCATGCACTGTGATGGTTCCCTTATGACCCGGCATCTTGAGCTGTAAATACACATAACACGACCGTGCCATGAACTTGGCATAGCCGCCCAAACAGAGCATGATATGGGCTTCTGATCTTGACCACCTCAAAAATCAATTTCTTGGCCCTGGAGTCATATTCATCTCCAAAGGCTACCTCTAGTTCGATCTTGCCAACTGGATACGCCGACTTACCAGGCACTACGCCATGGAAAACAGTGTTGGACTGCTTAAGGTTTTTATCAGTTAACCCCATGCGACGGAAGGTCTCATAATAGAGGATGTTGATGTTGCTGCCTCCATCCATGAGTACTTTGGTGAACTTATATCCACCAACCTGAGGGGCCACCATCAAGGCTAAGTGACCCGGATTATCAACCCGGGGAGGGTGATCTTCCCTACTCCATAGAATAGGCTGCTCAGACCATCTCAAATAACGAGGAACTGCCGGCTCAACAGCGTTCACAGCCCTCTCACGAAGCTTCTAGTCTCATTTGCACAAACTGGTGGTAAACACATGATATTGTCCACTATTCAGCTGCTTTGGATGGCTCTGATATCCACCCTGCTGCTGTTGCTGACCACCCTGGCCAGATTGCTGGTTATAACCACCTTGATTGCCTTGAGAATTTTGAAAGTTGGAATTTGAACCGCCGCTCGGGCCATAAAAACCGCCGCCACCTGAGCCACCGCCCTGCCCATTATTACCATCGAACATGTTGGAATTTTTGAAAGCCTTCATGATCGTACAGTCCTTCCATAAATGAGTACCCGACTTCTGCTGAGTGCCATGCCTTGGACAGGGCTCATTCAGCAACTGCTCAAGTGTGGGGCCTGACCCACCAGACCGGGGAGGTGGTTTCCCCTTACGCCGTTGGTTGTTGCCCTACGCATTAGTGTTAGCCACAAACCCCAAACTACCATCAGCCTTATGTTTATTACCTCCTTGATTTGCCGGGTTATGCCGAGGGCCCTTGCCGTTGCCATTCTTCTTTCCCTTCCCTGCCTTTTCATCATCAGACTCGGGATCCTTTGTACTATCAGAGTCGGCGTACTTGACTAGAGCTGCCATCAGCGTACCCATATCATTATAATCGCGCTTGAGCTGCCCTAGCTTCATCTTCAGAGGCAAAAACGGCAATTTTTCTCCAACATTAAGACTGCAGAGCCGGCATCCATCTTATCAGACGAATGTATTATGGCCTTAACCCGGCGCACCCAATGGGTTGTGGACTCACCCTCCTCTTGCTTGCAACTAGTCAAATCCACGATTGGCATGGGTTGTTTGCATGTATCCTTGAAGTTCTGGATGAACCGGGCTTTTAACTCCGCCCATGAACTGATTGAATTAGGCGGTAAGCTTTTCAACCAAGTGCGGGCGGTCCCATCCAACATCATGGTAAAGTATTTGGCCATCACAACATCACTGACCTCGAGTAACTCCATAGCCATCTCGTAACTTTCAATCCATGCCCTGGGCTGTAAGTCGGCCGTATAATTAGGCACCTTCCTAGGTCCTTTGAAATCCTTGGGCAAACACTCGTTACATAGAGCCGGCACCAGACTGGGGACACCTCCGGTCCTGGTGGCCACGCCTGCCTCAATAGAAGTCGTCGGATAAACCGGATAAGGCTGGTAAGCCGTCAGCTGAGCTGCCTGCTCAGCCGCTTGCTGAGCCGCTCACTCAGCCTCTTGACATATTCTGTCTTGATCCACCAAGTTAAAGGCTCCATTGCGCGCCGGGTCATGTCCGCCCGGCTGGTTACGACGCCGGACGTTGCTTGAAACGGCCGCTGAGTCCATGTGCCTGCTATAACTCGGGCTTCGGCTTGGAAGAGGGGTTGAGTGAATTCTGTCTCGGCTGTACGAGTACGCCTCTTGTTGTGCTAAAGCCGTCTGAAGAAGTTCTCTGACTCGTGGGTTTCAACCGCCGCCGGAGAGTCGCCATCAATCGGGAGAGCCGCCAGCCGTGGTGCCGCCGCGATCATGTTCTCCAACGGGTTAGAATAGCGACCCGATGGTGTCGATACATACTAAGGCGGAGCAGTATTCATGCGGGGAGGCCCCATCACTTGTGGCTGAACCGGCGTGCCGTCCCCGGGTGTTGCAACCCGGTCTATCTCCGGCGGGTTACTGGGCCCTGCACCGGGTGTGTGGAAGAGGCTTCGAGGATCATAAACCGAAGGGAGTCGAGTCTGAGTCTTCTGGTATCTTCTCCTCATGACCTCATTAGACGCGTTCTGATCTTGTGTGAGCCAGAAAGTCTGCGCCTGAATCCGCTGAGCCTGAGTGTCCAAAGCCGCCTGCCCTGCGGTTATCCTGACATCTTTTGCTGCTAGGTCTTCCTTAGCCTGCACCATATCCAACTTTAACTGCGCCACTTCCGCATCATGTTGAGATTGATCCGCCGGGTTGACCACGGCGGTTAACAGAGCGGTCATCTTATCTGCGAGATCCATCAACACCTGAGCCGACGAGCGCACAGGGCCTCCTGCCCCGGCTGCTGCTGACCCGGAGGTTATGGCCGCCGTAGTTGTGGAGTCTTGGATAGGTTGTGTGCCGGCCATGAAGATTCCGACCCCACTCGGCGGCTCAAGGAAAACCGGAATACTGCTGCCATCGGAACAGCCCCCAAGCCCGCCCTCTTGCAGTTGATACAATGAATCTGTCTCACTTGTGGACGACTCACCATCAGAATAGACGGCCGTCTCACCGCCAGATGCAGATCCTTCAGAGAGCCCTCCGTGGATGCATCCCACGAAGGCATGCTTCACAGCAGGCAGAGCCCGGGCAGGTCTCGCACGCTGAGCCGTCTCGACAAGGTCGGTGCAGATGTTCGGCTCAGGGCCCAGCTCGCCGATCTTGTCGATGAATACGTGAATTCCACCGAAGGGGACCCGGTACTCGTACTCAATTGAGTCGGAGTCGGGGCCCCAGCCTGCGTCGTCAATGTAGAGCTTGCCGCGACGACTCTTGGTCATCCGCCCACATCGTATCCCTTGAGCCCTTCGAAGCTGCCCTTCAAGAACTCAAATCCACCGTGCGCTGGCCCCACGGTGGGCGCCAACTGTCGTGGAATTGTCACGGCAGATGTCCTAGTGAAAGGACTTAGTCATGGAGCCATCGCAACTAGGAAGCTTAAAGGGGTTAATCGGGACAAAGGACACGAGGGTTATACTGGTTTGGCCCCTTACGGTGAAGGTAAAAGCCTACGATCCAGTTTTGAGTGGGATTGCTTATGTCTCGATAACCAGGGAGCGAATCGCTTAACCTAGCTCTCGAGTTGATGTTACTTGTCCTGAACCGCTGCTGGGTCATCCCTTTATATACAGAGGTCGACGCCCAGCGGCTTACAGAGTCCCGGCCAGTTCATAAACATCGTCCGACTCGGTCTCTTAACTATTCTTGCCTTACAATACAAGTCACGCACATATGGTGGTTTATCACTACGGGCCTTAAGTCGCCTCTGGGCTTTGGGCCCTTAACTGAACCGCCATCTTTATCCTGGGTCTTGGGCTTCAAGAATATTTGTAACTATAACCCGGCCCCTCCTGGCGGGTCATACCAATAGTTATATTCCCAATACTTATCGTTGAGGAAGTCGGTGATGCCTGCATTCTCCGCCAAATAATAAAAATCCTCATAAATTCCGGCCACCTCCAAGAATGCATCACATGGCCATTCACATGGCCGAACCTCTGCGGTATGAGGAAAATTGTACTCGGGATTCTTCTTCTCCTCATTTTCTTTTTCCCTTTGAACTGCGGCTCGAGGAGCCTCTCAACAATCTCCTCATCATTTTCTCCCTCTGGAAAATTCTGAAATTTTTTTAGTGACTCAAAATAAAAGTGAACCAAACTCAACAAGATTGATAGCAACTACTCCTACAAGTGCCTAGAGACTATATCATGCATCAAAACTACTTTGGACCATATAAATTTGACATGCAAGCTCAAGAACAAGGTCACCACAGCAGCAAAAATTTGCAATAGATAAAGCACTAGAACAAAAACTAATTGGACCATTGGACCATTGGAGGAGTCACATACCGAAGAACAATTCCGCAAAACGGTTTTGCAAATGAAGCTTTGCACAAGGAGATCAAAAATGGCAGCAAGATGAGCAAGAACACGGGTTTGAGCAACGGGATGATTTTTTCTGGAGGAAGACAAAGTGGATGGGTGCTGAAATAAGTGAGGGGGACCCACGTGGGACCCACAAGGCAGGGGGCGCCCAGGGGGGGGGGGGTAGGGCATGCCCTCCACCCTTGTGGTCCACTGGTGCAGCCCCCTGGTGCATTCTCAGTGCCATAAATTCTAAAATATTCCATAAAAAATCATACTAAAATTTTAGGGTATTTGGAGAACTTTTATTTTCGAGACTTTTTTTATTGCACAGCTAATTTAAAAAACAGACGAATAATACTATTTTTGCTTTATTTAGTCTAAATAACAGAAAGTAAAAGGTAGGTACAAAAGGTTGTGCCTTCTAAATTCATCCATCTCATGCTCATCTAAAGGAATCCGTTAACAAGGTTGATCAAGTATTATTAACAAACTTCTCTCGAATAACATGAAACTGGAGAATTTTCGAATAACACTAGGTTACCTCAATGGGGATATGCATGTACCCAAGAATAATAATATCATATTTCTTTTTGACAGTAGGGAGAGGGAATTCAAAACCTCTAACAGTAATAGTTGAAACTTTTCCAATAGAATTGATACTATGAACTTGAGGTTGTTTCTTCGGAAGTGTACCGTAGGCTCATTACCATTAACATGAAAAGTGACATTGCCTTTTTTTGCAATCAATAACAGCCCCTGCAGTATTCAAAAAGGGTCTACCAAGGATGATCGACATACTGTCGTCCTCGGGAATATCAAGAATAACAAAGTCCGTTAAGATAGTAATGTTTGCAACCACAACATGCACATCTTCACAAATACCGATGGGTATAGTAGTTGATTTATCAGCCATTTGCAAAGAGATTTCAATAGGTGTCAACTTATTCAATTCAAGTTACTATATAAAGATAAAGGCATAACACTAACACCGGCTCCAAGATCACACAAAGCAGTTTTAACATAGTTTCTTTTAATGGAGCATGGTATAGTTGGTATTCCTGGATCTCCAAGTTTCTTTGGTATTCCACCCTTAAAAGTATAATTAGCAAGCATGGTGGAAATTTCATCTTCCACTATCTTTCTTTTATTTGTAACAATATCTTTCATATACTTAGCACAAGGAGACATTTTCAAAATACCAGTCAAGCGCATACGCAAAAAGATAGGTCTAATCATTTCAGCAACGCGGTCAAAATCCTTATCATCCTTTCTCTTGGATGGCTTAGGAGGAAAGGGCATGGGTTTCTGAACCCAAGGTTCTCTTTCTTTACCATGCTTCCTAGCAACAAAGTCTCTCTTATCATAATGTTGATTCTTTGATTGTGGGTTATCAAGATCAACAACAAGTTCAATCTCTACATCATTATCATTACTAGGTTGGGCATCAACATGAACATCATCATTAACATTATAACTAGGTTTATGTTCATCGCCAGATTGTGTCTCAACATCATTAATAGAAATATCATTGGGATTCTCAGGTGTATATATAGTAGGTTCACTAGAAGCATGCAAAGTCCTATCAGTTTTCTTTTTCTTTTTATTACTAGGACCAGGTGCACCAGTATTAATTCTCTGAGAATCTTGCTCAACTCTCTTAGGGTGGCCTTCAGGATACAGAGGTTCCTGGGTGATTTTACCACCTCTAGTCATAACTCTAACAGCTTTATCATTGTTCTTACTATACAACTCATTGAGCAAATCATCCTGGGCCTTAAGTACTTGTTCTACTTGAGTTTTAACCATGGAAGCATGCTTACTAATAAGCTTAAGATCATTAATAGTTCTACTCATATAATCACCCAAGCAGTTAAGCATATAAGCATTACGTTTCAATTGTCTACTAACATAAGCATTGGAATTTTCTTGTTTAAAAATAAAATTATCAAACTCATCCAAGCATTGACTAGCAGACTTATTATGAGGAATATCACCTTCATCAAATCTATAGAGAGAATTTATCTCTACTACTTGTGTCGGGTTATCAAGACCATGTATCTCTTCAATAGGCAGTAAATTCTTAACATCTTCAGCTTTAATACCTTTTTCTTTCATAGATTTCTTATCCTCTTGCATATCTTCAGGGCTGAGAAATATAATACCTCTTTTCTTTGGAGTTGGCTTAGGAATTAGTTCAGGAAGTGTCCAATCATTATCATTACTCAATATATTATTCAATAGCAATCCAGATTGCTCAATAGTTCGTTACCTGAAAACACAACCAACACAACTATCTAGGTGGTCCCCAGAAGCATCGATTAGTCCATTATAAAAGATATCAAGTATTTCGTTTTTCTTGAGAGGATGATCAGGCAAAGCATTAAGTAATTGGAGAAGCCTCCCCCAAGCTTGTGGGAGACTCTCTTCTTTAATTTGCACAAAGTTAAATATTTCCTGTAAGGCAGCTTGTTTCTTATGAGCAGGGAAATATTTTGCAGAGAAGTAGTAAACCATATCCTGGGGGCTACACACACAACCAGGAGCAAGAGAATTAAACCATATCTTAGCTGCACCCTTTAAGGAGAATGGAAACAACTTATGAATATAGTAATAGCGAATTTTTTCCTCATGAGCAAATAGGGTGGCTATATCATTCAATTTAGTAAGATGTGCCACAACAGTTTCAGATTCATAACCATGGAAAGGATCAGATTCAACCAAAGTAATTAACTCAGGATCGACAGAGGATTCATAATACTTATCAGTAACAAAGATAGGTGAAGTAGCAAACTTAGGATCATATTTCATTCTAGCATTCAAAGATTTTTCTTTCCACTTGCATAATAATTTCTTAAGATCATCTCTATCCTTACAAGCAAGAAAGTCCCTAGCTACCTCTTCATCCATAACATAGCCCTCAGGCATAACAGGAAGTTCATATCTAGGAGAGCTAGGTCTGACAGGTGTTTCAAAGTTTTTAGTTTCAATAATTTCATCAGTTTTAGAAATATCATCATCTTCAACATAATCAATAGTTCTAACTCTAGCAAGATGTTCATCAAGTAATTCACCCAGTGGCACAGTTTTATCAAGCGAAGTAGTAGCATCATAAGCATCATTCATAGTAGAAGTAGCATCATCAATAACATGCAACATATCAGAATCAATAGCAGGTGTAGGTGTCGCAAGCTTACTCAAAACAGAAGGTGAATCAAGTGCAGAGCTAGATGGCAGTTCCATACCTCCCCTCATAGTAGAGGGATAGATCTTGGTTCTAGTATATTTCAAATTCCTCATAGTGATCAACAGATATAAATCCCAAGTGACTCAGATAATAGAGCTATGCTTGGCAACGACGCCAGAAAAAGGTCTTGATAACCCACATGTATTGGGGATTGCAACAGTTTTCGAGGGTAGAGTATTCAACCCAAATTTATTGATTTGACACAAGGGGAACCAAAGAATATTCTCAAGTATTAGCAGCTGAGTTTTCAATTCAACCACACCTGAAAGACTTAATATCTGCAACAAAGTATTTAGTAGCAAAATAGTATGGAAGTAACAGTAATGGTGGCAATAGTAACAGTAGTAGTTTTGAAGAATTGTAACAGTAGCAACGACAAAGCAATGTAACAAAGATCAATATGTGAAAAGCTCGTAGGCAATGGATCAATGATGGATAATTGTGTCGGATGTCATTCACCATGCAATAGTTATTACCTCGGGTGACGCAGAACTAGCTCCAATTCATCAATATAATGCAGGCATGTATTCTGAATATAGTCATACGTACTTATGGAAAAGAACTTGCATGACATCTTTTGTCCTACCCTCCCGTGGCAGTGGGGTCCTAATGGAAACTAAGGGATATTAAGGCCTCCTTTTAATAGAGAACCAGAACAAAGCATTAGCATTTAGTGAATACATGAACTCCTCAAACTACGGTAATCACCGAAAAGAATCCCAATTATTGTCACCTTGGGGTATGCGGATCATAACTCGTAATAGGTGTCTACAACTTGCAAGATCGGATCAAGAACACAAATATATTCATGGAAACGTAAAGGGTTCAGATCTGAATTCATGGTACTCAGGCCCTAGTGACAAGCATTAAGCATAGCAAAGTCATAGCAACATCAATCTCAGAACATAGTGGATACTAGGGATCAAACCCTAACAAAACTAATTCGATTACATGATAAATCTCATCCAACCCATCACCGTCCAGCAAGCCTATGATGGAATTACTCACGCACGGCGGTGAGCATCATGAAATTGGTGACAGAGGATGGTTGATGATGACGACAGCGGCGGATTCCCCTCTCCGGAGCCCCGAACAGACTCTAGATCTGCCCTCTCGATGAAGAACAGGAGGCGGCGGCGGCTTCAATTCGTAAAACATGATGAGTCCTTCTCTCTGATTTTTTCTCCCCGAACGTGAATATATGGAGTTGAAGTTGAGGTCGGTGGAGGTCCAGGGAACCCACAAGGAAGGGGCACGCCCTCCACCCTTGTGGACAGCAAGTGGGTCCCCCTCGGTTGATTCTTTTGCCATATTTTTTATTAATTCCAAAAATATTCTCCATGAATTTTCAGGTCATTCCGAGAACTTCTATTTCTGCACAAAAATAACACCATGACTATTCTGCTAAAAACAACGTCAGTCCGGGTTAGTTGCATTCAAATCATGCAAATTAGAGTCCAAAACAAGGGCAAAATAGTTTGGAAAAGTAGATACGACGGAGACGTATCAAGGAGCCGCCCATTGCCACATGGAACCGGTGTCTTGTGGGCCAGCGGTGGAGCTGGTCATGCACGGCGCCGGAGATGGCCAACTCGATGGGTGTCGGCCCATGGTCAGCCACGCCGTTGCGGTCACCAGAGCAAGAGCCACGGGAGGAGATGGTGTAGGCGCCGCAGGAGCCTTCGGTCTGGTAGGGGCCGCTAGCCCACATTTGGAAGCCACCTCCATACATCAACCTCACCGGCGACGACTAGTAGGACAGTAGCCTCACCGGCGATGGGTCTTTATCTAGTTTATTTTATGTCTTTTAATTTTTAGTTTAATTAAGAACCGTGTTCAACTTGGGTACTGTGGACGTGTGGACTTTTTAATGTTTATATTTATGTTTTCATATTATTTGCAATGTTTATTTGGGGCCAAAATAAAAGTCCATAAACACAAACGGTTTGGGATGTGGCATGCCCGTTGGGCGCACCGACTGCCGCACCACTGCAAGTGGACGACCGTGTCCATTTTCCCACCTCAAACGAACGAAAACCGGACGAAACGAACGTACATTTGGGATCATGCATTGTAATGGGTGGCATGCCATTGACCTTACCTAGACGAGGCTCCCATCCAACTTCTAGTATGATGGTGGCCTCTCTGGTGTGACCTTGATACATTCCCCGTAGAACTTTAGGGCAGTTCTTCCATTGGCAATGCATGTAATCAATTGATCTGAGTATTCCTGGAAACCCCCTTGCCTCTCCAATAGCCAACAACTTCTCCGTGTCCCGCGCATTTGGTTCTCTGAGATACTCATGTCCAAACACCTCCACCATGGTGTGGGCAAACTTGACAGTAGTCTTCAGGCACGTGCTCTCCCCCATCCCGACCATCTCACCAACGACATCTGCAGCAATACCAAGTGCAAGCATCCTCAGAGCAATCGTGCACTTCTACTTGGCCGCGAAAGAGAGTTGGCCACAGCAATCCCTTGTGAGCTTGAAGTAGTCGTCGCATGCCTCCACTCTGTCAGGACCCCGACTCAATGTCACATCGATCTAGCATGTAACACCTCATATCACTTTGCGGCCTCACGCACGGTATCCCCACGGGTGTCGCCTTACCTTTGCCCGGGACCGTTTGCGCCTTTTGGCACACGTATATGATAGCGTCGCTAGCATCCATATGATAAGGAGCCCGGGCTGACATGGCTAGTCGTAAACCCAAAGTGGCACAGACTTACGAGGACAGCATCCATGACCCAAGCATCGAACGTGTCGGTCATCAGCGAATAAGTTCGGGCTGTAGCACTGGGCTAGCAGACTCGAAACCGGGCTGTAGCGGGCTAACAGACTCCGGTACTCAACGCGTGACATTTCCCGAAGGGATGTATACGAGAACGAAGAAGGACACATGCCGGCCAGCCTAAGTGTTCGGAGCGGTAGCAAGCTACCATGGCTCGGTGGAAACACTAGGAGACATTTCCGTAAGAGAGGCTACTAAAGATAAACAACTAGATAGTCGATCCCACACATACCAAGCATTTCAATAACATACACGCAATATGCTCGATATGTGCAAATACAACATGGCATCACAACATGACTCTACGACTCAAGTATTTATTCATTAGGCTCCGAGGAGCGAGATATTACAAACAGGGTCTCATGACCCAACATTGAAACATACAAGTCAAAGCACAAGCGGAAGCTAACATGTCCGAGTCTGACGCATAACTACAAATGAAAAAGGCTTAGAAGCCCGACTATCTACGAGATCTGCCGAGGGCACAAGATCGTAGCTGAGGTAACAAGCTAAACGTCAAGTCCATGTGGAACTACTAGCGAGACCAAGTCTCTCTGCAAAAACATAAAATAGGCAAACGTGAGTACAAATGTACCCAGCAAGACTTACATCGTAACTAACTACATATGCATCATTATCAACAAAGGGATGGTGGGGTTTAAGCGCAGCAAGCCAGCTTTGACTCGGTGGCTATCCTGAACTACGACTGCAAGTAACTCTTTTGAGGTGGCGCACACGAGTCCACATATTCACCATATCAATACACCACTATGGATCCGCTCCCGTATCCCTACGAGAACGCCATCCATAGCACTCACGCTTATCTTGCGCATTTTAGAGTATCCACTTTCACTTGTCTATGAACTGTTATAGGCAACCTAGAAGTCCTTTACCGCGGACACGGCTATTCGAATAGATGATGTTAACCCTGCAGGGGTGTACTTCTTCACACACGCTCTCACCACTTACCGCCGTTCACACGACATGTACTCGGCAACCTTCAAGCGGAAGCCCAACGTGGGTGTCGGCCACGGCCTACCTAAACACTCAAGTCCCTAGTCCAGGTTTATTGCCTATTGGGTTCCATCCATGAGGAGATCCGCCGGTTTTCGCCACAGCCCCAAACGATGTGAACAGGGTTCCGTGACACCAAGCAGGCGCCGGTTTACCTGCCACGTGCCTACCGCATCACAGCCCACCCCTACGGTCAGCGCAAGCCACGGCCTCCAAAGATACTACAAACACGAAACTACTTGCAACTCCGGACAGAGGACAAGGGTGATTAAGTCGAGAGGGTCCATTGGTTTGGGACCAATGCGTGGTAGTAGCTGAATCATGGATCACAAACACGTAACTCAGTTCACGAGGACGGCTGCAATGAGACAACCCACCATGTACTCCTACATGGCCTCTCACCGCTACCTTTACCAAATCGTGTTCACACACTTAGCTCACACACAAGAGGACATGTTCACACACCTCGATTCATCCTCGATGAATCGGACCCGACTCAACTCTAAGCGAAGCAGGCATGACAAACAAGCATGAATTAGTAGGCACAACAAGGCTCAAACAACTCCTACTCATGCTAGTGGGTTTCATCTATTCTTGTGGAATGACAGTCATGCAAAGGATAAAGGGTTCATCTACCGCAGCAAGTAATGATGAATCGTGGTTGTCCTAATGCAGTAAAAAGAGCAGGAGCGAGAGAGTGGGATTGTATCGGAATGAACAAGGGGGTTTTGCTTGCCTGGCACTTCCGAAGATAATATAGCTCTTCATCAGTGTCATCGATCTCATCGTCGAAACCACGTCTATCGAGAGGGGACAAATACCGGCAACACAGAAGGAAACACAATCAATGCAATGCACAATATGATGCATGATCATGACATGGTAAAATGAGTGTGTTGGGCTAATGCAGCTACAACCAGATGGGTTTGAGCTATTTTGAACCAAAGATTCAAAGTTCATACTTATTTGTGATCTTAAATAGTGCTTTATCATGTTTTGCACTAAACAGCAAGTTAACTTGTTTAGACATGCATGAAACTGGTACAGATGGATAGATTGGATTTTTCTGATCATTTTCATATATAATTTGTTTCATTTGGAGTTACTGATTAATTTCTATGAATTTTAGAAGTTTGCATTATTTTACGGAATTTTCAGTAAAGAATAAATCCGATAAATGATTTATTGCGTCGACCGACGTCGATGTGACGTCGGCGATCAACGGGCCGGCCAGGTCAAACCTGACGCGTGGGTCCAGGTGTCGGTGCGATTAGTTTAGTTGAAATTTAGTTAAAACTAAACCGGTTTAGTTAACGTGGCTGGGCCCCCCGTCATTGACTCAATGAGTCAACCAGGCCCACCCGTGGTCAAAGTCGAAGTCGGCGGCGCGGCGTTTAGTCGCCGGCGAGCGCGACGCGGGCGGCGAAGTGGTTTCGCCGTTCCGCCACCAAATGGGACGCGAAGGCATCGGCGTGGAGTCGGGACGAGCCGTGGCTCTTGGTGGAGTCGGTTTAAGTCGGGGTTGCGGAGTTGGCGCGGCGACGACCTAGGCGGCCACCGGAGTTCGGCAATCTCGGGGTGGCGTTCTGAGCACGGAGGAGGCATCGTGGGTGTCTCTGAGTTCATGTGATCGTCTGAGCACGACGGTGGGCTCGAGAGCGAGTGGGGTGGCTGTGGTACGGCCACGCCATGGCCGGGCGTAGATGCTTCGGTCATGGTTGGGGATCGGGCTAGAGCTCGCGAAGGATGACGAGGAAAGGGGAAATCGGGTCAGAGGCTCACCGCGGAGCTGCAGGGATGGTTAGTGGGCTCGGGGGCGCGGAGTGGCGAATCGACGGAGAAGGGCGCCGGAGCCAAGCTTGAAGACGATGACGATGGCGGCTGCTCGGGGCCCTTCGGGCGCGTGAGATGACGGGAGGACGAGGGCGGAACGGCGGAGCTCGTGGACAGCTCGAGGCGAGGGGAGGCGGTGGCTGCGGTGGTGCGAACGGCGGCGGCGGTGGCGTTCGGTGGCATTCGGGAAGGAGCTAGAGAGCGAGGAAAGATCGAGAGTGAGGGAGAGGAGAGGGCTGCGGGCGTCTCGAGGCGGATCAGACGAAGGAGGCCGCCGCCAAAGGCAGAGGGAGGTGGCAGGCGTCGGCTGCGTCGCCCAAAGACGTAGCTGCTTTGGGCGAAGGGGGAGGAAGATGATCGGCAGCTGGGCTGCAATGACGGGTCACAAGCAGAGCTGGGCGGTCAGATGGGCTGCTGTGGCGCCGAGTAAGCTTCTGCTTTTTTAATTTCCTTCTGTTTTGTTTAATTTACTTCCTTTTGCCCTTGTTTCTAAATAAAACAAATTCAAGATCGGTGACAAAATTTCTAACATTTTATTTAGCACAATGGAGTTATTCCAAAGCACATAAAATTGTTTGATTATTTGAACATATATTCAGTATATATTTGAATATAAATTCAAATTCAAAATAGTATTGATTTAAATTCAAAGTCCAAAAATAATTCCTTCAAAATGTTCCTAAATTTTGGTTTGATATATAGCTCTTGCCAAAATTCTCAAACATTGCAAAAGGACATCTTGGAACAAAGAATGAGATTTCTAGGGTTCTTTGCCCTATTTTAATTAAGTTTTTGAGGCTTTCAAAATTCCTCAATTCAAGTTTCAGAAATCTAGACATGATGCATGGGTGGCAAAGCCACTATTTACAAACATTATTCTAGGGCTGTGACAACTCACCCCCACTAAACAAGAATCTCGTCCCGAGATTCAAGACGTGAGGTAAGAAGACAGAGGGACACAAGCTATTACAATCTACACCATCCAACTGTCTTTCTCGAGGATGCTGATTCAGTGCTCCAATTGATCTTGACGTCTTTGCTTTTGAAATTTTCATCCAACACGAGGACAAAGACACTCTACAAGGATGGATCATCTTAATGATCACAAGATTAACTCACGGAATGAGATGTAGAACATCTCTTGAGCTGAGAGGTAAATCACACATCATGAAGGACGGAGGAAACAATTTGATGAGGTTTCAAAGTAGCGAGGAAGATGGTTGTCATGATACCACAATGAGAGACCTTAGGGAAGGTAACTCATAGATATATCCCCTTAGGTGGCAAAAAGAATTACCTTTGATTCAGAGATCATTGAAACTCTTTATACCAGTCTAAGGCAAATCACAATCAATTATTTGAAAGAGTCCGAAAGAATGACATTCTCGGGTCAGGTTGGATGATGTGGATTACCTTGTTGAAGACAGCACAAAGGATGATTTTTAGTAACTGGGGAGGAGCTCAACAGTAGAGAGTGATTCCACTATTGGAGTGGTTATAGCATAACCGAAAAGACTAGGAACAATTCCAGTTAGTGCCGGTGATAATACATAGTGCTTGTGCGTGCTCTCAAGGACTTGAGCATTTCCATATTCATCAAGGTTTTACCAACATCCGTGTCAAGGGTGCTGACAACACAACATACTACCATGATGAACAACGATGGACGATGCAGATGCAAAGAAAGATAATACTTTCTCAGATTTCACCTTAGCGAAACCAAGGGGACAAAATCTGGATGATTGACCGAGAGACACTTAGCACTCCGCTTCTAATGTTCTCCTTGATGTACTAGCGTATCCCATTCATTGAGATGGTCTGGCATCTAGAACATCAAGTAAAGGTCGGACTTCGGAAACACAAAAATCATAAGGCACAACTAGGGAGTAAATCCTACGAAGTCCTTATGGGGAGGTGGCCAACTTTCTCAATCAAGATACTACAATAGCAGGTCTTCCATGGGTGTGTTAGCCACGACATCCACTTTACCGGTTATCGCGAGACCAATATTATAGTTCTTGGGAAATGTTCCAACCATCATATCTGCACGAGATTCAGATCTGGTTGGTGTCAGAATAATCCAGACTCATCGAGTCTAGAAAGAAAAATGAAAGTTTGCAACACAAATCGGCGAGATGACATCGCGAGATTCTCGGAAATGAACTACGATAGCAAGCTCCAAAACATGAGCTGGTTCGCTACAAACACTGTGAACACGCTGTCCAAGACAAGCATGACCACATAGTAGTCTTATAATAAAACACTAGCAAGTTCGGGAGGGAAACCATCATCGAGGATATCGAAGTCCCGCATAAGTCTCGAGCCCACGAAGGAACTTCTTCTCCTTGAACAAAACAATCAGTGGCTTGGTGTGCTAGGAACACATATGGAGTGGAGGTAATTAATCTACCAAACCATAGAATACTTCGTACGTATGCATGACTGATTTGGGATGATTCCAAAGGAAGCAACATTGACTTTCTCGAATTCACGGTAGCAACTTGCATCAAATGTACATGAACTAGAGGAAGTCACTTCTTACATCCGAACATATGCTTCATGAGCTAGCATGAACAAATGCTTTAAAAAGTTTCCAACACTAGCTTAATGTTCAACAAAACTATGGAGAAGACAAGGATGTTGTCGATGGGCTCAACAGCAATTTATCCAAATTCCCATGGAGTTGGAATTCCATAAATATGTGAACAAGGTGATAGTATTGGTCAGACCCAAAAGATATAATGGTGTATGCTCGAGGAAAATCCACGAGTAAGACAACATTACGAACATCGTTGGTTCTGATTTGATTTGAGAATAGCCCACACTCAAATCAAAGTTTTGGCAAGACAATAGCTCCAACAACTGGCCTCGAGGATCAATTGATGAAGATATCATCTTTCTTCAACACACACAAGATATCCCTTAACATGAACCAAGTCAGACAAGCTTTTATCTTCCAACTCTCCAAGTTGTTGTCTAGCTCAACCAACTAGCTCAGGGATATCCAACACAGATTCTTGGAGAAGGAGTGATTTATAAGAAAACCAACTTGATCACGAACTCAACATAGCGGGCAGGTGACAACCTGGTAATACTTCCGAGAAGATATTCTGAAAATCACGAACCACCGCTATGTTACTAAGCTCGAGAGCAATCTTGCTTTTCAGGGCAAGATGATATGATCAAAAGAGCGAGGGTTTGACAAGATCCTAACTCATTGATCGAGAGTGCACCGGAAATAAGGACTAGGTAGCACAATCATACTTAGGGTGATGATTCAAAAATCAACATGCTAAGAGTGAGGTTATTGTCCTTTAACTACTAAGCAACGGAGTTGCTAGCAGTATTGATTTCACACACCACGATTCACTTGTCGGCATTCCGGTTACAATAACACGGAAACCGAGGAATGATCAATGATGGCAAGAAGTATCACTGTACCAAGAGTTCATAGGATGGTGTGTAATTCCTATAATAATCCCGATATAAAAGATGGTAATACTCCAAGGTAGAAACAGAACAAAAGCTGGGTGGCATTTTGATCTCATGGAATACAACTGCTTTGACCCAATCCTAGAAATGGATGAGGTATCGAGTTTGTTTCTCCTAGTCATTCCGAATAGAATGGCTTGACGGACCACAAGAGTAATAGGTATCGATGAATAATCATACGCCTAATCTTGACTATCAAATGATAGACGGGGTCGAGAATACAACTAAGGAGGACAACCCAAAAGGACATACGATTTTACGAGTTGTGGATGCATAGATTAGTATGTCGAACCAAGTTCAACATATTTCTTCCAGATAACCCATGCGTAGAAAGGTAGAATCGGCGAGTCACAACATAGAATCGATAATTCATCGAGAGCACTTTTGTTGTGATCTTTTGGTTCAACGAGGAACTGCTGCCATAAGTAGTTCATGGTATTTGGAAGAATGATATACCACGAAGCTCGAGGACTATCGCAAAGGTTACTAATAACCTAAAGGAACGAGCAAACACTATCAACATGAATTGAGTAGGGTGAATATCGGGTTCAAAACCCAGGAGTAGAATACCTACTACTAAATGGCATCACGGGATGCTTTCGAGAATGATGGCCAGAATCATCACATGGGGAACACAAATCATGGCTAGATGATCCCCTAAGACACCTAGGGTCATAATAATAATTCCAACATATATGTCGAGGCAATAGAATACCTCAACTCAGCAATTAGTGTGATTAACCTGGCCCAAAGGAACATCAAAACCAGAGGGAAAAGGATTTGCAAGTGCATCAGATTGTTTAGAAACCTGGGATAACTCGGACAGCATAACGGCTGTAAATGCTCAAAAAGATTGGAGACATGCTACAAAAATGGTGGCATAGCCACTCCAAGCTTAATATCAAGGTTTGAGATCAGCAGATTATGAACATACGGAAGTAGTAAAGCTGAACTAAGAGTTGAAACCAATAATTCTATAAGTCTCTGGATTAGTAACACGTCATCCTGATAGATAGATGAGAAAGCCTAGTTCTTAATCCCCGTAGAAGAGAAGAGGTTGACTAAGATCAGAAGGCCATGAGGTATAAGGAGTAAAAAGAGCCTTACGTTCCATCCCACAATCAATTCCCCTACATATAACTAAAGCATTTCTAGACACAACTTCGACCAGTTTGGCTTGGTAATCCTCTGAGCGATCAAAGCTCGATACCAAAAGTCGTCAGACCCGACTCAATGTCACATCGATCTAGCATGTAACACCTCATATCACTTTGCGGCCTCACGCACGGTATTGTTGGGGAACGTAGTAATTTCAAAAATTTTCCTACGCACACGCAAGATCATGGTGATGTATAGCAACGAGAGGGGAGAGTGTTGTCTACATACCCTTGTAGACCCGGCGAAGCGATCACAACGTAGAGGAAGTAGTCGACGTTCTCCTCGCGATCCGACCGATCGGCGCGCGTTACTCCGACGCCCCGAGTTCTTGACACACGACAGCTCGATGGCGTCCCTCGTACTCGATCCAGCCGAGTGTCGAGGGAGAGTTCCGTCAAGACGACGGCGTGGTGACGATCTTGATGTTTCACGGCGGCGCAGGGCTTCGCCTAAGCTTCGCGACAGTATAACCGAGGTGGAATATGGTGGAAGGGGCACCGACACGGCTAAGGAACGATCTCACGATCAACTTGTGTGTCCAAGGTGCCCCCTGCCCCGTATATAAAGGAGCCAGGGGGGGGGGCGGCCGGCCAAGCTTGGCGCCAAGGAGTCCTACTCCCTCGGGAGTAGGATTCCCCAATCCTAGTCCAACTAGGATTCCGGAGGAAAAGAGAGAGAGGGGCGGCCCCTTCTCCTAGTCCTAGTAGGACTAGGGAGGGGGGGCTTGCGCCAGCCTTGGGCTGCCCTCCTCCTTTCCACTAAGGCCCATAGAGGCCCATTTACCTCCGGGGTTCCGTAACCTCCGGTACTCGTAGAATTTCCATTTCGCCGGAACCATTCGAACTCCAAATATAGGCTTCCAATATATCAATCTTTATGTCTCGACCATTCCGAGACTCCTCGTCATGTCCGTGATCACATCCGGACTCGAACTCCTTGGTACATCAAAATACATAAACTCATAATAAGCATCATCGAAACCTTAAGCGTGCGGACCCTACGGTTCGAGAACAATGTAGACATGACCTAGAACTATTCATGGTCAATAACCAACAGCGGACCTGGATGCCCATATTGGTTCCTACATATTCTACGAAGATCTTTATCGGTCGGACCGCATAACAACATACGTTGTTCCCTTTGTCATCGGTATGTTACTTGCCCGAGATTCGATCGTCGGTATCCAATACCTAGTTCAATCTCGTTACGGCAAGTCTCTTTACTCGTTCCGTAATACATCATCTCACAACTAACTCATTAGTTGTAGTGCTTGCAAGGCTTCAGTGATGTGCATTACCGAGAGGGCCAGAGATACCTCTCCGACTATCGGAGTGACAAAACCTAATCTCGAAATACGCCAACCCAACATCGCCTTTGGAGACACTGTAGTACTCCTTTATAATCACCCGATTCGTTGTGACGTTTGGTAGCACCAAAGTGTTCCTCCGGTAAACGGGAGTTGCATAATCTCATAGTTACAGGAACATGTATAAGTCATGGATAAAAGCAGTAGCAACATACTAAACGATCGTGTGCTAAGCTAAGGGAATGGGTCATGTCAATCAGATCATTCTACTAATGATGTGACCTCATTAATCAAATAACAACTCCTTTGTTCATGGTTAGGAAACATAACCATCTTTGATTAACAAGCTAGTCTAGTAGAGGCATACTAGTGACATCTTGTTTTGTCTATGCATTCACACATGTATCATGTTTCCGGTTAATACAATTCTAGCATGAATGATAAACATTTATCATGAAATAAGGAAATAAATAATAACTTTATTATTGCCTCTAGGGCATATTTCCTTGATCTCCCACTTGCACTAGAGTCAATAATCTAGATTACACAGTAATGATTCTAACACCCATGGAGTCTTGGTGCTGATCATGTTTTGCTCGTGGAAGAGGCTTAGTCAACGGTTCTGCAACATTCAGATCCGTATGTATCTTGCAAATCTCTATGTCTCCGGTCCCGACTAAGTCCCGGATGGAATTGAAGCGTCTCTTGATGTGCTTGGTCCTCTTGTGAAATCTGGATTCCTTCGCCAAGGCAATTGCTCAAGATTGTCACAGAAGATTTTCATTGGACCCGATGCACTAGGTATGACACCTAGATCGGATATGAACTCCTTCATCCGCACTCCTTCATTAGCTGCTTCGAAGCTGCTATGTATTCCGCTTCACATGTAGATCCCGCCACGACGCTTTGTTTAGAACTGCACCAACCGACAGCTCCTCCGCTTAGTGTAAATACGATCCGGTCTGCGATTTAGAATCGTCCGGATCGTGTCAAAGCTTGCATCAACGTAACTGTTTACGATGAGCTCTTTGTCACCTCCATATACGAGAAACATATCCTTAGTCCTTTTCGTATTTCAGATGTTCTTGACCGCTGTCCGATGATCCACTCTGGATTACTTTGGTACCTCCCTGCTAGGCTTATAGCAAGGCACACATCAGGTCCGTACACAAGATTGCATACATGATAGAGCCTATGGCTGAAGCATAGGAACATCTTTCATTTCTCTCTATCTTCTGCAGTGGTCGGGCATTGAGTCCGACTCAACTTCACACCTTGTAACACGTGCAAGAACCCTTTCTTTGCTTGATCCATTTTGAACTTCTTCAAAACTTTGTCAAGGTATGTGCTTTGTGAAAGTCCAATTAAGCGCCTTGATCTATCTCTATAGATCTTAATGCCCAATATGTAAGCAGCTTCACCGAGGTCTTTCATTGAAAACTCTTATTCAAGTATCCCTTTATGCTATCCAGAAATTCTATATCATTTCCGATCAGCAATATGTCATCCACATATAAGATCGAAATGCTCTGAGCTCCCACTCACTTTCTTGTAAATACAAAGCTTCTCCAAAAGTCTCAGACAAACCCAAATGCTTTGATCACACTATCAAAACGCTTATTCCAACTCCGAGATGCTTGCACCAGTCCATATATGGATCATTGGAGCTTGCACACTTTGTTAGCTCCTTTGGATCGATAAAACCTTTCGTTGCATCATATACAACTCTTCTTCCGTAAATCCATTCAGAATGCGTCTTTACATCCATTTGCCAAATTTCATAATCATAAAATGCGGCAATTGCTAACATGATTCGGACGGACTTAAGCATCGCCACGGGTGAGAAGGTCTCATCGTAGTCAATCCCTTGAACTTGTCGAAACCCTTTGCATAAGTCGAGCTTTATAGACGATAATATTACCGTCGCGTCGGTCTTCTTCTTGAAGATCCACTTGTTTTCTATTGCTTGCCTACCCTCGGGCAAGTCAACCAAAGTCCACACTTTGTTTTCATACATGGATCCCATCTCGATTTCATGGCCTCAAGCCATTTTATGGAATCTGGGCTCACCATCGCTTCTTCATAGTTCGTAGGTTCATCATGATCTAGTAGCATGACTTCCGAACAGGATTACCGTACCACTCGGTGCGGATCTTACTCTGGTTGATCTACGAGGTTCTCAGAGTAACTTGATCTCAAGTTTCATGATCAACATCATCAACTTCCTCACTACTTGGTGTAGGTATCTCGTAAACCGGTTTCGCGATTTAACTACTTTCAAGTAAGGGAGAAGGTACTATTACCTCATCAAGTTCCACTTTCCTCCCACTCACTTCTTTCGAGAGAAACTCCTTCTCTAGAAAGGATCCATTCTTAGCAACAAATGTCTTGCCTTGGATCTGTGATAGAAGGTGTACCCAACTGTCTCCTTTGGGTATCCTATGAAGACACATTTCTCGATTTGGGTTCGAGCTTATCAGGTTGAAGCTTTTTCACATAAGCATCGCATCCCCAAACTTTAAGAAACGACAACTTTGGTTTCTTGCTAAACCACAGTTCATAAGGTGTCGCCTCAACGGATTTCGACGGTGTTCTATTCAGTGTGAATGCGGCCGTCTCTAGAGCATAACCCCAAAACGATAGCGGTAAATCTGTAAGAGACATCATAGATCGCACCATATCTAGTAAAGTACGACATGACGTTCGACACACCATTCTGTTGTGGTGTTAGGGTGGCGTGAGTTGCTAAACTATTCCGCATTGTTTCAAATGTAGACCAAACTCGTAACTCAAATATTCACCTCCACGATCGATCGTAGAAACTTAATTTTCTTGTTACGATGATTTTCAACTTCACTCTGAAATTCTTTGAACTTTTCAAACGTTTCAGACTTATGTTTCATTAAGTAGATATACCCATATCCGCTTAAGTCATCTGTGAAGGTGAGAAAATAACGATATCCGCCACGAGCCTCAACATTCATCGGACCACATACATACGTATGTATGATTTCCAACAAATCTGTTGCTCTCTCCATAGTACCGAGAACGGTGTTCTAGTCATCTTGCCCATGAGGCACGGTTCATAAGTGCCAAGTGATTCATAATCAAGTGACTCCAAAAGTCCATCAAGATGGAGTTTCTTCATGCGCTTTACATCGATATGACCTAAACGGCAAGTGCCACAAATAAGTTGCACTTTCATTATCAACTCTGCATCTTTTGGTTTCAACATTATGAATATGTGTATCACTACTATCGAGATTCATAAGAAATAGACCACTCCTCAAGGGTGCATGACCATAAAAGATATTACTCATATAAATAGAACAACCATTATTCTCGATTTAAATGAATAACCGTCTCGCATTAAACAAGATCCAGATATAATGTTCATGCTCAACGCAGCACCAAATAACAATTATTTAGGTCTAAAACTAATCCCGAAGGTAGATGTAGAGGTAGCGTGCCGACCGTGATCACATCGACTTTGGAACCATTTCCCACGCAATCGTCACCTCGTCCTTTGCCGAGTTCGCTTAATCAGTAGTCCCTGCTTTGAGTTGCAAATATTAGCAACGGAACCAAGATCAAATACCCAGTGCTACTACGAGCTCTAGTAAGGTACACATCAATAACATGTATATCACATATACCTTTGTTCACCTTGCCATCCTTCTTATCCGCCAAATACTTGGGGCAGTTCCGCTTCAAAGGACGATCGCTTGCGGAGAAGCACTCGTTTCAGGTTTAGGGCCGACTTGGGTTTCTTCTCCGAGCAACAACTTGCTTGCTGTTCTTCTTGAGATTCCCTTTTCTTCCCTTTGCCTTTCTTCTTGAAACTAGTGGTCTTATTGACCATCAACACTTGATGCTCCTTCTTGATTTCTACCTCCGCAGCCTTTAGCATTGCGAAGAGCTCTGTATAGTTTTCACTAACCCTTGCATATTATAGTTCATCACGAAGCCTTTGTAGCTTGGTGGCGGTGATTGAAGAATTTCATCAATGACACAATCATCCGGAAGATTAACTCCCAATTGCGTCAAGTGATTGTAGTACCCGGACATTACGAGTATATGTTCACTAATGTAACTATTCTCCTCCATCTTGCAGCTATAGAACTTATTGGAGACTTCATATCTCTCAATCCGGGCATTCTGTTGAATATTAACTTCAACTCTGGAACATCTCATATGCTCCATGACGCTCAAAACGTCGTTGAAGTCCCGGTTCTAAGCCGTAAAGCATGGCACATCGAACTATAGAGTAGTCATCACTTTGCTCGCCAGACGCTCATAACATCTGCGGTTGCATTAGCAAGAGTTCGGCACCTAGCGGTGCATCCAGACGTAGCTCTTACGTGCAGCAATGAGGATGATCCTCGTTACGGACCCAAATCCGTGTAATTGCTACCATCATCTTTCAACTTTGCTTTCTCAAGGAACGCATTAAAATTCAACGGAACAACAAAGACGAGCCATCTATCTACAATCAAACATAAACAAGCAAGATACTATCGGTACTAAGTTCATGATAAATTTAAGTTCAATTAATCATATTACTAAAGAACTCCCACTTAGAAAAGACATCCTCTAGTCATCTAAGTGATCACGTGATCCAAATCAACTAAACCATAACCGATCATCACGTGAAATGGAGTAGTTTTCAATGGTGAACATCTTATGTTGATCATATCTACTATATGATTCACGCCGACCTTTCGGTCTCCGTGTTCCGAGGCCATATCTCGCATATGCTAGGCTCGTCAAGTATAACCCGAGTATTCTGCGGTGCAAAACTGGCTTGCACCCGTTGTAGATGGACGAGAGCTTATCACACCCGATCATCACGTGGTGTCCGGGCACGATTTAACTTTGGCAACGGTGCATACTCGGGAGAACACTTCTTGATAATTTAGTGAGAGATCATCTTATAATGCTACCGTCAATCAAAGCAAGATAAGATGCATAAAAGGATAAACATCACATGCAAATCAATATAAGTGATATGATATGGTCATCATCATCTTGTGCTTCAGATCTCCATCTTGCAAGCACCACCATGATCACCATCGCCATCGGCGCGACACCTTGATCTCCATCGCAGCATCGTTGTCGCCTCGCCAAACTTATGCTACTACGACTATCGCTACCGCTTAGTGATAAAGTAAAGCATTACAGCGATTGCATTGCATACAATAAAGCGACAACCATATGGCTCTGCCGATTGCCGATAACTTCGGTTACAAAACATGATCATCTCATACAATAAAATATAGCATCACGCCTTGACCATATCACATCACAACATGCCCTGCAAAAACAAGTTAGACGTCCTCTACTTTGTTGTTGCAAATTTTACGTGGCTGCTACGGGCTTAAGCAAGAACCAGTCTCACCTACGCATCAAAACCACAACGATACTTCGTCAAATAGACTCCGTTTAACCTTCTCAAGGACCGGGCGAGCTACACTCAGTTCAACTAAAGTGAGAGAGACAGCACCCACCGGTCACCTTTAAGCAACGAGTGCTCACAGCGGTGAAACCAGTCTCGCGTAAGCGTCTGGCGTAATGTCGGTGCGGGCCGCTTCATCTCACAATACCGCTGAACCAAAGTATGACATGCTGGTAGGTAGTATGACTTGTATCGCCCACAACTCACTTGTGTTCTACTCGTGCAAAACATCAAACCATAAAAAAACCTAGGCTCGGATGCCACTGTTGGGGAACGAGTAATTTCAAAAATTTTCCTACGCACACGCAAGATCATGGTGATGTATAGCAACGAGAGGGGAGAGTGTTGTCTACATACCCTTGTAGACCCGGCGAAGCGATCACAACGTAGAGGAAGTAGTCGACGTTCTCCTCGCGATCCGACCGATCCCGCGCCGTTATTCGACGCCCCGAAGTTCTTGACACACGACAGCTCGATGACGCCCTCGACTCGATCCAGCCGAGTGTCGAGGGAGAGTTCCACAAGACGACGGCGTGGTGACGATCTTGATGTTTCATCGCGCGCAGGCTTCGCTTAAGCTTCATGACAGTATAACCGAGGTGGAATATGGTGGAAGGGGCACCGACACGGCTAAGGAACGATCTCACGATCAACTTGTGTGTCCCAAGGTGCCCCCGCCCGATATAAAGGAGCCGGGGGAGGGGGCCGCCGGCCAAGCTTGGCGCGCCAGGAGTCCTACTCCTCTGGAGTAGGATTCCCCAATCCTAGTCCAACTAGGATTCCGGAGGAAAGAGAGAGAGAGGGGCGGCCCCTTCTCCTAGTCCTAGTAGGACTAGGGAAGGGGAGGCGTGCCAGCCTTGGGCTGCCCTCCTCCTTTCCACTAAGGCCCATAGAGGCCCATTTACCTCCCGGGGTTCCGTAACCTCCTGTACTCAGAATTTCCATTTTCACCGAACCATTCGAACTCCAAATATAGGCTTCCAATATATCAATCTTTATGTCTCGACCATTCCGAGACTCCTCGTCATGTCCGTGATCACATCCGGGACTCGAACTCCTTGGTACATCAAAATACATAAACTCATAATAACCGCCATCGAAACCTTAAGCGTGCGGACCCTACGGTTCGAGAACAATGTAGACATGACCTAGAACTATTCATGGTCAATAACCAACAGCGGGACCTGGATGCCCATATTGGTTCCTACATATTCTACGAAGATCTTTATCGGTCGACCGCATAACAACATACGTTGTTCCCTTTGTCATCGGTATGTTACTTGCGAGATTCGATCGTCGGTATCCAATACCTAGTTCAATCTCGTTACCGGTAAGTCTCTTTACTCGTTCCGTAATACATCATCTCACAACTAACTCATTAGTTGTAGTGCTTGCAAGGCTTCAGTGATGTGCATTACCGAGAGGGCCCAGAGATACCTCTCTGACTATCGGAGTGACAAAACCTAATCTCAAATACGCCAACCCAACATCCGCCTTTGGAGACACTGTAGTACTCCTTTATAATCACCCGATTACGTTGTGACGTTTGGTAGCACCAAAGTGTTCCTCCGTAAACGGAGTTGCATAATCTCATAGTTACAGGAACATGTATAAGTCATGGATAAAAGCAGTAGCAACATACTAAACGATCGTGTGCTAAGCTAAGGAATGGGTCATGTCAATCAGATCATTCTACTAATGATGTGACCTCATTAATCAAATAACAACTCCTTTGTTCATGGTTAGGAAACATAACCATCTTTGATTAACAAGCTAGTCTAGTAGAGGCATACTAGTGACATCTTGTTTTGTCTATGCATTCACACATGTATCATGTTTCCGGTTAATACAATTCTAGCATGAATGATAAACATTTATCATGAAATAAGGAAATAAATAATAACTTTATTATTGCCTCTAGGGCATATTTCCTTCAGGTATCCCCACGGGTGTCGCCTTACCTTTGCCCGGGACCGTTTGCGCCTTTTGGCACACGTATATGATAGCGTCGCTAGCATCCATATGATAAGGAGCCCGGGCTGACATGGCTAGTCGTAAACCCAAAGTGGCACAGACTTACAGGGACAGGCATCCATGACCCAGCATCGAACGTGTCGGTCATCAGCGAATAAGTTCCGGGCTGTAGCACTGGGCTAGCAGACTCGATAAACCGGGCATGGCGGGCTAACAGGACTCCGGTACTCAACGCGTGACATTTCCCCGAAGGGACAGACACATGAACGAAGAAGGACACATGCCGGCCAGCCTAAGTGTTCCGGAGCAGTAGCAAGCTACCATGGCTCGGTGGAAACACTAGGAGACATTTCCCGGTAAGAGAGGCTACTAAAGATAAACAACTAGATAGTCAGATCCCACACATACCAAGCATTTCAATAACATACACACAATATGCTCGATATGTGCAAATACAACATGGCATCACAACATGACTCTACGACTCAAGTATTTATTCATTAGGCCCGAGGAGCGAGATATTACAAACAGGGTCTCATGACCCAACATTCTGAGCATACAAGTCAAAGCACAAGCGAAGCTAACATGTCCGAAAGTACGCATAACTACAAATGAAAAAGGCTTAGAAGCCCGACTATCTACCAGATCCGCCGAGGGCACAAGATCGTAGCTGAGGTAACAAGCTAAACGTCAAGTCCATGTGGAACTACTAGCGAGACTCAAGTCTCTCTGCAAAAACATAAAATAGGCAAACGTGAGTACAAATGTACCCAAAGAAGACTTACATCGTAACTAACTACATATGCATCATTATCAACAAAGGGATGGTGGGGTTTAAGCGCAGCAAGCCAGCTTTGACTCGGTGGCTATCCTGAACTACGATCGCAAGTAACTCTTTTGAGGTGGCACACGAGTCCACATATTCACCATATCAATACACCACTATGGATCCGCTCCGCCTCCCTCACGAGAACGCCATCCATAGCACTCACGCTTATCTTGCGCATTTTAGAGTATCCACTTTCACTTGTCTATGAACTGTTATAGGCAACCTAGAAGTCCTTTACCGCGGACACGGCTATTCGAATAGATGATGTTAACCCTGCAGGGGTGTACTTCTTCACACACGCTCTCACCACTTACCGCCGTTCACACGACATGTACTCGGCAACCTTCAAGCGGAAGCCCAACGTGGGTGTCGGCCACGGCCTACCTAAACACTCAAGTCCCTAGTCCAGGTTTATCGCCTATTCGGGTTCCATCCATGAGGAGATCCGCCGGGTTTCGCCACAGCCCCAAACGATGTGAACAGGTTCCGTGACACCAAACAGGCGCCCGGTTTATCCGCCACGTGCCTACCGTGATCACAACCCACCCCTATGGTCAGCGCAAGCAAGGCCTCCAAAGATACTACAAACACGAAACTACTTGCAACTCCCGGACAGAGGACAAGGGTGATTAAGAAGCCGAGAGGGTCCATTGGTTTCGGGCCCAATGCGTGGTAGTAGCTGAATCATGGATCACAAACACGTAACTCAGTTCTCGAGGACGGCTGCAATGAGACAACCCACCATGTACTCCTACATGGCCTCTCACCGCTATTTTACCAAATCGTGTTCACACACTTAGCTCACACACAAGAGGACATGTTCACACACCTCGATTCATCCTCGATGAATCGACCGACTCAACTCTAAGCAAGAGCAGGCATGACAAACAAGCATGAATGAGTAGGCACAACAAGGCTCAAACAACTCCTACTCATGCTAGTGGGTTTCATCTATTTACTGTGGAATGACAGGTCATGCAAAGGATAAAGGGGTTCATCTACCGCAGCAAGTAACAGATGAATCGTGGTTGTCCTAATGCAGTAAAAAGAGCAGGAGCTAGAGAGTGGGATTGTATCGGAATGAACAAGGGGTTTTTGCTTGCCTGGCACTTCCGAAGATAATATAGCTCTTCATCAGTGTCATCGATCTCATCGTCGAAACCACGTTTATCGAGAGGGGACAAATACCGGCAACACAGAAGGAAACACAATCAATGCAATGCACAATATGATGCATGATCATGACATGGTAAAATGAGTGTGTTGGGCTAATGCAGCTACAACCAGATGGGTTTGAGCTATTTTGAACCAAAGATTCAAAGTTCATACTTATTTGTGATCTTAAATAGTGCTTTATCATGTTTTGCACTAAACAGCAAGTTAACTTGTTTAGACATGCATGAAACTGGTACAGATGGATAGATTGGATTTTTCTGATCATTTTTCATATATAATTTGTTTCATTTGGAGTTACAGATTAATTTCTATGAATTTTAGAAGTTTGCATTATTTTCTGGAATTTTCTGTAAAAGAATAAATCCAAGAATGATTTATCATCATACCGACGCCGCATGTGACGTCAGCAGTCAACGGGGCCGGCCAGGTCAAACCTGACGCGTGGGTCCAGGGTGTCAGTGCGATTAGTTTAGTTGAAATTTAGTTAAAACTAAACCAGTTTAGTTAATGTGGTGGGCCCCTGTCATCGACTCAACGGAGTCAACCAGGGCCCACCCGTGGTCAAAGTCGAAGTCGGCGGCGCCGGCGTTTAGCCGCCGGCGAGCCCGATGCGGCGGCAAAAGTGGTTTTCGCCGTTCCGGCCACCAAATGGGACGCGGAAGGCATCAGCGTGGAGCTGGGGATGAGCCGTGGCTCTTGGTGGAGTCGGTTGGGATCAGGGTTGCCGGAGTTGCCGCCGGCGACGACCTAGGCGGCCACCGGAGTTCGGGCAATCTCGGGGTGGCGTTACAGAGCACGGGAGGAGCATCGTGGGTGTCTACGGGTTCATGTGATCGTGCTGAGCACGACGGTGGGCTCGGGAACGAGCTGGGGTGGCTGTGGCCACGGCTACGCCATGGCCGGCGGCGAGATGCTTCGGTCATGGTTGGGGATCGGGGCTAGAGCTCGCGAAGGACGACGAGGAAAGGGGAAATCGGGTCAGAGGCTCACCGCGGAGCTGCAGGGATGGTTAGTGGGCTCGGGGGCGCGCCGGAGTGGCCGAATCGACGGAGAAGGGCGCCGGAGCCGAAGCTTGAAGACGATGACGATGGCGGCTGCTCGGGGCCCTTCTGGGCGCGTGAGACGACGGGGAGGACGAGGGCGGAACAGCGGAGCTCGTGGACAGCTCCAAGGGGCGAGGGAGAGACGGTGGCCGCGGTGGTGCGAACGGCGGCGGCGGTGGCGTTCGGTGGCATTCGGGGAAGGAGCTAGAGAGCGAGGGAAAGATCAGAGAGTGAGGGGAGAGGCAGAGGGGGCTGCTGGGCGTCTCCAGACGCGGATCGTATGGCGAAGGGAGCGCCGCCGCACAAGCAGAGGTGGTGGCGCCGACGCTGCTGCAAGGCCCAAAGACGCAGCTACTTCGGGCGAGGGGAGGAAGATGATCGGCAGTTGGCTGCACACAATGACAGTCGCAGAGAGCTGGGCGGTCGGATGGGCTGCTGTGTGAGCGCCTGTAAGCTTATGCTCTTTTTAATTTCCTTCATTTTGTTTAATTTACTTCCTTTTGCCACTGTTTCTAAATAAAACAAATTCAAGATCAGTGACAAAATTCCCTAACATTTTATTTAGCACAATGGAGTTATTCCAAAGCACATAAAATTGTTTCAGATTATTTGAACATATATTCAGTATATATTTGAATATAAATTCAAATTCAAAATAGTATTGATTTAAATTCAAAGTCCAAAATAATTCCTTCAAAATGTTCCTAAATTTTGGTTTGATATATAGCTCTTGCCAAAATTCTCAAACATTGCAAAAGGACATCTTGGAACAAAGAATGAGATTTCTAGGGTTCTTTGCCCTACTTTTAATTAAATTTTTGAGGCTTTCAAAATTCCTCAATTCAAGTTTCAGAAATCTAGACATGATGCATGGGTGGCAAAGCCACTATTTACAAACATTATTCTAGGGCTGTGACACACTCCCTCCACAATGCGAAAAACAATGGTTTCCGCATGCAAAAACAACAACGAAACCATGGATCATCTGGGAAAGTAGGTTTGGGAGCAAAGTTTCTTGTGCAGTAGCTTTGCTCCGGAGATACTGTCCCGGTTGATCACTCTTCTTACTTTGATTGAGTCCTTGAAGTTGAGAATATGCTCCACTGCCGGTCCATTTCCTCTTGCATGCTCATGAACATAATCATGTCCACTTCTTCAACTGAATCCGACGAATCGAAGAACTCATCTTGAATTATTTGGTCAAGCCCCGTCGGTCCATACTCCTCGTTCAACAAAGCATCGGAATCCATCATTTTACCTAACAAAACACAAAAAATCTGATCGGACAATGTGTCAAACACATCAAGCGCAAGGCAGAGCAAGAGAGTTGCCGGACGTACCACAGTGGCGTCTGGGCCGCCGCCGCCGTCCCCCGCGGCGAGGATGGGAGGGCTCTTCCAGAGCTGGCAGCGGAGAGCCTGGGAACATCTGGGGAGTGGGCGCGGCGGCAGAGCATGAGACAGGCGGTGCAAAGGAGGTAGCAAATGGATCCGGCTGGTCTTCAAGATGGATTTGGTGCAATTTGCGGCGGGGTCGGGCTGTCGGGTTCGACGTGGCAGGCATGCCTGGGTGCCCCCCATATTTGGGATTAATGTGGGGGTGCCGGTCAGCCCGGGCATTTGAGGCCCGTTTAAGGAGCCCGTCTGGGTCAAAAAATCGTGACTGTGCAGTGAACGGGCGGCCCGCGCGAGCGTATGAGGCGGGTTTGAGGCACCCGATTGTAGATGATATAACGCCCCCATCACGCCCGGGTTCGTGTGTGAGCTATTCTGCCCAAAGGAGGGTTGATGGAAGGCTTGGAAAGGTGGATCCAATGTAGTTTCCCTGAAGTTGGTTTGCTTCCTTCCTACCTTTATCCAGCTCGTGCCCAGGCGTGGTTCTGGCCGTTTGTCTTGCTCTACCCGGACGGTAGAAGGTTCCTGTTCGATACTTTTCGGGTAATGGGAGGGAGCTTGTCAAGTCAGCAGATTTCATCGAGTGATATTTGCTATGTGATATATGAGCACAGGCACTCGTACTAGACAAGAAGGAAACTAGCCTTCGGACTAGTGGATATTCGCACATGATTCCCTATGATCTGACTTGGTGCATCCTTCGCCAATACATCCAAACCCTGTAGGAGCACTTTTTGTTTTGCCCCTACACATAAACCACTTATCTTCCTCAAAACAGTGATCATACCTACCTATCATGGCATTTTTGTAGCCATTTCAAGGTATATTGTCACGCAACTTACATCATTATTCATTACATGACTAGAGATATTTATTGTCATACAACCTTGCATGATCGTAAGATAGCTAGCATGATATTTGAATCATCCTTTTTAATCTTTGTTGCGCTAAATCATTGTACATACTGGTAGACAACTAGAGGCATTCATTAGAGTTAAACCTAGCTACAACAAACAAAACTTAGAAGTTTCTTCTCCGGGCCTTTGACTGCCAAGCTGGAGTAGAAAAACACCCATAGAAGTTCCTCGGCCACATTCACAGCAAGAGGCGACAACAATGGGGCATGAGTTGTAGGATCTAGGCCTTGCTCCCATAATAGGCATTGGTTACTCGGCTCCAAGGGTGTACCGACAGGAAAAGGCTCGAGTGATGTTGTTTAGGCCATGTTGGGTGGTTTTGTTCATGATATGTCCATTTTGCATCATGTTTCCCTATTGTTATTTATAATATTTTTGGTCATCATTTCACTTTATGATGTAAATCTAATGCCTTTTCTCTCTTAATTTACAAGATCTACAAGAAGAGGGAAATTACCGGCAGCTGGAATTCTGGACCTAAAAGAGCTACAACAGAGATAGCTATTATGCGGAGCTCCAAATGACCTGAAACTTTATGGAGAATTTTTTATTGAATAAAAAAACTGGAAGGAAGAACCACCAGAGGGGGGCACCTGCTGCTCAGAAGGCAATAGGGCACGCCTACCCCCCTAGGGCGCACCCTGATGCCTTGTGGGGCCGACAACAGCCCTCCAGTGCCCTCTTCCTATATGAGGCATTTTTCCCTAGAAAATAAAATAAGGAGAAGACTTTTGGGATGAAGCGCCGCCGTCTCGGGGCAGAACCTGGGAAGGAGCACTTTTGCTCTCCGGCGGACCGATTCAATCGGGAATACTTCCCTCTGGGAGGGGAAAATCGAAGCCATCGACATCAGCAACAATCCTCTCATCCCGGGAGAACCAATCTTCATCAACATCTTCACCAGCACCATCTCCTCTCAAACCCTAGTTCATCTCTTGTATTCAATCTTTGTCTAAACACCTCAGATTGGTACCTGTGGGTTACTAGTAGTGTTGATTGCACCTTGTAGTTGACGCTAGTTGGTTTATTTGGTGGAAGATTATATGTTCAGATCCTTAATCATATACAATACCCCTCTGATCTTGAACATGAATATGATTTGTGAGTAGTTACTTTTGTTCTTGAGGAGATGGGAGAATTCTTGTTATAAGTAATCATGTGAAGTTGGTATTCGTTCAATATTTTGATAATAGGTATGTTGTTCTTCCTCTAGTGGTGTCGTGTGAACATCGACTACATGTCACTTCACAATAATTGGGCCTAGGAGAAGGCCTTGGGGAGTAATAAATACATGATGGGTTGCGAGAGTGACAGAAGCTTAAACCCTAGTTTATGCATTATTCCGTAAGGGGCTGATTTGGATCCATATGTTTCATTTGATGGTTAGATTTAACTTAATTTTTATTTTGTAGTTGTGGATGCTTGCGAGAGTGGGTAATCATAAGAGGGTTGCTTGTTCAAGTAAGAACAACACCCTAGCACCGGTCCACCCACATATCAAATTGTCAAAGTAGTGAACGCGAATCAACTAAACTAGACATGAATTCACATGTGCCTCAAGAATGCTTTTATTAATATAAGAGAAATTTCTGGCTTGTCCTTTACTATAAAATGGATTGGGCTACCTTGCTGCACCTTTGTTACTATTGTTACTTGTTATTTGTTATCAATCACCTTGCTACAAAACTATCTGTTATCACTACTTACATCACTTACAGAGAATACCTTGCTGAAAACTACTTGTCATTTCCTTCTGCTCCTCGTTGGGTTCGACACTCTTACTTACCGAAAGGACTATGATTGATGCCCTATACTTGTGGGTCATTAGTTCGCGTGTTCTGAGCATGCGCGTGGGTCGGCTAAGACTAAGGCAGTTCATGACTACTGTCTAGGATTGGCCGGATAGAGGTTCTCATCCTTGTCAGGGCTGTGGGACCATGTCCGACGACCCATTGGGGGAAATCATAAGTCACTCTGACTTCCTCACCAGCTCAGCAGTTCCTGTTGCTTAGTCCATTTCATAGTTTCTCCACTGCCCACCGTCGCACACATAGTAATGAGGACTTTGTGCCAGACAAGCACACCACTCGATAGTGAAGGGCCTTGCACAAGATCAGGTTAGGGAAGGAGAAACAACTGACTAATGACAGAGACGGTGATGGTGGCCATGATGTAGAGGATCAAGCAAGCAGATATCCTCGTGAAAAGGGTGTGCTATTGATTTTCTTCAAGGTATCCGAACAAACTGGGGAAATTCGCAGTCAGGAGGTCACTTCTATAGCCCAGACTACGCCTCGATATCTTAACTAGTTTGAGATGCCCTCTACCTTTGAGCGAACAGATCCCCAACTATAATGGTCCCTAAACCACATTATTTGGTGAATGTTCTTTCAATTGCATGATATGGAGGGAGGAAAAGATCACAATTTTCCCTTAAAAACCATGCAACATGGGCGTGCCTCATGAACTGTCGGTGTCTATGGTCTGCCCTGGCCTTCATTCACGTCCTTTCTAATTGCTCACAAACAGGATCCAGTAGGCATATGGTACTAAAAATAATATAAAATGGTCATGTCCTGGATGATCATGCACATTGACGGGCTCATTGTACTATGGTGGCGATGATTCCACTCAGCAACAACACATATGGAGCACCTGTGCTATCCGACCTAAGAAATAAAACAGAACTCGCATGCAATGAAACCCACATACATATCATTCATGGCAGACGATGGATGCTGCAAACCGACACAATTAAATAACTTGAGGCAGGCTGAAGAGAATGCATATCATTTGTTGCAGCAACAATGCATGGTGCAAAGTGGGCATAGTCGACGAGGTAGTGGCTGGTTAAAAAGGTCGATCAGGTCTTCGTTAGGACCAAAAGTGCGGACACTTCTAGTATGTATCACATCACCTTTTAGTATCCGCGCCTTTCCTTACTCATGTTGCTCTCTCTAGTAGGCAACACCTGCCCCCTCCACTATGCCTTGTTGAGGATAGAACGATGTCTTCCTTGACGTTGACGATGTGCTTCCATATCTCACAACATGCATACACGTCATTCTCTGTGTAGTCTTTTGCATCTAGCACAATTGCATCTATTGGTGGGGTGTCTTATGAAAATTGGTGTTCAGGGTATTATAGGACCGACCAATGATTGATGCGCGATGTTTGTGAGTGAATCTTCAGGCTTGCCTCCGTGGGGCACCATCCATAGCTTCTCGATGTCGACAAAGTTTGTAACTGTGATGCCCAAACAGTCTACCTTATGTACATCACCATCGATGCAAAATGCAATGAATGTGTAAACTCCATGGTGGAGGAACTGCCTAAGGGAATCGTTTACCCCTTGCGACATGCATAAATGGTACATGAGACAACTTTGGCTGTAGCACAAGTGGATCAGCACTGCTTTCTACTCACCTTGACATTGGGTGTGTAATCCATGTTGATGTCAATGATACTAAATTTGTGGTCTTGTACCCACGCCTTACAGTCTCTTATCCATTGGTTGATGCGGCTATGGCAATTGGTGTACATGACATGGATGGTGTACCATGAAAAGGGCTTCGACGTTGTGTTCCTTGATGAACAGTGTGTCGAGCGATGCCTCTACTTCATCTACTCCCCGCGGTAGTAGATCATGAAGTTGTGTTTTGGGAGAGGGTGGGAGAGATAAGAATTGAAAGAGCATGTCATGGTCATTTACTATGAGGTGGTGGTTTTGCCAACTTTTGTTCGAGGAGCCGTGCGATAAGGAGGAAGTAGATGAGGAGGCAAGTGAAGCAGGGGCCATCATACATTGATCTTGGGGCGTCTAATTTTTTGAGACAAACAAGGAGGCATGCGATGTAGGTGCCTTCTGGTGGTGATCTACCAGCGTATGATATTTCAAGGCAGACGAGGAGGTCACATACATCGTCGATTGACCGCCCATGCCTTAAACTCGTCGCACTATTTAAAAATGAAAGCGAAGAGCCATCACAGAAAGGAGATTCACTTTCTTCCTCCTCGCGCCATGCTAGGGCATTAAATCTGCATAGCCACCGACACAACATCCACGAATGCCACATTTGATCGGCTCCAGCCAGCTGCCAGGCTCCTTTGCGACCACCTACTTGATGGCACCCTTGGTGGCCTATAAATAGAGCCCTCAGTGGGGCATTTACTGTTGGGAAACATAGTAGAAAGAAAAATTCGGCTACGAACGCCCAGGAACAATATGAAGGTGCATTAGAGGATTGGATCATTATAGTTACCAACTCTGAGTAGTAGCAAAACTATATGAGTAGGTGTAGATCATACTTGGAGTCCCTCGTACGTCGATGAACGATCCCGCGAACCACCCTCGCGATCCCTTGAACTGAAGACTAAAAGCACAAACTCTCTATAGTTTGCCAGCGTACAATCTTCATGATCCGGCAATGCTTCATCATCCAGAACTAATCGCCACTGAAGAATTAGAGGAGAGGATTAGAGCCACACGGTGCTTCTAATTATGAGTATTAGAGTAACTAGAACTAGCTCTAATTGTCTCAATTAGAACTAGTATTATTGAACTAGAGGAAGCTCCAAAAGTTATGTATCAATTGTGGCCAATAGCTCAAGCAGATATAGGTTAGAGGGGGAAAAGAGGGCATCCACCAATGAGGGGAAGTCCCTCCTTGAGGCGCCGACCAAGGGGGGAGGAGTTGGACTCCTCCCATAGTCCAAATTTGCCCCCCTTTCCTTCTGGGGGCCATGGTGGCCCAATACTCCTTCCACCACTTGTCCTTTTAAGGCCCATAATTACTAGAGCATTATATATATAATTTAACATCTTCAAAAACATTTTCCTTGACTAGAAGCCTGGTTAGATAGGCATGATAGGGCTCGGGAGAAAGCGTATCCTCAGATGACAATCGATATTGCTACTTCTTGAGCTTGCATTGGTTTTTTCCCTTGAAAAGGAAAGGGTGATGCAGCAAAGTAGAGATAAGTATTCCCTTAGTTGAGAACCAAGGTATCAATCCAGTAGGAGGAACACATAAGTCTCCAGTAATTGCACCTACACAAACAAACAAATACTTCCACCCAACACATAGTAATAATGTATAACAATAATAATATATGTGTCATGTTACCTTCTGTCACTAGGAATAATACTCAATCCAACACAAGGTAACATGACACATATTTGTATTGTTGCCATTAAGGATAAAAAGATGGGGTTTATTCATATTGATTGGATCTATCCCTCTACATCATTTCATCTTGCTTAAGGCATTACTTCGTTCTTGTTAACTTAATACACTAGATGCATGCTGCATAGCGGTCGATGTGTGGAGTAATAGTATTAGATGCAGGAAGGAGTCGGTCTACTTGTCACAGACGTGATGCCTATATACATGATCATTTCCTTAGATATCATCATAATTATTAATTTTTCTATCAATTGCTCAACAGTAATTTGTTTGCACACCGTATGCTTTCTTTCAAGAGAGAAGCCTCTAGTGAAAACTATGGCCCCTGGGTCTATCTTTTATCATATTATTTTCATATCTATAAAATCAAAAACACAAAAATACCTTGTTGTAATTTATTTACTTTTATCTCATTTAGCACTTTTACTTATCTTTTATATCTACCACTATCAGTTCTCATCCTTGCAAGTAACCGTGAAGGGATTGACAACATATTTGTATACTCAGATTCATAATACTCAATCCAACACAAAGAACTTCAAAGAGTGCCCCAAGATTTCTATTGGAGAGACAAAGACGAAAACATACATCAACCCTGCATAGATTACCCCAATGTCACCTTAGGAATCCGTGAGTTGAGTGCCAAAATATATATTAAGTGAATCAATATGATACCCCATCGTCACCACGGGTATTCATAGCAAGACATACATCAAGTGCTCTCAAATCCATAAAAGTATTCAATCCAATAATACAAAATCTCAATAGGAAAACTCAATTCATCACAACAAGATAGAGAGGGAAAAACACCATATGATCCAACTATATTAACAAAGCTCGCGATACATCAAGATCGTACCAAATCAAGAACACGAGGGAGAGAGATGAAACACATAGCTACTAGTACAAACCCTCAGCCCCGAGGGTGGACTACTCCCTACTCATCATGGTGGCTGCCGGGATGGTGAATATGACCTTTGGTGATTATTTCTCCCTCTGGCAGGTTGCCGGAACAGGGTCTAGATTGGGGTTTTGTCGTTATAGAGGCTTGCGGCGGTGGAACTTCTGATCTAGGGTTATTTTGGGGTTCCTACATTTATAGGATTTTTTCGTGTCGGTTTCATGCGAAGATGGGCCTCAGGGGGGCCCACTACCACCAGGGCACGCCAGAGGGGGTGACGTGCCCTGGTGCCTTGTGGGCAACAAGGGACCCCCTCCAGTGGTTCTTTGCTCTAGTAGTTTTCTTTTCTTCCAAAATAATCGCCAAAAAGTTTCATCCAATTCCGAGAACTTCCATTTCGGTGCAAAAAACAACACCACGGTAGTTTTGCTGAAAACAACATCAGTCTGAGTTAGTTTCATGCAAATCATACCAAAACCATGTAGAATTGTTGTAAACATGGCATGAAACTTCATAAATTATAGATATGTTGGAGATGTATCAGGAACCCACAAGCTTGGAGGACGCGCCCTGTGAGCTTGTGCCCACCTCGTGGCTCTTCTGGCCTCCACATGAAGCTTCCAAGGTGTCTTGTGGTCCAAGAAAAAATTTCAAAAAGTTTTGTTCCGTTTGGACTTCATTTGGTATTGATTTTCTGTAAAGAAAAAAACAAGGAAAAAAACAGGAACTGGCACTGGGCACTAGGTTAATAGTTTAGTCCCAAGAAATGATATAAAATAGCATAGTAATGCATATAAAACATCCAAGATTGCTAATATAATAGCATGGAACAATAAAACATTATAGATACATTGGAGACGTATAAAGCATCCCCAAGCTTAATTCATGCTCGTCCTTGAGTAGGTAAATGAAAAAAACAGAATTTTTATGTGGAATGCTACCTAACATGTTTATCATGTAATCTTTCTTTATGTGGCATGAATATTCAGATCCATAAGATTCTAAACAAAAGTTTAATGACATGAAAACAATAATACTTCAAGCATACTAAAAAGCAATCATGTCTTCTCAAAATATCATGGCTAAAGAAAGTTATCCCTACAAAATCATATAGTCTTGTCGTGCTCTATCTTCTTAACACAACGTATTTATCATGCGCAACCCCGATGACAAGCCAAGCAATTGGTTCATACTTTTTAACGCTCTTCAGCTTTTTCAACTCTCACGCAATACATGAGCGTGAGCCATGGATAGAGCACTATGGGTGGAATAGTATATGATGTTGGAGGTTGTGTGGAGAAGACAAAAAAGAAGAAAGTCTCACATTGACGAGGCTAATCAACGGGCTATGGAGATGCCCATCAATTGATGTCAATGTAAGGAGTAGGGATTGCCATGCAACAGATGCACTAGAGCTATAAGTGTATGAAAGCTCAGAAGACAACTAAGTGGGTGTGCATCCACTTTGCTTGCTCATGAAGACCTAGGGCATTTGAGGAAACCCATCATTGGAATATACAAGTCAAGTTCTATAATGAAAAATTACCACTAGTAATATATGAAAGTGACAAAATAGGAGGCTCTCTATCATGAAGAACATAGTGCTACTTTGAAGCACAAGTGTGGAAAAGGATAGTAACATTATCCCTTCTCTCTTTTTCTCTCATTTTCTCTCTCATTTTTTTGTTGGCCACTTCAGCCTCTTTTTCCTTGGTCTCTTTTTGGCCTCTCTTTTTTTGTCCGGAGTCTCATCCCAACTTGTGAGGGAATCATAGGCTCCATCATCCTTTCCTCACATGGGACAATGCTCTAATAATGATGATGATCACACTTTTATTTACTTACAACTCAAGAATTACAACTCAATACTAGAACAAAAATATGACTCTATATGAATGCCTTCGCCGGTGTACCGAGATGTGCAATAATCTAGCGTGACATGTATAAAAAATATGAACGGTGGCCAAGCCACAAACACTATGTCAACTATATGATCATGCAAAGCAATATGACAATGATGATGTGTGTCATAATAAAAACAGATCGGTGGAAGTTGCATGGCAATATAGCTCGGAATGGCTATGGAAATGCCATAATAGGTAGGTATGATGGATGTTCTGAGGAAGATATAAGGAGGCTAATGTGTGAAAGAGCGTATCATATCACGGGGTTTGGATGCACCGACAAAGTTTGCACCACAACTCAAGGTGAGTAAGGGCAATGCACGGTACCGAAGAGGCTAGCAAAATGCGGAAAGGTGAGAGTGTGTATAATCCATGGACTCAACATTAGTCACAGAGAACTCACACACTTATTGCAAAAGTTTATTAGCCCTCAAAGCAAAGTACTACTACGCATGCTCCCAGGGGGTAGATTGGTAGGAAAACACCATCGCTCATCCTCGACCGCCACTCATAAGGAAGACAATAAAAAATAAATCATGCTCCAATTTCATAGCATAACGAGAGACCTTATGTGCATGCTTCGGGAATCACAAACCTTAACACAAATATTTTTACTAAGCCACAATTACTCACTAGCGTGACTCTAATATCACCATCTTTATATCTCAAAACAAATGCAAGGAATCAAACTTCTCATATATTCAATGATCTTCATGAAAGTTTTTGTTATATCCCTCTTGAATACCCATCATATTAGGACTAAATTCATAACCTAAGCAAATTGCCATACTATTTATAAGACTCTCAAAATAATATAAGTGAAGCATGAGAGTTCACCAATTTGTTTAAAATATAACCACCGCCGTGCTCTAAAAAATAGTGAAACACTAGAGCAACTACCTAGCTCAAAAATATAAGTGAAGCACATGGAGTATTCTAATAAATTCATGATTAATGTGTGTCCCTCTCAAAAGGTGTGTCCAGAAAGGATGATTGTGGCAAAATAAAAAGCAAATACTCATATAATACAAGATGCTCCAAGCAAAATACATATCAAGGGGTGAATAAAAATATAGCCTCAAGTAATTTACCGATGGATTGTAGACGAAAGAGGGGATGCCATCCGGGGCATCCCCAAGCTTAGAAACTTGGTTGTCCTTGAATATTACCATGGGGTGCCATGGGAATCCCCAATCTTAGGCTCTTGCCACTCCTTATTCCTTAACCCATCAAAACTTCACCCAAAACATGAAAAGTTCACAACACAAAACTTAATAGAAAACTCGTGAGATCCGTTAGTATAATAAATCAGATCACCACCTTTACATATTGTTGTAAAATCATTCCAATTTTGTATTTGAATTATATCTACTGTATTCTAACTTCACCATGGTTCATGCCCCCCGATACAACCCATAGATTCATCAAAAATAAGCAAACAACACATAGAAAACGAAATATTTGAAAAACAGAACAGTTGTAGTAATCTGGACTTTAGCCAAACTTCTATAACTCCAGAAATTCTGAAAAATTAGTATAATGTAGGAAATTTGTATATCAATCTTTTGTAAAAAATTCAGAGTAAAATCACATTTCTATGAATTTACAAAATTCCAGAACTGGGCGCAAATTTTTTGTTTTTCACATAATGAAATCAACTATCACCCAAATCATGCCAAAGGTCTTACTTGGCACAAACACTAATTAAGAAACTAGAACACAATCATAACAGAAATATAATTACATATTTATTTAAAAACAAAAAAAATAAAACATTGGGTTGTCTCCCAACAAGCTCTTTCTTTATTGCCATTAAGATAGGCTTGAGATTTCAATGATGCTCATATGAAAGATAGCAATTGAAACATGGAGAGAGCATCACGTAGCATGTGAAAAACACATTTAAGTCTAACATACTTCCTATGCATATGATTTTATAGGAGAACAAATTATCAAGACAAGTAACTTCTAGCATATGCAAAGGAGAAGAATAAAGCATTGCTGATTTCAACATAACGAGAGGTAATTTAGTAACATGAAGATTTCTACAACCATATTTTCCTCTCTCATAATAATTACATGTTGGATCATAATAAAATTCAACAACATCGCTATATTATAAAATTTTATCTTCCTGATCCACATGCATAAAAAATTTATAATCTTCCAAGATAGTGATATTAACATCAACTAAAGTCACGACCTCTCCAAACCCACTTTTATCAAAAATTTCATAAGATTGAACACTCTCCAAATGTGTGGGGTTATTTTTACTTAAAGTTGACGCTCTTCCAAACCCACTTTCAATATTATTGCAAAAATTATTATCAATATCATATTCATCATGAGGCTTAAATAAACTTCCAAGATCGTAAGAAACATTATCAGCCCAATCACGATCATTGCAATAAGTAGTATACATAACGAAATTAGCATCCCCAAGATTAGGGTTTTGCATATTATTAGCACAATTACATTAATATCATTTATAATAACATCATTGCAATCATGATTTTCATTCAAGGAGCTATCGTGAATCATTTTATAAATTTCGTCTTTTAACACTTCATCACAATTTCCAGATTCACAAATTTCAAGCAAAACTTCATAAAGACGATCTAGTAAACTCAATTCACTAGCAATTGGTTCATCATAATTGGATCTTTTAAAAAGATTAGCAAGTGGATGAGGATCCATATTAATAGTTTTTTAGCAAGCAAAGATGCAAGCAAATAGAAGGCACATGGCAACACAAGCAAAGATAGCAAATGAGAAAAAAGGCATACAGAAAAAAGGAAATAAAAAGGCAAATATTTTTGTATTTTCCAAAAATGTTTTGGAAGTGGGGGAGAGAAAAATGAGAGGCAAATGACAAATAATGTAAATGCAAGAGATGAGAGTTTATGATAGGTACTTGGTAGGCTTGATGTAGATCCTCCCCGGCAACTGCCCCAAAAATTCTTCATGCTACTTCTTGAGCTTGCGTTGGTTTTTCCCTTGAAGAGGAAAGGGTGATGCAGCAAAGTAGAGACAAGTATTTCCCTCGATTGAGAACCAAGGTATCAATCCAGTAGGAGGAACACACAAGTCTCCAGTAATTGCACCTACACAAACAAACAAATACTTCCTCCCAACACGATAAAGGGGTTGTCAATCCCGTCACGGTTACTTGCAAGGATGAGATCTGATAGTGATACATATAAAAGATAAGTAAAAGTGCTAAATAAGATAAAAGTAAATAAATTGCAGCAAGGTATTTTTGTGTTTTTGATTTTATAGATCTGAAAATAATATGATAAAAGATAGACCTCGGGGCCATAGTTTTCACTAGCGGCTTCTCTCTTGAAAGAAAGCATTCAGTGGGTAAACAAATTAATGTTGAGCAATTGATAGAAAAGCGAATAATTATGACGATATCTAAGGCAATGATCATGTATATAGGCAACACATCCGTGACAAGTAGACCGACTCCTGCCTGCATCTACTACTATTACTCCACACAACGACCACTATCCAGCATGCATCTAGTGTATTCAGTTAACAAGAACGCAGTAACACCTTAAGCAAGATGACATGATGTAGAGCGATAGATCCAATCAATATGAATAAACCCCATATTTTTATCCTTAATGGCAACAATACAAATACATGTCATGTACCCTTCTGTCACTAGGTATAAGCGCCACAAGATTGAACCCACTACAAAGGACCTCTCCCATTGCAAGAAAAATCAATCTAGTTGGCCAAACCAAATCAATAGATTAGAGAGAAATACAAAGCTATATAAATCATGCATAAAATAGCTTGTGGCCACCTCATGGCTCTTCTGGCCTCCTCCTGAAGCTTCCAGGGTATCTTGTGGTCCAAGAAAAATCGTCAAAAAGTTTTGTTCCGTTTGGTATTGATTTTCTGTAAAGACAAAAACAAGGAAAAACAACAACTAGCACTGGGCGCTAGGTTAATAGGTTAGTCCCAAAAATGATATAAAATAGCATAATAATGCATATGTAACATCCAAGATTGACAATATAATAGCATGGAACAATAAAAAATTATAGATACATTGGAGACGTATCAGATATCAGGCATGACATGGCTCATTTTCGATGGCCCACATATCCAATATCCTTTACAGACGATGTCATGGAACATCAATTCCCCGAAGGATTTAAACCCGTAAACATTGAAGCTTATGATGAAACTACTAACCCGGCTGTGTGGATTGAGGGTTTCCTTCTCTGCATTCATATGGCAGGGGGAGATGATCTCACACCATCAAATACCTACCGCTGAAGCTCAAAGGATCGACTAGGCATTGGCTCAACAGCTTGCCCGAGGGCTACATCGGGAATTGGGAGCAACTTGAAGACGCCTTTAGGGGAAACTTCCAGGGCATGTATGTCCAACCTCTGGACGCCGATGACCCCAACCACAGAATTCAGCAGCCTAGCAAGTCTGCTAGGAAATTTTGGAATCGGTTCTTAACTAAAAACAACCAGATAGTTGACTGTCCTGATGCAGAAGCGATTGTCGCTTATTGTATCCGGGACGAGTGGCTGGCGTGACAGCTCAGACAAGATAAGCTGAGAACCATGGTGACCCTTACCTCTCTTATGACCCGCTTTTATGCAGGTGAGGACAGCTGGCTCACTCGTTGCACCCACAATAATGAAGCTGGCACCTTAGAGGTGGGCGATGGCAACGATAGATCGCAATGCAACAACAACAAGCACCGGCATAAAAAGAGCGGTAGCGACACGGAGGACACAATGGTCAACGCTGGACGGGCCCAAAAAAGAAGCCCTTTAAAGAGAAGAAGGATGGTCCCACGAACTTGATAACATCCTCGACAAGCCCTACCCAACACATGGCACTCTGGAAAAACCCGCAAACCACACAAACCAACATTGCTGGGTTATCAAGCAGGCCGACAAAATTGGAGTCAAAGGCCACGGCAAGAGCCAGTCTTGTGGCAAGGATGAGAATGAACCCTAGAGGCCCAGTAATGGGGGCCAGAAACAATTCCCTCCAGAGGTAAAGGAGGTGAACATGATCTATGCAACTCTCCCCTGGAAGGAGTGGAAGCTTGCACTTCGGTACGTCTATGCCCTAGAGCGTGTAGCCCGAAAGTACAATCCATGGTCGGCTTGCCCGATCACCTTTAACAAGCATGACCATCCAACCAGTATCCTTCATGGGAGCAGGCAGTGCTGGTCCTCGACCCCATCATAGATGGATTTCACCTATCGCGAGTTCTTATGGATGGAGGTAGTAGCCTGAACTTGATCTACGCTGACACGATCAGGAAGATGGGCATTGACCCATCAAGGATCAAGCCCAGCAACACCACATTCAAGGGTGTCATATCACGCGTAGAGGCATAATGCTTGGGGACCATCACCGTAGAGGTAGTCTTCGGCTCTCCTGAAAACTTCCAGAGTGAAGATTTGATCTTCGATATTGTTCCTTTCTGGAGTGGCTATCATGCACTGCTCGAACGAACTGTTGCCTGATTCAACGCGGTCCTGCATTACGCTTACCTGAAGCCCAAGATGCCAGGACCAAAGGGTGTCATTACAGCCAATGGTAACACTGACTACTCCCTTTGCACCGAGGAGCAGACCGTAGCCTTCGCGATCGAAGCCCAAGCAGCCGAGGAGGCATCTAAGATCCTCGCCGACTCAAAGGAACATGGCTCTTCAGAGCGTATTGGAGGAATTCCCTAGCCTCCCGGGGCCAGGTCGTGCCCGCAAATTGGGCTGCGCGCTCTACGCCCCCCCCGCTCCTAGTTGAGGATTACTTACCTTAGGTACACAATTTCACACTTAAAATACCATGGGGATCATGGATCATAACAAGGGTACACTTCTTGGCTCAACCAAGCAATGGCCTAATTGTATCCTGGTCTTATTTAAGGAACTATTAAAGGCCGACCAGGAATAGTCCTACAAGGCAACATTAAGCTGTCATCAATGCGGCTACTTAGTACAACCTTTTCAAAGGCACCGATCAAATGCATTAAGCATAGGGAGGGCGCTGTTCATAAAACCTTGGAATAGACAAGGTAAAGCTGATAAATAGCGCGAGGCGCAGACTTGCGACATGGGCAATACAGGATGCTTAAACCTCGACTTCGGCTGCCCTATACAACACCTCCTCCTTATCTTCTATATCTTCTAGAAGTATCTTTGATAAGCTCGACATGTACGACCTAACCCTATAAATTAAAGAAACATACCCTTCACGGTCGTCACGCATATACTTGTGTCAATTTTCTTTTATCCTTGCCTTCGAGCCAAAGATAACTATCATGATACATTATCCTTATAAACACATCGATCCTAGACCAGAAATCTGTGCCCAACTTACTATTCCGGTACTCATGTAAAAGTATTCGGCGTCTCGGATATTTCATTATATGCATCGGTTTCGAATCATGTCTTTGGTAAATAGTTGGGTTGCGCGGCTCCTGTGCTTACCCCTTATGTTTCCGCACTGTTTGGCTAAGGGTGTAAAGGGAGAACCACTATGATTGCACCGGAGAAAAGCAAAAGCTGATTGTCATGATAAGCGTAAATTGGTCAGCGATCCGACGACTGTGTCAAACTAAAAGTCGATGCAGGTCATCCGTGTTAAACGATGGGCTCTTCTCAAATGAGCTGAAGTGGTTCAATGGTTCAACCTTGGCACGACCAAACACTTCAAAGATTGAGGGCTAGTCACTCGCCCCCATAGTTAAGCTCCTATGACCAAGTGAAAGTTATAAAGCCACAATAGTCTGGTTGCCTAGTTTCTACCATCATATACCGCCTCCGGGCACCGAGATGTCGGGTAAGGGGTCAACATTGTAGAAACACCCCTTGTATCCTGTACAAAGGGGCAGAGGCCAATGACTAGCCACTTTCAATATTCAACGGTTGCACATTTTTCAAAATAAAACACATCGGGAGATAAAGCCGAACATACTAAAATTAAAGCTTGTCTTTTTTACATTATTTAACTTCGGCATTCTGAAGTAACATCTAGAAAAACATGCGGTCCTTGCTACAATGGGTCTCAGTTATTCGAGCACCCTCCATCACCCCGGCTAGGAGCTGCTCAGGAGTACGGTTCCTACCGGTTAGAGGGCCCGAGGCCGCCTTTGTCACACTGATGCCAGGATAATGGGTCCTCACACAGGTGTATGCCTGTTGAGCATCGTCCATGCAGGCGGAAAGATTCCAAAGAAAAACCTGGAGGCTGGCACCTTGCAGCGGAGCAATCAATCAGAAGAAGTTGCCCGGTAGGGGCCCTATAGGCTAAAGGTTGATGTAGTGGTCCTCCAGGACCGACCTCGCCATGCGATATAGCTCCAACAGCTGCTTCATCTGGTTGTTGAGCAACGGTGGATGCGATGGCGCCTGGAACTGCTCCCAGAAGCCTTTCTGTTTAGCGTGGCCCTCGAGGGTGCCAAAGTGGTGGCCAGCATCCGCGCACTCCTCGGCAGGCCCGCGAAGGCGTGTGAGGAACGCCAAATTTGCATAAATTAAGCAAATTTGTTTCCACCATAAACACACCAAAGCAAATATGGCTTACCAGTGGCAATTTGCTTCACTTGATGAAGCTCCTCGTGGTCCGCTGGGGCTTGGGTCTGAGCCTCCTTGCACGCCGATCTCAATTCCTCGAGCTGAACGACTTTCTTCTTCTGGTCCGCCTGAAGGACGTTATGCTCTGCATATAGTCCTTTTAGGTCCTCATCGGCCTCGACGACCCGGGCTTGGTCTTTGCCTCAGGCCACCTTCTCCTCGACCAGCTCTTCACTGGCCTTCTGTCACAGCCTGGTTTTGCCTTCTCTCTTTTTTCGAACTTCATTTGCTTCTGCTTTGAATTTGGGTTTTTTGAATCAATTCAAGTGGACTTAAACACTTGGGTATGTCCTTGATTTTCACCCAAGTGACCCATCCATCGCTAACTCATCATTCTTTCTCTGAAAAATCCAAAATGACCCAAGGAATATTTTTCACAAAAGAAAAATATTCATTTTCTTCTCTAAAACTCAATTCAGAAACTTGTGCTCCAAAGCAACCCTCATTTTTATTGCTCCACAAATCCTGAGAAAATTCCCAAATATTCTTTGAACCTTGGCCTACCTCCTTGAGCAAAAATATTGAATAAATTTTGGGAATATTTTTCCTACATAAAATCATTTCTGTTCTAGCCCCAAAATGCACTTTGCATAGCAAGTACCATTTTCCTTGATCCTATGAGGCTGATTTTTCTTGATCTCATTACCCTCTTAAGCAAAGCTTAACCCCAGGAGATCAGCCCTAATCTCATTCTAGAAGCCCTCCAAACCTGGCGACCAAGTTTCTGTCCAGAAACTTGCCAGAAAGCTCAAGTCTCATCTGGTCGGCCCGGCAGTGTGCCATCACCTAACACTGCACGAACAACACCCCAGATATAGTTTGGCATCGCGTGAGCATCATCTTGACCATGCCAGGGTGGTGACCACGTGAAGACATGGCTCTGGCAACGCGCCCAACGCGCTCTACGCTGCGCCCGTGCATCTGTTTCGCGCGTTCTTGTTCCAGAGCTCGCCGATGACTGCCGCACCATGCCACCGTCTTCGTCTCATCGCCTTTGACCCCTCCCTACCGCTCGCCGATGCCGGAGCAACCGCAGCGAGCACGGGCACGTCGCGGCCAAAAGCCACAGTGCACCCGTGCCCTTGTCTTCTTCCTCCACCGCCTCCTGTGCTCGTCTTCGAGCTTCACAGTGCTCGCGTGAGCTCTGAAGCTCTGCCCCCTCCTTGCTCGCGCTCCTCGTCTTCGTGCATCGCTTCCAGAGAGCTCCGGCGGAGCCGCGACCCCCCTCCCCCTCTGCCTATAAATTGAGACCCCCTCCAGCCTCTTTGGTCACTCCCAGCTCACCGCCCAGCCTCCACAAGCCCGTAGCATTGCCGAAGCCCGGCTGGGCAGGCTTCTGGCCGTCGCCCCAACCTGAGCTTGCCAGCGATCCCCACAGCCCCTCCTCCTCTCTCCACTACGTTGCGAGCTCGACCCACTCCTCAGGTGACTCCCTAGTGGCTCACTAGTGCCGTCCGACCCCGTTGGAGCCACTGGTGCAGCCCCACGTCGCCGTCGTGTTCAACTCCGGCGAGCTCCGCGTTCTGCAGCCGCTGGACAAGCTTGTTCTGACCCCGTCCGTCCACCTCTACCCAAACCACGGGTAGAGGCAAAGCGCCGACCCCCTCTCTTTCTATCCTCTCGATCTAGCCCGAGCAGCACTCGCTAGAGAACGCTACCATGGCACCGCATCTCTGTTTCCCTCACTCTTTCCCCCGACCTGACGCGTGGGGCCCGTTGTCAGCCTCACCGCTCACACCTGAAGTGGTATGAGTGGTGGCATATTCCTAGAGTACGCCATCAACGTCACCCACCTCTGGTTTTTCTTTAAATTTAAATTTAATCAAAATTTGACCAGAAACTTTGACCAGCTGTAACTTTTAAACCATAAGTCCAAAGTTGATTCTTTTTGCATTGTTTTCTTATTGAAAATATCTAGCAGCACACCAAAAATGAGAATTTTCTCAGCTGTCTAGATTTTCTGGTGATTTTCAGAATAGTTCTTGATATTTCTTTTTGTTGTTTTTAAATATTTTCAGAAGAAGAAACTTGTCTTGAAGAGAACCAGGAGGAGTGTGAGCCTCCTCTGCACTAAGGCAAGCCACACCAACATTTGTATGGTGTCATTTCAATATCGATGATTTTTCCAACTTGAGTATGAGTTATTTTCCATGCATTTAATTGTTTAGATAAATATTGCTTCTGTTAATTACTTTGTCATGGTTGACATGCTTAGTTTACAATACTGTTTAAGATGCTTGACTAGTTTAAGGTAGTAGAAGAAGTTTTGATTGGGTGGTTATGCTTTTGATATGAATAATGATAGTTTTAATATGTGGTTAACTGATTTTAATATATTATGGTACAACCAAAATGATGAGTGCTAAAACCAGTAAAGTAAAAACCAGTAGAGTTAATGATGAGTAGTGCAAGTACAAAATTTTGATGATGTTGATCTGTTCTCTTTGAGTGGTATGTGATGCATGTTGAATAGTTGCATGTTCATGGCATATGGTGACTTGAGTTATTTTATTTCAAGTTAAAACTCATGTTAATTCAACTTGAATATAACATTGATTGAGTCATGGTGCCACTGAATCGAGTTCTTCCTAGTGCAACCACATTTGCCTTTGTGGGAAGGTCATTATTCAGTCTGTTGTCATGCCTCTGGTCGGTACCTCCAATGAGGGAAGGTTATGGGCGTGCGGTACCCTGGCCCGGTAAGCAGACACAACCTTGTGTGCCCGTTTGTTGTTATGGTATCTTGTCCCCGTTTGGGACCATTTTGCCACGACGGTGGCCGTTAATGCCTTTGGTAGGCATGGGGCCACCCATGACTTAGCCCAGTGGGGAGTTGGTCGGAGTGGCCGGGAGAGTGTCATGGCAATGGGAGGGTTCCGTCGGAATGTCGTTGGTCCACCAAAATGGGAGTGCGAGGCCATGGGTTCAGTGGTGTGGGTAAAGTGCACTACCTCTGTAGAGTTTATTTTCAATCTATTGATAGCCGTGTCATCGGTTACGGACATAGCTTGTTAGTAAGTCACACCATGGATCAACACTAATAAGTAATCTTGCACACTAAGTTTTATGTATGGCACTGGTTATGTGATGATTTGTGAGATCATAAAGATGATTGTTGCTGGAACCAAAGTGTTGGTTTCATTTGTGATCTGGGTATGATCACCGTTTTGGTTACGAGGTAACCCGTTTGGTAAGAGAGTCCGCGGGACTCAGGGCGAAAGTTTATTTATCATTGAATCAGTAGTATTGCTTGCATTGCATTTAACCCGATTAATTGTCATGATATTGTTTGCCATTGTGCTTATGCATGTTGTGAGCTCGCAAGTACATTCAATGTACTGACCTGACGTGTCATGCCAGATTTCAGGACATGCTTATCGGATTGGAGTGCTTCGCGAGTCTAGATCGTGTCCACGTCGGTGTCCCTGTGCTATGGAGTTCCGCTGCGTCGTCGTTCCGCTGCCACGTAGTTATCATGATCGAGGCCCCTTCATGTTCATTAAATAATGTACATATTGTTGAGCCGCACCGTGTGTGCCACTTGGCCTCGCAACTTGATGTAATATCGAACCAGCATCAATAAAGCGGTTGTTTTCTGCACCATGTTGTTGTGTGTTGCCAGAAGACTTGATCTTTGGGCTGGCAATCCAAGGTAAACTGGTTGCTCTGAGCCGGGGTGCCACAACGCTTGGTATCAGAGCACGCTGACTATAGGACACGCTAGACCGTCGGTGCGCTAGCTGAATGGTAGTTAGCTTAGTTTGAGTGTCGATAGTAATAGAAATTGGTTGTTGCATTGCATTTTTATTTGTTGTTATTACTAACCGTCTAATGATTGTGAGTGTAGATGGCTCCAGTGCCGATCCTGTACCAGTCTGAGCCAGCACCATACACGTCGCCGCACCTACTTTAGAACGTGTGACGTCGACTCTACCTTGAGGGTGCTGATCCAATGTATCAGGTGTATCAGGAGCATCTTGCCGGTTCGCTGCACAAGTATTACGCGTAGGTCACTCTACACTATAGTTCTCCTTCTAGTGCTTACACCCGTTCCTCTAAGGGTGGTTTCTCTTCCACGCCATCTCAGGCCATCCAGTTTGCTGCACTCAAGGCTCTTGTAGACTTGTGCTACAATGAGGTTCGCATGCAGGCCCATCCAGGTTTCAACTTCTACCCGTCTCTTCACAAGAACGGGAGTGTCCGCTTCCCTTTTATTGATCCGGCGTGCGATTGTCCTGCTGGCCACCTTTCTCGCTATATCACTCCAGTTATCTCTTGATCTACGAGTTAGCTTGAGAGTTAACCCGAGCCCGGATAGCCCTTGTCGCTGCTCGACATAGGAACCTTCCACCCACTGTCAGATTCACTCTGTTCGTTTCTTCAGACTCTGTTGCTCCTGCCACTTCGGTGACTACTCAGGGTACCACGAACCCTTTGGCAGTGACTCCTTGTAGTACCCATGCTGCGTGGGCTTCCCTTGTCGCTACTCCTGCAGCCCCTATGCTTAGGTCTCACCCCGCACCCCCTGAGGGAGAGTCCTCGAGGCAGCGCCGTCGTGTCACTTTTAACCCAGAGGTTTCCACTATCAGCTTAGGATCCGAGTCCGGCTCAGGAGAGGAGACCACAACACCCACCAAGCTCTAGATCGTTAGAGTATTCGCAGACGTCATGAGGTTGATGTACGGATGTAGTCGTACATGTCATGATGCTTAGTTTCATTATGAGGGTAGTCGAACCCGTCATGATGTTTATTCTCATGCATGAGTATATGTATAATTATGTTGGAACCTTTTTATTATTCGTCTTGATTTTTTTCCGCAGCTTTCTTTTGGCTTGTCACTCGCTTTTCTTCCCATTTTTGGATATTTTTCATCTCGGTTGCTTTATATTGGGAAAACAAACAATAGGATGACGCGTGGAGGCAGCAGCAGCCACGCTTGTGAGGATGTCCCTGTTCGTCGCTCAGCAAGACAGGCAGGACATTCCCCCGGGCCATACCAGCCACCACTTCCTCCACCATCACATCCGCCAACCACTGAGAAAATTATGCATATGTTTGAAGAAAGAAGGAACAACGATCTGATAGAGCTGTTGAAAAGTGTGCAAGCTATAGTTGGGCAGAATGGAAATCAAAATGGTCATCACTCCAAGTTGTCAGATTTTCAGAGGACCAAGCCTCCCAGTTTCAGTCAAGTTATCGATCCCTTGGAAGCCGATGATTGGTTAAGGTCTATTGAGAAGAACCTTGAAATTGCTCGCACTGAAGAAGCTGACGAGGTTCCGTTTGCTACGCATTATCTTGATGGAGCTGCTGCTATATGGTGGGATAATGCTAAGGCTATGTGGCCTGCAGACAAAGAAATTACTTGGACTAAATTCAAGGACCATTTCCGCAATACCATATTCCCAACGGTATTATGAAGGTCAAGCATCACGAATTCCTCGCTCTCACCCAGGGAAGCCTGCCAGTGAGTACCTGTACAAGTTCAACCATTTGGACCGTTACTCTCTCAATGATGTGGCCACAGAAGAAAGGAAGATCGACAGATTCCTCGGAGGATTGAGTCAACACCTCAGATGCACGCTCTGTATGCTTGACTTCCTGGATTTCCAAAGTCTGGTAAACAAGGCCCTCATCACAGAAAGGGAACACAAGCTTGTGCATGACAACAAGCCTGTTAATAATGATCACAAGAATAAATTCGAGCCTAAGAAGGATGGACAACCAGTGCAGAAGGCTCGTACTTGGCAGCACACACAGGTGGAGTACAAGCCCAACTGGTATCAGAATGTGAACACGACCACTACTCAAGTCAAGAATGTCGTAACCAGTCCGGTACGCGAAGAGTGCCAGCGCAACAATTCATGCTTCAACTGTGGGCAAACCGGACATTATGCTAGCCAGTGCCCCAAGAGCGACAAGTCAAATGCTCCATTTAGACTAGAAGTCAACCATATGGGGCCACATCCCGCCCAAAGGACCATTCAAGGGCAAGTCCACCACCTCTCCGCAGACGAAGCCCAAGAGGACCCAGAAGTCGTCATTGGTATGTATCTTGTTAATAGCATACCTGCAATAATTTTATTTAACTATGGGGCTTCCCACTCTTTTATTTCGTGGATTTTTGTTGCCCAAAACAAGTTTCCTTGCTCGATTTTGGGAAAAAGTATGCTGGTACAATCCCCGGGATCCGTGCTCAAAAGCAATCTAGTCTACCGCAGTTTGGAAATTGGAATTAAGGGAGTCAGCTTTCCTGCATCATTGATCGTTATTGAGTCTACCAAGTTGGATATAATTTTAGGAATGAACTGGTTGACCCAATATCAAGTATGCATCAATTGTGCGACTAGAGAAATCACAATGAAAAATCATGAAGGCCGGTCTACAAAGTTCTTTGCTCACAAAAGCATACCCAAGAGAGAATTGGTCTTCACCGCTGTAGCTGAAGAATTGGAATTAATTCCTGTGATTAGTGAGTTTCCAGATGTATTCTTTGAGGAATTACCAGGAATGCCACCAGACAGAGAGCTTGAGTTTGAAATTGACATTGTGCCTGGGACTGCATTGTTATACAAGAAGTATTATCGGATGCCTTGCTCCGAGTTAGTGGAATTAAAGAAACAGATTGATGAGACGCTATAGAAAGGATACATCCGTCCCAGCTCTTCGCCATGGGGATCACCCGCAATATTCATGGACAAGAAGGACGACAGTCTGCGAATGTGTGTGGATTACCCTCAGCTGAACGATGTCACTATTAAGAACAAATATCCACTCCTGAGGATTGATGATTTGTTTGATCAACTCAGCGGGGAAAAAGTATTCTCCAAGATTGATTTGAGGACCGGATATCACCGGCTCAAGGTCAAGAAGGAAGATATTCCTAAGACCGCATTCACTACTCGATACGGTCTTTACGAATATACAGTCATGTCATTCGGTCTCACCAATGACCCTGCCTTCTTCATGCATATGATGAATAAGGTATTTATGGATTTCCTGGATAAGTTTGTGGTGGTGTTCATCGACGACATCCTCATATAGTCAAAGGGCAAAGAAGAACACAAGGAACACCTCAGAGCAGTTTTGCAAAGGCTCCATGAACATTAACTTTATGCAAAGTTCAGCAAATGTGAGTTTTGGCTCAAGCAAGTCGGATTCCTGGGACATGTTCTGTCATTAGAAGGCATAGCCATGGATCCTAGCAAAGTGAAGGACATGCTTGATTGGACGGCACCCACGACAGTATCTGAGATCCGGAGTTTCCTTGGACTAGCCGGATACTACCGCCGTTTCATCGATGGCTTCTCCAAGATTGCCAAGCTAATGACAACGCTCCTCAAGAAAGATAAGAAGTTTGTATGGACAAAGGACCATGAAAAGAGCTTTAATGAGCTAAAGACTAGGTTGACGTCAGCACCAATATTGACTCTTCCAGACATCTACCGCAGCTTTGATGTATACTATGACGCATCCAGGAGAGGTATTGGATCTGTACTCATGCAAGATAGCAAGGTTGTAGCATACCCATCTTGACAGCTACGACCTCACGAAGGGAATTATCTAACGCATGATCTGGAGTTGGCCGTAGTTGTGCATGCTTTGAAAATTTGGAGACACTACCTCATTGGAAAAAGGTGTCAGATATTTACCGACCACAAGAGTCTCAAGTATATATTCACTCAACCGGACTTAAAGCTTTGTCAAAGAAGATGGCTCGAGTTGGTCAAGGATTATCACCTTGGAATAAATTATCATCCGGGTAAAGCCAACGTGGTTGCCGATGCCCTCAGCCGCACGCATGCCAGACTGAATGCCATGATGGAATCCTTGCCTCCCGAACTCCAAGAAGAGATCGCTCAACTAAATTTGGTTATTGTGGATGCTAGTCTTGCTAATATATTGGAAGTTACTCCTATCCTCGAGGATGAGATCCACATGGCTCAGCCAGATGACCCAGCTCTACAACACCATGTGAAGCATATGCTAGAAGGCAAGACCCAAGATTTATCTGAGGATCAGCTTGGTACACTAAGGTTTCAAGGACAGATTTGTCTACCCAAGCAAGCAGACCCGAGGAAGAAGATCTTGATGGAGGCACACAAATCTTCGTATTCAACTCACCCAGGAGGTACCAAAATGTATGAAGACCTTCGCAATTTGCCAGATATTTTGGTGGGATGGAATGAAGAAAGACATCACATACTATGTCGCTTGCTGCGATATATGCAACAAAGTTAAGGCGGAACACCAGAAACCCGTCGGACTTCTTCAACCCCTACCCATTCCGCAATGGAAGTGGGATGACGTCTGCATGGATTTCATCATAGGACTCCAAGGACTCACCGAGGCAATGATGCAGTATGGGTCATGGTGGACACACTGACCAAGGTAGCTCACTTCATCCCCATCCGAACCACCCATCGAGCCGATCAACTCGCATACTTATATGTGTCCAGAATCGTCAGTTTGCATGGAGTTCCAAGAACAATTACTTTAGACCGAGGGTATCTCTTTACCTCAGCATTCTGGTCACGTCTATGAAGCCCTGGGGATTGCTCTAAAATACAGCACAGCCTATCATCCATAGACAGACGGGCAAACTGAGCGGGTAAACCAGATACTCGAAGATTATGCTCTGAGCATGTGCTTTGGCCCAAGGACCTAAGTGGGAAGATTGTTTGTCGTACGCTGAGTTCTCCTACAACAACAGTTTCTAGACCAGCCTGAAGATGTCACCTTATGAAGCTCTGTATGGCCAGAAGTGCCGCACTCCACTTAACTAGTCTCAAACCGGAGATAGCCGCATTTTCGGAACTGATTTAATGATGGAAGTTGAAAAGCAAGTCAAGGAAATCCGAGATATACTGCAGTTGTCCAAGTCCCGACAAAAGAGTTATTATGATGCAAAGCACCGTCGGATCAGTTTTGAACCCGGAGAGCACGTATACCTCCGAGTCACACCCATGAAAGGAGTCAAGAGATTTCAGACCTAAGGAAAATTAGCACCCAGATATATTGGTCCATTCCCAGTAATGGCCATAGTTGGCATAGTTGCTTATCAGTTGGAATTGCCACCGGAATTGTCAAAAGTACACAATGTGTTCCATGTCTCACAGCTAAGAAGATGTATTTCACCACCTGAGAAAAGGACTGATATGGCAGAAATAGAGCTTGCTAAGGATTTAACCTACGAGGAGAGACCGTTCAAAATACTGGATGAGGCAGAAAGAGTCACTCGCAGTAAAGTGATAAAGTTTTACAAGGTTTAGTGGGAGCATCACACCGAGGAAGAAGCAACCTGGGAAAGAGAGGAATTTTGAAGGACAACCTACCCAGAATTGTTTTCCCAAGCAACCGATTCTCGAGGACGAGATTCATCTTGAGTGGGGGAGGTTTGTGACAGCCTGGTTTTGCCTTCTTTTTTTTCGGACTTCATTTGCTTCTGCTTTGAATTTGGGGTTCAAATGGACTTAAACACTTGGGCATGTCCTTGATTTTCACCCAAGTGACCCATCCATCCCTAACTCATCATTCTTTCTCTGAAAAATCCCAAAATGACCCAAGGAATCTTTTTCATAAAAGAAAAATATTCATTTTCTTCTCTGAAACTCAATTCAGAAACTTGTGCTCCAAAGCAACCCTCAATTTTATTGCTCCTAAAATCCTGAGAAAATTCCTGAATATTCTTTGGACCTTGGCCCACCTCGTTGGGCAAAAATATTGCATAACTTTCTGGAATATTTTTGCTATAGAAAATCATTTCTCTTTTGGCCCCAAAATGCACTTTGCACAACAAGTACCATTTTCCTTGATGCTATGATGCTGATTTTTCTTGAGCTTCATTACCCTCTTAAGAAAAACTTACCCCCAGGAGATCAGCCCTAATCTCATCCTAGAAGCCCTCCAAACCTGGCGACCAAGTTTCTGTCCAGAAACTTACCAGGAAGCTCAAGTGTCATCTGGTCAGCCTGGCAGTGTGCCATCACCCCTCTTAGACCTAACACTACCCGAACAGCACCACAGACATAGTTTGGCATCATGTGGGCGTCGTCTTGACCATGCCAGGGTGGTGACCGCATGAAGACACGATTCTGGCAATGCGCCCGACGCGCTCTGCGCTGTGCCCGTGCGTCTGTTTCGCACGTGCTTGTTCCAGAGCTTGCTAACGATTGCCGCGTCGCGCCACTGTTTTCGTCTCATCGCCTTTGACCCCTCCCTGCCGCTCGCCGACACCGGAGCAGCCGTAGCGAGCACGGGCACGTCCCGGCCAAAAGCCAAAGTGCGCCTGTGCCCCTGTCTTCTTCCTCCACCGCCTCCTGTGCTCGTCTTCGAGGTTCACAGTGCTCGCGTGAGCTCTGAAGCTCTGCCCCCTCCTCGCTGGCGCTCCTCATCGCCGTGCATCACTTACATAGAGCTCCGGCGGAGCCACGACCCCCGTCCCCCTCCGCCTATAAATTGAGACCCGCTCCAGCCTCTCTGGTCACTCCCAGCTCACCGCCTAGCCTCCACAAGTCCGTAACATAGCCGCAGCCTGGCCGGGCAGGCCTCTAACTGTCGCCCCCAACCTGAGCTCGCCGGCAATTCCTGCAGCCCCTCCTCCTCACTCTAGTGCCTCGCAAGCTCGATCCACTCCTCAGGCGACTCCCTAGTGGCTCACTGGTGCCATCCAACTCCGTTGGAGCCACTGGTGCAGCCCCACGTCGCCATCGTGCTCAACTCCGGCGAGCTCCACGTTCTGCAGCCGCTGGAGAAGCTTGTTCCAACCCCGTCCGTCCACCTCTAGCCAAACCACAGTACATGCAGGTGCGCCTCGACCACCTTTCTCTTTCTATCCCTCTGGATCTGGGCACCGAGCACTCCTCGCAGGAGAACGCACCGCCGAAGCACCGCCATCTCTGTTTCCCTCTCTCTCTCACCTGACACGTGGGGCCCACGGTCTGCCTCACCACTCACACCCGAGTGGTGGCGTATTCCTGGAATACGCCATCGACGTGACCCCTCTGGTTTTTCTTTTAATTCAAATTTAATCAAATTTTGACCAGAAACTTTGACCAGCTGTAACTTTTAAACCATAAGTCCAAATGCATTGATTCTTTTTGCATTGTGTTCTTATTGAAAATATCTAATAGCACACCTAAAATGAAAATTTTCTCTGCTGTCTAGATTTTCTGGTGATTTTCAGAATAGTTCTTGATATTTCTTTTTGCTGTTTTTTAAATGTTTTTAGAAGAAGAAACTTGTCTTGAAGAGAACGAGGAGGAGTGTGAGCCTCCTCTGCACAAAGGCAAGCCCCACCAACATTTGTATGGTGTCATTTCAATATCTATGATTTTTCCAACTTGAATATGAGTTATTTTCCATTCATTTAATTGTTTATATAAATATTGCTTGTGTTAATTACTTTGTCATGGTTGACATGCTTAGTTTATAGTACTGTTTAAAATGCTTGACTAGTTTAAGGTAGTAGAAGAAGTTTTGATTGGGTGGTTATGCTTTTGATATGAATAATGTGGTTAATTGATTTTAATATATTATGGTATAACCAAAATGATGAGTGGTAAAACCAGTAAACTGAAAACCAGTAGAGTTTAATGATGAGTAGTGCACGTAGAAAATTTTGATGATGTTGATATGTTCTCTTTGAGTGGTATGTGATGCATGTCGAATAGTTGCATGTTCATGGCATATGGTGACTCGGCTTATTTTATTCAAGTTAAAACTGATGTTAATTCAACTTGAGAATAACGTTGATCGAGTCATGGTGCCACTGAATTGAGTTCTTCCTAGTGCAACCACATTTGCCTTTGTGGGAAGATCATTATTCGGTCCGTTGTCATGCCTCTGGTCGGTACCTCCAATGAGGGAAGGTTATGGGCGTGCGGTACCCTAGCTCGGTAAGCAGACATAACCTTGTGTGCCCGTTTGTTGTTATGGTACCTTGTCCCCGTTAGGGACCGTTTTGCCACGACGGTGGCCGTTCATGCCTTTGGTAGGCACAGGGCCTCCCATGACTTAGGCCAGTGGGGAGTTGGTCAGAGTGGCCGGGAGAGTGTCATGGCAATGGGAGGGTTCTGTCAGAATGCCATTGGTTCACCCAAATGTGAGTGCGAGGCCATGGGTTCCGTGGTGTGGGTAAAGTGCGCTACCTCTACCGAGTGTATTTTCAATCTATCAGTCGCGTCCTTGGTTACAGACATAGCTCGTGAGTAAGTGACACCATGGATCAACACTAATAAGTAATCTTGCACACTAAGTTTTATGTCTGGCACATATTATGTGATGATTTGTGAGATCATGAAGATGATCGTTGTTGAATCAAAGTGTTGGTTTCATTTGTGATCTGGGTATGATCACTGTTTTGGTTACGAGGTAACCTGTCTGGTAAAAGAGTTCGTGAGACTTAGGGCAAAAGTTGATTTATCACTGCATCAGTAGTTTTGCTTACATTGCATTTAACCTGATTAATTGTCATGATATTGTTTGTCATTGTGCTTATGCTTGTTGTGAGCTTGCAAGTACATTCAATGTACTAACCTAGCATGTCATTCCAGATTTCAGGACAGACTTATCGGATCGGAGTGCTTCATGAGTCTAGATCGTGTCCACATTGGTGTCCCAGTGCTATGGAGTTCCGCTGCATCGTCGTTCTGTTGCCACATAGTTATCATGATCGAGGCCCCTTCATGTTCATTAAACAATGTACATATTGTTCAGCTGCATCGTGTGTGCCGCTTGGCCTCGCAACTTGATGTAATATCTAACCTATGTTTCCGCTAGCATCAATAAAGCAGTTGTTTTCTATACCATGTTGTTGTGTGTTGCCAGAAGACTTGATCTCTGGGCTGGCAATGCAAGGTAAACCGGTTGCTCTGAGCTCGGGTGCCACACCTTCTTCGTCGCAACCTCCTACAGCTCGGCTTCTCTCTGAGCTTCCTTCAACTCGGCCTTGAGGGACTCAAGCTCCGTAGTGGTAGTTGGCATAAATAGCTTAGTGTTAGAATAGTTCATGTTATCACTACAAAATGCTTTTAGCCCATGACCAGTTTTTTTGTGCTTACCTTGGGCCCGATCAATCTCGTTCTTCATCAGATCGAGATCCTCCTTGGCCCGCACTAACTTGTGCTTCACCTCCGCCAACTCCTCGGAATTAGAGCTCGGAGCCAAAGCCGAGGCCTCCAAATATGTTGTTAGTTCTTTCCGATGTTGATTTTGATCCTCTGGTCGACTTTGTCAATCCAACCATAGTCTCGGGGGCTAGTTCATAAATACTCTTACATTACTTTCGCCCAAACAATCTAACGACCCCCGAGTCAGTTTCTTAAAACCAACTTGGGGCTCTAGGGTTACTGCTTGAAACGCTCTTATGTGTACTTTCACAATTTTATTTTTTTATAGTCTTTGTATAATGCTTTGAAGATGTGTCCATTAAGGGCTACTAGACAGGATGAGTGTTAAACACAAATGCCTGAAAGCGGCTAAATGTAAACATGTTAATAAAAATATACCTCAAAACCTTTAAAAAGGCACTTGAAGGCCTCCCGAATCCCAGTCTCCGCGGACCAGAAGCCGCTTACTGCCGCGCCGATAAGGGCGCGATGCTCGTGATGATGGAGGAGCTGGTTAGTGCCACCTCCATGTCCTCGGGCAACCCCATGTAGACCTGCCCTGGGATATGAGGGGTGGACGGCACCACCTCGGCTCCATCCACCATGGAGGTACAGATGGAGGTTGACGACAACGGTGATGGCTCTGGGGCGGATGGGGCCAAGGACTCAGGCCGCCCAAGCCCATCTCCTTCTTTGACCAAAGGGATTCCCTTCCTCTAGTCCTCAGTAGCCGAGGTTTGAACCTCGTCCGTGGTGGCACCAGTGCCTCCCTCCGTGTTGGTGACGGATGGGGCCTAGTGCGATAATACCTCTCCTACCTCGTCATGGGCTGGGGACATGGGGGCTGCTCGACCATCCCACTCTCCGCTAGCTCAGGCATAGGAAGCTCGTTTTCTGAAGACCGGACACCAATGAAGGCGCGCTACAGGCTGTAAACATAAGCAATGTATCACATGTCAGAAGATATGCACACAAAGAAGCATTAAACGTATTTGGTTAAAAGGAATACCTCATGGGCGCCGGCTTCGTCCGGCGCTGCTGCAAGAGGTCATCCTCTGAAGAATCAAAGAGTGTGACCTTGGCGGGGGCGGCCCGCTGACTGGGCTAGTTGGTGGAGGCATTTCACAGCTTTTTGGGGGCCTAAGGAAGTTCGCCCTCATTAGCGCCTTAGGATGCCGCCCTATTCCTTTTTGCGGAAGGCACTCCTTCCCCCTCATCTCCCTCTTCCTCCTCCATCTCCTCTTCCACCTCACGGATGGAGGAGGCATGGGTGTCCTCGGGCCTGGCCTTCGAGGGATGTCGGATGTTCAAACTATCCCTCGTTGTTGGCTATTTCTTCTCCTTGACCGGGACCACGTATGGTTCCTCGGCCAAGGGTTCCGTGAGTTGAGGAGACTGTGCCTCCTCGGGCAGCAGTGTCGGGCACTTTAACTTCAGTGCTCAGGGGATCCATTTCTAGGAAGGAAAGGGTAGGCTTGATCATTCCGATGGAGGAATTTCGGATAAAAGAAAAGACAAGCATGAAACATAGGATGCGATTACTTCATGGGCGTTGTGATCGGCATCGAGGCTGCAGTCCTCCCCTTCTTCGGGGAACTCGTTCTTGGACCGCTTGAAAAGCATCGCCCACATCCCAGCTAGCTTAGTACAAAAGAAGTGCCGCACTGTTGGCATGTCCTCGGGTGTGTAGAGCCACATGGGGCTCGCCCGAACCTGGAGGGGAAGAATGTGGTGCTGGAGCATGACATCGATCACGTCCACCAGTTTGATATTCTTGTCCTTCATGGACTTGATCTTTTTTTTGTAGCATGGTCACCTCCTCCGGGTTGCTCCAATCTAGGCCTTGCTACTTGTGAGTTGCGTTGGGATTTTCCCCAAGAGGAGAGGAGATGCGGTATAGTAGAGATAAGTATTTCCCTTAGTGATAACCAAGGTTTATCGAACCAATAGGAGAATCACGCAAAGCCTCACGAACAATACGTGCACACACAAAAGCAAATACTTCCACCCAGCACAGGCAAGAGGGTTGTCAATCCCCTTGGAATCGTTACTTGCAAGGATTAAATCTTGTATAGGTAGATGGATAAATTGCAAAGTAAAATAAAAGTAAATAAATTATAGCAAAGGAATTTTGGATTTTATAATATGGTAAAAGTAGACTTGGGGGCCATAGTTTTGACTAGAGGCTTCTCTATCGAAGGCATAGCATACTGTGGGTGAACAAATTACTGTTGGGCAAATTATTCAAAAGTGCACAATTATGAAGTATTCAATGCAATGATCATGTATATAGGCATCACGTCCGAGACAAGTAGACTGACTCCTGCCTGCATCTACTACTATTACTCCACCGATCAGCCGCTATCCAACATGCATCTATGGTATTAAGTTCATGAAAAATAGAGTAACGCCTTAAGCAATATGACATGGTGTAGACAACGTAAACCCAATCAATGTGAATAAACCCCATCATTTTACCCTTAATGGCAAAAATACAAATACGTGTCTTTTCCCCTTCTATCACTAGGATATAGAGCACCGCAAGATTCAACCCATTACAAAGCACCTCTCTCACTGAAGATAGATCAATCTAGTTGGCCAAACCAAATGGATAGATCGGAGAGAAATACAAAGCTATAATAATCATGCATAATAAAGTTCAAAAAAGACTCAATTACATTCAAGGAATAATCTAATAATAAACCCACAATTAATCGGATCCCAAAAAACACACCGCGCAAGAAGATTACATCGGGCAAAACTCCAAGAAGACAGAGGAGAACATGGTATTGAAGATCAAAGAGAGAGAGGAAGCCATCTAGGTACTAGCTATGGACCCATAGGTATGTGGTAAACTACTGACGCATCATTGGAAGGCAATAAGGATGATGCAGAAGCCCTCTTTGATCGATTCCCCCTCCAGTAGAGTATGAGAAAAGGCCTCCAGATGGGATCATGGAAGATCAGAAACTTGTGGAGGCGGAAAAAGGGTTTCAGGTGGCTCTTTTGTGGTTTCCCAGTATTTGAGAATTTATAGAAGTGGAATTAGGTCAGACAGAGCTTCATGGGGCCCACAAGGTAATAGGACGCCCCCTGGGCGCACCCTATTGCCTTGACATATCCTCGTCCATCTTTTAGTCTCCTCCCGAAGCTTCTAGGTCTCTCTTGTCCAGAAAAAAATCATCAAAAAGTTTCGTAGTGTTTGGGCTCCGTTAGGTACAGTTTTTCTAGAAAACTACAAACAAGCAAAAAACAGAAACCGACACTAGGCACTGGGTTAAAAGGTTAGTCCCAAAAATGATATAAAATAGCGCAAAAAGACATATAAAGTATCCAAGATTGATAATATAATAGCATGAAACAATAAAAAATTATTGATACGTCGGAGATGTATCAGGCCTTTCCTCGTTCATGGGATGAGCCTCCTTGGAGGACCGACCGAGAATGCCGGGGTCCCAACCTAGCCTACAGCGAGCGACTCGATGATGTAGAAGCACTCTCAGTACCACTCCTCGATCGTCTCCACGGAGGTGCCCGCCGGCCAAGTCACCTTATGGAGTTTGTTGATCATGGCTCGACCACACTCAACAAGTTGGGTGTCGTTGCTCTTCAACTCTATGCCAAACGTCTTCAGCCAGAGGCTGAAATGCGGTTTGACATGGGGAAAAGCCTTGCATAAGGTAATGAATGCCGTGAGGTGAAGGATGGAGTTTGGGGCTAGGCGGTGGAAATCTAGCCCATAGAAGAAAAGCACCCCACGCACAAAGGGGTGCATGGGGAACCCTAGACCTCAGATGAGGTGGGGGAGGAAGGCTACCCTATCCCTAGTTTGGGATAGGGATTCGCTGGTTGGGCTCTGGGGCCCGGCAGGCGACGGCGTCGGGGATGTACCACGTGGTCCGAAGCTCCTGGATGACGCCCTCCATGACATTGGAGGCTGCCCATTAGCCCTTCACGTTGGCATCGGCCATCATTGTAGAAGAGTTGTGAGCGCTGGAGAAGGCTTGCAGAGGCTTTTGGAATGGATCTGGGGCGCTAGAGCTCTGGAGGCTGTTTGTGATGGCGAGAGGATGGAAGTGTGGAGAAAGAGGTATTACTACCATTTGCCTTTATAAGTTGGAAAATTACCAAAGGTCCCTTTTACTGCGCCGGATTAATCGCCATGTCTCAATCCTTGGTGTCGTTATGTGCGTGTGGGGTGAAACAATCCTTGATGATATCCCATGAAATACGGGGCATGATCTCTGCTTTGATGTTACGTGCCAATAAGAGCGCTGCCTCTGATCACTGATTCGAGCTACAATAACTGGCTCACATGTCGTGTGTGGTGACACGTTCGCTAAAAGTTGTTAGGCCAGAACATTGTTCACACCTCTGTAGTTGGCCTTCGGGGCTAAGTTATTTAAAGACTTCGGGAGCTAAAGCAGGGCCCTCAAAAACATGTGGTTGGTGGGCGGTACCTTTAAGGACAAGCTGGATAAATGCTCTGAATACAAAAAGACCTCAGGTCACATGAAGAATCATCCGAAGAGAAGAACTTGCCTGTCAAGTAGAGGACCCCAAGCCGAAGTCATCCGTTCGAGGAAGATTGCCATCCTCGGCTAAGAGAACAAGTTCAGGGACTACTAACGTTGTCCTAGACTAAGGGATACCAACCTAGTTGGACCATCATCCATGGGCTGAGATTATGGCCCACCGAGCTCACAAGGAAGGACTCCGGGAGCCCCGATCTCAGGCGTGATCAAGACGGACTCAGCCGAAGACTTGGCGTGTACTTGAAGGACTACTTCATCTATCGACATGTTTATCCCTAGTTGACAACCGACCGTGTGTAACCATAGATACCCCTGGTGCCTATATAATCCCGAGGGTTTAGTCTGTGGAGACACAATAACAATCACTAGCCTTAGGGTTTAGAACACAACATACAATCTTAAGGTAGATCAACCTATTCTCAATATTCCATCATCAATATAATCAAGCAAGACATAGGACTTTACCTCTTTGAGAGGGACCGAACCTGGGTAAATATCATGCCCTTTGTCTCCTGTTCATCATCGATCCAAGATCCACAGCTCGGGACCCCCTACCCGAGTGGTTTTAGTACCGGACACCTTGGCGCCGGGAACTTCTCCATGATCCTCTATGGTCTTCATGAAAGTACTCCGAGATGGTGCCGTAGCCACCATCATGTTCTCCTACACATGGTGAAGCCACCTTGCTCCGGGTCCTCCGTAGCACATCTGTCACTCCGTGGATAAAAATAACAAGTTTCAACATGCAGGCCGTATAAATGACAATCCCTTGACTCCAGCCATCATGCCATACTATGACGCGTAGGCCACTTAACGTTACATCATATAACCATCTCATACATAAACTTATAATCATGACAAAGGCTGTACCACATCACATGCAACCCTGCAAAACCAAGTTAGATGTCCTCTAATCGGTATTAGCAAAGTATAATTACGTGGCTGCTAGGGTTTATGGACAACACTAGGTACCAACATCCACAAACAAAGATAATCTTTATTGCTAGATTAACTTTTAGGGTGTGTGTGTGTGAGGGAAGAGACTTAATTAAAATCTCTAGCCCCACACTAAACTTCGTCAATACGTGTGACCCCCTACAAGATCGAACATCTCCATTGCCCTCTCATGATCGCGATGGTTCAGTATCCTTGATTATGATGTAGCCTAAAGAATTGTTAGCAGAACATCGACATCCAGAGCTGAACGATTGTCAAAACTTTGTGAAAACCTACAACATGCCTTCAATGAACTGAACCAAAGCAATGCCCATGGGAAGCATAGAAAGAACATCAGCCCTCACATCCACATGTGATCTAGATCACAACCTTTACCTACTCATAGAACCGCTCATGATGCCATTGTTGGGAAACGTAGTAGAAAGCAAAAAAACTCAGCCTACAATCATCCAGGAATAATATGAAGGTGCATTAGAGCATTGGATCATGATTGTTAGCAACTCTGAGTAGTAGCAGAAGTAGACGAGTTGGTGCGGATCATACTTGGAGTCCCTTGTACCATCGATGAATAATCCCGCAAACCTCCCTCGAACGATCCCTCGAACTCAAGACCGAAAGCACGACCTCTCTATAGTTTGCAAGCGTACGGTCTTCACATTTCGGAAGTGCTTCATCGTCCAGAACTAATCGCTGCCGAAGAATTAGAGGAGAAGATTAGATCCATACGGGGATTCTAATTATGAGGATTAGAGGAACTGGAACTATCTCTAATTGTCTCATTTAGAACTTGTAGTATTGGATTAGAGGAGGCTCCAAAAGTTGTGTATCAATTGTGGCCAATACCTCAAGTATATATAGGTTAGAGGTGGAAAAGAGGGCAACCACCAAGGAGGGAAAGTCCCTCCATTGGGTGTCGTCCAAGGGGGAGGAATTGGACTCCTACCCTAGTCCAGTTCACCACCCACAAGGAAAGGGGGCGCCACTTCCTATTGGGCCATGGTGGCCACCAATACCCCTTCCACTACTTGGCCTTTTAAGGCCCGTTTATATTAAATTAAATATAAAATCCCTCTAATAATTACTAGAACCTTTTATATATAATTTAACATCTCCAAAAACAGTTTCCACCTATATATTAATTATCAGGAATACCTGGTATTGCCCGATAATCTCCGAAACCCTTCCGGTGACCCCGAAATGCTTCTGGTTCCTCTTAAACTATTTCGGATATTAACAAAACTATTTAACAAATAAATCCTCGATACTCTCGCACTACTAGCACTCAGCAAATAATGATTAGTTTAAGCTTGTGGCCCTATAGGTTTGATAAATCATAGACATGAACGAAACCCTTCAATGACCGATAGCGGAATCGTGGCGCCCATATCGATCCCTATGATTACACAAATGATATTGGAGTGAACCTTTGGCTATCATGTGATGTTACCTTTGCTTCATGATACTTTACAAAATCTGAGATGAGATATATTAGTATCCTTTTCAGTCGTACACATGCTCACTATACCGATCTCCTCATTGTCGGTTGTGATCTTCTTTCTTGTTATCGTGTTCCGGCATGCCCGTGACAAAGTCACCTGTGTCTGGCTAGATGATGGTGGATGCGGTCACACCGAGTCGTCCCTAAGAATATCTCTCCATCGTCGAAGGAGAAAATTCCACTCTTGAGCTATCATGCCACTTGTCAAACTTTCTGATGAACTTGTAAGTTTTCGTTATGATCAACAAGTTACTTATGACGTTTGATCAATCCCAAAGCTCATCATACGGTAATAAATGACTACGATAATCTCATGGTCTAAGGAACTAAATCCCAAGTTAACACTCCATGTTATAACGTTTGACTTATGACAATATTATTTCAAAGTATAACAAACAAGTTTTGGGTCGATTCAATGTGATCCTTCTTCTAACGTCATACTCCCAATGTTGTTTTGAGACTATTGTTACACTTAACGATATTGCAAGACCTGAAAACATGATCACCAACCACAATTGAGCTAGTCTTACAGGCGAGACTAGGAATCTTATTTTACCGTTTATCGTTTTACACATGCGCATGAGTTTCCACTAAATCACATATAGCAGGATCATAGCAGTTATAGCATAGAATATAAACTCTAAATTATGAACACATAAATATAATAATACAATATTATTGCCTCTAGGGCATACTTTCCAACACTTATTTGGTCTACCACCATACACTCTCCAATCCACTTTCCACTTCCTTGTTATTGGTGCACCCCGAGGAGAACTCCCTTATCTTCATTCCGGGGTTCACAACAAGGACGAGGAGCCAGCAGAACTTATTGCCGACTTGTGGGAGGAGATGGAGCTTCCCATGGAGGAGGCTACGCTTCACATTGAAAATGAACATATCATGTAATATCATGTTAGCTATCTTACAATTCCGCAAAGCAATATGATAGTGACAAAAAGTATTGGTTATGGGTATGTTTCTAAATGTGGCTATACATATGCTTATTGGTGCACTTGTGTTTGTGCTTATTCATAGTATCCAAGAAACCAGGTACCCTTTGCATATCATTCGTAGAACATGTTGTTCATCGGTTGCTTGGATTTTTTGACTATGATTGGTCTTTGCCCGAATTGTGCAACGGGTCATGTATATGTATGAACAACCTAAGATTTGTGATTCTTATGTGTAAATTAATAAATACATATGTTTTAGATACGAGATAAGTGTAAAAGGGATGGATGTGGGTGAGGCTGGGCTGAGTATCGGGCTCCTGTTGTTGACTATTTTGGCAATGTTGTAGGATTGAAAGTATGTCTAGAGGGGGGTGATTAAACTACTTGACCAAATAAAAATCTTGACGGAAATATGCCCTAGAGGCAGTAATAAAGTTATTATTATTATATTACCTTATTCATGATAAAGGTTTATTATTCATGCTAGAATTGTATTGACCGGAAACTTAAATACATGTGTGGATACATAAACAAATACCATGTCCCTAGTGAGCCTCAACTAGACTAGCTCGTTGATCAAAAGATGGTTATGGTTTCCTGGCCATAGACATGAGTTGTCATTTGATAACGGGATCACATCATTAGGAGAATGATGTGATGGCCAAGACCCAACCATTAGCATAGCTTATGATCATTCAATTTATTGCTACTACTTTCTTAATGTCAAATACATGTTTCTTCGATTATGAGACCATGGAACTCCATGACTAGAGGAATGCCTTGTGTGCCATCAAACGTCACAATGTAACTGGGTTATCATAAAGGTGCTCTTCAGGTATCTCCAAAGTGTCTGTTGAGTTGGCGTGAATCGAGATTAGGATTTGTCACTCCGAGTGACGGAGAGGTATCTTTGGGCCCTCTCGGCAATACAACATCACAAGAAGCTTGCAAGCGAAGTTACTAAGGAGTTAGTTACAAGATGATGTATTACGGAACTAGTAAAGAGACTTGCTGGTAACGAGGTAGAACTAGGTATGGAGATACCGACGATCTAATCTCTCGGGCAAGTAACATACCGACAGACAAAGGGAATTACGTATGTTGTCATAAAGGTTCGACCGATAAAGTTCTTTGTAGAATATGTAGGAACCAATATGGGCATCCAGGTCCCGCTATTGGTTATTGACCGGAGAAGCGCCTCGGTCATGTCTACATCATCTCGAACCCGTAGGGTCTGCATGCGTGATGTTCATTGACGATATAGTATTATATGAGTTATGTATGTTGCTGACTGAATGTTGTTCGGAGTCCCGGATGAGATCACATACATGACGAGGAGCTCCGGAATGGTCCGGAGGTAAAGATTGATATATAGGATGATATGGATAGGCCAAGGGGTAAGGCCCACGAGGCCTTAAGACATTACATAAAGGGGTTTTCTCGGAGGGCAGGGGCTAGATGCCAAGGTTCCTAGCATCTACCCCCTGGGCCAGACGCTAGAGTCCGTGATGTCTACGTAAACGCCGGGAACCGTGGCGTTTGGTCCTGGAGTCCGAGAAGGATGCCTTGCGGGCTAAACCGACTTTTAGGAGGTTCTTTCTCTAAGAAACGACCCCAGGACTCAACATATAAATAGAGGGGCAATGCTAGCACTAGGAACACATCAAGATACACCAAGTCACACTACAAAAAAAATACATTTATGTGATGATACGTGTTTGTCATAGTAGGTCACATTTTCTGTCATGCATGTACATCCATGACGATTTTATGACAGAATCAAGATAGTCATACCTGCTGTCGTAGAAGAGTTCCATGACATTACCAAAATTATCATCACGGAAGTGTCCACTTCCATGACGATAAATCACACGTCATAGAATTGCTTTCATCAAGGGTAACCGACACATGGCATCCACCATGATGGGTCGCCATTAAGCTATCGGGTTCCGGTTTGGATCCGATAACCTGTTAACAGCCTGGACCAATGGGGATTTTCCACGTGTCAAATTCTCATTGGCCAGAGGAACCATGTGTCGGCTCACCGTTGGGACAGGTGTCATCCACTCATTGGATCGAAGGCGCCTATGATACGTCAACATGTGGCACGGCCCAACAGAGGCCCATTTCGGTGATAGGCCGGCCTGTTTGACTTGGTCAAAAGGTAGCGGGCCGGCCCACAGAAAGCCTGTTGACGGCCTGCTCGCACATAGCCCATTTACAACCCGCTAACTCACGTCCTGTTACGACCTATCCGGATTTGGCCTAGTAGCGTCATCTGGGCCATCCAATATGATTCCAGCCCGTTGTAACTTCTAGCCCATGTATGGCCCATGATGTCTTTTGACCCATATGAGGCCCTTTGTAACTCTTGGCCCATTAACGACCCGTGGTGAAACTGGCCTGTAATGAACAGTGTATCACTTTATACCCATTAACGGCCCATTATTCCATTGGGCCGTTTCCAGCCCGTGTTATCTTTCGGCCTTCCCAGGGCCCATTTATTCTTGGGCCCATTTCCAGCATTCAGTTACTTATGGCCCGTTACTAGCCTTTACTACTTGTGGGCCAAATTCAGTCCGTGGTTACAGTCGGTCCGTTTTGGCCCGTTAATCCGTTGGGTCGTTTTCATAGCGTCATCAAATATGGACGATTAACGATGACCTGTTATGGTTGGCCCATGAACGGATGATTCCAACTCTAGCCTATTTACGACCCATAATGCGGTCCGTTATTGGCCCATGTTTGGCTAATCGATCATACGACCCGTAGAAGGCCCATTGATGCTACGCCCCGTAGAAGACCCATTGTTTCTATGGCCCGTAGAAGGCCCATTTTTTATACGGCCCATAGGAGGCCCATGGTCACTACACTAAATATGTAGCCCATGGTTATTGTTGCCTAGTTTTAAAAAATAGGTTATTGCGGCCACTAGCAAACCGTGGGAAAAGAATTGCACTTACTACAAGCAAACAAATAAACAAGACTACCAGGAAATAAATAAGCAAGCAACTTACGCTAGGCTATCACGGCTATTACACATATTACATCCACTGGGCATCAAAGTTCGCCACCAGTGCAAATATAGGGAACAAAGCAGCATATCACATACACTGGTTGTCAAAGTTGGTGACCAGTGCAAATAAACTCCACAACAAAACAAGTCCAGAACTGAAACCACTTTAGAAGAGCTTAAGAAACAATATCCTGGGTACCCATAATGCTGGAAAGATGCTTAGAAAGCTTATTAACTTTCTTTTGTTTGGCACTTAAATCCTCCAGCGCTTGCTGTTGCACCAGAAAGTATGCATCTGAATTCTACAGGGACTTCCTCAGTCCTTCGACTTCCTATCGCAGAACATCTGGTTGATGTCTTTCAACTTGAAGTTGAGACTTAAGAAGCCGAACTGATTCAGGCAGCATGTTCGAGCAGTAGTGGCCAGTAACTCGAACCCTACATCAAGACATGACTTTGGGGTTGTTTCGGTGTCTTCAATATAGTTTTTATCAGCTTTCTTGGAGACAAACAGGGGTGTCTCATTATCTTGAATCTTATATGCATTACTTCCTTTACCATTGCATAACGGGGTACTCTTCTCCAATATTTTATCCGCATTCTAAAAGAGAAACAAACAGATACATCATAGGTTTACCATGTTGTATATGAAACTCATATTGGTAAACCAGTTCAGTAGTAAGGTGGATAGGATAATAGAATGAAACAAACATATATCTATGTAGTATGGTCACTATATGGTCTATGTCATTCTAGTTTATGTTGCCAAATCAAGATAGAGATAATTCAAATCATATCTATTTAAGACAAAGCAACATAGACAGAATATAAGCGTGGGAAACTACACATCAATAACAACACTTGTAATGTGCATGGCATGAGAACATAACTTTTTATTCAGTAGAAACTGAAATCACATAGAGCAAGTTACAACAGCAAACACATTAAAGAAACAGGTTTAAAACGTACCTCTTGCGCCATTGGAGTTTCAATTGCATCCTTCAAATTTGAAATCAGTTTGTATGAGTAAATACAGTGATGCAAGAGGAAAGGAGTATGAACCATAGCTACAGAACCTGACATGAGAACAATTCTTCTTCTCCTTTAAGCATTGACTTGGGGTTCAGAGTGCTGGTCCTCGTGCTTTGGGCACTGTAGTTGCCTTACTAACTGCTCGTGTTTGGGTGCTCTGTGGTGGAGACGGTGCTGTGTCACCTGGAACTGGGTTACTACCTGCTGGGGTGTGGCACCCCGGCTTAGAGAAACCGGAACACCTCGTATTCCAGCCCAGAGATCGAGGAGAAGTCTTCTGGAATACGACACTGCTTGGCACAGAACAAATCAGCTCTTATTACAAAGGATAAATACAAGGGTCTGATGTTATAAAGGTTTACATCAGCACAATGACACTATGCCTGCGATACTACACTTGCTCTATGCTAGCAGCGGAACAACGACGAAGGTGGTGAACTCCACTCCGCAGGGACTCTAGCTGGGACACGATCTAGCTCGCACGACTGGTAACCGCGACAAGCAATCAATCAATCACGGCATCACCTGCAATCTGGCATGACACGCAAGGTTAGTACACTGAATGTACTTGCAAGCTCACAACAACCAAAAGCATCAAGGCAAGACAACAACATAACATTTAACATGTTAATTAATTAACTCCTACCAGGATGTGGGAAAAATAACTAAGCATGATATGAAGCTACTACAATCCTGATAATCCAACATCTCAATCTCAATAACCAACTCACTCTTGGCTATCCGGCCAAGCAATATACCATATCGATCACCTCGTGATCCACATGATCACCTCATGATCAAAACATCCACACGATCACCTAGTGATAAAAACATCCACATGATCACCTCGTGACCACATCACAAACTGAATGATCATCCTCAAGATCATCTCAACATCATCATCAGCATCCTGCCAAACTGTTACAACTCATCATCAACATATAAATCAACTATAAGTCATTCCGTCATGTGAGTGTTGATCAGACGGTGTGACCTAGTACGAACTTGTGCCCATGACCGAGGACGCGACTATCGATAGATTAAAACGCACACACTCTGCAGATGTTAGAACACTGTACCCACACCATGAAACCCATGGCCTCGCGCTCCCATTCGGGTGGACCAACGACGTTCTGACAAAACTGATCTATTGCCCATGACACTCTCCCGACCACTCTGACCAACTCCCCTCTGGGCTAGGTCCTGGGTGGCCCCAATGTAAACTAATGACATCCAACGGCCACCGTCGTGGAAAAACATAAACGATCCCAAACGGGGACAAAAAGGTCCCTATCCAGTAACAATCAAAAAGCCCGATTTGGTGGCACCTGGCCAACGAAATGACAGAATTTGTCCCCAAGATAGATATGTGATAACTAATACTCCGATATCGCCTATCAACATGTGATCCAAGTCATAACAATATCCAGTAAATAATCCAACGTATAACCTACTCATAACTTAATCTCCGAGGATAACGAACTACTAAGAGTATGATGAATCCAAGAACAATAATACTACTACTTCAATATCTAAAACAAGCTATCCAGCTAAGATTCACATGCAAGCATCATCTCCGAAAATAATACTCCAAAGCAACATACCAACTACCATCATGATGAAAATAATACTAGCCACTAATAATCGAATGACAACATGATATCCAACAACTGCAAGCATAAATCCTAGGAATCCAAAAAATCATCATGGCAATAGCAAGATCAAAAACAACTCCGAGAAATGCCATGCACAAAATAATACATAGCTAAAGCAATATTTTAAGCGAGTTTAAATAAGTAAACCATGTCACTGCGCGAAAATCATGCAAATAGAGGGTGTGGCTTGCCTGGGAGGGGTGGAATCACCGGGAAGAAGTGCAAGAAACCCGCGGAAAGAATCACCAAAAAACATTCTCTCTCGGAGGGGATGAATAAGGGCAAGGGCAAAATGGTCATTTTCAAAATTTTAAAACATGATGAAATGATTCCATTGGAACGGGCTCGATGATACGTAGAAATGGGCTTTGGATCACCTCATTTGGAGTAGGGAGCAAAATGTTATGAAGTGTTTTTTGCCAAGAACCTATTTGCAAAGAAAAGCTTCACAATCAGGGCCTGGACAGAAAAATAGGAAATTTATTATGAGACATACGTTTCCAGAGAAGAAGAAATGTATTTTCATCTAAAGGAACACGAAAGTACGCTTTCAGAAAATCGAAGACGTAATCCAGAGGATTACACCTCCACTTATCCACGTTAGCATACTTGGGGTCAATGCGTGGAGTGGCTGACAAGTGGGGTCTCAGGCCCACTAGCCAGTTGGCAACGTCTTAGTCTTCCCTTGCTCTAGCCCGTGCCTGGCCGTGGCAGAGCCGACGCTCAACGGTGACTGCAGGCAGCTCCAGCCACCTCCTGCACCGTGCGACCTACCGGCGTGATCAGCGGGGCGAGGCGCATCCGCCTGTGCTTGTTTCATTTGCCGGAGAGGTCAGAGTCGAGCAGGGCTCCCACGGCGGTGGACGGTAGCTTCTGGCGTTGAGGGGCACGCTGCCAGAGGCCAAAGGAGGAAGGGGGAAAGGGCAAGGGAGGCTTGCCAGGGTTCGTGTGGTGCTCTGGTGGAGGAGGGAGAAGGAGAGGAGCTCAACTCTGGGCGAATTGGAGAAGATGGCTGCAGCATCCATGGCGGTGATGGCGGGCGAGGAGGGGCTCCGGTGATGATCTGAGGGGTCGGAGAGGGCCAGAGGAGAGTGGGGAGGAGCTTGGGGTGCTTAGAGCGGCTCGGGGCTGCCATTATATAGGCGGGGCGAGGATGCCAAGCTGGAGGCCGCTGTGCACATCCGATCTTGGCTCTGACAAGCTCAGCGAGCACGGGAACACGACGAGGCTACGCTGGCAAGCTTCACGGGGCAGCATGAGCCAAGGGGAGTAGAGGAAGAAGACGGACGCAATTAAAGCCCTGTCACCCACTGTTCGCCCGTGGGCACGCGGCAGCGAGCACCGACGAGGAAGCTGCCAGAGGGGGAGAGGGGTCCAGGGCGAAGGCGATGACACGGGGAAACTACTAGACACGCTCACGCGCGCGAAGATGACGAGGGGAAGAGGGGCTGGAGCTAGGCGATGTTCTTGATGCGGCCATAGTGAGCAGAGTGCGTGCACCGTCGCGCCAACAGCCCGGTCACCACGTGAACCGGGGCGTCCCATGCACTCTGGCACCAAAGATGTTGTCTAGTTGGTAGTCCTTCCAAAATGGGTCATTTATGAGGATATGTCTTGATCTGGGCACTGTGGTTAGATGGTAGTGACAATCTGAAGTTTGTTGTAGCAAACTTGGTTGTGCACTGGTGACTAGCAGGGAAGAGCTAAGGGCCAAAATTGCTGTCTGGGGTGATTAGCTTAGGAAGCACTATAATCCTGGGTGTTTTGAGGAGAAATGGAGCACAAAACAACATAGTTGCTTTGTAACTGCATAATTGGTCCAGAAATGAGATTTGTATGATGCACTCACATAGATAATCCACTCAAGCTTAAACTTGGCAAGGCAGGGTTATTTGGTCATATAAAGATGCTGTAAAAAATTCATACCAAATGGACTTGCCAAAATGGTACTTCCTTCACAAACATCCTTCTTGTCCAGAAACTTGCAATAATATTGGTGATAAAATGGCTTGATGAAATGGTCCCAAATTTGGTGGAGAGATGTTATATGGATAGGAGCATGATCTGGTAATTTCTTAGAGTTAATGAAGCAACATAACATATACTTGCTTCATAACATGAAAATATTGCTAGAAACAAAGATTTGAAGCCGTGCTCACATTGATGATTGGATGGAGCTGAACATTGGAGGAGAGTAATGATATGAGCACATGAAGAGGTATGCAAAATTTCAACTCATTTGGATACTCGTAGCTAGTACTTCCTTCAAAGTGGCTTTGGTTTGACAGAAACTTTGAAAATTCACTAAGGACGATTGGCTAGGCAAATGAAGTTGAACTTAGGCATGAGGCAATTATTTGGACATAAAAGAATGCCCAAAAAGTTTGGGAGCAAACAAAATAGGATAAATGGCACTTCCTTCACAAAATGCCATTTAGGATAGAATGGAAGAATGAATATTGGGGAATTATTTTTGAACATGGCAAGGAAGGATTTGGTCACATTTGAGCAAGATATGAGCCAAAAAAATATCAGAATTATTTGGCAATTTTTGGATGGACAGAATTATAGGTTGCTTCACAACCTAGGGCAAATGAGGTTATTCCTTTAAGAAAAAAGGAATATTCCCAATAAAATAACATTGGGGATTAGGCTACGATGGAAATGGCATGGTCTTGGGATGAGTTTGAGCATGAGGAACCACTTGGGAGAAGGAATGAGGATGATTTCCCAGGTGGCAAGGCCACAGAACCACACTAAAAAGAAAATCAAGGTAAAAATCAAATAAAGCAAAAAAGAAAAAGAAAAGGGCCAAAAACCAGGCTGTCACAAACCTCCCCCCTTAAAGAAATCTTGTCCTCGAGATTTGGTTGCTCAGACAAGTATGACTTGAGGACACTTTCCAACTCGGGTATCCCTTTCCTTTGTTTACTATTCCAAAATTTTCATATGATTTTCTTACCTTGCTATGGGGTGGTTTGCTTCACCTTTCCCACATTCTGATCGGTTTTTGCTCATATACCAAACTCTCAATCTGACGTTGATTCTTTCGTATCTACGGTGATATCCAAGGGACTTGAGCACAAATTTCCTTTTGTCATGAAAACTTTGTACTTCTGTCCTGGGGATGCTCAAACACATGCATGTCTTCCGGGTGCAAACAATGCTTACAATCATGACCATTTTCCTGACGGGATCTAACTGCTCATAGGTGATGCTGATTTATCTTGATTTGTTTCTTTGTCTCGAGCATGAGACATGTACCAAAGATTCGACTACCTTCTGTCGTGAGCATTATAAAGGGGTATGGACTTATAGATGTAGCATACCTCAAGCATGAGCATCTTGAGACTGGCCTGACAGGGATGCTGACGGGAAAATACTTTTTATGACAGACTGTTCGTGCTCTTCTATTTGCACGTGAGTACACCGGATCTGAGCGAGTGTTCGACTGTTGGCTTACCCATGTTGTCGGTATACCCATCTGTGGCAATAGACTGCAGGGTGTTTTGACACGGTTGTCGACAACAAACGGCGGAGGAACCCTTGGGCCTGACATAATAGACTGGGATATCCCGCATTAACCATTTCAAGCGGGTTAGTGAAATATAAGGATAGTGTAGACCTCTGAGGGTACATTTTTGTGGATCCATATGGAATATTGTCATACAACTGTCTTGAGTATCTGGTCCCTGATGGCCGCAAAATCATCATACCTTTGCTTTCGGTCTCTTGTTCTGCTGATGATTTTCTTTGTCAGGGTATCTTACTGAAATATCTTGGCCACATATGTCTTTGATTATTCATGCATTCATAATGTGGGTATTGCAATATTTTTGGCACCATTACTTGTGCTCATTTTTTTGACCTGGGTCTGCACTCATATGACATATACTCGGGGCTTGTGGTGGTACAAAGCTGTTGTTGAGGCCAACCATACAAGAGGGTGACAATGTTTCATGAGATTTCCTTGTTAGGTGCAGGGATAATGACCTTGGAAATCATTGTCCAGACTGTTGATGCTGCATTATTAGCTCCTGAACTTGTCGATCCTTGCACCACATGAGATGTATCTCTGCTTATCTTCATTTGGCATGACTCATGAGTTTTGTTAAATCCTTGCCTTCCTTAGGTATATCTGCTTGAGCATTGTTGTATCTCGTATGAGTAACTGATATGCCCGGGGTTGCATGCTCATCATATGTAGGAAGATTATGCCACCGAACACTCGATTCTTGCGGTAGGCATATGTCTTGACTGATTTGTGATTTTGAAAAAATGCTGCAAACCTGATTCTTGAGTTGTACTACCATATACTGCCAACTCACCGTATAATCTCTGCGCTCGGTGCAATAGTGTGGTACTGACGTGGACTGAGTGGCTGATGAATAAGCCATCCGAGTAGCTTGCTGAGGAAGACTCATTAGCTTCTGCTCAAAGCTTTTGCCTGGGTAGCATGCAGAAGAAGCCGCGATAGCTTACACATGAAGCTTGGCCTGGGTATCATGCTGGAGAAGCCCGGGTTCCATACTCAAGAATCTTCTCCTCAGGTTTCTTGTTGAGGAAGATTCAATTCCTTATGTCAGAAGCTTTTACCGAGGTACCTTGCATGGGAGGACTGGGTATCTTGGACCGAAAGCGATCCATCTATCGAACTAGAAAATTCTGAGGGGCCTTGCATCATAAGCTTCTTCAGATAGCGTGTGGAGGAAGTATGAGCTTCTTATATAAAAACTTCCCACGGTGATAGGTGGACTGGATACCATACACGTGTCCATAATATCGATGTGTCTGGTTACTTGCATGATAGAAGTCATTTTTACTATCTTCCTTGGTCATCGCACATTCTGGCTTTCCTTCCGGAGTACAACACAGTTCTAATTGTATTCATAGCTGAATTAGACTTTGTATATAAATCATTCCTTGTACCGGAAATGTACAATTGGTCTTGGGCTTGCCTTATCTCCATGCTGGTTTGATCATTATTGCTGTGAAAGGGCCATAACCGATGCAGACTTCTTGTTGATAATCGATTAGTGACCCCATTTATATATCGAGCAGATATTCCCAACATAATGTAGTCAACTGAGAGTGCCATATTGTTGAGCTTCCATATCTTTTATATCCTTGTTGCTTCTTCGAGTTTGGCGCCGGTTGATGAGCAACTTTTATAGGGAAAAAATAATGTAACACCGGGGCCCAAAAAGAAGCAAATAAAACAACTCAACCAAACAAAAGAATAAAATGCATACAAATCACACACAAGCAATATCACACAATATGCTATACACACAATATGCACACCTACTTAAGCACACAATTCTCGTGGAGTCTCCGGTACTACGATCTAACATGTTGTGGCGGTGTGCACGAAGGCGGATAAATGTGTGGAAAAGTAGGTGTAAACATCACTACACCATATGCGGGCTTAGAAGGGTGGCGACCTTGACTAGCTCGGAGGCAAGGACGTACTTGGTAACCATGTAGCAGGACACGAATGTCGTGACCACATTATTATCAAGAGGATGGAAGAGATCCATACTCGTCCACGGAATAGGGTAGCAAGGAAAGATGAGTCGGCAGACATTGCCCTTTCTTGATAACTAAGATCATTAAGGGTTGCCAACACGACAAGATAAAAGGACGATCTAGGATAGAAGCTTGTTTACCATCGAAACGGTAGGCGGGGAATGAAGAAAGACACCGACATGATACCTGAGCACCATTTTCAGCAAACAATGTCAGGATCACTTGGCATCATTCCGCTAGGATAGAAATGATGCCAAACACCGAATGATAGGCAAGAAAAGAAACTTGAAGAATGCAGGGGCTGAGCTGTAGTGGATCCGAACCGAAGCTAGCTACACTCACAAGATAAACCGTTAGCAACAAATAACAATGCTATATGCATGCTATGCAACTAACAAATGCAGCAACCAAATGCAACAAACAAGGCAAACTTTATACTACCAATTTTTACCGCTCGCGCTGACTAGGGCGTCCTACAGCCAGACCTGCTCTGATATCAAGCCTGTGGCACCCCGGCTCAGGGAAACCGGATCGCCCCGTATTCTAGCCCAGAGATTGAGGAGAAGTTTTCTGGAATACGACACTGCTTGGCATAGAACAAATTAGCGCTTATTACAAAGGATAAATACAAGGGTCTGATGTTACAAAGGTTCACATCAGCACAGCGACACTACGCCTGCGATACTACACTTGCTCTATGCTAGCAGTGGAACAACTCGTAGCAACGGAAATCTTCTAGTAGCAAAACAACGACGAAGGTGGTGAACTCCACTCTGCAGGGACTCTGGCTGGGACACAATCTAGCTCGCACGACCGGTAACCTCGACAAGCAATCAATCAATCATGTCATCACCTGCAATCTGGCATGACACGCCAAGTTAGTACATTGAATGTACTTGCAAGCTCACAACAACCAAAAGCATCAAGGCAAGATAACAACGCAGCATTTAACAGGTTAATTAATTAATTGCTACCAGGATGTGCAAACAACAACGAAGCATGATATGAAACTCCTACAATGCTTATAATCCAACATCTCAATCTCAATAACCAGCTCACTCTTGGCTATCCGGCCAAGCAATATGCCATCTCGATCACCTTGTGATCAAACCATCCACACGATCACCTCATGATGAAAAAATCCACATGATCACCTCGTGACCACATCACAAACTGAATGATCATCCTCGAGAGCATCTCAACATCATCATCGGCATCCTGCCAAACTATTACACCCCATCATATCAACATATAAATCAACTATAACTCATTCCGTCATGTGAGTGTTGATCGAACGGTGTAACCTAGTATGAACTTGTGCCCGTGACCAAGGACGCGGCTATCGATAGATTAAAACACACACACTTTGCAGAGGTTAGCACACTATACCCACACCACGGAACCCATGGCCTCGCACTCCCATTCAGAGGGACCAACGGTGTTCCGACAGAACTGATCTATTGCCTATGACACTCTCCTGGCCACTCCGACCAACTCCCCTTTGGCTAGGTCCTGCATGGCCCCGATGTCAAAGACATCAAACGGCAATCGTCGTGGCAAAACATAAACGGTTCCAAACGGGGACAAAAAGGGCCCTATCCAACTACGGGCAGACAAGGCTTATGTCCGCCCACCTGATCAGGGTAGCGCGCACCCATAACCTTCCCTCGTTGAAGGCACCGACGAGATACATGACAATAAACCGCATTAGGGCCTTCCCATAATGGCAAATGTGGCTGCACTAGAAAAGCCCGGTCCGGTGGCACCTGACCAATGAAATGACGGAATTTATCCCCAAGATAGATCTATGATAACTGATACTCCGATATTGCATATCAACCTGTGATCCAAGTCATAACAATATCCAGGAAATAATCCAAAGCATAACCTAGTCATACCTTAATATCCGAGGATAACAAACTACTAAGAGCATACTGAATCCGAGAACAATAATACTACTACTTCAATAGCAAAAACAAGCTATCCAGCTAAGATCCACATGCAAGGATCATCTCCGAAAATAATACTCCAAAGCAACATACCAACTACCATCATGATGAAAATAATACTAGCCACTAATAATTGAATGACAACATGATATCCAACAACTACAAGCATAAATCCTAGGAATCCAAACAATCAACATGGCAATAGCAAGACCAAAAACAACTCCGAGAAATGCCATGCACAAAATCATACATAGCTAAAGCAATATTTTAAGTGAGTTTAAATAAGTAAACCATGTCACTGCCTTGCAATCATGCAAATGGAGGGTGTGGCTTTCCTGGGAGGGATGGAATCACCGGGAAGAAGCGCGAGAAACCCACGGAAAGAATCGTCGGAAAACATTCTCTCTCGGAGGGGGCTGAATGAGAGAAACAACAAAATTATCATTTCCATAATGTTAAAACATGATGAAAATTATTCCATCAGAACGGGCTCGAAGATATGGAGAAATGAGCTTTGGAATCACCTCATTTGGAGTAGGGAGCAAAAAGTTATGAAGTGTTTTTTGCCAGGGACCTATTTGCAAAGAAAAACTTCACACTCTCGGCCTGGACAGAAAAACAGAAAGTATATTAGGATAAATACGTTTCCAGAGAAGAGAAAACGTATTTTCATCTAAAGGAACACGAAAGTACGCTTTCGGAAAACCGAAGACGTAATCCAGAGGATTACGCCTCCACTTATCCATGTCAGCGTACCTGGGGTCGGCGTGTGGAGTGGCTAACGAGTGGGGTCGTCGGGCCCACTGGCCAGCTGGCGATGTCGTCGTCTTCTCTCACTCGCGCTCGTGCCTGGCTGTGGCAGAGCTGGCGCTTGACGGTGACTCCCGGCAGCTCCGGCCACCTCCTGCGCCATGTGACCTACCGGCATGATCAACGGGGCGAGGCGCATCCACCTGTGCTAGTTTCATCGCCGGAGAGGTCGGAGTCGAGTAGGGCTCCTGCGACGGTGGACTGCGGCTTCAGGTGTTGAGGGGCACGCAGCCAGAGGCCAAAGTAGGAAGGGGCAAAGGGCAGGCGGGGTTCGGGTGGTGCTCTGGTGGAGGAGGGAGGAGGAGAGGAGCTCTACTCCAGGCGAATTGGAGAAGATGGCCGCGGTGGCCATGCCGGCGATGGAGGGCGAGGAGGGGCTCCGGCGATGATCTAAGGGGTCGGGGAGGGCTAGAGAAGAGTGGGGAGGAGCTTGGGATGCTTAGAGCGGCTTGGTGTTGGCCATTATATAGGCGGGGCGACGATGCCGAGCCAGAGACCGCCGTGCATGTGCGGCCGAGGCTCTGATGAGCTCAGCGAGCACGGGAACACGACGAGGCAACGTTGGCAAGCTTCACGGGGCAGCATGAGCCAAGGGGGAGAAGAGGAACAAGACGTACGCAATTAAAGCCCTGTTGGCCACTATTCACCCGTGGGCACGCGGCGGCGAGCGCCGACGAGGAAGCTGCCGGAGGGGTAGATGGGTCCAGGGTGAAGGCGGCGACACGGGTAAACTAATAGACACACTTACGCATGCGAAGATGACGAGGGGAAGAGGGGCTGGACCTAGGAGACGTTCTGGACGCGGCCACAACGAGCAGAGCGCGTGCACCGTCGCGCCAACAGCGCGATCACCACATGAACCAGGGCGTCTTGTGCGCTCTAACACCCAAGATGTTGTCTAGTTGGTAGTCCTTCCAAAATAGGTCATTTATGAGGCTATGTCTTGATCTGGGGCACTGTGGTTAGATGGTAGTGATCGTCTGAAGTTTGATGTAGTAAACTTTGTTGTGCACTGGTGATCAAGAGGAAGAGCTAAGGGCCAAAATTGCTGTCTAGGGTGATTAACTTAGGAAGGACTATAATCCTCGGGGTATTGAGGAGAAATGGAGCACAAAACAACATAGTTGGTTTTTAACTTCATAATTGGTCAAAAAACGAGATTTGGATGATGCACTCACATAGAGAAGCCACTCAAGCTTCAACTTGGCAAGGCAGGGTTATTTGGCCATATGAAGATGCTGTAAAAATTTCATACCAAATGGACTTGCCAAAATGGTACTTCCTTCACAAACATCCTCTCTGTCCAAAACCTTGCAATAATATTGGTGATAAAATGGCTTGATGAAATGGTCCCAAATTTGGTGGAGAGATGTTATATGGATAGGAGCATGATCTGGTAATTTCTCAGAATTAATGAAGCAACATAAAATATACCTGCTTCACAACCTGAAAATATTGCCAGACACAAAGATTTGAAGTTGTGCTCACATTGATGATTGGATGGAGCTGACAATTGGAGGAGGGTAATGATATGAGCACATGAAGAGGCATGCAAAATTTCAACTCATTTGGATACTCCTAGCTAGTACATCCTTCACAATGGCTTCTGTTTGACAAAAACTTTGGAAAATCACTGAGGAAAACTGGCTAGGGAAATGTAACAGCCTGGATTTTGGCCCTTTTCTTTTTCTTCTGATTTATTTGGTTTTTCCTCTGTTTTTCTTTTTGGAGTGGTTCTGTGGCCTTGCCACCTGGGAAATCATCCTACTTTCCCCTCCCAAGTGTCTCATCATTCTCAAAACCTTGCCAAGATCATGTCACTTCACTCCTTGACCAAACCCTAAGCTTCTTTTCTAGGGAATATTCCCTTTTCATTAAAGGAATAACCCGATCTGCCCTAGGTTGTGAAGCAACCTATATTTATGTCCATCCAAAAATCCCCAAACAATTCTCATAATTCCTTTGGGTCATATATAGCTCAAATATGCCCAAACATTGCCTTGGCCAGTTCAAAATAATTCCCCAATATTCCTTTTTCTATTCTGCCCTAAATGGCACTTTGTGAAGGAAGTGTCATTTATATTTATCCTAGTGGCTCCCAACATTTTTGGTAATGTTTATATGTCCAAATAATTACCCCATGCACAAGTTCAAATTTATTTGCTTAGCCAATCTTCCTCAGTGAATTTTCAAAGTTTCTGTCAAACAGAAGGTTTTGTGAAGGAAGTACTAGCTAGGAGTACCCAAATGAGTTGAACTTTTGCACACTCCTTAATGTGCTCATATTAACCCTCTCCACCCATTTGCAGCCCCATAAAAGCATATATGTGAGAACAGGAGCAAATCTTCGATTTTGGCAATATTTTCAGGTTGTGAAGCAAGTATATTTTATATTGCTTCAAAAATCCTGATAAACTACCAGATCATCCTTATACCCATAAGACATCTCTCCACCCAATTTGGCATCATTTCATTGATCCATTTGATCATCAAAATTATTCCAAGTTTCTGGACAGAAATGATGTTTGTGAAGCAAGTGCCATTTTGGCTTGTCCATTTGGCATGATCTTTTTACAGCATCATAATATGTCCAAATAATCAAGCCTTGCCCAATTTGAGCCCAAGTTGACACTCCATGTGAGAGCACCATCATGATCTAGTTTCTGGACCATTTTGGTTAGTTGTGAAGCAACTGCAGTAAATCTTGGTCCATTTCTCCTCAAACTCTCCAGGACTGTAGTCCTTCCTAGCCTAAACACCCCAGACATAACACTTGACACATAGCAGCCCCCTATTGATCACATTGAGCTAACAAAGTTTACTGCAGTAAACTTCAGAGCTCACTAACCTTTTAACCATACCCGTTTTCACCAAACTACCACCGCAGTTGAAACCCACCTTCGACGGACTTACCACTATACAACATTTGCCAGCTGTTTGCCTACCACACATGCCATTACTGGTGGTGACCACCACTTTGGCATGCCATGAGCGCGCCCAGAATGGCTTCTTGCTCGGGCCCCTCCCCCTCTCGTCGGCTTCGCGCTCGTGAGGATCTCCAGTAGATACCCGCGTCGTCTCCGTCCCCCTGGACCTCATTCCCCCTCCGTCCGTTTCCTCGCCGACGCTCGCCCACGGGTGCACTATGCTCCGTTTGGATCCGAGCTCGCTTCGGCTTCTTCCTCTGCTCCCCGGTGTCGTCTACCTCTCCGTGATCCCTGCATCAATGCCTCATCGCCTTCCCCGAGCTTATGCGCGTGAGCACGCGTCCACGGCACCAGACACGCGTCTGCGGTGGTGCGAGCTCGGCCTCCTCGTCCCACGGCTATATAAGCCAACCCCGAGCTCCCTCGACCGCTCCATCAGCCTTGCATCTCCCCCTGGACCTCGCCTAGCCTTAAGCTCGAGGAGCTCCCGTTGCCGTCCCTTGCCGCCATGGCCGCCGCCTCGGCTCGGCTAAATTAGCCCGAAGTCGAGCTTCCCCCTCCCCTTCTCCACCACCAGTAGCTCTCCACCACTCCGGTGAGTCTCCCCTACTCTTCCACTCGTCGCCGGAGCCCCTCCAGGGCCGTGCCCTTCGACCAGCCGCTGCCTCTGTAGTCCCCGTCGCCGCGGCCTTCCCTCCGCTCCACCCCTCCCCGATGGTCGTTTTGACCCTGAATGGATCCGCCTCATCTCCTTTAACTCACCGGTATGCTCTGCATCACCAGAGACGGCCGGAGCAGCCTGCCCCATCGCCGGCTGCCGTCCTTGGTCCTCCTCTGTCGCCGCTCCTCACCGCCGTTCTGCGCCTCCCCGGTGCTTCCTCTGGCCGGTGGCGGATGCGCCGCTTCTCCATGAGCATGCCGGTGTGATGCACGGTGCGGGAGATTGCCGGAGCCGCCCGGGAGCCTCGCCGGAGCGCGCAGCCTCGCCTCTGTCCTGCGCCCCGTCGGGGGGAAGAAGGAAAGGGGCGGGGAGGAGAGAGAGGAAGGAGTTGACCAGCAGCGTGGGCCCCGCGGCCCCACCAGTTAGTGACCTGGGGGGTTGACCCCGCTGACGTTGACGTGGATAAGTGGAAGCGTAATTCCCGGAATACGGTTTCCGTTTTTCTGTTTTGGCCCAGTCTGTAAAATAAATTTTTACAGATAGGTCCCTGGCAGTAAAACCCTTATATCTTTTTAACCGTAACTCCAAATGAGGTGATTCCAATGCTCACTTCTTTGTTTCGTCAAGCCCGTTCTGTTGGTTTCACTTTCACCATGTTTTTACATTGTGAAAATGACCATTATGCCCTTGCCCTTAATCAGCTCCCTCCGAGAGAGAACGATTTCCGGCAATTCTTTCCGCGAGCTTCTTGCACTTTCTTCCGGCGATTTCTTCCACCCCAGGCAAGCCACACCCTCCATTTGCATCACTGTAATGTAGTGACATAATTTAATTTATTTGAACTTGTTTAAATATTGCTTTAGCTACATGACTCTGTGCATGGCTTTTTCTCGGAGTATTATTTTGATCTTGTTTTTGCCATGCTATTGTTTGGGTTACTAGGAGTTATGTTTGTAGTTGTTGAGTATCATGTTGCCATTGGAGTATTTGTGGCTGGTATTATGATTATTTCCATGCTGATATCTGTGATTATGTTTGTAATATTACTTTGGATATCATGCTACCTTTGGATTATTAGCGGTTAGTATGATTATTTTCATGATGCTAGTTGATGTTCTGTTGCTTGGAGTATTATTTTTGGAGATGATGGTTTCATGTGGAGCTTAGCTGGATAGCTTTATTCTGGTCATTGGAGTAATAGTACTCATCCTGATAGTAGTGTTATGCTATCCTTGGAGTACTTTGAGATGATGATATTATGCTTGGATTATTTGTTGGATATTGCTATGACATGGATTATAGTTTGATGGTTGACATCGGAGTATCAGTTATCATGGTTATATTTTTTTGGGGATAAATTCCGTCATTAAGTTGGTCAGGTGCCGCCGTACTGGACCTTTTCCAGTGCAACCACATTTGCCGGTATGGGACGGCCCTAATGCGGTCTATTATCGTGCCTCTCGCTGGTGCCTCTAAAGAGGGAAGGTTATGGGCGCGCGCTACCCTGATCAGGTAGGCAGACATAAGCCTTGTGTGCCCGTTGTTTGAGTTTTTGGATCCATGTCCCCGTGTGGGACGGGCCACGACGGTGGTCGATGTGTCTTGAGGTAGACACGGGGCCACCCATGACTTAGCCCAGTGGGGAGTGAGTCTGAGTGGCCGGGAGAGTGTCATAGCAGTAGATCGGTTTTGTCGGAACGTCATTGGTCCACCTGAATGGGATGACGAGGCCATGGGTTCTGTGGTGTGGGTACAGTGCGCTACCTCTGTAGAGTGTATGTTTAACCTATCGATAGCCGTGCCCTCGGTCATGGGCATGGGTTCGTACTAGGGTACACCGTTCGATCAACACTCACATGACGGAATAAATTATAGGTGATGGATATGTGGATATTTGGAGCAGTACAGATTGTCCAAGTATTGTTCATGGTTGTGATCGCCGTAAGGATCACGGGCAATTTATTGGTCGGGTTGTTATCGCCGTAAGGATCACGGTTACAATTTGGTTTTGATCAGGAGGTGATCGAGATGGTATATTGCTTGGCCGGTTGGCCAAGAAAGATATGGTTATGAAGATCGGAGATGGTGATTTTTCAGTATTGTAGTAGCTTCATATCATGCTTAGGAGTTGCTATTGTATCATGGTAGCTGTTAATTTAATTAACCTACTTAATGCATGTTGTTGTCTTGCCTTGATGTTTTTGGTTGTTGTGAGCTTGCAAGTACATTCAATGTACTGACCTGGCATGTCATGCCAGATTGCAGGTGATGTCATGATTGCTTGATTGCTTGTCGTGGTTTCCATTCATGCGAGCTAGATCGTGTCCCAGCCAGAGTCCCTGCGGAGTGGAGTCCACCACCTTCATCGTTGTTACACTGCTAGAAGATTTCCGCTGCTACGAGTTGTTCTGCTGCTAGCATAGAGCAAGTGTAGTATCGCAGGCGTAGTGTCGCCATGTTGATGTGAACCTTTGTAACATCAGACCTTTGTATTTATTCTTGTAATAAGAGCTGATTTGTTCTATGTCAAGCAGTGCCGTATTCCAGAGACTTCTCCTCGATCTCTGGGCTGGAATACGGGGTGTTCCGGTTTTTCTGAGCCGGGGTTCCACAGGAAATGAAGTTTAATTTTGTCATGAGGCAATGATCTAGACATCAAAGGATGCCCAAAAAGTTTGGGAGCTAACAAGATAGGATAAATGGCACTTCCTTCACAAAATGCAATTCAGGACAGAATGGAAGAAGGAATATTGGGGAATTATTTTTGAACATGGTAAGGAAGGATTTGGTCACAATTGAGGAAGATATGACCCAAACAATTTATGAGAATATTTTGGGAATTTTTGGATGGATAGAAATATAGGTTTCTTCACAACCTAGGGAAAATGAGGTTATTCCTTTAATAGAAAAGGACTATTCCCAATAAAAGAATATTGTGATTTGGGCTAGGATGGAAATGGCATGGTCTTGGGATGAGTTTGAGCATGGGTTACCACTTGGGAGAAGGAATGAGGATGATTTCCCAAGTGGCAAGGCCACAGAACCACTCAAAAATAAATATTAGGGCAAAAATCAAATAAAGCAAAAAGAAAAAGGAAAGGGCCAAAAACCAGGCTGTCACATGGGGTTGGGGTTAGAATGGGTGTAGTTGGTTCTCTGTCCAACTGGGTAGGGGTACAATCTGCGTGAGTCTGGGTTATGTGTGGTGGGGTTGGTTCTTGGGCAAGTACAACTGTGGTTTTATCAGCATTGACAGGTAGCACGATCTTTTCTGAAGACCGTGTTTTACTCCCAAAGATACTGCCATTACCCCCTCCAATTCAAATGGCTAATAAACAAGAAAAGTAATTGAATGCACATGTATTGTAAGATAGACAGGTGCAATGGACAGTAGGGAAGAAAACAGGGCATGAAATAATTCAGATTTATGTTGTCTAACCAAACAGAATAGCATGACATAATTTCACATATATGATGGCTAATTAAACAGGATAGCATGACACAATTTCACATGTATGATGGCTAACTAAACAAGATAGAATGAAATACTTTAAAATATGATGACTATGTAAACAGGATGACATGATATAACTTTACGATGTGTCTATTAAAGTAGTTGGCATGCCATAATTCAAAAACATGCCGTCGATGGAAACATGATGGCATGATATCATTCACGGATAGAATGACATAATTCAAAATATGATGACTATATAAACATGATGTGATGATATAACTATATTATGTCTTTAGAAAATGGGTTGGCATGCCATAATTAAGATACATGCTGTCTCATGGCATGATTAATTCAAATATATGATTTATATACTAAGCAAGTGAGTAGAGGGCAATCGCATATATGATGTGTCAAGTAAGGAGATGGCATTCAATATTGTGTATATGATGTAAAAAGTAAGCATTGCAAGACAACATATGCAGGATATGAGTAATATAGCCCTGCCAAGTTTGAGCATACACCTCAGGGGGATAATAGGACTGGTCATCTGCCTCTGAATCCTCCTCTGAGGAGCTATCTGTAACCAACAAGATATCTGCTTCAGTAGGTAGCACTGTTTGCTCTAAAGACCTTATTTTCACTCCATATTTCTCCAGCACCAATTCAAATGGCTGATGCACAAGAAGAGCATTTGAATATACAAACATTGTCGACAAATGCAATGGGTAATACAAAAAAGGACGACATGATATAATTCACAAATATGATGCTTGGCTAAATAGCATGGCATTGCATAATTCACATACATAATGCCATGCAACAAGATAGTATTTCATAATTCACATATATAATGTCTTGCAACAAGATGGCATTGCAAAATTCACATACATGGTAATTAGACACTAAACATGTGGCATTCACACAAAGCATGTCTAAACTAAGCAAATGACATGCCAATGCAAGACACCATATGCACGATATGAGCAATATTACCCAGCCAAGTTAGAGCATGCACATCGGGGGGGGGATAGGACTGGTCATCTGTCTCTGAATCCTCTTCCGAGGGGCTATCGGCAACCAACAAGACATGCGCTTCATCATATAGCATTGTCTGCTCTGAAGACCTTGTGTCCACTCCAATTTTTTTTCATGACCGTGTCATATGGCTGATGCACATGAAGAGTAATTGAATGTACTAAAATTGTTGACAAATTTAATACGTAATATGATGACATGATATAATTCACATATAAAATGACTGGCTAACTAGGGTGGCATTGTATAATTCACATATATGATGCCTGGCTAAACAAGATGGCATTGCATGATTCATATATATGATATAGAAACTAAACAGATGGCATTCACACAATGCATGTCTAAACTAAGAAGATGGCATATTGTATGTATAAAGTAAGCAATGCAAGGCACCATATGCATGATATGACCAACATCTGCATACCAAGTTAGAGCAAACGACCTGAGGGGATAAATAGGAGTGGTCTACTCCCTCTGAACTGTTATCTTCCTCTTGATTACAATCTGGAATGGGGGGAGGGGGTTTCTTTTGCGCCGACCATGGAGCAACATATGCATGAAATTTTATTGCCATGCAAAGCTCACCTCTTTTGCCCTACATGTTCAGTACCATTGTGTAGAATAACTGACTTGCATAGGAATAAAACATAGTGAGATTATGTAAGGAGTGCATGCACAAATCCATAGTGATTGTAGCAAACTGTGGATAGATCCAAAACCAATGATAGTAGGCAGATAATAGCTTTAGTTAAAAAATACAAATAATGGCTCCTTTAATGTTTGTTTCCACCCGACACGAAACTCATAGTAGACACCCGAGATTAACCAGATGGTAGATAGATATTATTGATTACTGCCCCAAAATGTACACCACAACCATTTAAAAACTCAAGTTTGAGCATTAGTTTGGACCTGACTCGGAGTCTAATCGGTGAACATGACGATAAAGTAGTAGGTCATCATATTAAGCGATGCATAACGTAAGCAGACACGAAAGAGTGCAACCTCTCTTGCGGACCCATGTAGTCCTCAAGGTCATCTACTCAGTTGATGATGGTAATGCAGTTGTCGTGGCTGCCGTCGACGGGGAAGAAGATCTGAGGCGGCGAAAGACAGTCTGGGGGGCGGATCCTTGCTGTGGTGAACCCTTCCATCGTTGGAGTAGCTGAGCTGGGCCGGAACATAGCGCAACAGGAGCGGGACAAACGACACAAGGTTTTCTTTGACACATATCTGTAACAGAAGTAATTGTGAGGGCTTGTTTGAATTTTAGGATTCTAACAATGCAGGGATAGGAAATACACAGGAATAGGATAGGAATGCATGTGCAAAACAGAGAATTTTTTAAAAAATAGGATTTTTGTCAATCTGGGTGTTTGGTTCACAAGAATTGGAAGATCACAGGATGCAAAGAAGCATGGTGAGATTAAGTCAAACCACAAGAAAATGTACGGTTATAATGCTATTATGCTACTATCTCTTAGTCTTGTGCTTCATGAATAGGAATTTGAAAAGGAGGACAAGTGGATATTAAAATTCCTATGGTTTTTCTTTCAAGGAGACACTAAAGGAACAAATCCTACTATTTTCCTTTGCTCCATTCCTTTGAACCAAATGCATGAACAGTAGTAACATAGGAAACTTTCCAATTCCTATGTTTTTCCTTCACTTTTCCTTTCAAGCACTGGCGATTCTAGTAGGCAGGCTTGAGCAGGGAAAAGCCGACACTCAAAAAATGATTTTGTGCTACTTCTACTACTTTGGACCCAGGCCACTGCCCTACTAGCTCAACTCCCTGGCTCATCTAAAAATGCACAACTCAAACGCGCAGAGATAAATAATGATGGCGTTCATGAGAGTCCAGCACGGATAGCTAAGTTTCCTGGTACCTCACTGCTTGTCATATAGTGGGAGAGACTAATCGTATTTCACGTTACTACGTGTGCTCAGTGGACAATATATATAACATCTAGAGTAAAAAAGTGATGCAACAAGTGTGCAACCTCTTTGGCGAAGCCATGTCAATCTTACCTTGATTGGGTTGGTCGATGAGGATGCTCCGGCTGATTTGGTTGTCGGAGGAGGGGAAGAAGAGCTTAGGCCTATGGAGATGGAGCACAGGGTATTGCTCCGCTGTGATGGAGGGTTTTGTCGTTGGAGCAACTCCGATGAGTTGTACGATGGCAAGGTTGAAGCAGGACAAGAGAGACAACATTAACCTGAGTGGAATTCTAATAGCATCTCCAATAGATGATGTAAAATACATAACCACAAAGTACTAGATGTAAAATACATCAGCCGCTCATCTCTGAACTTAATTGTTAAAACTGAATGCAACTGTTGAAACTGAATTTAACCGTCAAAACTGAATTTTGCTGTCGAAACTGAATTTTACTGTCGAAAATGAACGCACTAGTAGTAGAAAAGCAGTAGCAGCAGCAGCAGCGCCCGGACTAGCAGCGCATGCGAGAGCCAGGGTAGCTGATCATGTAGCAGCATCTCGGGTAGTAGCTGTAGGGGCTCGAGGCAGAGCAGGATCTGCTGCTCGTGCCGCAGCAACGCCCGCAAGAGTAGAGCAGCAATGCAAGCAAGAGCAAGAGTGAGAGCAGCAACGCAAGCAAGAGCAAGAGAGAGAGTAGCAACGCGAGCAAGAGCAAGAGCAGACCAGGCAGGGGACCGAGAGCAAGAGCAGAGCAGAAGTGCGAGTGAGAGCGAAAGCAGCAGCAACTCCTACTGATGTGGACATCACCACCGATGGACCGACGCCGCGGTTGAAGTGGCCGGCGACGCTGTGATGGATGGAGCTGCGCCATGTCGGCTCAGGACCGAGCGCCGGCAGCACCGTGAGATCGAATCGAGAAGAAAATGCGGCGATTAGTGTAGAACCTGTTTGGTGGTGTCGATTAGGCCTCAGCTTCATCCGAGGAATTGGTGATGATGCTGCTCTTCCGGTGGTGCAGGTGAAGACGACGGTGTGGGAATGGAGGTGGCGCAAAAGACGAGGGGAACATTGGGCCAGCTCCTTGGAGGTGGCGGACGGGGTGGCAGAACCGGTAGGACGACGAGATCGACGACGGATCCTTATCAGTGCGATGGATGAGGGATGCCGAGGTGTTGTCGTGGACGATGTCGTCGGGGAAGAGGCTCCGGCTGGGCGGCGGACGAAGGAGGGTGTGGGGCTTCGCGGGTTTTCATGGCCTCGGTGTACGAATGGGTGGGCGGATGGTATGGGAGGGGGAACCATGGCTTAGGGACGCGCTTGTACGAAATATGGGGTAAGTTAGGAAAGTACCCCCCCCCCATCGATTTGAGCTAGGCCGTTCTTTCGGTTGAGGGGTATCATGGGCATTTTGCATTTCAGGTTTTCGCGGGAGGTGGGAGTTTCCGCGCGCGTTGTAATTTTGGGGTAGCAAGGCGCGGGTTGAGATGGAGGGAGTTTTTCGAAGCACAACGAGACAAAGATATATCTTAAATATTTTGGGGTAACAAGGCGCGGGTTGAAGAGGCGGGAGTTTCGCAGCATGATAGACAGAGATGCTAGCTTGAAACTTCGGCATAACAAGGCGCGACTTGAAATTTCGGGAGAACAAGCTTAACCTGTACAAAAAAAGATAATTCACACCTCATCACTAGAGAGAGAGCCATGTCCTGTTTTACTATATTACTAGAAATGCATTCAAATACAACAACAACAAAAATAAAAAAAATTGGGGCAACAAACATAACGTGTACAGTACCAAATCAATTTGCACTTCCCTCAACAATAAAAAAACAATTCGTGTTGTCTAGCATATGGACTAAATTTGAGTACATTTTCCCTGTTTGAATGGTGTTGGGGATATAACTGGTGGGTATAAACCGCCCAGGAGGGGGCGGTTTATCCTCAGAGAGGTTACCAATATTGAAGCCCATGAAGTTATAGAAGACAGCGACTTATGAAGGAAACTTAACAAGGAAGCCCAAAGCCCAGAGGTGGGGTAGGGCCCATAGACATAAACCGCCATAGGCGTGTAACTTGTAATATAAGGTAGGAAAGAATAGATACCAATCCGGACACGTTTATGAACCGGCCTCGGGATTCTGTAGACCGATGGGCGTCAACCTGTGTATATAAAGGGACGACCCGGTGGCGGTTTAGGGACAAGAAACAACAACTCGAGAGCCAGGTTACGCGTATTCCCTCCCTGGTTATCGAAACCCTAGCAATTCCACCTCAACTGGATCATAGGCTTTTACCTTCACCGCAAGGGGCCGAACCAGCATAAACTCCCCGAGTCCTTTGTCCGATTTAACCCCTTTCAGCTAATCTCGTTGCGATGGCTCCATGACTAAGTCCTCACACTAGGACGTCTGATGTGACAATTCCATGACAGTTGGCGCCCACCGTGGGGCTCTCGCTAATGGTTTCAAGTTCTTAGAGGGTAATTTCAAAGGACTCAAGCGATACGCAGTGGGCCGGATGACCAAGAGTCATCGCGGCAAGCTCTACATCGACAACGCAGGCTGGGGCCCCGACGCCGGCTCAATCGAGTACGGGTACCGGGTCCCCTTCGGAGGAATTCATGTCTTCATTGGCAAGATCGGCGAACCAGGCTCTAAGCCGGACATCTGTGCCGACCTCATCGAGATGGCTCAGCATGCAAGACCCGCCCGAGTTCAACCCTCCATGAAGCGTCTTTCATAGGATTCATCAATGGTACAGAATCTGAACCGGTATCCAACGGTGAGACAGTTGTCTATTCAGATGGAGAATCATCCACCAGTGAGACTGAGTCACTGTACCAACAACCAGATGGACGGTTTGGGGGTTGTTCCGATGGCGACAGTATTCGGGACCCCCTTGAACTACCAAACCGGGTTGCGATCTTCATGGCTGGTACGCAGCCTGCGCAGCACTCCTCAGCTGTGGTGGTAATAATTTTTGGATCAGCAACGGCAGCCGGGGCAGGAGGCCCTGCGCGCCCGCCGGCTCAAGTCCTTCCGGTTTACTGGACGCCTTGATGACATTGTTGACCACAGAGGTTAACACGGATAATTGAGATTAGCATAACGCGGAGGTCATGAGACTGTGAGATTAGATAGCTTAGGCCAAGGAGGACATGGCGGCTGAGGAAGCCAAGATGGCTGAGGAGCGGGCCACTTTGGATGCTCAGGCACAGTGGATTCAGTCAGAATCTTAACGGCTCCTGCTGGATCAGAATGCTTCAAACGACGTGATGAGGAGGAGGCACCGGTCTCATCTACCACCGGTTTATGAAGCAAGGAATCTCTAACACGCCAGGAGCGGGAACCAGTAACCCGACAACGGTAAACCGGGTTGAAGCACCTGGGACAGGAGCGCTGGATCAGCCACAAACGACAAACCCGCCTCGACAGAACCATGACCCGCCTCAGTACGTGCCAACACCACCGGGTCATTTTTCTACCCCTTTGGATAACATGATCATTGCGGTGTCGCAATTGGCAGCTATTCCAATGGAAGGTGAGTCTCCGACAGCGGTTGAGACACGCCGGGCCAGAGATCTCCTTCAAATGGCTTTGGTTCAGCAGCAGGCTTATTTGTATAGTCGAGACAGGATTCATTCCACCCCTCGCCCGAGCCGGAGTTATAGTAGGCATATTTGAAGAACCAGCCGTGTCAAGCAGTGGACGGAACCATAATCCGCCCCATGGGCCTAACCCGTCAGGAGGGGGAGCTGATGCTCAAAACATAGTGGACCAGGGCAGAGCGTGCTGAGAAGACGAGTTAGATGCGCAGTATGCGGCACGTCAGCATATGCCGTTTCGTGCAACAACTACAGTGGAGCCAGGTGTGACCTTTAGAAATTTGGGTGTACCGTGTTTAGTGCCGGCCTTATGCAATGAGCGTTTGCCCAAGGATTTCAAGGGTCCTCGCAAGGTGCCTAACTATACATCCGATTTATCTCCTGAGGCGTGGATTGAGAGTTATGAGATGGCCATGGAATTGTTGGATCATAGTGAAGCTGCGTTTGCTAAGTATTTCCCCCTAATGATGGAAGGGACGACCCGGACTTGGTTAAAGGGGCTCCCAGCTAACTCCATCGGATCATGGGCCGAGTTAAAGGCCCGGTTTATCCAGAATTTTAAAGACACGTGCGAGCATCCCATGTCAATTGTGGACTTAGCCGCGTGTGTCCAAGAAGAAGGTGAATCGACAACTCATTGGGTGCGCCGGGTCTCAGCGATTCTACACTCGTCAGATCGTATCAATGCCGATTCAGCGGTCTTGATGTTAGAAGGCAATTGTCATTTCAAGCCCCTGAAGCAGAAACTGGGGCGGCTTAAACATCAGTGTAATGACATGGGGACACTCATGGCGGTCTTGGTTAGGTACGCTGACTCTGATGGTACCAAGGACCTCGAGTCTGATGATGAAAAGCCGGGGAAGGGAAAGAGGAGCAGCAACACCAAGGGGCAGCAGCTTAATCCGGCAAGTCAAGGAGGCAATGGTAAGCACAAGGCCGAGAATAATTTTGACTTTGTGGCTAACACCAATGTGCAGAATAATAGTCAGCGCCATAAGGATAAACCGCCCCCACAGACCGGACCGTCAGGTATCAATCTTGGGCATCTATTAAACCAGCCCTGCCCAAGACACGGGACGAAGGAAAGATCGTCCGAACACCTCTGGAAAGATTGCCTCATCATGGAGTTCAAAAATTTGAATTTTTACCAAGATGGTAAAGGACCGGGCGACGGTTCACGATCCGGTTTCCACGGACTGGGTTATGGGGAGGCGGTTCAAGCTCAGGTTTCCAAGGTAATCCGGGCAATCAAAACAACCAGGGTGGTTACAACCAGCAAAATAATCAGGGAAATCAGCAACAGTCGGGTTATCAGATCCACCCGAAGCAGTTGAACAGTGGGCAGTATCATGTCTTCACCACTAGCTTATGCAAGCGTGACGAGAAGCTTCTTAAGAGGGCAGTAAATTCGGTTGAACCGGCAGTCCCATGTTATTTGCGTTGGTCTGAACATCCCATTGTATGGAGCCGAGAGGATCACCCGCCACGGGTTGATAATCCGGGTCACCTGGCGTTGGTAGTGGCACCTCATGTTGGAGGGTATAAGTTCACAAAGGTACTCATGGACGGAGGGAGCAGCATAAATATCCTCTATTATGAGACCTTCCGACACATGGGGCTGACAGATAAAAACCTTAAACCGTCAAACACTGTTTTCCATGGTGTGGTACCAGGTAAATCGGCATACCCGGTTGGTAAAATAGCTCTGGAGGTTGCGTTTGGAGATGATCATGAGTCCAGATCAGAGACTTTAACCTTTGAAGTGATGAAGATTAAGAGTCCTTATCATGCTCTATTTGGGCGGCTGGCTTATGCTAACTTCATGGCCCGACCCTGTTATGTTTATCTGCAGCTCAAGATGCCAGGTCACCATGGGACCATCACAGTACATTGGAGCCGGAAGATAGCTTTGGAGTGTGAAGAGGGCAATGTAGCTTATGCCGAGTCGGTTTGCGCAACTGAGGAGTTAAAATTTTATAAGGACAATGTTGATCCGGCGGATATGACATCTTTGAAAAAGCCAACTACAGAGCATGGTCCGGCCTTGAAGTTTAAATCGGCTGATGAGACTAAATTGGTTGATTTTGTTCCTGGCGATTCATCCAAGCAGTTCGGCATCAGTACTAACCTGGATCCGAAATAGGAAAGCGCGCTCATCGAGTCCATCCGTGAGAATCGGGACATCTTTGCATGGAAACCTTCTCACATGTCAGGTGTACCGAGGGAACTCGCTGAGCACACTCTCAATATTGATCCCAAGTTTAAGCGGTCAAGCAGTTTCTTCGCCGCTTCAGTGAAGAAAGGCGCAAGGCCATTGGTGGGGAGGTAGCCCGGCTTTTGGCGGCTGGGTTTATCATTGAGTTTTTTCATCCCGAGTGGCCGGCTAACCTGGTGCTGGTGCTTAAGAAGAATGGCACTTGGCGCATGTGTGTGGATTACACGGATTTGAACAAGGCTTGTCCAGCTGATCCTTTTGCTATCCCTCGTATTGATCAGATTATTGATGTTACAGCGGGTTGTGAGCACTTGAGTTTTTTGGACACTTATTCTGGTTATCATCAGATCAAGATGGCAGTTAAGGACCAGGAGAAAACAACTTTTATAACTCCCTTTGGAGCCTTCTGTTATGTGTCTATGCATTTCTAGCTCAAGAGTGCCCAGGCGACTTATCAGCGATGCGTGCAGAATTGCCTTCACAAGCAGATTGGGCGCAATGTTCATGCTTATGTGAACGATATTGTGGTGAAATCCAGGAAGAAGGAGACATTGATAGATGATTTGAAGGAAACCTTTGATAACTTGCGGGTTTATAAAATGATGCTTAACCCGGCCAAGTGCATCTTCAGTGTACCGACAGGCAAACTCTTGGGTTTTTTGGTGTCTAACAGGGGAATTGAAGCTAATCTGGAGAAGATGAAGGCCATCACTTCTCTGGCTAAACCGGCATGTATCAACGATGAACAATGTGTGGCGGGTCGTATCGTGGCGCTGAGCCGGTTTATCAACCGGTTGGGAGAAAAAGCTATCCCTTTATACCAGATGATGAAAAAGACATACAACTTTGTTTGGAGTGATGCTGCTGATGCGGCGTTGGAGGGCTTGAAGAAGCAGTTAGCCGAGCCACCTATTCTTACTGCCCCCGTTGATAACAAACCATTGCTGTTATATGTGGCTGCTAACGCCCGGGCTGTCAACGTGGCTATTTGTGGTGGAGCGCAAGGAGGCAGGTAAGGAGTATCCGGTTCAACGGCCGGTTTATTATATCAGTGAGGTGCTTATTGAGTCGAAGCAGAGATATCCACATTGGCAGAAGCTTGTGTATGGAGTTTTTATGGTGAGCCAGAAGCTTAAGCAATACTTTCAGGGCCATCCCATCACTATGGTTAGTTCTGCTCCTTTGGAAGATATCGTCCAAAATAGGGTGGCAACTAGCCGAGTTGTTAAGTGGGCTATTGAGCTTGGACCTCACGGGTTAAAATATATGCCTCGTACGGCTATCAAGTCCCAAGCGCTCGTGGACTTCATCAATGACTGGACAGAGTTGCAGGCACCGGAGGATAAACCGGATAACACATACTGGACTATTCACTTCGACGGGTCCAGACAATTGGAGGGCTCGGGGGCTGGAGTTATTTTTACTTCCCTCGAGGTGACAATTTTTGTTATGTTCTCCGCTTAATGTTTCCTTGTACTAACAATGCAGCTGAGTATGAGGCCTTGCTCCACGGTCTTCGGGTGGCTAAGGAAATGAACTTAATCCGGGTACGATGCTTTGGGGACTCCGATTTGGTGGCTCAGCAAGTCTCTGGTACTTGGGATTCTAAGGATCCACTCATGGTGGCTTATCGACGTGAGGTGGATGGTATTGCTGGTCACTTCAAGGGTTACCAGGTTGAGCACATTGATCAGCGCAAAAATGAAGCGGCAGACGCTTTAAGACGGTTGGAGTCTCAGCGTAAACCGGTGCCGCCCAATGTCTTTCTTGACATTTTGCATAACCCGTCGGTCAAGTTGCCTACAGAGGAGGATCTAGCTGTTCCTGATCCGGAGGCTCAATTGGTGGCGATTCTTCATGTTACCCCTGATTGGACAGTGCCATATTTGGCACATATGACCAGGGCGAGTTACCCGAGGATGAAATTTTGGCCAGGCAGATAATCCGGCGGTCCAAGTCCATGACTATTGTCAACGGCGAGTTACATCACTGCAGTGTCTCGGGGGCGTTTCAGCGCTGCGTTTCTCCTGAAGAAGGTTGTGAGATTTTGCGTGAAATCCATGAAGGGGATTGTGGTCATCATGCCGGTTCAAAATCCCTTGTGGCTAAAGCTTTCCGACACGGTTTCTGTTGGCTAACGGCTCATGCTGATGCTGAGGACTTGGTCAGGAAATGTGACAGATGTCAGAAGTTTTCGTGTCGAGCCCATGTTCCGGCTCAGGAGTTGAGGATGATTCCAATCACTTGGCCGTTTGCAACTTGGGGGCTTGATATGGTAGGGCCTTTCAAGAGGTCCAAGGATAAGAAGACCCACCTTTTGGTGGCAGTTGATAAATTCACTAAATGGATAGAGGCGGAGCCAGTCAGCAAGTGTGATGCGGCTATGGTGGTTCAATTAATGAATAAGGTGATTTTACGCTTTGGTTTTCCACAAAGAATCATAACAGATAATGGCACAAACCTCTCCAAGGGTGCTATGAAAGACTTTTGTCAACGTGAGCACATCCGGCTTGATGTGTCATCAGTGGCTCACCCCCAGTCTAATGGTCAAGCTGAGAGAGCTAATCAAGAAATCCTAAAAGGCATCAAGCCCCGGCTTATGGTTCCTTTGCAGAGGACGCTGGGTTGTTTGGTGGAAGAGTTGCCTTCCGTATTGTGGAGCATTAATACCACCCCCAATAGATCCACGGGTTATATGCCTTTCTTCATGGTTTACGGGGTAGAAGCAGTTCTCCCTAGTGACATTCGCCATGACTCGCCTCGGGTGGTAGCTTATGTTGAAGCGGACAACGAACAAGCACGCCAAGACACATTGGTCCTGTTAGATGAAAAATGGGACACATCGGCGGCTCGTTCGGCGATTTATCAGCAAGATCTGCGGCGTTACCGCAGCCGCCGGGTTAAAACCAGAGCTTTTCAAGATGGCGACTTAGTGCTCCGGCTTATCCAGGATCAGACCGATATGCACAAGTTATCCCCACCTTGGAAAGGACCCTTTGTGGTCAGCAAGAATCTGAACAACGGGTCATACTACCTTATCGATGTTCGAGAGCACAAAGACTCACGCAAATCGGAGGAGGAGACCTGCCGGCCGTGGAATATTGCTCATCTTCGGCCTTATTACACCTGAGCCATAGGCTCTTCTGATGTACATATTTTGACAATGTATATATTATGATCAATATAATAAACCGTCATGCCTGCTAAAGTAGGGCCTCGGTCGCTTTTCTCTTCAATTAGTTTTTAGGTTTTCCGCTTTATAAAGTGATGTTATCATTACCCTTTGATCCGGCTCATTGGCCACAAAAAAAACTTGGGGGCTTGCAACCCATGTTATGGGGACCAAAGAGAGTCTGTTGTAAAAAGCACAACTCAAACATAGGTACCCCTTGAGCATAGCTCAAAATATTGCTTGGGGGCTCTTTTGGTTCTAAAGAACAAAAGTGGCTATAACCCTTGTGATAGGCTATAAAAGCCAGGCTTGGAAGCCAGGTGCATTTACCTAAAACCCCGGGCCATCCTGCCTGTATTCCGGAAGCTTCTCCATTAGGTAATCCCAATTGACCCGACAAACTCTTAACAATCAATCTTTTTCTAGCAAAGACCCTGAACTTGTTAAGGTTAATATGTCGTTTCGTCATGAGAGGGAACGGTTTACGGATAGCAAGGAGAAGCTCAGGCTGTTACAGCCGCCTTCCTTGAAACATGGATAATTCGGCCTGTGATGCTTGATGTACTCTGACCCCGCGTATTCCTGATAAGCCTATCTTTAAATAAGAACTGAACTTATCCGGGTTAAAATGTCGAAGTGGTAGTGTGAGTGCCGGCTCACGGAAAGCGCGTACCTTCCAGTGGTTAATACTAGTTTCAGTGAAGAAGATATTTTGGCTCGGTGGCCTATGAAAGCCTTGAATTTTTTCTATTGATTTTGCTTTGAATGTCTTTTTGCAATTTTTCTCTTATGACACAAAAAATTACATGGTTGAAAACCAAGTAAGGCTTATAAAGCTTCATGAGTCATATATATGGTGCTAAACCGGTGTTTATTAACCCGGCCTGGTTTCTGATTATAAGTCACCAGTATGAAAGGAAGGTAACCCGGTGTTTATTACACCGGAATTAAACTTATTACACTAGCTTGATAAATCAGTAGTGAACACATATCACAGGTATGTTGTATATTGTTATTTTCAGTCCTACATCAGTTATAAACTATGTTGTTGGGCATGATAACCCGTCTAGCGGTAAACCGCCAAGACGCAACTTATCTGTTATATGCAGGAACATATTATACAAAAAAAACAAAGGATCATGAGAAAACATAGCATTATCATAGCATGACGGATTAACAGTGTCATGCAATGTGCACGATGGCACATCAGATCCAAGAAGTTTTCAACTAGCCTATTACACGGCATTTTCATGCCCAAAAGAATAAGTCTTGCAAAATGAAGAAGTTAAACCGGCCTCCTGTTTACGCATCAGCGGTGGGCTGGCTTGACGGTTGCGGACCATCTTGTGCCGGTTCATCCTCCTCCTCTCTATCCAGTGGCTGGAAGTCAGTGGTTGACCAATTGATCCCAGTTAAGGCTCTGAACACAGCTTCATCGCATATAAGATTGGAGGGGTCAAATTCAGGGGCATAAGTATGCTTACGAATTGGCGGAATAAGAGTGGGAGTTTGGTAGATCGGCGCATTGACCCTCTTATTGTGGGCATCATAAATCGATTGATAAAACAAAAGATCGGTCTCTTCAGCGAACTTACTAGCCAACAGGCGCATCTCCCTTGTCAAAGCCCGAAGATCTTCATTATCAAATTATGATCCGTCTTCCTTGATGCTTGGATAGCCATTCCCTATGTTAGTCGGATCAAGATCAGATATCCATGCTTTAGCATGGGTCAGTGCAGTAAGAGCGCCGGCCCATGCAGCTGATCATTTTAGCTCTTCAAACCGGGCAGGCATCATCGACAGCCTCTCTAAAGTATCCTTGATCAAAATTGAGGGTGGTTTATTGTAAGAAGCTGTGCAGATAATCCATTGTGCGCTGGTATATGGTTGCTCTATCAGTGTATAGGCAACTTTCAATTTGTTCTGCATATCAGAGCCCAGATGTGTAATGCGAGATCCTGCATCATCGCAGACATCAGTAAACCGGCGATTTATGGAGTAATGAGATTTCGAAGGTTGTGAAGAAGTTATTTACCAAAGACAGTAGCAGTCATCGCATTTATTTGTTGTTTCAAACTGGTTAACTTTTTCGCCACCGGTTTAAGGGCTATGTCAGCATCTTCAGCTTTCTTCAGCAAAGTTGTTTTTTCTGCATCCTAGCCTAGACGCTCATTCTTGAAGCTTTCCTTCAATTGTTCCATGGCTGCTAAAGCGCCAGTCAGCTCCTCCTTCGCCTTGTAAGTTTCTGCTTGCTGGGTCTTGATATTCTCCTCAAGGTCGATGATTTGGGATCCTTTTTTGTCCAGCTCAGTCTGCAAGAGGTATTTTATGAGTTCACAGAACAAATTTTAAAGTCCCAAGCCATAACAAGTTATACACTTGGCACTTGGGGGCTAATTCCTATCGCTTCTTATCAACAATATGGCAAAGTCCCAAAGATCAATACAAGTATTAATCTTGGCACTTGGGGGCTAATGCCTACTTGCTCAAGTATAAAGTTGTGAATTTTTTCTTTGATGATAAACCGGTTTCCAAAGGCATTCAACAAGAAGTATGAGCCTTACAACATGAAGTCCCGGTTCATCTTGAAGAGATAAACCGGCCTTTGAGGGCTACACAGGCAAAGTTGAAGAATCATTATTTTACGAAGTCCCGGTTTGAATGGGTATTGCCAAACCGGCCCTTGGGGGCTACTGGAGTTGATATTATAAATAGATCCGAAGGAAAGAATACTTATGAAGAGTTCAATGGGATTTACCTCATATCGCTCCTTCATCATGTTCACGAAAACGGCTTCGTAGTCATGGTTACTGTACAGACGGTTCGAGATCCCAGAATGAATGTCTTGGGCGCTGAGGTGAGCGTAGGTGTCCAAATCTGCCTTCCACTTGCCCTTATCAACAAGAGTTTTTTCCTCTTTGGCGATGTGTTTCGACAAGGCTATGGGGTTGCCAGGGGAGGTGTAACTAATGCCAGTCACGACAACATTGTCATGAGCACCTTTAGCCGGGCTTGGCGGATCATCAGCATGAGCCGATGGATCAATATTCATGTGCTCAGCTTCAGTCGCTTGATCCGGCAACGACGGGCCGTCAGGAGTATTGTCAACATCTGGGTGTGACGGTTCAGGAGTCTTTTTCGTTTCATCCCGAATGGGGTCTTCAGCCGGTTTGTTCACTTTGGCCTTCTTTCTGGCTCTGGCTTTGGCCCTGGAAAATAATAAGTATGTATCAGAACAGTGCAAGGATCAAAAATATAGAGGTATGACGGGTTAGTAAAATCTGCTCACCCAGGAACCGTTTTAAGGGTTGGAAGCTTCATCCCTGTTGATTCGCCAGAAGATGAATGGGAGGTTCCCTGATAATTCGAGTTAGATGGACTAAGAGGATATCAAAAATAACCCGCCCTAGGACAAGGTGTATCAGAAGTACAAGAGACCTCTTGGCGGCGTTTACGAACCGGAGTGTTCGGTAAACCGGAGGAAGTAACCACTTGGCCGCTATGCCGGGTTGTGCGGAGAGCTTCATGTTGTTATGTCTTCAAAATAAAGTGCAGATCCAAATGAGCTAGAGGGTGTGAAAATCTTACTTTCTGGACTGCTTGACAGGTTTTCAGTGTTGGCAGAGGATCTGAGTTGGAAGAAAGAGTAATTACATCTACATCACCAACACAGCTAGCCTCCGCATCATCCTGATAAAGATCATTGTCAATGAGGTGTATGAAAAAAGAACCAAGAGAATCAAGTTCTACCTCTGATTTCGGATCGTCAAGGTCTTCATCATTGTTCAGCTCATGGGATTCGGCAGTTTTCTTCTTCGCGGGTTTCTTTGTAACTTTGGTCTTAATGCGAGGCGTTTTCGCCGGTTCATCCTGCGAGTTCTTCTTCCAGAATGGATCATCACCCTGTAAAGATGGACAAAAAGTTATAAAGAAATATTTAAAAGGGATCGGATTAAGACAAGAATGATGCAATTCTTACAGATGGCGGTTTATTGGAAATACAAAAAGGACTAAGCCCTGTCTTTCTGCACTCAGATACCAGATCATCCAGCATCTTCTTGACAGCTTCAGTAATCTCCTCGTCAGTTAGCTGAATATCAATGTGCCACTGAGGGTCTTTGACATCCCCTGTGTACTCGCACATTAAACTGGGGCGACGACTTAAGGGAAAGATACTCCAAGAGACCCAACAACAGACAAAGTCGACGCGAGTTAAACCATTCGCCATAAAGGCTCGGAACTTTGAAAGCTGTGGTGCATACTTGGCTCGTTCCTTTGCAGTGCGTTGTTGGGGAAATGGATGTGTATTGGTAAGCCGGTGAGCATGACAACCCGGCAGAGGATTTTCATCAACTGGAGCTGTGTCTTGACAATAAAACCAAGTCTGATTCCAGTCTTTGGGGTGGCTATGATACTTGGCGTGAGGGAAACTGACATCCTTCCTTTTCTGAATTGACACTCCGCTAAGTTCAGTATTGGACCCATTTGTAAATTCAGTACGGCGGTTTAAGTAAAAGAAGTCTCTGAATAATTCAATAGTAGGTTCTTCTTGCAGATAAGCCTCACAAAACGCTTGAAAATTGCAAATATTGGACACGGAGTTCGGTCCAATATCTTGAGGGCGGAGTTGGAAGCTAGCAAGCACGTCACGGAAGAATTTTGATCTGGGAGGGCTAAACCCTTGACCCAGATGATCGGTAAAAACAATCACCTCTCCATCCTTGGGTTCAGGAGGATTCTCTAGACCGGGGGCTCTCCAGTGGATGACTTCTTTTTTCGCTAAAGCAACGGTTGCAACGCACCCATTCAGCTGCTCTTCCGTAACTCGGGAAGGAACCCAATTGCAAGCCTAAAATTGTTTGGCCATTTGTTAAACAAGACCTGAAGGAAGTTTTTGGTGCCGGTTTAAGAAATCATGATAAACTGTTAAAAGTAAAGGGGCGGGAAGTATTCAAGCATGAAAGTGTTATAAACCGGAGATGTACATTATCAGCTTGCAGAGATAAGCAGTTGGCGGTTTAGGAGGGGACTGATGGTACCTGACGGGTTATGATTCAAATGTTAAACCGCCCGCGCAGCTGTCAATTTTTAGATCTATGAGTGAAAATTTGCTAAGTGTTGCGGAAACAGATTTTACAGATTGTTGCTATAGTTTTGGATCTACGACAGTTCGAAAATGAAGGAAATTCTGAAAACCTAAGTTGTGATAGCGGAGCAGTTCATGGATTCAAATGGGATTTCTCGCAAAAGGGGAGGCCTTTTAGTAATGAAAATGAGTGTTAAGCTCAACACCGCGCATAATAGGTGCTAGGCCTTGCATCGAAAACTACAAGACAAGGGAAGCAGAGAAGAACGGAGATGAACTACCAAAGAACTCAAGGAAAACCCTAATATAGATCTAGGGTAAGAGAAAATGGAGACTTACTGAAGCTGATGAACAGCACAGATGCGCGGACGCATTCTGGTGTGCTCAGGTCGATGCAGCGGCCAAGGTTGGTGCAGCGGTTGAAGGTCGACGGCGGCGGCGGAGCTTGAAGGCTCGGGCGGTGCAAGGATGACAAAGAGCCATGGAGGGGAAAAAGACAAAGGGACCTACCTATTCTATTTATAAGGTGAATGGATAAAGGACATGCATGGGGATCGAGGAGGCCAAAAGAGCGGGGCTGCAGGCGTGCATGCGCCTCGATTTTCGGGGATCCATTAAAGAAAAGAGGATACTTTAAAAGATTTAGGTTCTGTGAAGAGTTAATGGCAAGTGATGTCACGGCAAGTTATCATGGTTTTAGAGGATGATGTCATGGCGAGTTATGAAGATCTTACGAAGGAAATGAAGGAGGGATTTTTTCTAAGTGTTCAAGATTGATGTGAAGAGGTTCAAATCAACCCGGGGCCTAATGTTGGGGATATAACTAGTGGGTGTAAACCGCCCAGGAGGGGCCGGTTTATCATCAGAGAGGTTACCAATATTGAAGTCCATGAAGTTATAGAAGATGGCGACTTATGAAGGAAACTTAACAAGGAAGCCCAAAGCCCAGAGGCGGGATAGGGCCCATAGACATAAACCGCCATAGGCGTGTAACTTGTAATGTAAGGTAGGAAAGAACAGATACCGAGCCAGACACGTTTATGAACCGGCCTCGGGATTCTATAGACCGACGGGCGTCAACCTGTGTATATAAAGGGACGACCCGGCGGCGGTTTAGGGACAAGAAACAACAACTCGAGAGCCAGTTTACGCGTATTCGCTCCCTGGTTATCGAAACCCTAGCAATTCCACCTCAACTGGATCGTAGGATTTTAACTTCACCGTAAGGGGCCGAACCAGTATAAACTCCCTGTGTCCTTTGTCCGGTTTAACCCCTTTAAGCTAATCTCGTTGCGATGGCTCCACGACTAAGTCCTCACAATAGGACATCTGACATGACAAATCCACCACAAATGGGATTGTACTGAGGTTAGTTTTACAACCATCTAAATATTATCTTCACAACACATGACAGGAATATAGGAGTAGTAAATTCCTATATAAATACGAACTACATGTACACACAATCTCAAATTCAAATATATGTATCCATTTTATATTGAATTCAAATCATAGTACATGTATGCACTAGCTAGATGTTCGGAATCTAAACCATGTACGATACTACATACAATGTGTTTAAGAGGCACAACACACACACACACAAACACCATTTAGACTAGTAAGGTACACATGTATTGCACGCATGAGATTTGGCAACCAAATTATAAATAAATACCATAGTATAGCATGTAAGCTTTGGTCATATATGCATGATGCAGATGTTCATTTAATTCTTATAGTTCATCTCATTCAAAATCAATTAGTTTTTCTAAAAAAGCTAATCTATTTTAAGATTCATGGAATTGTGTGTTGTAAAGCATAAAGTAAAACTAAATAATGGCAATTCATGTAGATTTTTTTGGGAAATTATGATACGGAAGATTCTAGAACAAAGGAGAAGTGCTTGTGTTTTGAGGTTTGTGCATTATGCTTATGTTCAACCATGGATCTTCTAGATTGTACATGTAGTAACATCTGGTGGAATGTAGATGATATCCAACGGCCAGTACTGCTAGGATGAAGGCTCCACACCTTCCCTTTTCATGTAAATTTAATGATAATAAAACCTTGGCTTCTTATGCTAATGGTATATATGATTACTGTGATGTGGAACGAATAGAAGAATTCGTTGCTTTTAGGGGTGCTTATGAAATTGAATCTTTGTTTCAAAAGTGTGAAAATTATGATGATGCTATTTACAGACCTGAAAATTATGCTCAACTTAAACATTGCTATGAGAATTATGAATATAATTCCGATATTGATGCATTTATTAAGAAATTCTCCGATGTCCAAGAAGAGACTAATATTTTGTAGGAATCTATGGAAGTAGAAATAGATGACACTGTGAGCTCATTAGATGAAAAAGATGACAAGGAGAGCGAAGAACAAAAGGAGGAAGAGCGTATTAGCTACCCATGCCCTTCTAATGAGAGTAACTCTTCCACTCATACATTTTTAATTTCCCTTCATGCTTACCGAAGGATGATTGCTATGATCCCTTGGATTCGTTTGAAATATCCATTTTTGATGATCTTGATGCTTGCTATGCTTGTGGCCATGATGCCAATATTAATTATGCTTATGGAGATGAACTTGCTATAGTTCCTTATGTTAAGAATGAAATTGTTGCTATTGCACCCACACATGATAGTCCTATTATCTTTTTGAATTCTCCCAACTACACTATATCAGAGAAGTTTGCGCTTATTAAGGACTATATTGATGGGTTGCGTTCTACTATTGCACATGATGATTTTGATAAATATAATATGCATGTGCTTGCTGCTCCTACTTGCAATTATTATGAGATAGGAACTACATCTCCGCCTCTCTATGTTTCCAATACGATAAAATTGCAAGAAACTGTTTATACTATGCATTGGCCTTTACTTCGTGTGCCTGAATTGTTCTTTTATGGCATGTCGATGCATAGGAAGAGAGTTAGACTTCGTTTGTGCATGATATATGTTACTTTGTGCTCACTATTAAATCACAAATCATTGTTGATTAAAATTATATTTGATATACCTTGGGATCCGGGTGGATCCATTACTTGAGCACTATATGCCTAGCTGAATGACTTTAAAGAAAGCGCTGCCAGGGAGACAACCCAGAAGTTTTAGAGAGTCATTTTTTCTGTTGTGTGCTTTAAAAAAATTTAAAAACAAAAAAATATAGAGGGGAACCTAAAACTTTTCAAAAATAAAAGCAAAAGTGAGAAAGACGAGCATTGTTAAAGTGGGACCTAGCCTTGAACTTTGTTCATGCCCATGGAAACTTTGTGAACCTTGATTAAAGAAACTTATCAACAAAAATAATTATCCCCTTGTACAAATCCTTTGTACTATAAAAATAATGTGCCAAGATTTGCCTTTAGGATGATTAGATTGCTTGTTTGGTTTGTGCATTGCAAAAACAGAAACTTTGGCTGTAGTGCTTGAATTTTGTTAGCTAAATTTTTGGTCAAAAATTGGCACAAAATAAAAAGGGGGCTAATAAACCTGGATGCAGGCAGGATGATCAAATTTTGCCTAGGTTACTGTTGATGGCCTTTGTATTTAAATATGGGCAGAGTGGAGTAGTACTATCTTTATCTTAGCCTCGTAGGCCTCTACCAGCGCCTACACTTGCCTCCCTGCCTCGCCACTGGATCCCGTCCTGGAGGATCCCGCCATGGGTAATCCCTTAGATCCGAGGATCCCGTAGGCTACCCTCTTGCTGCGACCGGCAGCACTGCCGCCTTTCAGCGAAACCGACATGTCTTTCAGAGGTGATCCATTGCTCCAGAATCACAGGTCGGTGGCGCCGGAGGACGTGCCAGGGCTGATTTCAGGTGGGGGCAGCAAGGGAAAATCAGATCGAGGAAGCATCACATCAATTGGAGGCAAGTTTGAAGGAGCTGCGCCTGGCGAAGCACAAGGCAGAGGCACAAGTCGATCTCAGGGGAGAAATGCTGAGGGATGTCAGCATCTGGCAGTGTCGCGTTGATTTCGAGCTGGGGCTAATGGCAGAGATCATATTCACGAATGCGACTGCGAAGGAAAGAACGTGCATGTCTGTGGAATGGCATGAGCAGCCGGTGCAACTGTTCAATTGGCCGGTAGGATAAGCCAAATCCCGGGACCAGTTGTGGCGCCGCCGTGGGGCATGCATCGTAGGTGAGGTGAGCTGCCCTCCTTCTCCGCCAGTGATGCAGTGACCTACTCAGTTGCTGCTGCAGTGAACTTGCACCGCCATGTTGGTTTGCAACCTTGACAATCACTCCATCTATATGTATTGTATTCCTATGAAAATACTCGGTCGTTTGGAAAAAGATGGTAATTGATTTATACTAGTTTTTGAATGCTTGGTCGTGACAATCAGCCGAAGCCAGAACCAGAAGTCTCCATCGCGTAATACTTACGGTCGGTCACACCAACAGACGGTCGGTCGGACCCATGTCTCACCGAAGGGACACACATTGGTTTGGTCTGACATGTACGACCAGTTACATCACTGACTTGTGCGACCACATTTGAGCAGTAGTACTTGAAATTTATGTTCCACTAAACTCATCGTGAGCCGTTCCGGGCCTCAAAACCAAAACCATCAATTAAGCTTTAGCTTGTTCCCATCACATTCCAAAGTAGTACTACCATGCTATAATTAAGTGCAAACCTGCTCACACCTAGTACGTATCAAACCTGAATGTGTTCTCACTATGCAGGTTTTAGTACTAGTGCTACTACTAGGTCATAAAAAGGGGAACTACCTAGCCAAAATTTATTCTACTGTCGGACTACGGGTCCGCAAACCCTTGAGAGGTTCGAACTCTAGGGTGCGTGCGAAGATCTCACTCTCCCTAGTCTACTGAATCGCTAATCTCAAACCCTAACACGTTGAGCTCGAAGGAAACGGGACACAAAAGTTTACCCAGGTTCAGGCCACCTTGCGGTGTAAAACCCTACTCCTGCTTTGTGGTGGATTTGCCTCGAGTGGTTGAGGAAGAACTAGTACAGTGGAGAGAAACCTCAGGAGGCATGTTCTTGGGCTCAAGTGAGCTGGTGAGCTGGTGAGGGTGGAATGGATCCGATCGACCTCCTCCCCTTGGTGGTGTCTAGGTCCTATTTATAGTGGCCTTAGTCCTCTTCCCGAATGTAGGCGGGAAGGGATCCCACAACGGCCAAATTTGAAGGTAGACAACAAGTACATCTTATCCTGAATAAAGTGGTATTCGCCTGCAAAAGCCTCTAGTTGTGACACTGCAGTGGGCTCGGCGATGACCTCCGTCCTGCCATCCTGGCGGTCTTGGTATTGTTGCACGGGAATGGAACCCTTTGACTGCTTCCTCGGGACTCCACGCCTGCTGCTTGCCTCATTTGCACCAAAGAGGAAATTGGTACTCTGCGCCTGCCTGGCGGCCGCCTGCCCTTGGTCGCCATGGCTCACGTCATCCGAACCTCGCGAGGTGAGCCTTGCATAGAAATCTCCGCTCCTCAGGAGCCAACCTAAGGAGGCCGATCCCTTTGGAGGTCTTGACGTCGTCCGCCTCGCGAGGCTTGGCCCCTCACAAGGGTCTTGGGTTGTCGATGTCGAAACTGGGCCGTACTAGGCCATTGGTGGAGCCACGACGCGGGCCGCAGGCAGGCAAGTCTGGGTACCCCCGTATCCAGAACACCGACAGTAGCCCCCGGGCCCAAGGCGCGCTCGGACTTGGCTTCTAGGTGAAGCGAAAGGGCAAGTGCGGAGTGCCGTGGGCCCTAACCTCCTGCGGCCTTGGTTGACGCGTGGTGATTGATGGGACGTGGGCGTCTCCACTTCCCCACACTGCCTTGAAATCCGCCAGGCCTGGCGGCCACCCGTTGCTAGTGCAGTCCGCCCCTGTTGATTGTCAAGCTCGGCCTTGTGTCCTTCTCTCCCCCAACTTGCAATCCTTCTCGTGGATCTGGCGTCAGTGTTTTCCCCCTTCTTGTTTCCGCCATGGCCCTGCAGTAGAGGAAGAAGAAGGGAAGTCCCATGCTTCGATCGAACCCCCGCCGGTCTTGGAACCTGCTCTCGAGCGATCAACGGTGATCAACCGAGAGGGGCTGGCCAAGGTCCGCCCATCTCCTGCCGCCCATTCCAATGAGTGGAAGGCAACGATTGCCCGTCCTGCATCTTAGTCCGCGGGTGACATGAGCGCCACCGAGATTCCTATCCATCTTCACGGCCTCTTAGCGGGCCTGATTCCCCCTTTCTCCCCTTTCTTCAATGCCATAATCTCGCACTACTAGATCCATATGCTGCATCTGGATCCCTGCTCTATCATCCTCCTTGCCATCTTCGCTTTCCTTTGCGAAGCCATGGTCAGCATCTCTCCTTCCATAGCCTTGTTTCGTCATTTCTTCTCGCTTTCATCTGGTCAACGCCCGCCATCGCTCGGGGTGCGTGGCCTTCCAGGCTGTTGTGGCGACGGCTGGCTTGGGGATCGACTTCGAGTTATCGCTAGATGCGGAGGGGTTCCGGAAGCAGTGGTTGTTTGTAGACGCCGACACGCGCAGCCCCCTGCTTTTGACCCCTTGAGTGCCAGCGGTTCCCAGCTCCGACTGGGGGCATGTGAATCTTGTCAACCATCGGCTTGCCCGCTTCTCGACTCGGTTGACCAGGCTGAAGAAGCTCAGGGTGACGGCGCCAATGGTGGTGCAGGAATTCATCCAGTGGCGCATCACCCTGCTCCAGCGCCATTCCCGCCCAATGTTGGCATTCACCGGCGCCAAGGACCCTATGAGGCTCCAAGTGCCTGCGCTTCCTTCCAAGACGCTATGCAAGGTGCTCGAGCTTCTAACAGGCGACTCAGAGCCCTCCGCGCTTCCAGGGGAGGGCTGCCTCCTGTACCAGTGCTCAAACAAGGTGGACTTCGTGAAGCAGATGCCCCTCTTCGAAGAGTGGGGGTTGTGCCCGACAGGCCTTGAAGGGCCTCGCGAGAATCCTATCCTCATGGCTCCCTTGCATCTTGACCCCGTGGCGTGTGCCCTGGATGTGGAAGCGGGGGGGGGGGGTGGCGCACGACACCGGGTGCCATCGGGGTGACCTCGGGGGGTCAGGCGCCGCCGGGGGCCCAAGACGCCGATGCTCCTGAGGTCCTGGTGAGGGCCCCGGAAGGGGCCACCGGGGGGCTGGTGCAACCCGATGCCCTTGAGGCGACCACCACCGAGGCTCGGGGGAGAAGTCCCGTGGTGGTGGCTGCGGGGCAGGTGCCTCCTGTCACCCCTGAGGCTGCCGCCCAAGGAGCCCTGTCGAGCGCTCCAGCTGCGGAGGATCGCTCCTTGAAGCCCGGCTGGCTTCGCCTGAATCTTGAAGCACTCCGCATGAGGAAAGGGACTCCGAGCTGCAATGGTGACGCCTACCAGCCGCTGAAGCAGAGGAAGTACATAGCCGTGGACGAGTAAGTACCTTGTTCTAGTGATTTCTTGTGTGCCGCGTCTTTCCCTGACTAAGGCTCCGCAGGATTCCTTTGGCTACGGCGACGAGACCTCAGGAGAGGTGTCTTCCGGGGGCCCCAAGCCCGCTCCTGACTTTGAGCCCCCCTTGCCCGACTCCTGCGCGAGGCACGAGGACAATCCAAGCGGCCGATGCGCTGCTGGGGGCCGCAGCCTGGAGCTTGCATCATTCTTGATTCACGGCCTGGCCTGGGGTGTGGGAGGCGCGCCAAGGGCCCCTCCGTTAGCCACCTCCGATGGTTTGGCACCCTCAGCGTCGGCCTCGTCTTCAAGCGGCAGGACTGTGCCTCCAAGCCCCCAGTAGGAGGCGGGTGAGACACTCCACGCCCCTCCATCAGCCCCCAGCGTGGAGGGAGGGCCTGGTCGTGCGCTGGAGTTCGCGCGTGGGCGTAGTGCTGTCCGCCATGAGCTTCTTGGCCAGGTGATGTGCATGCTGCTTCGAGTTGGTGAAGAGCTTGCTGACGTCGATGCCCGCCTGGAGATGGAGAATCTCCGCCTCGCATGCGAATGGCACCAACTGAAGATTGGCATCAACCTTGGGCACCTCCAACATTAGCAAGCAAGTGCCAGCGCCGAGGAATCCCTTGCAATTTCGCGCGCAGCTTGCGCTCGGGCTCAGGAGAAAGCCAGGGCCGCCGACCGTCATTGCGAGGCGGCCGAGGAGCGCGAGCGGGAACTCCAAGCCTCAAACACTGCACTTGAGCAGCAGGTTGAAGCGCGCAGGGCCGCCCTGGCTGAGTCACCAGGCAAGGTGCCTTCCATCGAGGCGGAAATCCAGAAACGCGAGGAGGAGCTGGCGCTGGATGCTATGGAGCGCAACCGGGATCTTGAACGACTGGAGGTGAGGGAGCGTCAGGCGGCCACTACTGAGGGTGTCGTTGCCGCCCGGGAGGCTAGGGTTCAGCAGGAGGTCAATCAGAAGGTGGCGGCGGTTCGCGTTGCTCTTGCGGACGAATATCGCCTAAAGCTAGAGCTTCTAGAGGCCGAGCATGAGGGTAGGACCACCGCCTTGAAGCTGAAGCTAGGATCTGCGGAGCACCATGAGAGAGTCTCCAAGGAAGCTCTGACCTCCTCTGAGTCTGCCTTGGTCTCTGTTCGCGCTGATCTGTCTTCTCTTCAGTAGCAGATCGAGGGCGTCACGTCTCTTTCGGAGAAGACCGCAGATGAAGTGAACCTCCGTCGGACGATGCATGGCGAGCACACCTTGATGCTCCAGGACCTTAGAGTCAGAGCCAACCGAGCCTTGGGCACCATTTGTGATGAGATCACCCCTCACCCACACGAGGATGACTACGCGAGCCACCTCCATTTCTTCACCGACGTCGTGACCCGCCTGGAGGATCGGGTCGTGAGGGCTCTCGAGCTTGTTCAAGAGAGGAGCCGGGGCCTTCTTGGTCACGCATTCTCGCGCGTCTTTAGCCACCTCCTCAACCGTGATCCTCATTTCGACTTCGACACCGCGATAGCTCCCATGCCTGTGGTCATCCAAGACAACCTGGCCGGTAGGGTGGATGATAATGTGGATGCCTTGGTAGCGGAGTTCGCTCTCGAGGATGATGCGGCCGTGATCGCAGCTGAAGAAGACGGAACAGGTGGCAAGGATGAGGGGGATGATAGTGTGGACGGAGATAATGGAGACGGCGCATCCAACTAGGCCTTTACCTTGACCTGTATGAAAAGAAACTCCAGACATAGCCTTGTGGGGGGCGTGAGAGCTTTTTTATAAGGGGGCCCCTTGTGATGTAAGGAAGGATGTAATGTTTTGAAGCAGGACCCGGAGTGCGTCCCAGCGAGCCTGGAGGTTCCGGAGTGGGGTAATTATTGCGACTTATCTTTGGTTATGCAGGTCACGAGCGGGTCCTGATGCCGTAGTAGCGTCCTTCCCCGAGGTGAGCCTACTGCGGGCTCGCGAGGTTTCAGGCCTCCCAAGGAGCCTGCTGACCTGCCCTGGGGTGCCTTGCGAGGAGCCAGCTGCCGGGTCACAGTAAGGTATGCGCATAGCGGCCATATTCCTGACCCCCGGGAGGGGCCTTAGCATCTTCGGGGCTGGCCCAAACACACTTGACGCATGCGTACCACACCCATCCCCCGCTCGCATGGCGGTCGCAGGGGAGCAGCAAGCGCGAGCCTTGCTTTTAAACACTAAGCCAGGAAGCGAGAAAATAGCATGAGTCAAGAAAAGTCCCCCCCCCCCCCGTTTTTCTTTTAATAAGCACACGAAACTCCAAATTCTTTCCAAGAGACAGCAAATTGGGTTACAGAAAAAGGGGCGAAAGCAAATAGTCGTGTCCGGCGCCTAGCTAGTCTTCTGGTCTTCTCACCAGCATGGAGCTAAGTGCTTCCACTTGGACGTGAGTGGGAGCCCCCGTGACGCCCCAGGGCGGCACTCAGGAGACTCCGGGGCATGTACAGCCCCACTCATTATTACGTGAGAGTGTCATGAGCAGAGACCTTCACAGGCTCGGGTCCTTGCTTCATGTCTCCCGACGAGGGCCCGCCCTGCGCTACCCCCGACCACCATTGGGGCGTCCGAAAACTAGGACGAGACCAAGGGGCTAGGAGGAAGCTGGGTGCACCCTCGGCGACCGTAGGCCCTCCGCCGGGGGGAAGGGCTCGCAGGCGCCTTCCCCGGAAGCGGACCTACCTCCATGATGCGCCTTGCTACATGCGGTGCAGGCGAGGCCCCGCTCCAGGGCTCCCCACGCGCTGCCCCAGGGCTCTCCTCCCACGCGCGGTGGGGCCATCACCCTGGGGGCCTTGGCGACGGCTGTGGCTGAGTTCACCCGCGGTTCATGCTTAGCGTAATCGTGCTTCTGAGGTATTGGTTGTACCCAGTGACTATCATCGTCGAAGGTGTCGGTGAAGCTCTAGGGTGGCTCACGGAGAGGCTCGGCTTCATGCGCTTCCAGCACCCAGCCTGGTGCAGTGAGCAGGCTGGGGCCCTCCCTTGACGTGTATCGTAGATCCATTGCGGTCGGTACATAGGCGTCCGGGCTGGCCGCGCCCGAGCCGCTGCCCGTGTGCCTCATGCTGCTGCCCTCCGGGCCTAGCTACAGGTTCCGAGGGGAGCGGGCTGGCACCCCGGCGCGACCCCAGGGGAGGCAGCTCGGGTCTGCCTCGCCCTTAGGCAGTGTTGTGAGAGCAGGATGGGTGACGCCAAGAGGCCCCCCAGGAGCTCCAGGGGCGCGTGGTTATGGCGGGGGCAAGCGTGCGCCCCTGCCATAGCCTATAACGTAGGTAGGGCATAGAACGGTGCCGCTCCCTAGCACGCGGTGTCCAGCAGCTCGGCGACCCATTCCAGCAAGGCATCACGGTCGCCTTCCGCTAACCTGCATCGTAGAAGCTCCCGGGCCACGATGAGTGCGTCTCGCATGTTCGACTGCTCCCGGTAAGTGTGCGGCATCGTCGCCATGGCGTAGCTCGGAGATCACACAATGGTGCAGTTGCGGCGTGGCGTGAGGGAGGACGAAGGCGGCCCATGTCGCCCGTGACCAACGGCGCCAGGTGGCGCGCGGGCCGCGAGCAGCGTGGAGTGGAGATCTTCCTGGTCGGTTGCTGCTGCCTGGGCAGGATCAACAACCCTGTGCTCAATGCGAGCTCTCGGAGCGTCAGCCATGGAGGTGGTGGAAAAATGGCGAATCGATCAACACAAGAGAAGCTCCGGTGCACCCCTACCTGGCGCGCCAAATGTCGGATTACGGGTTCAGCAAACCCTTGAGAGGTTCGAACTTTGGGGTGCGTGTGAAGATCTCACTCTCCCCAGTCTGCCAACTTGCTAATCTCACAGCCTAACGCATCTAGCTCGAAGGAAACGGGACATAGCAGTTTACCCAGGTTTGGTTCACCTTGCGGTGTAAAAACCTACTCCTGCTTTGTGGTGGATTTGCCTCAACGGGCTGAGGAAGAACTAGTACAGTGGAGAACAACCTCAGGAGGCGTGTTCTCGGGCTCAAGTGAGCTGGTGAGGGTGGAATGGATCCGATCGACCTCCTCCCCTTGGTGGTGGCTAGGTCCTATTTATAGTGGCCTTGGTCCTCTTCCCAAATGTAGGCGTGAAGGGATCCCACAATAGCCAAATTTGAAGGGGCAGCAAGGCACGTATTGTATTGTTGCCATCGAGGATAAAAAGATGGGGTTTACATCATATTGCTGAGTTTATTCATCTACATCATGTCATCTTACTTAAAGTGTAACTATGTTCTTCATGAACTTAATAGTCTAGATGCAGGCACGAGTCTATCAATGTGTGGAGTGATAGTAGTAGATGCAGGCAGTTGTCAGTCTACTTGACACGGACGTGATGCCTATATTTCATAATCATTGCCTTGGATATCATCATAACTTTGTGCTTTTCTATCAATTGCTCGACAGTAATTTGTTCACCCACCATATTATTTGTCTTCTTTAGAGAATCATCTAGTGAAACCTATGGCCCTCGGGTCTATTTTCCATCATATTAGTTTCCGGTCTACTATTTTGCAATCTTTTACTTTCAGATCTATAAACCAAAAACCCAAAAATATTTTACCTTTTTTTATCTATCTCTACCAGATCTCACTTTTGCAAGTGACCGTGAAGGGATTGACAACCCATTTATCGTGTTGAGTGCAAGTTGTTTGATTGTTTGTGCATGTACTGGTGACTTGTGCGTTATCTCCTACTGGATTGATACCTTGGTTCTCTAACTGAGGGAAATACTTATCTCCACTTTGCTACATCACCCTTTCCTCTTGAGAGGAAACACCAAAGCAAGCTCAAGAAGTAGCAAGGAACGCAATTGAGAACCGACCATAGGCACACTCCCCGGCCCCGCAAGCCGGCTGAGTTAATAGAAGAGAGAGAGAGAGAGACAAGCGGTCGAATTGGAGTAGTGTTGTACAGACGTCGGTGTCTGGACAATCCCCGCATGACATGGAAGATCAGTTCGTCCATGCATGTTACCAGACTCCAGAAGACGGCTCTATTGGCTATCGTCTACATATCGTGCAGGCTGTGCTGTACAAGGCTGTAATTCTGATGAGAAATCTAAAAAAAGGTTTCTTGTCATCTCGCAATATTAGGTGTCATGTGCTTCGAATCAGTGCGAGGGTTAAACAGTGACAACTGTGTTCCTCCAAGGCGCTGGTCATTCGGGGCGCATGCACGAAGACTACTAGGCTACCATCTAGGTCAAGTCAGCTATGTTAATTACGACATCTATCGATGGGCCCCTTTTCTATGAGTTTATCTTTAATTTGAGCTTTGATCCTCGTCTAGTTTGTCCGTCGGGATTCACGTTGTGTGCTTGGGGCAGTGAGGTTATGGTTTCTTGTCATGTGGCATTTTTTAGTGTTATATGTTAATCGAGTACTTTAGACCAAAATGACGACAATTGCGCCTCCGGGGCACGTGCATGAAGACTTCTCGACAGTCATTGACGAGGTCAAGCCGGCTTTGGTAGATAAAAGAAAACTACTCCACTATATAGGGAGGAGCTTCCGCGCTTGCTTGATAGTGTTGCTCTCTTCACACTGTCTCGTCCTCTCCAGATCTAAACACAACAGTGGTGGCCACACTCTCTCCCAGCCGGATCCCCTCCACCGGGGAAGGTGAGAAGGTGCAATGTTCACGCGGTCATCCTCGGCGACGATTCTTACCCACTATCAGCGCGTCCCGATCAGCATGCCTTATCGTTCTCTCCCACGCAGCACCGGATAGGGAGAGCCTCCGACCCCTTCTTCCTCGATGACATAGTGTGGGCAGATCCGGCCTCCCGCCGCCCACCTAGCGACATCCCGGCGACCCTCATGTATAATTTCCTTCAAAACTGGCCTTGCTCTACTTCCCTAGCTCCTGATGCCGCTGTATTTATATCTTTTACTATTTCTCAAGCCCCCTCGTAGATAGGATCGATCAGTTGTTCGAAAGCAACCGAAATTTTTATTGTGAAGAGGTAAAACTAGTTCATGCAGTCAAATCTAGTACTACTTGGTAAGAGGTAAAACTAGTTCATGCAGTCGAATCTAGTACTACTTGGTTCAACAGGGAAGAAAGGGGTGGGGGAAGATTTGTTACCTGAATCTAGGACTTGGCCGAAAGAGGAAATAATGGGGGCAAAAAGTAGCAAAGACTGGCTATCCAACTGGTCTCTTGGTCTAATAGCGAAATAAAGGGAAACATAGTACAAACTCAATATAAACCGATCTATTGGTTGAAAAAGGAAAGAAAGTGGGGACCAGGGGACAAGTCAACAGAGTATGTCCAGCACTAGATTTGCTAGCCTCACACAGTATAAGGTGGTTATACCGAACAAAAATGGGACCAACCCAGATATCCTGTTCTGATGTTTGTTGCCCCGAGCCCCTCTTATGTAATGCCACTGGTAAAATGTAGCAGTCGCACTGTTAAAAGTAAGGACATATTAAACCAATGTTGTTTTCAATGTAATGCCTCTAGTAATATGAATCAATGGCACTGTTTTTCATGTCCTGCTAAATTTCCCATGAAGATAAGTTGCTTGTTTTAACTAGAAATGCAACTATCCTGGTCTGCCTACTCTCCCGCCCCCAAATACCAACTCTTTAGCAGTTGTTAATGTAATGTTGTTGGTAAAAGGAAGCAATGGCACCATTAAAGTAATGTTGTATTTAACAGTTATCATAGTTAATCCTAATGCCCACACTAATATCTAGCAATGCTGTTGCTTTAGAAATTGCTACTGTCCTTGTAGGATCGCCATTCAGATAAGGAACATGCTTCTTTTCATTTGATGTATGTTTCATCACTTGTTAGCCACCCACTTTTTCACCTTTTTGTGCAAACAGAGATATACATCTCACGCTTGATCTTAGTTGAACTGCACAAATGATATCCAAATTATAGTTGAAGATTCGACGAGCTTCACAACGAACCTTGATGTTGCTCAATTTTATTGCAACTAATGAAGAAGAAGCTGTTAGCTCATGGGACAATGCTTCATTTTAGGTAAACTGCACACAAAGATCCCATGAATTGAATCATCCATGTTGGTGACTAGTGTCATCCCTTCTATGATGGCGTTGACGGCAATATGGTTCCCATCACGACGTATGTTCCTTTTTTATCTGAACGTTTGCCAAAGATTCTGCTTGTTGAGTCCGCTCTTGTGCTACTGTTTTGGCACTACCATGATAAAGCAGTAATGTTATTATTTTGCACCTTAATCTAGTGGAACTATTAATTTGAGGCAATGTTTTGGCACCTCTAGTGCCACTGATTTTTTATATATATCGAAAGAGGGGGTTCCTCCAATTTCATTAAAGAAACCCAATCATAGAGAACCATTATCCGACAACATCTCAGTGTAAACGGGAGTTATGCAACTACTACTAGAACGGACTGAGTACTACTAGGAGACAAGTTCGCCCACATATGCTAGGCAGGTAGGGGACGCAGCACTAGCTCGACCAAGTTTGGTTTACAACCCAAATGCTACCACAGAAACATCAGGGGGGAAGATAGGGACTGAAAGAGCCAGCTTCAGCATCCCAGTCTAAGCACCCCCGGCCTCCATCCTTGCGACGCACGACACACCTCGCTTGCCACCTACTCGATCCTAGTGCCATTGATAAAATGATACAGTTAAAATAGAGTGAGTGTCCTCTCTATCATTTCATTTCCAATGTAGATGAAGAAAGTGCTTCTCTTTGTTAGTATATGTTTCATCAACTAGTCCCATTGTTAATGTTTAAGTGTTTCTGCAAACTGGGGTGCTTAATTTTAGTTGATCTGCACAAAAAAATAGAGATTGGAATGTCTCAAGGCCCCTCCTTGTACTACCGTTGTACACTGATGTTCATCACTGGCAGAAGATGTATCGGGGAGAATTGGGTCGATTTCTAGTATGAGGCCTACCATATGAGGCGTCGCAAGGCCCATCTCGCCCTCGTAGCATGGCATACTATGATACTGTCGCAATATTTTCTAATATTTATTAGTGTATGTTTCATCAACTAGTGCCACTATAATGTAATCATGCTTTTTCATTATCTATGCAAACAGGGTTATTCAACTGCATTTTGGTGGAACTACACAAATGTACGGATGGAACCGACATATATGCAGAGTGTGAGGTGTGCAAAGTAAAATGTACCGACACCAACCATGCTCCATCTAATCATTGTCATCCACCACCACCAATGGGACATGTGGCGCTCTCTGTGGACAGATCTTTCTCGGCAGCAAATCCTCTAACCAAATACTAGTAGCTTATATTGGCACTTTTCTAGGGAGTACTCTCTCCTGAAAGAAGCACCAATATATTTTCCTTTATTTGTAAACAGTGTCACAACTTTGTTTTTGGTCCAGAGCTATTTTAGGGTGATTGGCATAGTACTCGACGACTGATTGTAAGCATGATTTTCATTAGCCGTCACACTGATTGTAAGCATGAGCAGATGGAAGATTAGGTTAGTGCAAAGCCGGCGGAGTCTTCATCGGCCGAACCCAACTGCAAGAGGAGAAAAGCAGTTGGCCCGATGACGCTTCCCTACCATCCTCTCCCTCATTGTTCACATCGTCTCACGAAGTCCGCCGAGGAATAGGAGGACTGCCCGCCCCCAACACAATAGTCGGGCAGGTTGTGAATTGTCAGGAGGAGCTTTGGGTTGTCAGTATTTGCAGGTTCTGAATTGTGTTTTGTGTTGTGTATTTTGAGAGTACTTCATATATGAATGTCTTTTGAATTTCAGATTTACAGTATTGAGCATGTGAAGTATTTTATGAATTCTAGAGATCTATTTTTAGTACTTTAAAAATGTAGTTTCATATAAAAGTGCAGACAATGTGATTCTCAGAGAAGAAACTACAAGTTTCAGTTTCAGATAAGAAATTGCAAGTTTCAGAGGCAGAGCATTTATATTAACACGCCCTTTTCAAATAGGGATAACATCATGTTGGAAGTTTTATTCATGGTCGAAAATGGAACTACCAGCTAGTTAAAATCATGCAGATCAGCATTCATGAATCACACATCTTCATATGATGCACAGTCAAAAAGATATGCTATTTTCAAAATGCCCACTCAATGTCGAGTGTGTGAAAAACAGAGAAAATGAGGGACGAAGTTTTGGCAAGTGTTGGACGTGGTGTGTGTAGATGAAAATGAGGACCCACATGTCAATAATGGCAAAGGCAAAAAATTTGGAGATATTTTCACTGTATCAGGTGGAATCAAACCCGGGCGGAACAGCGGTCGGGAAGTGTCACCTAGCCACTGGGCTAGTTCAGTAGTTTCGGTAGAAATTGTTGGGGATCGTTGCAGAAACTAAAAAAATTCTACGCATCACCAAGATCAATCTATGGAGAGACTAGCAACGAGAGAGAGAGAGAGAGGATGAGTGCATCTTCATACCCTTGAAGATCGCGATGCGGAAGCGTTACAAGAACGTAGATGAGGGAGTCGTGCTCGCGGCGATTCAAATCGCGGAAGATCCAATCTAACACCGAACGGACGGCGCCTCCACGTTCAACACACGTACAGACCGGGGACGTCTCCTCCTTCTTGATCCAACAAGGGGAGAGGAGAAGTTGAGGGAGAGCTCCGGCAGCACGACGGCGTGGTGGTGGAGCTTGCAGTTCTCCGGCAGGGCTTCGCCAAGCACTACTGAGGAGGAGGTGGAGTTGGAGAGGGGGAGGGCTGCGCCAGGGGCAAGGGGTGAAGCTCCCATGCGCCTCCCCACTATATATCGGGGTGGAGGGGGCTGGTTTCTTGCCCTCCAAGTCCATTGGGGCGTTGGCTAAGGTGGGAGGAAAGAAATCCCATCATTTCCTTCCCCACCGATTGTTATCCCCCCTTTTTAGGGATCTTGATCTTATCCCTTCGGGATATGATCTTATTCCTTCTAAGGGGGATCTTGGTGCGCCTTGACCAGGGTGTGGGGTCTTGCCCCCACTACTCACGTTCATGTGGGTCCCCCATGCAGGTGGGCCCCACTCCGGAACCTTCTAGAACCTTCCCGGTACAATACCGAAAAATCCCGAACATTTTCTGGTGGCCAAAATAGGACTTCCCATATATAAATCTTTACCTCCGGACCATTCCGGAACTCCTCGTGATGTTCGGGATCTCATCCGGGACTCCGAACAACATTCGGTAACTGCACACTAATTCCCATAACAACTCTAGCGTCACAGAACTTTAAGTGTGTAGACCCTACGGGTTCGGGAATCATGCAGACATGACCGAGACAACTCTCTGGCTAATAACCAACAGCGGGATCTGGATATCCATGTTGGCTCCCACATGTTCCACGATGATCTCATCGGATGAACAACGATGTCGAGGATTCAATCAATCCCGTATACAATTCCCTTTGTCAATCGGTACGTTACTTGCCCGATATTCGATCGTCGGTATCCCAATACCTCGTTCAATCTCGTTACCAGCAAGTCACTTTACTCGTTCCGTAATGCATGATCCCACGACTAACTACTTAGTCACATTGAGCTCATTATGATGATGCATTACTGAGTGGGCCCAGAGATACCTCTCCGTCATATGGAGTGACAAATCCCAGTCTCGATTCGTGCAACCCAACAGACACTTTCGGAGATACCTGTAGTGTACCTTTATAGCCACCCAGTTACGTTGTGAAGTTTGGTACACCCAAAGCATTCCTACACTATCCAGGAGTTGCACAATCTCATGGTCTAAGGAAATTATACTTGACATTAGAAAAGCTTTTAGCAAAATAACTACACGATCTTGTGCTATGCTTAGGATTGGGTCTTGTCCATCACATCATTCTCCTAATGATGTGATCCCGTTATCAATGACATCCAATGTCCATGGTCAGGAAACCATGACCATCTGTTGATCAACGAGCTAGTCAACTAGAGGCTGACTAGGGACATGTTGTGGTCTATGTATTCACACATGTATTATGGTTTCCAGTTAATACAATTATAGCATGAACAATAGACAATTATCATGAACAATGAAATACAATAATAACCATTTTATTATTGCCTCTAGGGCATATTTACAACACCCATGGGGTTTGATCATATCTCACTTGTGAGAGAGGTTATTAGTCAACGTGTCTGGACCTTTCATATCCATGTGTGCCTTACAAATCTCTATGTCATCTTGTAGATGCAGCTACCACGCGCTATTTGGAGATATTCCAAATAACTGTTCTACTATATGAATCCGGTTTACTACTCATAGTCATCCAGATTAGTATCAAAGTTTGCATCAACGTAACCCTTTGCGGCAAACTCTTTTACCACCTCCATAATCGATAAAATTCCTTAGTCCACTAGTTACTAAGGATAAATTTGACCGTTGTCCTGTGATCCATTTCTGGATCACTCTTGTACCCCTTGACTGACTCATGGCAAGGCACACTTCAGGTGCGGTACACAGCATAGCATACAGTAGAGCCTATGTCTAAAGCATAGGGGACGACCTTTGTCCTTTCTCTCTCTTCTACCGTGGTCAGGTCTTGAGTCTTACTCAATACTCACACCTTATAACACAGCCAAGAACTCCTTCTTTGCCGATCTATTTTGAACTCCTTCAAAATCTTGTCACGGTGCGTATTCATTTGAAAGTACTATCAATACATTTTGATCTATCCTTATAGATCTTGATGCTCAATGTTCAAGTAGCTTAATCTAGGTTTTCCATTGAAAAACACTTTTCAAATAACCCTATATGCTTTCTAGAAATTCTGCATCATTTCCAAACAACAATATGTCAACAACATATACTCATCAGAGATGCTATAGTGCTCCCACTAACTTCTTTGGAAATACAAGTTTCTCATAAACTTTGTATAAACCCAAAATCTTTGATCATGTCATCAAAGCATATATTCCAACTCCGAGATGCTTACTCTAGTCCTTAGAAGGATTACTGGAGCTTTGCATACTTGTTAGCATCTTTTAGGATTGACAAAACCTTCTGGCTGTATCACATACAACCTTTCCTCAAGAAAATCATTGAGGAAACAATGTTTTGACATCCTATTTGCAAGATTTCATAAATAATGCAAGAACTGCTAATATAATTTCAACAGACTCTTAGCATCACTACGAGTGAGACAGTCTCATCATAGTCAACTCCTTGAACTTGTCGGAAAACATCTTAGCAACAAGTCAAGCTTTCTTAATGGTGACACTTACCATCATTGTCCGTCTTCCCTTTTAAAATCCATCTGTACCCAACAGCCTTACGGCCATCAAGTAGTTCTTCCAAAGTCTACACTTTATTTTATACATGGTCCTCTCTTGGATTTTATGGCCTCGAGCCATTTGTTGGAATCCGGGCCCACCATCGCTTCTCCACAGCTCATAGTTTCATTGTTGTCTAGCAACATGACCTCCAAGACAGGATTACCGTACCACTCCGAAGCAGTACGCGTCCTTGTCGACCTACGAGGTTTGGTAGTGACTTGATCCAAAGTTTCATGATCACTATCATCGCTTCCACTTCAATCGGTGTAGGCGCCACAGAACAACTTCACGTGCCTCGCCATGATTGGTTGATGTGATGGTTCAATAACCTCATCAAGTCTTCACCATCCTCCCACTCAATTCTTTCAAGAGAAACTTTTCCTCGAGAAAGGACCCGTTTCTAGAAACAATCACTTTTGCTTCCGGATCTGAAATAGGAGGTATACCCAACTGTTTTGGGTGTCCTATGAAGATGCATTTATCCGCTTTGGGTTTGAGCTTATCAGGCTAAAACTTTTCCACATAAGCTTCGCAGCCCCAAACTTATATGAAATGACAGCTTAAGTTTCTCTAAACCATAGTTCATACGTTGTCATCTCAATGGAATTATGTGGTGCCCTATTTGAAGTGAATGCGGTTGTCTCTAATGCCTAACCCATAAAGGGTATTGGTAATTCGATAAGAGACATCATGGTATGCACCATATCCAATAGGATGTAGCTATGATGTTCAGACACACCATCACACTATGGTGTTACAGGCGGTATTAGTTGTGAAACAATTTCCACAATGTCTTAATTGTATACCAATCTATGATCATATCATAGACATTTTATCCTCTTGTCACGATGATCTTCAACTTCACTCTGAAATTACTTGAACCTTTCAATAATTCAGACTTGTGTTTCATCAAGTAAATATACTCAGCATCTACTCAAATCATCTACGAAGTAAGAACATAACGATATCCACTGCGTGCCTCAGCACTCATTGGACTGCACACATCAAAATGTATTACTTCCAACAAGTTGCTTTCTTGTTCCATCTTACTGAAAATGAGGCTTTTCAGTCAACTTGCCCATGTGGTATGATTTGCATGTCTCAAGTGATTCAAAATCAAGTGAGTCCAAATGATCCATTTGCATAGTTTCTTCATGCGTACATACTAATAGACATGGTTCGCATGTCTCAAACTTTTTCAAAAAAACGAGTGAGTCCAAAAGATCCATCAACATGGAGCTTCTTCATGCGTTTTATACCAATATGACTCAAATGGCAGTGCCACAAGTAGGTGGTACTATCATTACTATCTTATATCTTTTGGCATGAACATGTGTATCACTACGATCGAGATTCAATAAACCATTCATTTTAGGTGCAAGACCATTGAAGGTATTATTCAAATAAACAGAGTAACCATTATTCTCCTTAAGTGAACAACCGTATTGCGATAAACATAATCCAATCATGTCTATGCTCAACGCAAACACCAAATAACAATTATTTAGGTTTAGCACCAATCCCGATGGTAGAGGGAGTGTGCGATGTTTGATAACATCAACCTTGGAAATACTTCCAACACATATCGTCACCTCGCCTTCAGCTAGTCTCCGTTTATTCCGTAGCCTTTTATTTTGAGTTACTAACACTTAGCAACCGAACCGGTATCTATTACCCTGGTGCTACTAGGAGTACTAGTGAAGTACACATTAATATAATGTATATCCAATATACTTCTGTCGACCTTGCCAGCCTTCTCATCTACCAAGTATCAAGGGTAGTTCTGCTTTAGTGACCGTTCCCCTCATTACATAAGCACTTAGTCTCGGGTTTGGTTTCAAACTTTGGGTTTCTTCACTAGAGCAGCAACTGATTTGCCGTTTCATGAAGTATCCCTTCTTGCCCTTGCCCTTCTTGAAACTAGTGGTTTCACTAACCATCAACAATTGATGCTCATTCTTGATTTCTACTTTCGCGCTGTCAAACATCGCGAATAGCTCAAGGATCATCATATCTATCCCTGATATGTTATAGTTCATCACGAAGCTCTAGTAGCTTGGTGGCAATGACTTTGGAGAATCATCACTATCTCTTAAGGAAGATTAACTCCCACTCGATTCAAGTGATTGTAGTACTCAGACAATATGAGCACATGCTCAATGATTGAGCTTTTCTCCCTTAGTTTGCAGGCTTAAGAAACTCGTCAGAGGTCTCATACCTCTTGACATGGGCACGAGCCTGAAATCCCAATTTCAGCCCTTTGAACATCTCATATGTTCCGTGACGTTTCAAAATCGTCTCTAGCGCCTCAATTCTAAACCGTTTAACATTACTGAACTATCATGTAGTCATCAAAACGTGTATGTCAAATGTTCGCAACATCCATAGACGATGTTCGAGGTTCAGCACACCGAGCGGTGCATTAAGGACATAAGCCTTCTGCATAGCATTGAGGACAATCCTCAGTTTACGAACCTAGTCCGCATAATTGCTACTATCATCTTTCAACTAAATTTTCTCTAGGAACATATCTGAAAAGTAGAACTAAAGCGCAAGTTACGACATAATTTGCAAAGACCTTTTGACTATGTTCATGATAATTAAGTTCATCTAATTTAATGAACTCCCACTCAGATGGACATCCCTCTAGTCATCTAAGTGATACATGATCCGTGTCAACTAGGCCGTGTCCGATCATCACGTGAGACGGACTAGTTATCATCGGTGAACATCTTCATGTTGATCGTATCTGCTATACGACTCATGTTCGACCTTTCGGTCTCTTGTGTTCTGAGGCCATGTCTGTACATGCTAGGCTCGTCAAGTCAACCTAAGTGTTTTGCTTGTGTAAATCTGGCTTACACCCGTTGTATTCGAACGTTAGAATCTATCACACCCGATCATCACGTGGTGCTTCGAAACATCGAACCTTCGCAATGGTGCATAGTTAGGGGGAACACTTTCTTGAAATTTTAGCGAGGGGTCATCTTATTTATGCTACTGTCGTTCTACGCAAATAAGATGTAAAAACATGATAAACATCACATGCAATCAAATAGTGACATGATATGGCCAATATCATTTTGCTCCTTTTGATCTCCATCTTCGGGGCGCCATGATCATCATCGTCACCGGCATGACACCATCATCTCCATCATCGTGTCTTCTTGAAGTTGTCTCGCCAACTATTACTTCTACTACTATGGCTAACGGTTTAGCAATAAAGTAAAAGAATTACATGGCATTATTCAATGACACAAGGTCATACACTATGGGAAACTGCTAATTTGCCGTCAGGAGGTGTCTTTGCCGTTAGCTTTTTGTTGGGCCAGATGGCAAAGAGAGAATTTGCCGTCAGCAGCAGATGGCAAAGAAACACTAACGGCAAAACAGACTTTGCCGTCTGCGAAAAAAATACAGACGGCAAAGATCATACTTTGCCGTCTGTAATAAAAAAAGCAGACGGCAAAGATCTTTGCCGTCTGTGTTTTCTATTACAGACGGCAAAGTATGCTCTTTGCCGTCTGTAACAGAAAAAGCAGACGGCAAAGATCTTTGCCGTCTGCTTTTTTTATTACACACGGCAAAGCAAAGAAACACAACACGCGGATCGGTCTCCTGGATCGATGAGGTGGCATCATCTACAGCGTCGACTCCCAACCAGCCTCTCTCTCACCGCACGATGCACACACCCACGCGCGTCCCACTCTCTGGCCCACCCCTCTCTCTGCCCATCCCTCACCTCACACATCTTATCCACTCCCCCACCACGACATCTCTCCCCCACCACGATCGATCTCTCTGTCTCGTTTCTCTCCTTAGCCACACGCCGTCGCCGGTCACCACTTCTCCATCGGCCACCACATCTCCCGCCAGCCCCGGCCACTTCTCCCGTCGCCCCCGGCCCCATCCCCGTCGACCCAGGCCACTTCTCCCCGTCGCCCCCGGCCACGGCCACGGCGCGCCCGAAGCTCTGCCGTCGTCCGGCCACCACCTCGCGGCCGGCGTCCGGCCACCACCTCTCGCGTCGGTCACCACCTCTCGCGCCGGCTCCGTCCACTTCCTCTGTCGCCCCCGGCCTCAGCCCCGTCGCCCTCGAAGCTCCGCAGGGATCCACCACGACGTCTTCTGCCGTCCCCGTCGCCCTTCCCCCTTCGCCACAGGTGTCGCCGGCCCCGTTGCTCCAGCCAGGCGAGCAGGGCCGTGCGGTCCGGTGCTGGCAGGGCAGCCGGCGCGGGAGGGCCCTTCAAGCGACGTGCGGGCGGTCGGTGCTAGCAGGGCGTGGGCGAGCTGGGCCGTGCGTCTGCGTGGCGAGCATGGCCGGGAGCCGGTGCAGAGGATGGCCGGGCGGCTGTGCGGTGGCGCGGCAAGGCGAGAAGGGCAAGGCGGCGGCAGTGGATCCTCGGCCAGTAGAAGGATGGCCGGCGGTCAAGTCCCTGTTCCTGCAGTGGAGAAGGACTTGATTGCTTTTATTTTTTACTTTCTAGGGTCCTTTGTGTAAATTTTTAGGACAACTGTAACTTCTGTGTAAAACTCCACCAACAATGAATGAAATGTAACATGGCCATGTCGAAAAAAAATCTACGTGAGCTGAACCTGCTCTCTCGATTTGATGGTCATGTGTCCGGCGAGATGCTCTGCTCTGACATTATTTAAAAAAAAGCAAAACAGTCTTTGCCGTCTCTACTTTAGTCTAGATGACGGCAAAGAAACTCAATCGGCTGACGGCAAACGAGCTTTTCTTTGCCGTCTATTATTAGACCGCGTGACGGCAAAACATCAGTTTGACTGACGGCAATGTCTTTGCCGTCATCCCGATAAACAGCAGACGGCAAAGTATTCTTTGCCGGCTATTCTTTGCCGTCTGAGTTTGTCGTCTGCTTCCAGACGGCAAAGTCTTTGCCGTCTGGAATTCGGCCTTTGCCGTCTGTAATCCACAGACGGCAAATCTCCTGTTTCCCGTAGTGATACAATAAATTAAGACAACTCCTATGGCTCCTGCCGGTTGTCATACTCATTGACATGCAAGTCGTGATTCCAATTACAAGAACATGATCAATCTTATACATCACATATATATCATTCATCACATCCTTTTGGTCATATCACATCACACGGCATATGCTGCAAGAACAAGTTAGACGTCCTCTAATTGTTGTTGCAAGTTTTTACGTGGCTGCTATAGGTTTCTAGCGAGAACGTTTCTTACCTACGCCAAAACCACAACATGATATGCCAATTGCTATTTACCCTTCATAATGACCCTTTTCATCAAATCCGATCCGACTAAAGTGGGACAGACAGACACCCGCTAGCCACCTTATGCAACTAGTGCATGTCAGTCGGTGGAACCTGTCTCACGTAAGCGTACGCGTAAGGTCGGTCCAGGCTGCTTCATCCCACGATGCCACCGAATCAAGATAAGACTAGTAGCGGCAAGTAAATTGACAAAATCAACGCCCACAACAAATTGTGTTCTACTCATGCATAGAAACTACGCATAGACCTAGCTCATGATGCCACTATTTGGGATCGTTGCACAAATTAAAAAAATTCTACGCATCACCAAGATCAATCTATGGAGATACTAGCAACGAGATAGAGAGAGGATGAGTGCATGTTCATACCCTTGAAGATCGTGATGCGGAAGCGTTACAAGAACGTAGATGAGGGAGTCGTGCTCGCGGTGATTCAAATCGCGGAAGATCCGATCTAACACCGAACGGACGGCGCCTCCACGTTCAACACACGTACAGCCCGGGGACGTCTCCTCCTTCTTGATCCAGCAAGGGGAGAGGAGAAGTTGAGGGAGAGCTCCGGCAGCACGACGGCGTGGTGGTAGAGCTTGCAGTTCTCCGGCAGGGCATCGCCAAGCACTACTGAGGAGGAGGTGGAGTTGGAGAGGGGAAGGGCTGCGCCAGGGGCAAGGGGTGAAGCTCCCATGCGCCTCCCCACTATATATAGGGGTGGATGGGTCTGGTTTCTTGCCCTCCAAGTCCATTGGGGCGTTGGCTAAGGTGGGAGGAAAGAAATCCCATCATTTCCTTCCCCACCGATTGTTATCCCCCCTTTTTAGGGATCTTGATCTTATCCCTTCGTGATATGATCTTATTCCTTCTAAGTGGGATCTTGGTGCGCCTTGACCAGGTGTGTGGGGCCTTGCCCCCACTACCCACGTTCATGTGGGTCCCCCCATGCAGGTGGGCCCCACTCTGGAACCTTCTAGAACCTTCTTGGTACAATACCAAAAAATCCCGAACATTTTCCGGTGTCCAAAATAGGACTTCCCATATATAAATCTTTACCTCCGAACCATTCCGGAACTCCTCGTGATGTCTGGGATCTCATCCAGGACTCCAAACAACATTCGGTAACTGCACACTAATTCCCATAACAACTCTAGCGTCACCGAACCTTAAGTGTGTAGACCCTACGGGTTCAGGAATCATGCAGTCTTGACCGAGACAGCTCTCTGGCTAATAACCAACAACGGAATCTGGATACCCATGTTGGCTCCCACATGTTCCACGATGATCTCATCAGATGAACCACGATGTCGGGGATTCAATCAATCCCGTATACAATTCACTTTTTCAATCGGTACGTTACTTGCCCGAGATTCGATCGTTGGTATCCCAATACCTCGTTCAATCTCGTTACCGGCATGTCACTTTACTCATTCCGTAATGCATGATCCCGCGACTAACTACTTAGTCACATTGAGGTCATTATGATGATGCATTACTGAGTGGGCCCAGAGATACCTCTCCATCATATGGAGTGACAAATCCCAGTCTCGATTCTTGCCAACCCAACAGACACTTTCGGAGATACCTGTAGTGTATCTTTATAGCCACCCAGTTACGTTGTGATGTTTGGTACACCCAAAGCATTCCTACGGTATCTGGGAGTTCCACAATCTCATGGTCTAAGGAAATGATACTTGACATTATAAAAGCTTTTAGCAAACAAACTACACGATCTTGTGCTATGCTTAGGATTGGGTCTTGTCCATCACATCATTCTCCTAATGATGTGATCTCGTTACCAATGACATCCAATGTCCATGGTCAGGAAACCATGACCATATGTTGATCAACGAGCTAGTCAACTAGAGGCTCACTAGGGACATGTTGTGGTCTATGTATTCACACATGTATTACGGTTTCCAATTAATACAATTATAGCATGAACAATAGACAATTATCAGGAACAATGAAATACAATAATAACCATTTTATTATTGCCTCTAGGGCATATTTCCAACAGAAATAAGGCACATCATCTACCATTACTTTAGCATGACTTCCTTGGCTCCAGTGGTTCGTTCTCGTCCTCCGCCTTTGTGCGCTCACTTCGGCGCCGCTGTCTGCCATTGTGAACATGCCGAACAAACGAGAGGAATCTGGAGAGGACTATACATGGAGAGGCGGACAGTCAGGACCTACCAGGTCTATCGCCGTACGCAAGCAAGTGCCTCGCTGAAAAAATACTTCCTTCTAATGCTATACTGACGTTGGGGCCCACGGGTTTGTCAACATAGTTACATTTTTAGGTGCTTCAACGTAGTTACTAAAGGAGATAAATTTACAACGAAGTCTGGTCCTGGCAGGTATCATTGATTATCAGTGGGCTAGCAAGTATCAGCTGGGTTGTGGGCTACCCCGTCTAGGCTTTATTTTTTAGCGGTTTGTATTTTCTTGAGGGCCATCATGTATCGACCAGCCTATGGACCTCCCATCCTAGGTTTTATTTTTTCTGAAACACCCGCAACCCAACTTATGTATTTTTTTTGAAGAAAACGCAGAGGTCTGTTATGTTTTTCTATATAAGAATAGGAATGCTAGGTCCAACTTATGTTTCCCTTCTAACTGTATTATATATATTTATATTATTTTATATTTTATTTTATATTATTGTTATTCTTGTCATATATTTAACAGATACTTACATATATAAGAAAACAATATACCATATCTTATTAACTTATAAAAATTATTTTTTAACAATAAAATCCTGGATTTTTTACATTAAGGCAACAAAAATCCTGGTGATTGTGTACAAAAGCTTGGTAAGATTTAAGGACCAATGTAATCCTGGTGACATGGAGAGGCAGCGGAGAGCAGCGACAGCGTCCTGTTCATCGGCAGCCAACTGGCTAGGTCGGAACGAAGAAACTGTGTCATGTTCATCGGGAGGCAACGAAATGCGTCCTGTTCATTGGGAGCCAACTGGCTTGGACGGAACGGCCGAAACGAGGCCTGGCGTATGGCAGAACGGAGGAAACGGCCTTCTGTTCGATCATGTACGGTCGAAACGGGATCCCGTTCACCGGGAGGGGTCTGGCTTACCTCAAAATGGAGGAACCAGACTTCTCTTCAACTTCTTACAGTCGAAATGGGGTCCTATTGATAGGGAGGGGTGTGGCATACCACAAAACAGAGGAAACAGACTTCTCTTCGACCTCCTACGGTCGAAATGGGGGTCCTGTTCATCGGGAGGGGTGCGGCGTACCGCAAAACGGGACTCAACGGGCTACTATTCATCCACCATCTACTGCCTCGCTCCAGCCTCCACGGGCTACTGTTCATCCACCATTGACCTCCTCCAACCACCACCTGTGATTGTGCATCGACGGCGTCTTCCTCCTTCCTACACCAGCTACCATTCATCCACAGGCTCCTGTTCATCCAGCCTCTACCGGCTACTGTTCAACCAACCCTCCATGTTCTACTGTTCATCTAGCCCTCCACCGGCTACTATTCTACCAGCCCTCAATGCGGTCCTGTTCATCCACCCCAACCGGCTCGATCGGGGTCCTGTTCATCCAGCGGCAACAGCCTCTACTACCATTGGGTCCTCTTCATCCAAACCCCACCAAGAACTATTCATCCAACCCCCAACAACACTCACTGTTCATGAAGAGGCAGCAGGTTCGATCGGCTTCAGTTAGCAGCAGTAGCGAAGGAATTGCTCGATCGGGTTCAGTTAACAGTCAAGGATCGATCAATCGCTCGGGTTCAGTAACGCATAGCCAGTGCAATCGCTCGGGTTCAGTAGGCGAACGTCTCGCATGGGTTCAATTAGAGCCCAATGCCTCGCACCCACGCGCGTACGTGTATGAGAGAAATGTGCATCGCTCGACCCCGACCACCCACCGTAACTGGGAACTCCCTGATATTTTCCTCGCACTCGCTTCTACCATGGTTTTTTCCATTATGGACGGCCCAAACAATGTCATGCAGCTGTGCCTCTGGCCCGCCCAGGACGAAAAGCCCATTTTCTATCATGATTTTTTGTCATCAAAGTAGGAGCTCACCATATCTATGATGATATCGTGTTTTGTCACAATTATGGTCATAGAAGTGTCATAAGCATGACAGAAAAAAAATCATTTGGCCCAAAATGTCACGGATGTGTCTTTTTTTTGTAGTGTCGTGTGCTAGCAACCCCGCCCCTCTAGTTTATCCTCCATCATAGCTTTTGTTGTGCTTGTCGAAGCCCTGCGAAGATTGTTCTTCACCACCACCGTCACCACACCGTCGTGCATCCAGAACTCATCTACTACTTCGTCCTCTTGCTAGATCAAGAAGGCGAGGATGTCATCGAGCTGAACGTGTGCTGAACACGGAGGTGTCATACGTTTGGCACTTGATCGGGACGGATCGTGAAGGTGTACGACTACATCAACCGCGTTGATAAACGCTTCTGCTTAGTGATCTTCAAGGGTAACGAAGATGCTCTCCCCCTCTCGTAGCTATGCATCTCCATGGATAGATCTTGCGTGTGTGTAGAATTTTTTTTGTTTTTCCCTGCAACGTTCCCCAAATGTGGCATCATGAGCCAGATCTATGCATAGATGATTTGCATGAGTAGAACACAAAGGATGTGGCACTCCGGCTCAGAAACCAGAACACCTCGTATTCCAGCCCATAGATCAAGTCTTCTGGAATACGACACTGCTTGACATAGGACAAACCATCTCTTATTACAAAGGATAAGGTACAAGGGTCTGATGTTACAAAAGATCACATCAGCATGGCGACACTATGCCTGCTAAGGTAGCTCTATGCTAGCAGCAGAACAACTCGTAGCAGCGGAAAACTTCTAGCAACGGAACAACGATGACCGTGGTGAACTCCACTCTGCAGGGACTCTGGCTGGGACACGATCTAGCTCGCATGCACGGTAACCTCGACAAGCAATCAATCATGGCATCACCTGCAATATGGCATGACACGCCACGTCAGTACATTGAACATACTTGCAAGCTCACAAAAACCAAAAGCATCGAGGCAAGACAATAACATAACATTAACAGGTTAAGTTATCAACAACTACTATGATGTGAAAGTAATTATTAAGCATAATCTAGCACTGCTAAAAGTACTGTTGTACCACCATCTCAAGAACCATCTCACTCTTGGCTATCCGGCCAAGCAATAAATCACCTTGATCACCTCGTGCTCAATACCTCCTCGTGATCACCGCATGACCACATCACAAACTGAATGATCATCCTCAAGATCATCCCAACATCATCATCGGCATCCTGCCAAAACTGTTACTACTCCCATAAGAACATATAAGTCATCTATAAGTCATTCCGTCATGTAAGTGTTGATCAAACGATGTGACCTAGTAAGAACTGTCCCCATGACCAAGGACGCGGCTGTGACGCCCCAAGACCGGAGCTTCAGATGCCTTCCATGTTTCTCCGAGTTTCGTCGTGCAATTTGTTGTGTTTGTTGCATTCATCATCGCATCATCCGCATTGCATCATCATGTTTTCAAAACTTGCATCCGTCCCGGTCTCTTTGTTCTCTCCGTTATCCGTTCTGAGCCCACACACACTTGCACGCGCCCGCGGCATGTCCGAAATATTATTTTATAAGTGGCATAAAAATGTTCTCGGAATGGGTTGCAACTTGTCGTGCGGTCTTATTATAGTGTAGACAGACCGCCTGCCAAGTTTCATCGCATTCGGAGTCCATCTGATAGCCCAACCGTTAAACCTACAACCGCAATATAGCCGGTCTAACATCGGACGTTTTCGGTCTCCGGAAACCGTGTCGGGCTGCACCTCTCCCCTCTTCTCTCAGACCAGCCCACCTAGTCTGTCCTTCTTCCCCTCTTCGCTTCCGGAGTTGTCCGACGCGACCGCACGGCCGAAACCCTCTCTGCATAGTGCTTCGAACCCCTCACGTGCGCGTCCGAAACTCCCCTGAACCCGACCCGGGCAGTCATTACCGTTGGGTCCGGATCATCCCCTAACGTCTACAAAACATCTCTGTTTTGTTAATTGGGCTCCCTAACTATTTTATTCGCGACCGTCCATTTTCGATCAGAGGGACCGAGATAGCCCCTAACCTAATCTGTGAGGTATATATAGTCCACCTTTAGTCCATTTTGGACCTATCCCTATTTCCTAGGGATCCTCCCCAGCCGCCGCCACTGTTCTCATCCCATCACCCAGATCCGTCGCCACCCACCTCCTTTGTTTCTGTGCCTGACCAACCCCCGTGCCTCCTCCCGGTCGCCATGGTTGTTGCTTCCCCTGCCCGAGCACCTCACCGCGCAGCTAGCCGGCGCTTGATCCAGGTTGGATCGAGGCCCCGGCCTCGCTCGCCTCTGTCTCCTCCGTCCAAGCACCCGCACGGGAGTTGCCCGGCGCTCCACCCCAAGTGGCAACAGCGCCCGAGCGCTCCTCCTCCCTCCGCCGTGGAGCACCTCCAGCATGACCAGCCCCTGCGCCGTGCTCCTCTGCCCCGTTGCCCCGAGGCTTCCTCGCTCCCTGCCTCCTCTCGAATCAGCGTCGCCATGGCCTCGTCTCCGGCCAGATCGGGCCGTCCCCAACCTCCACCTCGTCGCCCACGCCGTCGCTTTGCTCCACCCTCGACGTCGTCCCGCAGCGCCCGGTTCCGCCCTCCCTTCGTTCCTTGCACCGCCGCGTTGCCGGAGCAGGAGCTCCATCCGCCGTCGCGCCTTGCCCTCTCGACCACCCGCTCCCGACGCCCCGCGCAAGGTCCGCCGCCGGCGGAGCTCGCCACCACCACGGACGCCGCCGAAGCTCCACCAGCGCGGCGTTACGGATCGGCGCCGGCGGCCGGATCCGCCCATCTCCACGTCGCCCGGCCTCGCCCGCTCGCCTCCCACACAGATCGAACGAGCTCGCTCGCCCGCTCGTCCCCGCTCGCGTTGACCGTGGCGCTCTTGGACCGCGTCGCCAGCGCCAGTCGGCCCAGCCTCCAGCTGATGGGCCAGCGGCCTCCCAGGCCCAAGCCGGCCTCCTCCCCACCGATCCGGCCAAGGCCCGATGTGAGCAGCTTCCCCCGCGCCTGGGCCAGATCTGTTTCGGCCCATGTCATGTTTTTTTCCCTGGACGAATTTGCTAAATATCCTGTGCATGCATAATTTCAGAAAATGCCCCTGTTTTAAACTGCTAATAACTATTTAACCATGCATCTTTTGTAAACAACTTATATAGGTAAAATGCTTAGTTTTTCATCTAGTTTAATAATATGCCATTTTCATCCATGTTTAAAATGATTAAAATGATGTTTGTTTAAATTTGATTAAATGCCCTGTTAAATGATTTAATTCATAACTAAATAACCGTAGCTCGGAATTAAATGTTATTTATATGTAAATGGGGTGGAAAAATGCCTAGATTAACATGGTCCACTTTATTTTCCTGTTTAACAACTTTAAAATATGTTTTAGGGCAGAACAGTACCTAATTCATAAATTGCATATGAGGTTCTTAGGAATTGTTGTTTGTTCTTAGGCCTCATTTAAACCTGCCTAGTTAGGTAGTTTTCTTATGCTTCACCTCTTGCCATGTTTAACAACATTTAATATTGATGAGTAGCATAAACGAGATCGAACTAAATAACTTGTCGTGGTGTTTTGTCAATATGCAACTCGTTGCATATTGGGCTCCACTTAATTTGTAGTGTTGTTTGTTGCACTTTGCCATGCCATGCCATGCTTCATTAAACCGGACATGCATCATACTTGTTCGTGCATCATGACATGCTTATGCTTGTGTGTTTACTATGTTGTTTGCTTCTTTCCGGTTTGCTTCTCTCGTTAGCTTCGGTTTCGTTCCGGAGTTGTGAGGATTCGTTCGACTACGTCCGTTCATCTTCTTCATGGACTCGTTCTTCTTCCTTGCGGGATTTCAGGCAAGATGACCGCTACCTTGGATCTCACTACTATCATTGCTATGCTAGTTTCCTCGTTCTTTCGCTATGCTACGCTACCTATTACCTGTTTGTCCAGCCATCCCATATTGCCATGAACCTCTAACCTTTGACACCATTCCTAGCAAACCATTGTTTGGCTAAGTTACCGTTTTTGCTCAACCCCTCTTATAGCGTTGCTAGTTGCGGTGAAGTTGAAGATTTCTCCATGGTGGGATGGGTTTATGTTGGGATATCACAATATCTCTTATATTATTAATGCATCTATATACTTGGTAAAGGGTGGAAGGCTCGGCCTTATGCCCGGTGTTTTGTTCCACTCTTGCCGCCCTAGTTTCCGTCATACCGGTGTTATGTTCCCGGATTTTGCGTCCCTTACGCGGTCGGGTGATTTATGGGACCCCCTTGACAGTTCGCTTTGAATAAAACTTGTCCAGCAAGGCCCAACATTGCCTTTTACCATTTGCCTCACCACCACCTACTTTTCCCTTGGGAGTAATTAACCCAAGGGTCATCTTTATTATAGCCCCCCCGGGCCAGTGCTTGTCTAAGCGTTGGTCCAAACTAGAGCACCGTGCGGGACCATCCCTTGGCAACTTGGGTTACATCGGTACATGTATGCTTAGCTCATCCGGTCGTGGCCTGAGACGAGATACGCGCGGCTACTATCAGGATGTCGGCACGCCGGGCGGCTTTGCTGGTCTTGTTTTACCATTGTCGAAATGTCTTGATGTACCGGGATTCCGAGTCTGATCGGAGAGTCTCGGGTGAAGGTCTATTCCTTCGATGATCGCGAGAGCTTGTCATGGGCTAAGTTGGGACACCCCTGCAGGGTATAAACTTTCGAGAGCCGTGCCCGCGGTTATGTGGCAGATGGGAATTTGTTAATGTCCGGTTGTAGATAACTTGACACCAGATCCGAATTAAAACGCACCAACCGAGTGTGTAGCCGTGATGGTCTCTTCTCGGCGGAGTCCGGGAAGTGAACACGGTTTCTGTGTTATGTTTGACGTAAGTAGGTGTTCAGGATCACCTCTTGATCATTGCTAGCTTCACGACCGTTCCGCTTGTTCTCTTCTCGCTCTTATTTGCGTTGGTTAGCCACCATATTATGCTTAGTCGCTGCTGCAGCCTCACCACTTTACCCCTTCCTTTCCCATTAAGCTTTGCTAGTCTTGATACCCATGGTAATGGGATTGCTGAGTCCTCGTGACTCACCGGATACTTCAAAACCAGTTTGCGGTGCCTATGTTACCGAAAGCGGTGGCGCAATCAAGCTCAAGGAGGAGCTCGATGAAGATCTTGCCCTTTGTGTTGTTTCGTTCTAGTTGATCAGTAGTGGAGCCCAGTTGGGGTCGATCGGGGACCGTTTGTCGCATTTGGGGTTCTTCTTTTATTTTGGTTCCGTAGTCGGACCTTGATTGTATCTGGATGATGTAATGCTTTATTCATGTAATTGTGTGAAGTGGCGATTGTAAGCCAACTATGTATCTCTTTCCCTTATGTAATACATGGGTTGTGTGAAGATTACCTCACTTGCGACATTGCTTTCAATGCGGTTATGCCTCTAAGTCGTGCTTCGACACGTGGGAGATATAGCCGCATCGAGGGCGTTACAAGTTGGTAATCGAGCCTTCCCGACCTTAGGAGCCCCACCGCTTGATCGCTTTTAGCGGCGAGTTGTGTCTAGAAAAATGTTTTGAGTCATTTAGGATTATATATATTGGAGAGTTAGGAATTCTTTTTACTCCTCAGTCCCTTCGACCTTCTGGTGAGGTATCCTGACGTAGAGTTTGACTCTTCTCTTCTCAAATTTCACTAAAATATTTTTTTTAGGATCACGCGGGTATCTTAGAATCGTTCCGATGGTTTTATGATGACAACATTGTCTTGGTGCCTCGACATTTAGGGGTTGTGGCGGTGTCCCGGGAGTTGAGCTCCGAGGTGTTGTCGTCATAATTTTATCGTTGCAGTTCGAATACCGAGTTTAGTACGCCGACATCGAAAATCTCTTTTATGCAGTTGTTGGTGAGATAACCCCGCTAACCCAAAGATCTTGAGGTGAGTACGGAGTATTGCCATGACTCGTATAACGGATGCTTTTGAAGGTTGAGGTAGACGATTTCGAAGGTTTCTTGGTTATGTGTTGACGGATGGATACAATTGGATGTAGGGATTGTTAGTTTGGGTGAGATATATTGCTCCCTGTATCCCCAACACCATATTGCATAACCCGAAAGTTTGGGAGTTTCATAGGTGGGAATTCAAGTAGCTCTTAGGATATCTTTCCGACGGATGTATGATATGAAATTGGGGTTCGACGTCTAGTGGTCCGCCTATTCACGGTTGGTTTTACTGATGGTCTCGTTGTGTCTTAAAGAGTCCTTGGCTATGCCGACTGGGACGCTTCGTATGTCATGTGCACTGCCTTGTACATGATGGTGCTGTACGATTGAGCCCGTGTAGGCCCCACCACGAAAACTTCGGACGAAATCTCTATCATATGTTTGTTCCGGCTTATTCTGCAAGCCAGTCCTTTGTTTTGTTTTGAGTTGTGGTATTCGAGTTGCTTCAATGTCAAGTGTTGATTCCATACCTTCCTGAAATGGTATTCTCATACTCCGATGTGAATACCAATCCTTCTTGATTATTGAGGTTGCCATGTTAATTCCTTTCCAACCGGTGTGTTTCTCTTCGAGTGGATCCGATCGCTTCAACATTAGCAAGACCAATTATCATTTCTTCTCAATGGTGTTTGTTTCGTTCATCCCAAGTTGTCTTTGTTTTTCCCCACCCTCCCACCCTTTTCTTCAAGGACTCATTTATTTTAATCAAGTATCCATTTATTCATGAGAAGTCTCTTCATTCTTTTCAATCAATGTTCTTACCCGGTGGTTCTCAAGAAGATGTTCTACTAGTTCGTCATTCCTCATTCCTTTCTCTTCTCCGTGGATTCAAGTCAAGTTTTGTTGATCATACCTTTTCCTCATTTCAATGTCTTCTCATACCGTGCACCTCATTATCATTCTACTTCTCGCTATTTGTTATTCCGAATGCTCAAGATATCTCAAGATTCGTGTTTCCACTCTGCATTCGTTCAAGCTCTTTCGAGATTGGTATCTCATTCAAGTCATTTAATTCAACCGGTGCAACATCTCTTTTAAATCATTTCAACGGTGTTCTTTTGAGTGGGCCCTAACCCACAGGTCTTTTCCCAGGATCTTACCTGACTCTTCTAATTATTCCGGAGCTATCCCAAATTCTTCTCCAAGTGTGACGTAAGAATGATTTTCATCAGTCACTTGCCTTCTCCAAGATCGCTTTCAAATTCTTTTCATAGTTGGCTCAACCTCTTCGCTTTTGATTCTTCCGGTGTGCCTCAATAATTCTTGGTGGTGTTTCTCATTGTCATTCTCATCATTTGAAGACCGAAGAAGAGTTTCTCTTTAATCTTGCTCTATTCTCTTCAAGATTCATGGTTCTAGCTTGATGCCATCCTCTCATAATTGTTTTCGATTGTGAGAATTCTTTTCTTACCATCCGGAGCATTTCACGAGTTGTTTCCATTTCTTTCTTCCGAAGGCCATCATGTCATAATTCTTTATTCTCAGCGTGTAGCTATCATTCTCCAAATCTTACTGGTGCATCATTCAAGTTTACTCTAGTCAGCTCAAGATCTCTTTGTTCTCTTGTTTCTAAATTATGTCAAATATCTTCTTTCGTTTTCCAATTCTTCCCGGTGAATTGTGCATTTGCTACTCTCTTTTTCAAGTCTTACGGTGGTTCTTTCAATATCTCTCTTCCTTGTTCATCATATTAATTCATTCGTTGTTTCGAAATCCCACCGGTGGTTCAATCAATACCTTCCTCAAGTTTTGCGCTATATCCCTCTTAATCCTTTCTACGGGAATAAGTAGTATGCCAAATCCGTTGCTTGTCATCAATTTAAATTGGTGAAGGATACGCATAACATAATCCTTGTTCTTGTTTCATCCAAGTGATTAATCCTTTCCTTCAGAGTTTGTTCAGGTGGAATAAATTCTTGGCTTCTTGTTGTTCATCTTTCTTCCGGAGTTCTAAGTTTTACGCTTTATCTCGTCGCGGAGCTCCATCTAAATCATTGCAAGGCTTCACCTTGTGTTTTCAACTTCTCTTTCTTTTTATCATCCTTTTATTACCGGAGTTCTTCATGGAGGCTCTACATGGTGGTTCATCAAGGATTCTCTTCATTCTTCAATTGTTCTTCAAGATTTCTCTCGAACTTAAGATCCGTCAAGCCATACTTCAAAATAAACATGGTGCTCAACACATGTTTTGTTTTGAGGAGTTCAAGCATTCTTCATCTTGCATTCCAAAGTGCAATTCCTTCTATCTTATCTTTTGAGGTGGTGTTATGTCACTCTTGACAATTTCCTTCATGTTTCATGATTCATATTGTTGTCAAGAATGAGGTATTTTAAATCCATCAGTCTCTTCATTGGAGTTATTTTGTGTCATATTTCACCTAAAGCCTTTCCTTAAGGGATGTTGCTATTTGTGGTGACTATGCATGACCCAAGCTTGCTCTTTGTCCTCCCGGTGAAATAAGTTTCTCGTCTCTTTGTTGATATCAATCAAATCAATTATTTCCGTTAGTGGCCGTTTGTCACCTCATAATTTTGAGATGTTTCCATAAGCCCACTACAAGCTTATTCTTTTTGTTTCGTTGTTGGTTTTCCAACAACTCCGTTCAATCCTTCTTTTTAAAGATGCTATCTCAAATTCATTTGAGGTAGTACATGTTGTTTTCTTCTCCATTCTTTTATTCCAATGATCTATGTTCTATTCTTTCATTACGGAGGCATTGTGATGTTGTGCTCTTCACCCATCACCTCATTTTGTGAGGATCGTGTTCCTTTTTCTTGCTTATCCATTTAACCGGAGTGTTGTGTCATCCCTTCAAGTGCTTTTTCCTCTTATCAAGTTTTCCTTCTTCTTTCAGACGGAGTGCTGCCCAAATTATTTCAATCTTCTTCCTCTCCCATCTTGTTTTAACCGGAGTGGTTTCGAATTCTATCTTGTCCATTAAACTCTTGATTCATGCCTTTGCAACCTTCAAGTTCTCGTAATGTTCCTCTTTTCTAACGGATTGTTTGCAATCTCCTTCATCTCTAATGGCTCAACCTCTCAAGGTTTGTGGTTTCACTCGTTGGTCAAAGAAGCAACTTAGTTTGCCTCTTCTCTTCCTCTTTCGTTTCTCTCCGGTGCCATCCTAGATCTCGGGACGAGATCCTCTCATAGTGGTGGAGTGTTGTGACGCCCCAAGACCGGAGCTTCAGATGCCTTCCATGTTTCTCCGAGTTTCGTCGTGCGATTTGTTGTGTTTGTTGCATTCATCATCGCATCATCCGCATTGCATCATCATGTTTTCAAAACTTGCATCCGTCCCGGTCTCTTTGTTCTCTCCGTTGTCCGTTCTGAGCCCACACACACTTGCACGCGCCCGCGGCATGTCCGAAATATTATTTTATAAGTGGCATAAAAATGTTCTCGGAATGGGTTGCAACTTGTCGTGCGGTCTTATTATAGTGTAGACAGACCGCCTGCCAAGTTTCATCGCATTCGGAGTCCATCTGATAGCCCAACCGTTAAACCTACAACCGCAATATAGCCGGTCTAACATCGGACGTTTTCGGTCTCCGGAAACCGTGCCGGGCTGCACCTCTCCCCTCTTCTCTCAGACCAGCCCACCTAGTCTGTCCTTCTTCCCCTCTTCGCTTCTGGAGTTGTCCGACGCGACCGCACGGCCGAAACCCTCTCTGCATAGTGCTTCGAACCCCTCACGTGCGCGTCCGAAACTCCCCTGAACCCGACCCGGGCAGTCATTACCGTTGGGTCCGGATCATCCCCTAACGTCTACAAAACATCTCTGTTTTGTTAATTGGGCTCCCTAACTATTTTATTCGCGACCGTCCATTTTCGATCAGAGGGACCGAGATAGCCCCTAACCTAATCTGTGAGGTATATATAGTCCACCTTTAGTCCATTTTGGACCTATCCCTATTTCCTAGGGATCCTCCCCAGCCGCCGCCACTGTTCTTCATCCCATCACCCAGATCCGTCGCCACCCACCTCCTTTGTTTCTGTGCCTGACCAACCCCCGTGCCTCCTCCCGGTCGCCATGGTTGTTGCTTCCCCTACCCGAGCACCTCACCGCGCAGCTAGCCGGCGCTTGATCCAGGTTGGATCGAGGCCCCGGCCTTGCTCGCCTCTGTCTCCTCCGTCCAAGCACCCGCACGGGAGTTGCCCGGCGCTCCACCCCAAGTGGCAACAGCGCCCGAGCGCTCCTCCTCCCTCCGCCGTGGAGCACCTCCAGCATGACCAGCCCCTGCGCCGTGCTCCTCTGCCCCGTTGCCCCGAGGCTTCCCCGCTCCCTGCCTCCTCTCGAATCAGCGTCGCCATGGCCTCGTCTCCGGCCAGATCGGGCCGTCCCCAACCTCCACCTCGTCGCCCACGCCGTCGCTTTGCTCCACCCTCGACGTCGTCCCGCAGCGCCCGGTTCCGCCCTCCCTTCGTTCCTTGCACCGCCGCGTTGCCGGAGCAGGAGCTCCATCCGCCGTCGCGCCTTGCCCTCTCGACCTCCCGCTCTCGACGCCCCGCGCAAGGTCCACCGCCGGCGGAGCTCGCCACCACCACGGACGCCGCCCGAAGCTCCACGCCGGCGTTACAGACGGATCCGCGCCCGGCCGGCCGGATCCGCCCCATCTCCACCGTCGCCGGCCTCTGCTTCGCTCGCCTCCCCTGCATCGAACGAGCTTGCTCGCCCGCTCGTCCCCGCTCGCGTTGACCGTGGCGCTCTTGGACCGCGTCGCCAGCGCCGATTAGCCCAACCTCGGTGATGGGCGCTGCCTCCTGAGCCAAGCCGGCCTCCTCCCCACCGATCCGGCCAAGGCCCGATGTGAGCAGCTTCCCCCGCGCCTGGGCCAGATCTGTTTCGGCCCATGTCATGTTTTTTTCCCTGGACGAATTTGCTAAATATCCTGTGCATGCATAATTTCAGAAAATGCCCCTGTTTTAAACTGCTAATAACTATTTAACCATGCATCTTTTGTAAACAACTTATATAGGTAAAATGCTTAGTTTTTCATCTAGTTTAATAATATGCCGTTTTCATCCATGTTTAAAATGATTAAAATGATGTTTGTTTAAATTTGATTAAATGCCATGTTAAATGATTTAATTCATAACTAAATAACCGTAGCTCGGAATTAAATGTTATTTATATGTAAATGGGGTGGAAAAATGCCTAGATTAACATGGTCCACTTTATTTTCCTGTTTAACAACTTTAAAATATGTTTTAGGGCAGAACAGTACCTAATTCATAAATTGCATATGAGGTTCTTCCGGAATTGTTGTTTGTTCTTCCGGCCTCATTTAAACCTGCCTAGTTAGGTAGTTTTCTTATGC